>JALJCO010008163.1:0-600000 GCA_023101725.1 Atherinomorus stipes | reverse complement strand
TGGTTTAGCTTAACATACAACAGACGCCCTGGTTCTGTCAATGTTGACTGAATCTGTTGCAAAACCTCCAAAGCTCCCTTCAATTTTTTGCCAAGGATAAACAGAGATGGCTCATTCTAGCTGTAATGCTAAACCCAGCTAGCTGCACTAGCTTCATTTGTAGAATATGCAGAACTTTGCGTTGAAGAAATGTTGAATTACACCTTAGATATTTTCCACAATTTCAACATGTTTTTGTTTACGGAAGAATGTTAGTGATTATTCTTTTCTTTTTTTTGTGTGTTAAAGTTATTTTCATTTTGCTGTATGACCTCTGTAGTAAATACTGTTAGAGAAAACTAATAAGTTTTTATTGCACTGCTCCACTGACATGTGTCCCCAAACATGTAGACCTTGTTCTTCCTGCACTGCATAGGAATTGTTGAAATCCAAATTAGACAATGCATACAATTTTCTGCTCATTGAATCAGTCCCTCATATATGAGCTGATAACACAAAAATATGCATGAATCATATACAAGATAGTTTTGTTTTGAATTTACAGCCACACTTATACTGAAGCGCAGAATAAGCAGGAATTACACCTTATCTGATAACGCCCAATGAAGAATACAGGAATGTAAACTGCTCAAAAAAATAAAGGGAACGCTTCGAGTTACATTGTGATGTGTGTTCCCTTTATTTTTTTGAGCAATTAGATGCATTTTCTAAGCTGTTAAAATAGAATATATATACGTACATATGAATAGATATATTTTCTGATATATGTATATGGGATAAATCTGGGTTAATATGTTGGTTGTACCTTGTGCTTTATTTACTGTAATACAATAAAAACTGACTGTAACCCTTCTTGGTGTCAAAATTGTTTTAATTGATTAGTGGTAAAGAAAAGGCTACAAATAACTTTGCTTAAGAGAATAAAAGGTAACCTTTCATGTCAAACAATGCCGTGGTTAAAGATTTACTTTTCTTTTTGTTTATTCATTTTGTTGGTGGTTGAAAAAAGGTCTTTTTTTTTTTTTTTTTTTAACAGAAGTCCGGTTGTTTTTTAAGGTTAACCAAGTTTTCTGCTATGTTCTTTTCAGAAAGAAGAGTCTGTAATTAAGGTGGGATTTGGGGTTTGGCCCACTTGCTGTGATTGTGGGTATAACTGGAATTCTTCCTCTGCACTAATAGTTCGGATTTGGCCAATGCCTCACACATTTTTGGCATTCTTGGTCATAACAGTCTGGTCTTTTTTAATTTATGTGAGTAACCTTAATGTGGATTGGCTTTTCTTACTTTGTCACTGTAGGAAGTAACACAGGTCAAGAAAAAGCTAGAGGGGTTCTATTTTCCTGAACATGCCAAAGTCAATAAGGAAGTGATTTGTGTTGAGACACTACAGTAACTCACTTTCATGGTGCCAAGTTCTCTTTACTGAAGTGGTACAGCTCTGACCTCCTTATGAGCACTGTGTGCAGGCTGGATGCATTGAAGGACTGTGTTGCACAGTATGTTTGAAACAGTGCAAGTGTTTGTGAGCTTCTGTGGTGTATCTGCTGGCCAGCCACTATCAAACAATGTCTTTACTCATTGATCTTTAGATCAATGAGTAATTGATGGCCTTAGTTGAACAAAAATAAGGGGGAAAAAAAGCAGATGCTGAAGTTTTAGAACCAGATCACATGAGGAAAAATGCTCATTTAATCGTGCCTGTACTAGAGCAGTTTGTCTCCTAATGCATTCATTTCTGTTTCATTCAAAATACTTGCAAATTTTTCAAAGTTGACAGGGGATTAAAAACAAAAACGCACTTTCTCTGTTTCACAGCAGATCTGTAAGAGCTTCTTTAGGACATTCTGAAAGACCCAGCTCAACTGAGGTCACAAAGCAACAAATTATTTTAGTCTAATCCAATTCAACATCACATTTTTTCCCTTTCCCTTGCAAATCCTGTTGGCTCTGTGCTTGGTTCCCAGAAAATGTAATGCATGGATTATACTCACGTGTCCACAGTAAGAAAAAAAAAATACAGGAGAAATCAAAAATCATATCTGCAATGTCTTTTCCATGAGGTTACGCAATAGGATCTTGACAGTTTTAGCATGAGTCATTATTTCCAACAGTTTTAGGTGAAAAAACAAATATACTCAAGACAATGTTCAGACATTGTTACACCAAGGTTGATGTTTTGTTCACTGTTTATTTGTGGAAGTGCAACATGAAACAAAAACAGTATGAACATTCATTGCTTGGAACAGGTGGGAAAGGTTGCTAATTAGTTTAGCTCTCAGCAAATCACTGTAATTTCTGATTATCAGAAAATAAGTAGTATTCTATTAGACAAACCTGAAACATGACATGCTCGCGTGTAGGGAACATGAGGGTTTAAGGAGCCACGCTATAATCCTGCTGCAGCACAAATTTAACAGGCTGAGGGGTATGCATTTATTGACATGGTGACTAAGCTTGTGTGATCTTCATGGGATCATATGAGGTCTCTCTGATGCTTACAGAGGCTGCTCAGAGAAAGCAGTGTAACTCTTCACACGTGCAAAGAAGAAAGGTGAATACATCTTGTCCAAGTCGAATGTTGTGATGACTGTTTCCCCAGTCAGCCTATAAACAGAACTCATGTTAAATTTAGGAACAAACACACCTCAATCCCCCCTCTCCTTTTCCATGACTAATAGCACTACAGTCTTACTTGTAAGTGATGTGGCAGGAGTGGTGGATCCACACGAGCTTACTAAAACTCTGACGCCCCCTGGAGGACAGATGCAGTCCAACGTGGAAGCTGTGCTCAGCCTCCGAAGCTGGGTTCCGCCTGCAGAACCGATTCCTTTGAAACTCGGTCGTTTTCTGTCAAAAAACAAAGCTGTACTTAAAGCTAGACCAGAACCTGAATGGTAACCTTTAACGGGACTATGAACGAATTCACAAGGCAGGAAAAGGGCAGTTACTCAGAAATGTGCACCATAAATAGCTATGACAAACAATTTTGAATTTCAGTACATTAATACCTTAATCACACAGATGTAAGAAGAAAACAGAGTGTTTATTCTATTTTAAAAAAAACAAAAAACATATGCACTTTACCCTAATTTATAGTGCAAGTGCACAAGAATACTGTATATGAGCTAAAGTTTGGTTTCTTGATCATTTGCAAACACAGAAACATGACAAGTAAACATATTTTCACCTCCTCCTTTTTCTTGCAGACAACAGCAAAAACTTTGGTTTGATTGTCTGTCTCATGTGACAGACGAAAATGACCAAGTAGAGCAGACTCCATTCTGTGAAATAAAAGATAACATCATATGAATTACTGACTCTTCACATTTGATGCTGCCAACAACACATCATCTATTCTAGTGAATCAAAGTATGTGGAACAGTGTACCTGGTGTTTCTAGTGCGCAAGCGGGGAATAACAGACAAAGGGTCCTCAGGGGTGGTAAGCATGAGGACGTGGCCATCAGGGAAGAACCGGAGGTACCTGAAATAACAATTAGACCCCATGAAATCCAGTTTGGTATTTCCATGTTTGTATATGACCAGTTTGTTCTTTATATAACCCGTCACTGGTCCAACAATGGCAAAAAAAAACAAAAACTTTGTAGATACTCTTTCTTCTGATTTAAAAATATTCACAACTGGTGCTGCACACACAAATGTATTACGCTTTGAATCCAATTAAACCTGTTATTTTGGACTTTAAAGGTTCAGCATGGCTGATGCTGAGTGGTGGGAGGTGTTTGATCACACATGGAACAGACTAATCAGAGCCGACTGATTTTTGAGGAAGAAAGAAGCCGACTTAACATCTGTGTTTACAGGACACCTGTTAATAAGCACAGGGCAGTTTATGTGGACTGTAATGACATTTACCTGTAGTACTCAACATGATGCCAAGCCCTGTAGAATCCATCCAGTGATTCCTCTCCTTGGCGAATGTATGATGTCTTGCTGATATAAACACCTGTGGAGAGAAAACGTGAGTGGAATTTAATTTCCCTCACCGGATGTACAACATAATTATAACAGAAAACTCATTCACCAACACTCAGTTTTGGCCCACAGCAACTTTTATCAACAATCTATAGGAACAAGCAATATCAAACAACAAGCAGTGATTTTTTTACTTTATGTAAATCCTGCATAAATCCAGTGGAATCATGTTTTGCACACTGAAACATTTTTCTAGGTTTTGCAGAAGCTAACTGAAATCTGTTATTTAATACATTTACATGTGCTGCATTAAGGGCTCTTATGTTGCAAACTAATGTATCATCAACCAGCCAGAAAAACAAACAAAACCTTAATTGTGTATAATCACATTGCCAGCATCTGGACAAGAAACAGCACTTAAATACGATACAAAAAATTGCATTTAACTGTCAACTAGCACCTTGAATCTATGTGCAAAAGTACTCAGCTTTGCAATGCAAAAGGAAGCAGTAATTCATTCATAACTAAGGAAGAATTGTAAATTCAAACCAAAATATAAATTGGATTGTTGTTCACATTAATGCTTATTATAATTATTATCAATGCTTATTCATAAAGCATATATAAACATTACATCAATATATAAATTATTTATCAAATAACATTATATTTAATATACAAAAAAAATAATGTTTAAAGTCTTGTTAAAGTCTCAGAGGGGATTATGTTAATGAACATATTCTTGCAATCAAAGACAGGTGGGGACATAGAAGTGAACCACAGAAGCCCCCTTAGAAGACAAGTGTTTTTGCACTCATACTAAATATATAATAATAATAATAATAACAACAACAACAACAATAACAATAACAAGAATATTTTATTATTATTATGGTATTAATAAGGCTCGCAATAGGTCCATTCATTCACTCCGCATTCATATTTGGTGATGATAAGCTACATTTGTAGTCAGAGCTGCCCTGGGGCACACTGAGGGAAACATGGCAGCCAATGAACGCCAACAGCTTCTCCGACCACCACAGGAACATTCACGCATATTCATACACCAGTGATCCTCTAACTGGAGACAAGGACACAACGGCAGATGACTGGGGGAGTTGGATTCAAATCGCCGATCCTTCAATCATTGGACGGCCTGCTCCACCACCTGAGCCGCTGCCACCCCCAATTATTTACGATATCATGTTATTTAGAGCAGATAGGAAATCTGAACAAGCAGAAGTCCATCATGCACAATACTCTATTCAGGCATTAACAATAAGAGGTTTCTTTTGTTTGTCCCAATCTTGCTGATCCAATTCAAAAAGCCAGAGCTTGACGAACTACAATCCACTGATTGGTCAAAGGAGTCCTCACATCCTGTGCGACTCGGCACTAGGAACAAAGCAACTATAGCGCCATGTTTAAATATGCTGTGAATTTTTTGTTGTTTAAAGCCACAAGTTAAGAGGAGATAATACAAGCTGTTGGTTGTGCACATTCTCCTTCGTTTCTGTGTCACGTACTTCATTACAATTCAGTGCAGATGCTGCACCGCTCTGACATCATGTCATTACATAGCTGACACATCTATTACTATCTGGCCGATATGCTGACGCCTACTGGGCAACGTAAAGTTGGTTGTGGAAACCCATCAAAGATGAGGGTTTACAGAACCAAACCCTTCCAAACTGACCTGGACCTGTTGGTGAAAGCTATATAGCAGCGATGTTGCAGATGCAGCACACAGATCTCTCAGCTGTTTAAATGAGAGAAAAGGGTAGGGCCAACTCAGGACTTACTGGACCCTAACCCTAATCTATGCCCCTACCACACCTACCCAATTCTTCACCCACACTTGCAGAATGTTCCTCTCAAATTAAAGCTATTTAATTATGACAATTAGAAAAAGAATAAGAGTTACAATTCTTTTTGGGCATGAACTCTTCATGATCTGATGCTCAAAATTGTAAAAATATATTTACAATTAATAGAAATATGGAAATACCATCAAAACGGACACGCGGCCTCTGCAGAAACATCTCCCGCCATGATTTGAAGGGTACAAGTTTGGTGCAGTTTCGTCCCCACACTCTTAGACAAGCTAAACGCCAAATCTCAGGGTCCCTGAAAGGAAAGAACAAGCAAGAGGAGTTCAAGTAAAATCAAGTGATATTCATTTCTTAGTCCTTTATGCAAAAGCAACTTGAGATCTTAAATTTCCAGACTCCAAATCTAAAACTCTTTTAAGACAGCAGGGCTGACCTTGCACAAATGTAAAACCCACGGCAGACCAGAGAGAGCTGCTCCAGGGCTCGCATGTCCAGATCACTCGATACAACCCACCGAAATATGTACATCAGGATTTCCCGTGGCAAGGCTGCAGTCATATCACAAGAAAACAAATTACTCACAAAACAACACGAACCTGAGTTTAAAACCCCTTTATTGGAGGGTTACGGTTTTTTTTTTGTTTGCTTTCTTGTTGTTGTTTTTTTTTGTTGTTGTTTTTTTTACCTGAAATGTGCATCTGAGTCATTTCAAGTTCAGGAGTGCAGATCTTTGGAAAGGAGCTCTCTAGAGTGAGCTGCTGCTCAAAGTAGGCAAGTAGATCCTCAATCTCACCATCAGCGTTACTGTCCTCGATGCTACAAAATAAAAGGCACCACGGTTGGTGAAACTATCCATTTCAACACACGGCTTCAATCAGACTGAATGGATATAATAGAGGATGAAGCAATGCACTTTTTAGACTTCACAAAATTATGTTTTAAGAGATGATCATTCAAGATTACAGACCTTGTGCAGCATAAGAAAAAAAACATTGAACAGTAACATTGAGTCAATATAAATTTACTGTGTTGTTTCTAGTTTGTTTTTAGTTTAGTTTGATGTTTGTTGCTGTGTTCACTGACTAATAAATTTAAAAACTGAGGAAATCTTAGCTTTCAATAGAAGGGGATATGAAGAAAAATAAAAAATAACTTACTAGTTTCCTCCAACTCTGTCTGCATCAGGAGGGCGGCTATAGTTGATTTTGAATTCAATGTCAGGCACCAGCTGCATAGCCAAGCGATAAAACTTTATAGCTGCAAGAAAAAACATCAGATTAGACAAAAAAAACTCATTTCTTATGCACCCTTTTTTTTTTTGGATTTAAACTTTTTTTTTTTTTTTTTTTTTTTTTTTGTTGAAATTTTTTATTTTTTTTTTTAGATTATTAAAAATCATTTACAACAAACAAATTCTTATCACATAAGAATTCTTCATATTTTCTGGTGCTTCCTAAAGATTTTGATTTTTGCTGTTATTTATCAAGTTATCCTTTCTCTAGTCATTATAGATCACCACATATCCTGCATGCATACCCTCGTAGACAGCTCCATTCTGCTCCTCCTGAACAGCTCTCAGGAACAACTCTGTGGCCTGGAAGAAGACAACTCCCATCAGTCATTCAACAGCTTACAACGCATTCAAGGATAAAACCTTGACAAATTATTGACAAACTGACTTTTTCCTCCCGTGCAATGTCTTGAGTCCTCTTCACACCTTTAGCCCGCAGGAGCCGGTCACTCATTCCACTTGCTCCAGAGCTTGGTTTGAGCTCAGACATCCACTGAGCTCTGAATGCATTGAGCTCCAACTGCAATAAAATTACATCATTACTACTGTAAATACAAGGATATGGATCAGTACAGCTGCATCAAGTATGTTTAAAAGAAAACAGCAAGCCAATAAGTAGCAACCAACTTGTATTCAGGGAAAGATTTTGTTGCTCTATCTGACAGTTTCCATCTTATTACACACAAATGTTAGTTAGCCGAAAAGAATAAGCAACACTATCATCTGATGAATTGACTGAACTTTCTGTTATAATTAAGTGAATAGAGCTAATTGGCTTTTACATTTATTACAGTACCCCAGAAGCAGTTTAGATTACATAACTGGACCACAGTCAAAGAGTTTCCACACTTGAGCCCAACTGTATACTGTATACGGCTTTAAATATAGCTCAGCTGAGCTGTATCAGCTTTTCTGGCAGAAGGTCTTCTGGTGTGGGGAAAACAGAAGTAGAAATGGATTCGCTTTAGCTTTAGTCAGCCACAGAGTCCTCACACGCACAATGTTTATTTAACCTTTATTTACTTAAACAGGGCAGAGTAAGTAGCCCAAAAGTGCTTCACCCTGTTAACTATATGAGCAAAACAAGGAAATGCCAAGCTCTAGTTTAAGGCATTAATATTCAATTATTACTTTATTACTGATAAAATGATCATATTCAAATTATAAAGGAAGATATTAAGGTTTTGTCACCTGAAGGTTTGGGTCATCCGTACTTTCATCTTCATCCTCTAATGTACCTCCATTATTTGCATTTTCTTCAGCCTGTACAAGAAAGCATTTAAGTAATGTTAACAATACCATAATGCTGTTTATTAACTGTCTATTATACGAGTCTACATAGTTTTGTATATGTATGTATATCACTTTGTATTGATAATTAAGTACATGCTACACCGCTAGAAAGTCCTGGAATTATATATTGCCATTGGTAACTGGTTTTTGATCACATTTTCACAATTTTTCCTTTACAGAAAGGTGATGAAATAAAAACAATTCTTATAAAAAACTGTTTATGTTTAGGGACATTATTGCTGGGGGGAAGTAATGTCCCAGAATTTGGACTACAGTCCTTCTTCAGTTTCTCCTTAACTTGGCACACTAACATTCATATAGGGTGGTCTTGTTTTCTTATGGCGAGCTCTACTGTAAAAGCATTTCTCCTTTTTATGGTAATTTCACTCAAAAGTGTAATTTATATGAACCTGAGAAACTATTAGAACAATTCTGACTTGAAAGTTAGAGAGTTTTTAATGTAAACCCATGAAGGGCTAACCTGATTTACATCATCTGGGTGCGTTCAACAAGTACACGCGGGGGCGTTCCCTTTCCTCACGCACTCCATCTGAGTAAGGCGACAGTTATAGGTGATTTCGTCTGGTTAGAGAATAATAGGAGCCAATCACTAATCGCGGGTGGGACTTTTGAAGGATGGGCGGCGTTTTGGCCGGATGTGATGTAGAAGCACCTTAACCAAGTTTAGACCAAGTTCTGCAAGACGTTGGTCTACCCTCTTTCCGTAAGGAACTCCTTCAAATATGCGCTGGCTGTTGCATATGTTGCCTTTTATCCGGAGGTTTTCTTTGCACATTCGACAAAAGTCGTTCACAGACTGTACACCGCTCGTACTAGCTGTCGCCGCCGCCGCCATGTTGTTTGACTGAAGCTTTTTGAGCTTGATAACATGTTTTGATAACTCGATCCTCTATGCGTGGTGGCTCTGGTGTCGCTCTGAGTTGCGTCACGGGTTGCGTCATTCGGTTCAACGTGAGTGGCTGAAGTAGCGTGTCAGTCAAGATGACGGACAGATCTTCTATCCAATCACATGCAAGAGTTTTAGAAAAAAAAGACTAATTTGAAATGACATCGGGTTAACTCCCTCCCCAGATGGTATTGCAAATACCAGGTGGCGGGAGTCAGGTTAATGAAGGGCTACGTATGCATGAAATTATTCTTTAAAGTAGGACAAAGTTCACAAAACCTAGATCACCCATTCATAACCGAACCCAGTAACACGTGTCCCTGTTTGGTCATACACACGTTCTGAATATTACGGTAAAATGGTGCATTTTGTTTTTTAATGTTCATGCTGCGTTTAAGGTTGCTAATATGGCTCGTATAAAATTAGCGTTATCTTTTGCACCTTCTGGTGACTGTGGACACTGTCGGCTCCATGAGAGAAATGCATGTCACTTTACGATTCATGTATTACTTCCTTACAGAAAACGTGTAATTAAGGTTGTGGGAGAAATGCATGAACTTTTTGATTATTATCATTTTATTTGTCGATCGCCCTACAATTCACCTCATATATCATTGTCGTTTAGAAAACATCTGTCAATGTAAATAAACACGTCAATCATATGTCGCGCAGTATAAGGTAAAGCTAAGTACGACAGGCTATTTTAATAATTCAGTCTTGTGCACATTGCAGGACATTTGCAGCTACGTTTGGGTCTCAACTATTTGTTAACTAGTTGACCCGCACTAGTAGTGGTAAACTACAGGTAATGTTAAAGGCAGCCAGGTAACGTTAGCTAGGTTAGCTAGCAAACTGGCTATCGTGGTTCTCTCAGGATTAACAGGAAGTATTCAGTGACTCACCATGACACCTTGACCAGTACTAGGTCTACTTTTGCCTTCACAAGTGCTCAACAGTACCGTTTACAGTTCACGGTCGGAGAAACGGACAACACAACGAACATATTTACGAGCTCGCAGGAACGCAGCCATTTCGCTGAGCAGCCCGGAGCCCCGGTGACAGGAAGTCGGGCAGGGTGGTGAAGTTGGAGAGAGAAGAGGAAAGAAGCTCAGACAGGCGCCCTGCTTCGCTCCGGAGTGTTCCAGCTCCCTCTTGGTCACATTCATTAGATAGGAAAAGGAGAGAAAATAATCAGTTTCTTATCAATTTGAAGTCCATATTCAATGTGAAATGGATGACAAATATTATTGAATAATTAAAGGTAAAATAAACTATTAATATTGTGATAAATAATTTCATTTTTTAAAAACGCAACAAAAACATAATTAAAGCGTTATAAGTAACTAGGCTAACAAGGTAAATACAACCATAAAAGTGATGATGACTCCATGCCCTGTGACAGATACACCAAATTTGTAACCCCTAAGTTCAAGTCATTTTATTGTCCTCATGGGAAACTGTTTGCTAATAGGTCCTCAAAAACATTAAGGTTAAACCATAGACTGTATATAATTATTAAACAGTAGATCCACTCACATGCACCAAAATAACTGATCAATAAGATCACCGATAACTAAGATTTTAAAAAGGGGAATAAAAATGCAATAGGTACAAACACTGAACGGAATCTGAAACTGTTTTAAAATGTAGAACAGAGGGAACAAAGGAGGATAGACTTTTTTTAAACTTTTTTAAAATTTTGTGACTTAAACTTTTTTTTTCCATATTTAAAAACAACAAAAAAGAAGAAAAAAAAAACCATAAAAATAACATTTCTATTCCCTTCAGAGTTTGATGGGTTACCAAATTCAGTGGAATGCCTGCACCTTGTGTTTCAGTCAGCATTTGTTTTCAATTTAAGAATGAACGGTCGTGCCTTCAAGTGGGTGCTGTAGTATTTTTCACCCTCTGAGTTTAAAAAAATCTAATTTATAAGAAACATCATTCTGAACTTACCCTTGGTCCCTACCATGCAATATGTCAAATTATCTTGTTTATTCAAGAAATTGAGATGGTGATGCAGTGGCAAAACTGTAGCAAAGTAGGACTAAATCTAAATGCAAACTAGTTCTGCAAGTACTGTCAAGGTAAGTGTGTAGTTGCCAAAGGCATTAAAACACCTGCAACCTATGTATTTTTATGTAAAATTGATTTAAGATATGCTTTTCCAGAAAACTTTTTTGGTATATGTTACGGCCACCTGGTTTTCTAACCCCTCTGTTTTTCATTTTACATGCAATCCACCCACTTGATCCCTCTGTTCTCCTTGGCCTGGCTCCCCACCACCATCTCCTCCCTCACCCTCTGATTGCTGATCAGTCTCACCTGGAGCAGCTGGCTACAAAAAAACCCAGCACACCTTCATTCATTGGCAACTGCTTGGCCTGGCAACAGTTGTCCTTAGTTTGTTTTTGGTGACTTTTAGTTTGGCTAACTTTGTCTTTAGTTTTGATTTCCAGGTGTTTTCGTTTGGTTAATGATTTAGCTGCTAGATTCCATTTTGTGTTTGATTTACACTGGTAGTTTGGAGTTGGGATAGCTAGGTCTTTTGTTGTTTGGTTTTGGTTACAGGTCTTAGTTTATGGTGCTGCTCATTCCCTTTTTGGTTCCTAGCCTATAGGTTTGTGTTTTTTTTTTTTCCCCCCCATTTGGTTTCCCTTTCAGTTTGACTTTGTCTGTCTTTATTTGTTCCTTTGAGCAGCATCCCTAACCCCATCTCCTTTTCAGTTACAGTTTTCCAGGTTTTTGTTAATGCTTTAATTCACCTCAGAACAATAAAACATCTTCACTCCACCTTTTCCACCTGAAACCAGTATTTTGTTTGTGTCCCTAACCCCTAGCAGAGCTGGGACGTAACAGTATATATTTTGACAATAAGAGCTTTTTTCAGATTAAACATCCAAAATAATTCTTTATCATCATTATTAGAAAATCTTTATTTTTATTAATCATTGCTTAATTATGTCTATGTTATAAACAGATTGTGTTTTTATTTATCCTTCAACACTGCATGTCCAGTCTCTGTTTTGGACACCCTCACAGCACCCAAAACAGTTCCAGCCTATTTGGCCACTTTTCTGATTAAGGTTGAAAGAGAATGGGTCCATTATGATAGTGTACAAATATTATCATAAATGAAGTGATTAATTATTTTCTTTTACGAGAGGGACTACTGTATGTAGGAGGTAGAGCTTCTGGTCATGTGAGGGCAAACAAGCTACAAAGAACTGCTGTCAGATCTTTTAATGATTGTGGCCACCACTGAAACAAGAGGCTTTTTTACTAAAATCTAACCCTACCCCTGACCCTTCTCCTAACCCTAACCACCCAACTACATTATACACATCTGTGTGCAAGTTGCAGATAGATACTCTTGGCGATATTTAACAAACTTCCACATGAGACTTCCTGTATGGATTGGATGTATGGCGGCGCCCTTGTCAGTCATTGTAACTGCAGTTGGGTACTCTTGGATGGATCCGCTCCTGCAAAGTTACAATATCTGTTTTTTGAGGAGGGCAACCCATTTGAGTACAGACATGCATCAAGTGCTGTATATTGACCCAAGAAACCATCTTATTTTACTTACATTAGGCTAATGTTTGGGTCAAAAGTTGCATGGTATACCTTTAAAGATCCCAAGAGTGTTATATTAAAGAGCAGAATTCCTGCACTTGCTGCAAAGCTTAAAAATTAAGAATTGCAAAATTTGTAGGGGTTCCAAACCTAACAGAGACACAGAAGACAATATCTTTAATTTACCGTTGACTTCTTTGTAGACAGAGCATTTTTTTAAATAGCATTTAGTTTAGTCTCTATATGTTGGCCACACATTTCCAACAAAGAAGAAAATCGAATGACCTGCAATTCACTTGCGCCTCCCAAACAATTATTAACTGTGAATTAATTTCATTTTACACAATACGTAAACAATACAGTCTTCACGAAGACTGTAGAAAATAGGGGCTTCATCAGTATTCATGATGGAGTTCATACGCCTGAGTTTATCATAATCGTGCATCCATCTGTCCGCTGCGTGTTTCAGTACCTGATATCAACAAATAGTCAAACTCCTTATTAAAAATCTCATTAACAAATTTAACTGCAAAAATTTAAACGCACAGTTGTCTTTTAAATAAGAGACCATGGTCATCGCTTAGGCTGTTTATTTCCTTCTGCATCTTTGCTGCAGGAGGAGAGCTGTGATTTGTTGAGAGAAGACTGCAAGCCTTTTCTGTAATAACGCGAGATTTGAATGAGTTCTCTGACTAAAGGGCCTAGCTGAGAATTTTATTTACGTTGTGTGTGTGTGTGTGTGGGAGTCGCTGGCTGCGGTAATCTAGTTGTTAACGGCTATATTAGGGTGACTTCTGCCACAAAGCCAGTCCTTTATAATCGATCACGAATGCTCGGCTATGTGCTGTTATCGGTCTGAAGTTGGGAGGGTGAGTATTTTTCGCTGTTGTTTTATTTTGAGTCAGTTAGAAGACCTTTCAGTCCCACCAGTCCACTGTTGTCTCTGCAGCGCTGTAATATTTTGTCAGCAGCTGGGCCACCACCAGCTCAAAAGCAGCATAGGCGGTATTTAACCTCATTAGCAACTCAACGACTTGTTAAAATTTAACGTAAAACACAGGAGACAGATATAATAACTGACCCGTGGACTTGAACAAACATGAATCTCAATTAAGTTGACGTTAACGTCAGAATAAGTGATGTGATATACAGGTAAGCTTATGCATTAGCTTCTGCCATTAACACTTAATGCAAATTGAAAAACAAACACAACGTTGTTCTGTCTTAATAAAGTAAAACAAATGGGGGATAAAATGCATGGGAAAGACTTGTCTTTTCTCTTTTACGTTACCTAGCAAGTAATTAGTAGCTTTTTGGCTAGCAAATGCCATGGAATTGAAATAAATTGTCTATAAATACACTTACTCCATCATAGCTTACTTGCTCTGGCATTTTCCATCATTATTGTCTTATTTATCACACCTGTGGCATAGACAGCATTTTAAATGGCAGTTAAGCTGTTTCAGATTTATTTAGCTTCTGTAACATTTTTCTCTGACTACTAGGTACAGTGTTTAAAAGAAAAATAAATCAAAATTACACCTACTACTTCCCACATCATTAAAAAGAGCAGAATAAATTAGTCCATCTGTGACTGAGCACACGTTGGATGATTTGCTGGCAAGTTGTTTGACACCTACGCGGTGTCTTGCATGTGCAAGATTTCACAAGTTGAACTAAAATTCTTGCCATGTTGTGATTTTGTTTAAATTGTTTCCCTGCTGAAATTAAGATCTGTTTGACAGAGATATCCCAAATATTAGAGCCACAGCAGTGTTAATATTTCAAGCTAAATCCACTTTTCCAGAAGGTTGGTTAGATTTACAGTGTTTTAAATTGAAGTGGAAAAAAAAGAGTGTTACTTGTCACATTATAATCCAAAAGTGACTGGAATTTTATGGACGATTCCTTTGTGGTTCTAAAGTTTATCCATCATATAAATTTATTTTTCACCAGAAGTTAAAAAAAGGAAAATAGTGCTGATAAAACTGAGGTGGATATTCTCAGATGGGTTTTCACAAAACTGTCAAACAGATATCATTCAATGTAATAAAGATAACGAGCAAAACAAATTTTCAAAAGAAAAAGATATTTTCAGCATCATTGCATGAATTTTCTCCAAAGTTCTCCATTTAATGTTGAGGAATAGACAATAGACTCTGAAAACCTGTAAAACTATGGGTTTTATAAGTTGTGCCATGAAATGTTTCAAAGATTTGGAGGAGGATATATTTACAATCTCAAAGAAATGTGATTTTCATAAAATAAAAAAGCTTATTTTAAATTTGAAGCTGAAAATTAACGATTAAAAAATGCCCAAATCTTTGTATAACACATGATCTACAGTTATCTACAGTGACACATTTGTTTGAGATTTGTAAATAAGTACATTTATTTGTCAAATTTCATTTGATTTTTATGTCAGTTACTGCCTTACTCACCTTACGTGATTATATCATGAAGTGAAGTGAGTACAGTTGTCAATTTGATGCTTGTTCATTACAACCGTTCAATTTTGCAACACTGGACATTATTTGCTCAGTATCAGTATATCTGTATCCCCACATGTTGAGACTAATGCACGCTTTAAAAATGGTGAACAGACCTGGTTGCTAAACATTTGTTTTAGGATAACTAATGGACAATGACTCCATCATATGCTTTGTTTGTAAAAATTTCCCAGCCTTAGATGCCCCACTTAGTTGTTGGCTTAGTTGTTACTAAACATGTATGTTGTACATCATACATTTGCATAATTAACATCAGTTTCTGTCATCCATCCCTCAGCATCTCAGCTTGAAGGAGGCAAGTCCATGGCACAATGAGTCCTTCAGTGCTGCCCACAGTCTTCTGCTGTTGTCACAGGAAAATCTGGTTGCATTCAGCAGCAGAGGGTGAACACATCTGTTCCACCTAATTATCTGTCTATGGAGAATGATATGCAAGCATAATGAATAGATACACCACCATCAGACAGCTCGGGGATGGCACCTATGGCTCCGTTATCCTCGGCCGCAGTCTGGAGTCAGGAGAACTAGTTGCCATAAAGAGGTGAGTATCAAGAGATTGCGAATTTAAGTCAGCTTTAGATTGCTCTCTGCTGCTTTTAAGCTAAAGTATTGATTTCTCTTTAAAAAAAAATTGTATTATCAAAATAGTTCAGGACAAATAGTGGTTAAAAAACAAAGACTGTCATGCAAGTTGCAAATTATTGATTATTAATGATATTTTTCAGAATGAAACGCAAGTTCTACTCTTGGGAAGAGTGCATGAACCTTCGAGAAGTCAAGGTAAGTTTGACACATTTGGTTTCACGTAAGTTAAAAAGCACAATAGTCATGTAAGGTGGGGGCACTTTGTGATCAACAAGTTGGCTCTATGTGGGTGTACTATTAGTGTTCGTAGGTTCTCAGCAAGAGCCACCTTTTATTAGCATTTTCATCATCCTGATGTCAGTTAACATGTCTTTATCTTGTAGAGATGACTTATGTTTGAAATGAACAAGCCGGAGTTGCAAATGGATAGTTGAGTAAACATTTCAAGGAATTGTAAAGATGAAATATTGCACGTAATATTTAATGATAGACATGCTCTCATCGTGTGTTCGTGCCTCCTCTGTGAAACTCCACCTCAGTTTGGGTTGATCTGTTTAATTTTTCTTGTAAAGGCACACTTTTTGATTTTTAATCTTGACTTTACTGTGGTGATGTACTTTGTAGTCCAGCTGTCAAATAATCTTAAACTTTCTGTTGTTTCTTTTCACACCAGTTCAGTATGTTACTGTCTAAATTTCCTCATACCAGCTCTAAGCGCAGAAGGTGATTCTTGTGTGCTGTTGGTTTTGAGTTCCTGGCCTACACAATACCCCCTTTTTCTTAAGCGTAACTTTATTGCAGCAAACCATGTGTAGATAATGCTGGTCCTCTGAGTCCCGCTGAATAGATCACAGTTACAGCATGCTACCTTAAAATCTCAAAGCCCCATTACTGCTTTTCCCTGTACTAAAATGTAGCATGGTTAAACCTGTATCATCCCAGTGCATGGGAATAGTATATATTCTCTCCATCCTGCTTTCAGGTTATTCAATATTTCTTTTCCCTTTTAGACTTAAAGCATAAAACCCACCTTTGCAGCACTTTACCCCCAAACTACATTGTGTTTTTTTTCTCTGCCCATAATTTAAGAAAAAGAGCTTCTTCTTTTTTTTTCTTTTTTTTTTTCCTTAAGTAGCTGTAGGGCGTGCTTCTGAATGTGCTGCAGTGACCTGTGTGTTGTTTTTGTTTTTTTTACTAGCATGGTTAGATTTATTTATTTCTGGCTCTGTTTTATGTTGACAAATTTCTTACATAATTTGTTTATTCTTCCAGTCGCTGAAGAAACTCAACCATGCTAATGTGATCAAACTTAAGGAGGTCATTCGAGAAAATGATCATTTGTACTTCATATTTGAGTACATGAAGGAAAATTTATATCAGCTAATGAAAGATAGGTGCGTATCACTGTCGCTTTGCTGCATTATCTCTACATTTGATAAAAGCTTGAAGTTTCTTAACCTTTTTCACTTTTTAAAATGTTTTCTTGTTGCAGGACCCGTTTGTTTCCAGAGTCTGCTGTTAGAAATATAATGTTCCAGATACTGCAGGGACTTGCATTCATTCATAAACATGGTATGTCTGGTTACGGCCAAGGGGGCTAAATTAAACATTGCAAAACTGACATTATCTTCCCGCTGAGTCCAGATAGTCATGTTCTGTGTCTTTCAGGTTTCTTTCACAGAGATATGAAGCCAGAGAATCTTCTGTGCATGGGTCCAGAACTGGTGAAAATAGCGGACTTTGGGCTCGCCCGTGAGATCAGATCTCGACCACCATACACTGATTACGTTTCGACGAGATGGTGAGTTTCTTTTAGACTAAACATGGTGCATACACACTTGGCTTGAATAAAAGAAAGCTGTGTTGAGGTTCTGTCACCTTGTTTTTGACCAGGTACAGAGCTCCAGAGGTGCTCCTCAGATCCACATCTTACAGTTCACCTATAGACCAGTGGGCAGTTGGCTGTATCATGGCTGAACTTTATACCCTCAGGCCTCTTTTCCCAGGGTCCAGTGAAATAGACACCATATTCAAGATTTGCCAAGTTTTGGGTACACCAAAGAAGGTAAAGTTTTGCACATATGGAAGAGGAAAACATTTGATGAAAAGGGATCAGCTTTAAATTTAAAGTTGGACATTTGCATGACAAAGAAGCTACGTTTTCACCAGAAGATCCTGAATGTATTTTCACCCTTTGCCATTCAGTGTTTTGTAAACTAAAAGCAGGATTTTGAACCCAGTGGAAAGATCTAAGGACTGGAGTTATATGATCTACTTTCTTGGTCTTAGTGATGACTTGAGCACCACTGTTCGGGACTGACTGCAGCTGTCTGATGGACTTTTTAGGGAGACCTGTAAGGACAGCATTACAGTCATCTAGTCTACTAAAGATAAATGCATGGACAAGTTTTTCTAAATCCTGCTGAGACATTTAATCCTCTATGTTTTCTTTAAGTGATCATTGGCTGGCTTCACAATTGTCTTAATGTGACTGTAAGACGGATTGAGATAGATGAATAGATATGAATATTTTATTGATCACAAAGGAAACTGGGGGAAATTGTGTCTTCTCCCTCTAGACTGATTGGCCTGAGGGTTACCAGTTGGCAAGTGCCATGAATTTCCGTTGGCCTCAGTGTGTTCCCAGTAATCTGATGACACTGATACCAAATGCCAGTCCTGAAGCCATTCATCTGATGACAGACCTACTTCAGTGGGATCCCAAGAAAAGACCAGCTTCTGCCCAGGTAGCATCTTTTCTTATCTTCTGCTTTTTCCTCACAGCTGATTAAACAGAATGAAAGCTGATGTTTGTTCCCTTTTCTTTTTTTTTTTAGGCTCTTAGGTACTCGTACTTCCATGTGGGTCAGGCTTTAGGCACTCCTCAGCAGATCCTGGAACAGGGCAGACCTCAGCCAGGCCTTGTACAAATGCAAGCACCTTTACAGTCACAACAGACACTGCAGCAGCAGCCTCTGTTGTTGAAGCCCATGCCCCCCTCCCAGCCTCCCCCTCCCAACCAACACTGCCCCCCTTCCAGGCCCCTCCAGCAGATCCAGCCCTCCCCAGCAGCTGTCCAGGCTGCAGCGTACCAGCGGCATTCAGAGCTGGTGAGGGAACAGCAGCAGCCCAAGCACATCTTGAAGCAGGAGCAGACAGAGGGAGCGCCACAGAGCCACCTTCCTTACATTATTGACAAGAGTCTACAGAGCAAGGTGAGCCCCCCCCCCCCCCCCATGAAGTAGAAGCATTATGGCATGGTGGTCGTATCTTTTACATTGATATAAGAAATGTAGCATCTTCTAATTTAATGCAAAATCGGTAAAATGGTTCCCCTGGAGGAGCGTAATTATCAGAGAAAATACTCTTCAGATGTGGTTTACTTTGTTTTTGTAGCAAACGCAGCAGGAGTCAGAAAATGCAAATCTCCTAAGTTACCAGTTGAAACCTAAAGGAGGAGGGCGGCGGCGTTGGGGCCACGGAACAGGACACATCAAAGGTGAAGACTGGGACGACGAAGAAACTGATCTGTCCTCTATACGTATTCTTGGAAAAAGTAACTACTCCGCAGAAAAATCGAGGCAGGGGGAGGATGCACTGAGCAGGTGAGGCTATGATCCGTCTGTTACATATATTTTGATTTAAAAAAAAAAAAAGAAGTGGTTAGCCAGAACTCATACTTGCACATCAAGGTGATTGAAAGTAGGTTTTCCTTTCTTTTTTTTTTTTTTTTTTTTTTTTTTTTGGGGGGGGGGGGGCAGTGGGCGGGCGGGAATGTTTTTAAACTGTAAAGCGCTTTGAGTCGCGTAACCTGCTGGAAAAGCGCTTCATAAATAAAGATTGATTGATTGATTGATAGGTTATTCATGCAGCTTTTCTTTTTGGTCTTCTAGGTATGGAAATGTTCTGGATTTCAGTCGACCCAATGGAAAAGAAGATGCACCTTTAAATCTAAACAAGACTGCAGCCTATCAAGAGCCATCACGGACTGCCTCTGCCAAACAACATTATCTGAGGCAGTCTAGATATTTGCCTGGTAATATTCTGCCCATTTATATACCTTTTTTTATCACTACAGGCTGTTTTATATACACTGCATTCCAAATTAATAAATGATTTTTTTTCCCTGATCCTACAACTTGACATGCGGGGGGGACTCCAGAGGGACCAGCAGCTTCAAATACCTGTTTGCTGCTTTGTAATGGCATTTTATCAGCTGCTCTCTTTATCTGATGTACTTGTCTGGCAGAAACCTCTCCCCTTCTCATTGTGCCTTTATCAGCATGAACCTGTGGGTACTCTGAATCAGCAAAAAAAATCTCTTAACTGAGCGATGATTATGTTTACGTTTTTGTGAAATATTTAGTGTTTTCATACCTTGTCCAAGGCATTCAACTATTTCACATTTTTCAGCAGCAGAGAATTCCTTTTTCTTCCCATATTGATTGAAAATGGTCTGCTTAATAATGCAGAACATCTTCCTCAGTGTTTTTATTAATGGGCTCACCTGGCAAACAAATTATCATAGGTTTCTGAAATTAATTTCAGTGATCCAAAAGCCCTGAGTTTAATTGGAAAAAAAATTGACACTTTGATACAATTTGCATAATACTGTATTTTGGAACGCGGTGTAAACATACTTTATTTTCATTTCTCTAGATCTTGGATACTTCAGTCAGCGGAGCATGTACAGTATGTAATCTCTGTCTGTCTCCGTCAGGCATTAGCACAAAGAAGAATGTTGCCATGAATGCCAGTAAAGACTTGACCGGAAGCCATCTGTGGGGCAGCAGCAGTATTCCATATGGAGGGACTCTGCCAAGCAGAGGCGCTCATGGTAACATTACTATGATCTTTGCTGCTCACTGCATTGTTGTTAACTAGATGTAAATTAACCACTCTGTTTGCTTTCTTTACCAGGGACAAATACAATCCCAGGTGGATACATGCCATCATTTTACAAGAAAGACAACGGCTCTGCTGGTCACAGAGGACGTCAGAGTGTTTCAGTAGAAACAACAGCATCAAGTAAGCACAGATGTAGACCTTAATTATTTGCTCTGCTGTATTTAACTCCTACAAGCTTTTACAATGCCTTAAAAATCCTAACAAGTACACTTTATATCTACTGCTGTTCAGATTATGCAACATGGCGGTCTGGTCGAAGTCAGATGAACACCTCTGCCAATATGCCAGTATCCAACAAGAGCTCTCCCAGTCTGCTGCCCCGCCCGCCACTTCAGGCCATTCACGGGCGAACAGACTGGTCTGCCAAATATGGACACCGTTAGGGGCTTCTCTGGAGCTCTGATTTGTTGCCTAAGAACTCTTTTTTCCTCCAAAGAGTAGGCCTACAGTAGTTGTTTTATAATCTAAATCTGTACATAAATCTTACACAGCAATAAGTTTTGTTTCATTATGTATGCTATGAATGCTGAGTTGTCTATTTAAAAGTATGGGTAAATGCAGCCAGCCAGAATTTGCTCCCAAGTATTTGACTGTGTCCTTTCTGTAATATAACTGATGTTGTGGAGAGGTTGCACCCTCAATTTTGTATTATTGAGTGTTGGTCACCAACACAATATGCATATTACAATATAACTAAACCCTCACTGTGAATTATTTTTTGACTTATTTATAGTTTTACCTGTATAGTGCTTTTTTTTTCTTTTATATTCTTCCCCTTTTGTTTGACAGCTTCTGTGCCAATCAAATATTGTTTGTATATATAATTTTCAGTTAAATTAAAGCCATGTTTTGATTTCAGAAAGGTGGAGTTGATGCATTTGATTGCAGCACTGAGTAGATACTTTTCAGACTAAGCAAAAAACAGAATCAGCTCTCTGTAGACCAAACTAAGTGCAAGCTCCGAACTGAAAGTTAAGTATAATTAAACATTTGACAGGGCGCAGTATATACTACTGAATTTTAACAGCATGCTCAAGCCACTTCAAAAGTGTTAAATATTACGTGTCAGTCTTTGTTTCTTTCTTTCTTTTTTTTAAATGTGTGTGGAGCAGCTGCAGCAGGATGAGCACAGCAGGGCCACTGGATTAAACTTGCTAGAGATTAACCCAGGCCAGTACAGTTTCAGTAATAATGCTATACACTATATATCTTGATCTGATGAGAGATAATTAAATTGTCCGAGGTTGGGCTTTATTTGCTACATTTATGGATTAAAAGGAAGTGACTATTTTTGTATTTTAACAAATAGGACTGGCTTTTATGCTTCTCCACGCATAATCTACTTGCTCCTGTCCTGCAGTTGAAACAAAGAAATTCTCCTCTTTATGGCCATGTAGGGAATCAAGAGCACAGTCTAGCAATTAGAGTATACTCAGCGCTACAGCACTGGTATGACTGGGGAGAAAATTTTTTATAATTGTAAAAGCTGAAATACCGGTAGTGATGCTAAACCTCTCATTTGTTCAATAGCACCACCTAGAGGAGGGTCGATGAAGTTAAAAAAAAAATTAAAGCGGTTGGAGAAAATGTAGAAATCGTAGGGTTCAGTGGTTAATGTTTTAAATGACCCAGTCTTGTTTGTAATTTGGTAAAATTATGGTTCCGTTGACAAATTAATCATGTGGTCGTGGTGACCACAGCCATAAGACCATGTCTGTTGAACATGTATATTTCAATAGAAAAGATCAAAATAAAAAAGAGAACATATTAATGCAAATGACATAATCTAGGTTCATATTTTTGTTGCATGATCTTACCATTCAGAATGAATCTCAAAATTTTATTTCTCATTTTTCAAACCACATAAATTATGAGGCAATTTATTTCCATTTTGTCCTTTAAAAACATTTAAAAAGACAAACTGTAATCAGAAAACGTATTTTTTCTCAAAAAGGAAGGCAGACTGCCACGTGCAGCGCCGCATTCGGATGTGTCTGAAGCTTGGAGCTTGACTTCCCTACGTTTCTCCTATTGGCCTTGAGCTTGTTTGGAGGTTCTAGCAGGGGAGCGCAGCTACTGGTATACCGATGAATGGTCGTCCGCCGTGGGTGGACATCGTCCGCTGCCACCGAGCGCAGAGCTTCGGGAGGGACACACATGGACCGGTGAGGGAGGAAGGGGACACCCGCCTAGCCAGCCAGATCAGCCGAATCAACCCTAGCGATCAATGGGGTGACAGATGTCGCAGCCAGATCGCCCTCACATCCAACTAGTGATCAAGGCTGCTAAGCCTATTTATCCAAGGCTGCGGGATTTCTAACTTCTATCATGGTGTTGACTTCACGAAAGTTGCCGCTCTCAAATAAACTTTCATTGTGTTATCACAAAATAATGGTCTGTGTGGATTCTTCTGTCAAATTTGTCCGAAAATGATCATTAAACAACCTAATTTCTCCTTTACCCATCATGCCAAGCGGCAATATGTTAATACTCCACGTTTCCATTGGCCAGAATCTACCAATCACTTACTTCAGATGTTTTCCCCGCCTTCAACGTTCCTCCTTCCAACAAAAAGATTTTACATAACTACAGTAGACTGGAGAGTCGTTCCCTGAGTCGTTCACATCACCTAACTTTTCTCTACAAGGAAGAACTGAGCGTACAGGTATGAACTCGGGATCAGGTGTATTTTTTATTCACATTCATTTTTAGAATTAATTTCGTGTATAATGACTTAAGCTTCTGACATTTACAGATTTTTGATTTGCACTAATCAACCTAAACCACCATGTCTGAAAGAGTAACCCTGTATTATTTCAACGGGAGAGGGAAAATGGAGTCAATCCGCTGGCTTCTGACGGTTGCAGGAGTAGAGGTAACAGAATATGACGTATTATCTGAAACTCTGTACTCAAAGTAATGTCGTGTGCACTGATTGAGATCTGAAATTTGATGTTCATAGTTTGATGACATGTATCTGACAACCAGAGAGGACTACGAGAGACTCCTGAATGGTAAATGACTTATATGAGGGTAGGGTGTTTTTTACCTCAGCTCTAATGCACCTTCACCTGCATTATCTTACCATTCAGAATGAGATTGCAGTTTTCAGAAGATTCACAGGTCATGCCTGTGTGACCTGTTATAATCTACAAGCTGATTTGATGTTTTCCTAATGGGTGTGGCATTCTGCATGATCTGCTGCTTCGTTTTATCTGTAGATGGATCACTCATGTTTCAGCAAGTTCCCTTGGTGGAAATTGATGGCATGAAACTTGTTCAGACCAGGGCGATCTTGACTTATATTGCAGAGAAGTACAATCTCCATGGCAAAGATATCAAAGACCGTGTCAAGTATGGTCGAACTCTGTATAAGTGTAATAATGGCAGTCTCTTTTGGAATACAATTGTATTTTGATCACATGTCATGCTTCCCTGCAGGGTCAACATGTACGTAGAGGGACTCATTGATCTCATGGAAATGATCATGATGTTGCCTTTCCTGTCAGATCCGAAACCAAAGTTGGAAAATATTGAGAGTAAAGCAAAAGAACGTTACTTACCTGTGTTTGAAAAGGTATGGTAACTTAGCTCATAAACTTAGATTAATACATGTTTGTTTGTGAAAAATAAATCATGTTTTCTACATTTCAGGCACTGACTGGACCCATTTACCTGGTGGGAGGTAAACTAAGCTATGCAGATGTACTCCTGCTTGAATGCACTCTGATGCTGGAGGAGAAATTCCCTGGAATTCTTAAAGATTTTTCCAATGTCAAGGTAAGTGTGATAATCTGCAGTCTTGTCCTGGTGAAATCCTACAATTTTAGTCCATATCTGATGTGCTTTGTTTTAAAAAAAAAAAAACTCCTCTGTTTCAGTCATTCCAGGGCAGGATGACACAAAATCAGGCCATAAAAAATTTTCTGCTCCCAGGCAGCAAGAGGAAGCCACAGCCAGATGACACGTACGTGAAGACGGTCATGAAAGTGTTCAACATGACTTCACTTCCCTGAACTCTTCACAACCTCTTTCACGAGCCTTGTATGAGCACCATTGCCAATAACTATGCAAATTTAACTTGAGCAACAACTTGAGCCTTAATTATGTTGAAAACAGTACTTTCTTTAAAAAAAAAAAAAAACTAATCTATTTAGCTTGAGACTGATTATGTAATTTTTCTAACAGAAAATGGTTGTTTTTAATGTATACTAAATTTGAAGTAAATAAATTCTTTATTTCTAGATAACATTTGAGAAGATGTTGCTTTTTTGTTGTCACTGACCTTTAATGGGACCCCCTTTGCTAAGTCTGCTTTCTCTTTAAATGCCATGAGTCAGTGGGACAATCTTACCAACAGATTACATTATGTTCAAATTATAAAACATTTGCACTCAAGGAAAATTTGCACCCATTAGTGATTGTGTGTGAGTGAAAATGTGTGAATCTGTGCTTGATTATGAGTGTGGTTTTTGTATATGTGAGTGTGGATGTATGGAAGATTATAAAATGGGTTTAGAAGTGGCATGTTGAGGGGGCAGAATTGGTCTATACACTGGTCTATTAATTACATTTGCAAATCTTGTCGCATCTTGTATGTATTATCATCAATCTGTCCTGGGACTACAGGTGGAAATGACTAGTCTTGCTACAACTTGGCACCTGTATCTTTAATTTATTATTCATAAACATTGATGAAATGTGCATTGTCCCTGTGAAAATAAAATATTCATTCACTCATTGCACCTCTTCAGACAAAAAGAAACGTGCATGAATTTCAGTTGTTTAATTTGCTTTAATTACAAAAACCCCAACACTGATTTTTCTTTACCCCCTAAGGCGCGTGACAAGTCACACTTGTTCCTTTTTCAGTTTTTAGCTTGTACAGCAAACCCAACATCAAGCAGCAATCTTGCTGATGTACAGTCTGTGCTGTGATTAGTGCAAAGGAATCATGGCGATTACTCTCTAATCTTAAGTACAATCATACACATGCTCACAAACTAGAGACATCAATTTTTTAAAAAAAGAAAAACAAACATCCACAAAACATGGGGAATGAAGTTTCCTTTAAAACAAGGTTTGTTCATCAAGCTCTCTCCTGTCAGTGCTGGTGTTTCCTTCAAACCATGGTCTGGAGCAACAGGCGGAATACCATCAGCAAACTGGAAAAAACAAAGACATGAAAGTCACTGACTCAGCAAATGTAGTGAAACAACACTTGATTTGCTTTCTTTTTTTTTTTTTTTTTTTTTACATAATGAGCAAGCTCGACTCTGACCTCAGACCTGACATAATGCCAGCAGGCATTAATTTCCCAGATTTCTTGTATCTCATTCCCATGATGACTGAAAGGAGTCCCGAGGTCACTGAAATAAAGATGGAACCATTTTTGAGTGTCTATATAAATTATCTGGCTCATCAATGAATACGATCAGATTGGGCTTGTCCATACTCACGCAATGACACCTGGATATCCCTTGGATCAATAGAGATTTTAAGGGCACCATAAGCAGATAATCCACCAAAAACTAAACCAGCCATCAGGGACATTACACTGGCTGCAACCAAAAAGAGAAATATAAAGACAATAACAAATATTTAATAATGTGGCTGAGATTGCTTTTAAAATAAAGATGGCAATCAGATAAGCATTTCAAACCTTTTCTTTTGTATCCCATAAATCCTCCAAAAATGATTAATGCCGCATATCCGAATCCAATCCAATCCATCGCCATTACGAAGCTATAAGAATAAACAAAAACACATTATTGTCATGTTTCATCTAATCCAGTTCCGACTTTAGATACGGTTTGAAACTAGCTCGAGTTCATGAGAATTTAGCAAATTATGGTTTGACTTTTACACCAACAATTTGCGTTTGTTTTCAACTTTGAGCGAATTCTTTATTAAAGTTCTCAGTTAACCTGAAAATCCTCTAGATGGCGCTGTTAACCTTCATCTTTGCTAAAACGCTTAATGACATATGCCCCACATAAATACGTTTCCATACAAATACCCTGTCTAAAAATTTACAGCACATGAAGTACGTATTCTTATCTTACGTCCATTACAGTATTGCTTTATATAAGGTGTAACTTACAAACGAAAAATCCAAGCAAGAGCGCCACGGTACGAGCTTCCAAATAGTTGTCAACTGCACTTCCTTGTTGCCTCCCCTTCGTAATGCACATGCGCGATTCGGTTCACGCGGAGTTCAGTGACTTGTTATATAGTAGGAAAAACAAAAGTAAGCATCTTCTTTCATTAATAAAACTTAATGATATAATCTTTTAAAAGAAGAAAATTATATAATTATCTTTGTGTAGATTCAGTCTTGTGGTTACAATATGGGCACATTTATTTAAAAAGGGAAGTTTTAGATAATTTTCTATCTATGATGATGTTTCTGCATCTTTTTCCAAAAGATTATATTATATAGCTTAACTATTTGGTAGCCATTCTTTGTCTTAAGCAAATACGTCTTTCATTAGGCTAGTACTTGAGGTTGAAACCAAACAAAACTTCTTATCCAAACTCCAACTTTGAATAAAATTATTGGTATAAGAGACAACTAACAAAAACAGGCAAGCATGGAAGCTCTCCTCCTCTCCTGAAATTACTCCTGAGGTTAAGCAGAGGGCACCACAATTAAAAGGAGAAAAATATTTTTAAAAGGACATGAAAAATGAGTTAGGTCTAAACTGGTAGTTTGAAAATATTAAAATAACATTATATGTCATTAATTGCTCATTGTCACATGTATTTTCTTAAAACAAACAAAATCAGGTCTAAGAATCCCAATAGACTTGTTAAATAAAGCTTACGTTTTCAGACTAAATTACGGTCAAAACTTCATATTTCCAAAATTTCTATAATTAACATCGTAGGCTCTAGCTAAGCCAGAAATTATGCCATATACAATTTAATGACAAATTTGTCAGAAATGGGTGGAATTTGACAGCCATCCATCAAAACAGTGATTTATGATTCAACAGCATTTTAATCAACCCAGACATACAGTAATGTAATACATATTTCATGTACGTGTTTTTTTTTTCTTTTTCCTTCTTATTGGAGAAATGATACTAACAAACCTGAAGCAAAATTAGTTTCTGCAGCTTCCCCAGCTTCCCCTCCTCTGTATATAATTTAGGCTGCCCATTGAACAGTGACTCAAAATCCCATAGCTCTGTAATTAGTTCGCGTGGGCGTAAACTGAAAACTGAAGGCAGGAGTAAAAGCCATCCCAAGGTGAAGCAGAAAATGTTCACACATAAATTACTTACCTTCCATAGAAAGTAACACACTAGTATGACTTTTTTTTTTTTTTTTTTTAACGATTCATGTCCATTTATTGACCTACGAGTTTTGGATTCCTGTACAGCTGTTTCCTAAATATTTACTAAAGAAAATATTTATGTATATGGTATATTTTATCTTTATTGAAGAAAGTTACTATAATTAATTTTAGCATGCATATCAAACTAAGTCAACACTGGCAACCTTGTCCACAGTTGGCATGTCAAATTTCATCAGTATGTCAATACTTAAGCACTTCAGAAATCCACAACTATGCACATGTTAATTCAAAGAACAAAAGAGAAAACTCAACTTTCCCCAAACCAAAACTGCTTTATTTCACTCTGAACCCCCTTTCAACACCTTAAACACATTAAAGGTTTCATTGTTTAAGAATAGTTCTCAAAAAGTGTAAATCAATGCATTCTTAGAGCAAAATAAGCCACTATGAGCTGTAGACAATGTGACCACATGCTGCAGCGAGTAGCAGCTCCAGCAGAGTGCCTCCATGCAGTCACCTGATGGAAAAGAGCCACTGTGGCCCCCAAAGAGAAGGCACACGTTTGCAAAAACAGTTGGCATTTTAAACACTGTCTACAGAGATTCCTGATGAGTTACAGTCTGGTCTTGTCAGGATAAAAATGACTATAAAATGGCTGACAAGGGTCATTTAAGAACAAGGAAGGATTATTCAAGTGAGGTATTGGAGTGACATGTAAAACCCACAAGATTACTGTATCCTTGACATGAGGGAAAGACTAATTGTAAAGGAGGACTCGATGACTAATATATAAAGTGACAAGTGGAAAATGCAATGGTTTGTTATGGTAAACAACAATGGACATACAGTGCATTTCACAATACAGTGATGTTACAATACAAATGGCTTCGAGTGCACAGGAACCTGCGATATACTGTTAAAATGGCTTTGTCAGCTTTTTGCTAGGTAGATATTTTATGAGGACTATATCATTTACTTAATGTAACAAATGCATGTATCAAAATTATGAAACACATTAATCCACTATTAAAAAGAGAAGAAAAAAATGTATTTTGAATCCAGAGAAACAAAACGGACAATAAGTTTCTTTGTTGTGTATTAGGGAAAAAAAATAAAACAAGTATTGCTTACCATATGACACACAGAGACTCTCAGAACAACATGATGGCAAACACAACCGCTTTTGGCAATGACTGACATTTTAAGGTTCAAGTCATATCTTACATTGGTAGAACATTTGCATTTTTAACACCTACTCCTCAATGTGAGCAGACCTCCTCAAAAAACAGCTTGCATTTGTTTTGCCCCTTTCTCATTTGCATGGATGACCATGTTTTTACAGCTACATTCAATGTCATACAACAAAAACATGTCTGCATGAATAGTTATGGTAAACAATGACGGTTTATGAGCTCCAAGAGGACTGTGTGCTGCTCGTTTTGTTCTACCAGTGTAAAAACATCACTTTACATGAGAAAAGTGCATAATCTTCCTGATATGGGACTTGGCATACAAACATTACAACCCATATAAATTAGTCAGTGCACTTAATAATCAATGATCAACATGACCATTTAATGCGGATTTCCTAGTCCTCAGCATACTTGGTTTTCAAAAATAATGACTATTTTTTAAAACCGGCCAATGACTGATGAAAAACAGCATGCAAGAATACTAATTTGGCTAAATTTGATGGGGGGTACTTTTAGAGATATATGTTGCTATCTTTATTTCCATGATTAATAATAATTTTGAGAGATTTAACATTGCAACAAACCCACTCATGTTTTCTTGTGATTTCAGGCTGTACGTCCAGACAACATGAGGGAAAATAGACATTTTTCAGTATCTCCGGTCAAACTCTGAGCGTCTTATCAGATTCTGCTCTTCATCTGAAACACATCTTGTGTTGCAGTGATACAGGAAAATGGCACCTTTCTCTGAGTGTTCTGTGCATCTAATCGTGGCAGCCACGATGCTGTTTGTTACGGGAAAACGTTTACCCACAGCCAGCCCAGCAGCGTCCCGCACACCCAGGTTCTCACGTACAGTTTCCTGCCGTTCTCCGTCAGCAGTAATGGCAGTGTCAGTCCCCCGAGGATCATCACAGAAGGGAGGGTCTTGGAGAGTTTCAATGGAGAAGGTTTGCCCTCCCCAGGGAACTTGCACAATTTGTCTGAATCCTGCGACTCGTAGAAATCTGTCAGCAGCCTTTTGAAAAAAACAGACAAGTCTATTGAGAATCAAGGCTGTGAGAGAAATGCACAAGACAACACTGAAAAATAAACTGCAAAGGGAAACAAAATGAGGAAATCATTCACATCAGATTTTTTAAAAGCACTTTCAGCACAAAGCCTGAACTCATATGGCATCAGGGCTTTTTGCAGCTTGGTTAGCAATGAATTGAATAGATTACCACTTTGGATCTTGAACTTTGGACTACATAACTGCAAACACTTCACAAAATGAAAGTGCCTCTGGAGCTTTAATCTTGTTACATCCAACCGTCTGTGGATTATTTCTCAACCAAATAATTGAATAACAGTAATATTAAGCATCCCTTAATTTAAATAAACTTATTGTAATCGCTTACTTAGTTACAGTTCCATTTCTATTATGTCCCCCCCGGATTTCAAATCAATGTGTGGCTCTTCAAACTGAGTTTGTTGCTGCTGGAATGTTTCCCATAAAGAATGAAACAACCTGTTGGGAAGCTGATACATCATCAGTTATATAATTTTACAAGGACAATGTGATTTTGGAATGAACATGGAAATACATGTCTTTTACCACATTTACAAGTAAATCCAAATTATTTAATTTCATTTTGGGGGGGGGGGGGGCATTTTCTTGTTCTTAGATTCCAAATTTCCACTTTGCCACTGGACCCTTTCCAATGCAAACAGTGGATGTGCATGGGTTACCAGCCTGATGTGTACTTGTCTGCAGCTCTGATGATGGATGGGGTGTGATTCAGATCCAAAATTTCTTATTTCTTATTTTTTTCCCCCGCCCGGCAGCCCCCCCCCCCCCCTGGCCCCCCCCGTTGTCCCCCCCCCCCCGCCCCCCCCCCCCCCCCCCCCAAGCCCCCCCCCCCCCCCCACCCCCCCCCCCCCCCCCCCCCCCCCCAAACCCAACGAAAAAACCCCCAGATATACATAATGGGCTTAACTTTTTTTTTCTTTCCAGATTAGAGTTACAGAGCCAACAAGCAGCCTCCATAGTGGGAAGTTATGATTGCTGTAGCTCAGCACTTATGAGAAATTTCACTGGTTGTCACTGAGAGGAAGTTTGACACTGATGACACATTGTAGAAAAACACTCAGTTTATATATGGAGTGGATAACATGCAATTTCAGTATGATTAATTGTTCCGCACACTCACCGGTCCTTGATTTCGAACCGATCGTGCAGCCACCTACGGAAAAACACTGGCTCTGAAGGGATTTCCTTTATGTCCACGCGGTCGAAGTGTATGTGGACGCGGGGACATTCTTTACAGAGGAATTCTGTCAAACATAAAAAAGAATAAAAATAAATAAAGAGACTAAACAAAAACAGGAAAAGCCTTTCAGCAAATCAGCACGTCCAGTAAGCACTTAAAACCAACACGAGGTGACAGTGATGGAGTGGAGCTGCTAAGACGCGGTGCTGAAATAACCTTTAGAGAGCAAAAGCACAAAAGACAGAGGTAGGTTACATAACTAAGAACAGGTGGAGATTAAAACCTGTGCAACTTTTACCTTTATCAAATGTATCTATTTATTTTCCAACAGTAAAAAAAACAACTTTATACATCTTAAGTTTTCTGTGACCATCGCCCAGCCAAATTAAGCTGTCAAGCCAATCAGCAAAGAAGCAAAGCCAAAGTGGCTGTGAAGGTCAGACATAAAAATGAAGCCAAGTGTGAAGGCTCAAGGCTGCATGTGTATCCCCAGAGACCCTCAAGTTCCTGTTTCCACAACATGCAATATTACCAGGAAATGTGGTACTGCAGCCAAAAGAAGAAACTTGATCGAAGACAGAAGTGAAAGATTGTTCACTGCTGAATAAAGCATCTCCATTAGCTGCTGCGCAGATTTAAACTGATCTTTAGACACCACGTGCCAGTTTAATGAACAACAACTCAGACACAGAAGCTCAGTAAGACTCACACACAAATGCTCTATTTCAACAAAAACACAGCTGAACAAGCCGAAGCCAAACTTCAGCAACAACACAGAGTGCATCCCCTTCCTGAAACAAGTGCTCTTTTCAGGATTCTGGGCTTTTGAGAGTCTGAACAAGTGTTTGGCAGCAAGTCAGTATAAGACTCTTAAAGAATTTATTAAAACAATGCTGAACTTTTAAAAGAAAGACTTTCCACTGAGGGTCATGTGGGTTTGAGCAGAACAATGCTCCAAAACACACTTTAAAAACAACCACCTGGACAGGAGAAGGAAATCAACTCTGATCTGAGGTGCCAGACAACACTCGGTAGTCTTCAATCTTAATAAAGCCAAAAATACCTTGCGTCAAATACAGACTACTAATGATAATCATTTATAGAAATACTCCTTAGTGAACAAACTGCTGGTATATCAACACTACATAGATATCAACACTACATAGAACAAGTTTGGCTCTTAACTCCTTCCACACTCTTATTCAGCTTAAATTTTTCAAAAAAGATTCTCCAAAAAGTTCAGTATTCCTTTCATATAATAGTTTTCCTAATGATTAGCATGTTTCTGCAGGTATCTATTTAGCTTTAGTTTTCACAAGGAAAACAAGTTAACTTTTGTAATGGGAAGTATTAAAACAGACATTGTTTATTGGGAATGATGCAATATTTCCATCCCTACAAACAACAGACACAACAAAAGCATCTAGTGCCTCCTGTAACACCAACAAACCACTGATTTAAATGCTGAGGTTTAAACCAAAACAGGTAAAAATCACTTTGAAGTTGATGATAGTGTCGATGACACTGAACTGCAGCAGAAAAAGTTTAAGTAAAATAAAGTAGGAAATCTATTTGTTTCACTGTTAACTCGCATAATCTGAGAACACGCCTTGTCATGAAGCAAACAAAAGGCATACAAGCAGGGCACTGCACCACCGTTCTGATTTTGGATGTAAAAATGTATAAACTAGCAGCAGATAAGGGATTTGAACAATACACACACACACACATATATATATATATATATATATGCATGATGGTCTTTGGAGTTGTGCAGCATAATTTGCTTCAACCAATATTTTGAATCAATTTTGTTCCAAAGTAGCTAAACAATTTAGACTTTGTAGCTCTTAGGGTTCACAGATCTTTTGCAAAACTGTCATTATGGAAAACATGCACTTCATATTGTCTTTTTTTTTTTTTTTTACACTGAACACTTGATCATTGATTGTTAGCAGGTCTGTTTATCTATTAAAAAGAAACTGGGTTGAAGTGAAATCCTGAGTTGCTTTACAGTCAAGGGTCTAATAGATTCAAACACATTTTTCAGAAATTTGGGGCATTTTAACTTTAACCACATGCAATTGTGGGTTTCCTAAAAATCATATTAACACCAACCATCTTAGTGAGTGCAAATGATCAAGACCGATGAAAAACAATCTCCAGTGTTTGGCGTCTTAAATGAGGCAGCTGTGGGTCACTTCCACCTTCCTGCGAAGTCGCTGAAGTCACCTTCACCACATGAGGCCAGGAAGTGCGTGATGAGAGGAATGCGTTTCTATTCTGTGCCTTGTTTGCGAGAAACATCCATGTTTATTCCCGACTAAAAACGGGATGTTTTTTTGTTGTCGTTTTCTTTTTTAAGAATTAAACAGCGCTTCTTAAACAACTGGGAACACACAATAATCAAAGACTCCAAAACATACAGTCATGCTGTTTACAGGAAGGCGTGGTTGTTAATAGGTGATGTTTGCTATGTGATTAATTACCGGGAAGGTTCTGCACAATGTGGCAAGTTTGATAACAGTGTGTATTACATTGGAGAACAATAAAAAGGCAGACTGGAACTGCTGCTTACTGACAGTCTGTTAAAAGTGTTTATATCTAGTGTTAAAATGTCATTTGAATCATTATGATGGGAAAATGGCATTTACAGTACCTGAACTAATAAATGAGTTTAAATGGGACAATTCTTTTTAAAACACATTGGCCCTCATTTATCAAACGAGCGTATAAATAAGAGCACATCTGATCGCAAAAAAGGATGGTACGACTGGATCCACGTGTGATTTATTAAAAACATTATTGATAAATACCACGGCTGAAATCAATCGTCATTTAAATGCCACACCCACGGTTACGCCCTTAAAGTGCCCCTGGCATGAAATTTGCTTTTTTTGAGGTTTTTGATCATATATTTTAGTTTCCCCAGCCTGCCTATGTCCCCTAAGGGGTTAAATTATAGATTCACGTTTCCTTTTTCCCTGGGTGTGTCTGCCTACATGGTGAAGTTAGCATTCACAAATGGGCTGATTTTACTCCTAGCGCAGCTTATGACGCCATGACTTTCAGCCAATTACCCCCCTCCCCCAAACTACACTGTCCAAGTCCCTCCCTCCGAGATCTACGACAAACTGACATCATGGCATCCCGTTCGCATCAGAACTGCTCTGTACCTGGCGTACGAAGGACAACACCAGTCTTTTTGTCCTCCCCACTGAAAAACTTGTGGATGATTTCATTTCTGCAGGAATGTGCCGACCGAACTAACAGAAAATCTCCCTGCAGCTCCGTCTCCTCCTCAGGAGGTTATAACGGCTTCCAGCCACCACGAAGAAACACGAAGTTTCTAATAAACGTTTCTCATCATGTTCGTGTCTTTAATCTCTGAGGGAAACTGATGTTTGTGATGATTCTTCTTAAAGCCTGACGCGCGGCCGTGTTCAACAGAACACAGCAACTCTTTTTTTTTTTTTTTTACTCCAACATGAGTGTGTGGAGAGGCGCGTGTCTGCAGGTTACTACAGAGTGTATGGGCGAATGTCTCCAGGTAATTCCGTATCACCATGACAACAGAAGTAAGCGTGCCTTCTGGTCCCGCCCACCAAATCTCGGTCATTGTACGCCGGTGCTAACAGTAGCACTAACTCGTAGTTCCTGCTATTCTATGACAAGGCTGAGTTATGGTGAACGATCCTTTCATACAGTATTCGGGTACTTAGAGTCTGACTAAAAACGGACCAAAAGTCGCCGGGAATTTCATGCCACTGGCACTTTAAATATGTATGGTTCAGAGACCTCGCCCAGCAAGATTAACCCATGGAGGGGAGAGATTCTGCCAAAAAATACACTTTTTGGGGGGGGGGGGGGGGGGGGGGGATGGTGTCAAGACAGAATTCCTCATTTGTGAGGTGGGAAAGAATGAAGAGGTTCTGTTTGGCAGCTTAAAAACCGGAGTCAGAGACATGCACAAAAACACTACACGGAAGAGGATCAGTCAGCCTCACCGGTGGGACTGGCTGAGATATTAATAAAAATCTCAATCTAGGCCTAGCTTATATGGTTTATTCGTTGTATTAAATATTAAATTTAATAATAGCCCACATCCGATAGCAACGTTACAATTCTTTAGCCAATGGGTCAAGAAAAAGTGGTCCAATATGAAACTCGCCGCCAAAAGATGTTTCACCAGCCACCAGTCCAACCGCTGCGTACTGACAGGTGGGTGCTAATCGGATTCGTGCCTGACCCAGACAGGGACAGAAGAAAAGGTAACTTGCATTTACTAAGCTAAGAAACAGTCTACTGATTGAGCACTTATAAAACTTTAAGGTATAGATTACTTATTAGAAATGTCAGATCAGCTCCTGTCTCCTCCATGTAGCCCAGCGGGGGCTGCAGAGCAGCTCCTGGCGCATCAAAACTCTCCATCAGCTGTCAGAGCGATACCGTGCAGCTCTGCACATGCAGGGACATAGTTGTGTTGCAACCATGTCCCTGTCCCTCTCTGAGTCTAAAGCCGTGTTTCATCCTGCTGGTCCGACACATATCCACCTGCCTTTCTGCAGCCCGAAGCAGCGCTCCACCTCAGCATGTGCGCGTACTGATGCAGGCCAACCTGCTCTCCTGCTCTGTGGCAGGTTTACCAGCAGGGTGAGGAGTGCAAAACACTTGTCTCCTGGGACTATAACATGTTAATGATTTTAATAATTTGTTGAAATAAATGGAGCAATAAAATTCAGTTACAGCTATTTTTTTAAATTTTGGGAATCTATTCAAAATTCTTTTTTTTCCTTTGCAAATGGGTTCATTCTTAGTGCTGGATATGTGAGTACTTGTGATTAAATGACGGTTTGCGGTTTGATTAATAAATATTTTAATGTTCTGCTGTGCTGCGCCGCAAACCCTCACCCACTCAAACTTGCGTACACGAACTCAGAGCTGTCGTGAGGTTTGATCATATCCTACGATGATGTCCAAATTGATAAATGCCGAATCTTGCGTGGAAATGGTCGAATGCACATATTTTCGTCGTACAATTGTTTGATAAATGAGGGCCACGGTCACCATGGACTTTAAAAGTTAGCCAATGAATCCATATCCTTACATATATATAAGAAATGACTCTATAGCCCATATGTAGTGAACAGAAGAATCAGCAGGAATTAATTAAGGTGGTAAATTGTCAAAAGTTATAAATTTGGTCTTTTTTGGGTTTAGAACCAAATTTTATTGTAACAGCATCATGATAAGCAGTTTAGATGCTTTTCTATATCTTAACATTACAAGATTATAACAGAAAAAAAGTAAATTGAGTGAAAAGCATCACAACATTTTCACCCCCTTCCACACTATATTTCTAGTATTTCTACTATAAACAATTTGTCTATGTATTTTCTACAACCAACGTCAATTAAGAATTTGCCCTGAGAAAGCTCCTGAATGAACGCTCGCTTAAAAAAAAAAAAAAAAAAAAAAACTCAGGTGCCTGCTTACCTGGCATTGATGGTGCAGTTCTTCTGTGACCTGAGGAATCTAGCGTTCCCTCATAGGCCACTGTGATGTCATACACAGCATCCAGGTGGCCCCTCATGCTCTCAATAGCTACATGAGATGCCTTCATCCTGGGTGTAAGCGTGTGCTTCAGAACAGCCAGTCCTAGATAAAGAAAATAATTTTAAAAAATACATCGGCTTAAAATAAATTCAGCAGCTGTGCAAAACTGCATTCCTTCCCACCTTCAATAATAACATTATTCCAAACCGGTGTTTAAACGTATAACGCAGGTGTGCCCTTTGCAGCAAGGACAGGCCAAGTTACTCAAGTTGTTACATGCCATCAACCCCCACATTTCCTGTCAAACCTCCTCTGCCCAGTATAAACATACAGGCTTAAATCCCCTACAGAATACATAAAAAAAAAAAAAAAAAAAAGTAAAGTAAATGCTTGTGTTAGCATCTGTCACTGCACAGTCTGTTAGTCGTTGGTCAACGTGGCACCATCCTCAGCTCACTAATTCCTCACTAATAGCAGATAATGTCATGAGCACATGTCATCTCTCTCAAGTGATTTATTTGGATTAAAGGGGAAGGTGATATTCAAAGCTGTGGCCCAGAGATAGACATAATCTCTGCAGAATTGCTGAACATTAACACCAAACTGCACAAGTGCATCATAATCATTGTGTAATTTCAACAAATGCATTGAGCCATAAAATCCTAATACTACAGGTACAAGCACCATGTAACTCAACCTGTGCTCCTTCCCCATGTAAGATGGTACAACTGGAAAAGAAGTCCATTTCTACAGTGTCTTAAAGTAGTGAGAGTGATACACTTTGTCTTACTGACCAGAAGCATTTCCAGTTATTCTTAATGACTCAGAGTCTGCACAAGCTAAAATTTTTAATAGAAAACTTTGAAGAAATAAGATTGATTACTTAATAACTATTTATACGTCATATAGTTTAAAAAAAGTCACTATTCATAATTTTAAGGTGCCATGACATCAAATTTCACTTTTCTGGGGTTTTGGGTGAATAATATGATCTGTTGTGCACTGATGAGGCCATGTGAATGTCCAGAGTGAGAATCAAAGTTCCTGTTTATGGTCTGTCAGCTTTGTCTCTCTGCTCAGAAACAGTTGAATCAGACAGCAGGCTATCATTCTACGTAGTTCTATCATTCTACGTAATTTAATTGCTCCAATAAGAGCACACTATCAAGTAAACAGCGCCCCCCTCTCTCTCTCCTAACGGTTTATGCACCGTCCGCTCCCCCCTTCCCTCCCTGTCTGATTCAGCTTCGTGTATGGAGCTAGTAGTAACTTCTGTGCAGTCAGGTCTGGGTTTTCAAACAAATGGATTTAAAAGCAAACTTCTGCAGCAACACTGAGGGAGGCGACCACAACCTTGTCATTACCTGTAAGTTTATTTATTTTCTAAATGCTGTCTTGTCTGATAAACGTAGCTCACACTGTCTGAACTGCCCATGTTGCTAGCAGTTAGCCTTTAGCAAACTCCGACCGCAGCTTGACCTAGATTCTCCAAATAAGGTCATAGCGAAATAAGGTGTAGCCAATCAAAATGAAGTCAACGTGGTCTCCGGGTAAAGCTCCATATCATCACCGGACCCAACTGTATTACTGAGGAAGTGAGGTCTGGTGTTTCAAAACAATACTCCGCTGTAAAAAATGCCGTTTTTTTCTTTGGAGTATTTACATATAAAGTAATGCCAACAACATAAACTAGTTTTTAACTGTTATGTCATCACTCCTTTAAATCTCTTTTTATTTATACTTGGAGGCTTGAGGGAAAAAATCTAATCAGCATTACATCAGATTTTACCTTCATTTGAATGATTTTTTTTTTAACCACATCCTGTTTCTGTTTCTGACTTTATGAATTTTTCTTTTTTTTTTCAGTTTTATACTTAATAAAACTCAACTTAAACTTCAGCATCAGCCTCCACGGTGGCACTAGATTGAACAACAAAACTCAGTCAGCTGTTTTACAGACTTGAGTGGGTTGTATTGAATTAGTATTCAGCAGTACAGCAGTCAGTGGCAGCTATCCTGCTCCTACCTTCTTTTGTAGCAAAAGCCTGACTGTCAGCGATAATGTTCTTGAGCTCTGGATTATACCGAGTTCCTTCAGGGAAGATGACAAGGTACATCTGTAGGGTGAAGAAACACATGAAACGCATAACTTTAGTGTGGATTTCATTGAACTGGCCAAAGAGAGCCTTTCTCAGAAACTATGACATTAAAATGGATTAAAAAATAATAATAATAGTAAAAAAACCCTTCATTACTTTGTATCATTTTAGTGTGGACTGCAACTCATTTGAAACATTTGTATCCAGTAATGCACTCACAAGGTCTTCAAATAAATTCCTTCCCTCTACTGCACAAACACAGTAATTGTTTTGTCTAATCTGCTACAAAATATAAGGGACTTTTTTAGAACAACAAATCCTTATCACATATTAACAGACAAAAAAGGACAACAGTGTAAAATAACATGAAATTTTTTTTTTAGAATCAATGGTATCAACAGCCTGGTGCAAATCTTTCAATAGAGTCCAACTGAAAAATGGACAGAAACAGCAACAAATCAGACACTTCAAAAAGTGATACTCCACAACCTTGCTCTTTTTGCTATATTTTTGCTACTGAAAAAAAGTTCAAAGGTTAAATTTAACTTTTAGCTGTGAACGTTACAACATGGCTTTCATTTCCATTTTCAGGTCACCGGAATCACATCTGTCGAACACACACACACACACCCAGTCACATCTCTATTACTTGAGAGGACATTGTGCTGATTTGCATTCATATTTAGATCATTACTCAACTTTTACTTTAACTGCTACTTGCCAAACCTCGATGTAAAAGCATACGTTTATTTTAAAATGTGTTAATAAAGTTACAGGAGCTTGCATTTTGCACCCGTAAGAAGAAAAGCAAACCTATCTTGCAACTGTGTGAACACAAAAAGGTCCCCACAACATCAGCAAAACCTAGACCACACAATCTCACACACACACAATAATCCCCCACACTCAGATCCAAAAAGCGATTAAAAACAAGCCCTTCAAGTCAATAACCACTGCTGTTCTCTCGTGCTTTGGTTACGCAAACTCTTTGCATGACGATTCTAATTATATGTGGAATAAAACAAAAGATTTGTAAACTTCAGATACTAAAACAGACAGAAATGTTTACCATAATGGATGCAGCAAAAAGTAACCTTTTTTCTTTTTTTTTTACTGATAAACTGTTATTTCCAAAGACTTTGCAGAATCCACATTACACACAAGGAGCGTAATAATCTCATTTAAAAAATATATTAAATATACCTACCGGCGTTCCACATATTGTTTGATTGGAGAGCTTCTTCCTCATGGCTTTTTCATTAAACTTTGCACTTCGTTTTACATAGATACCTCCATGCTAAAAGTGAAGAAGAGAAAAGAATCCCATCATTCCATTACAGAATTCAAGTTGCATTCATAACACTTTTTAATTCTTTCACAGTTACATTACCTGAGAGAAATACCATCCATAAAGCGGGAGCCATTTGAGTCCATCCTTTAGTACGTATCTGACATGTCCAAGAGCACTCTGCCGGATGGCAAGCATGTCAGCAATGATCCAGTCAACTACAAAGAACATAAAACCATTTAATCATGCTTCACAGTAGTATGGATTTTTTTTTTTCAAAGGTGCAACTCAAATCTACAACCTGTACACTGGTGGTTTGACAGGTAGATCACGTTCTCTTTGTTCTTTGGTAAATCGCCATTTAAAACAATCTACAAAGAAAGACAAGAAAAAAAGGCAGGTAAAAAGTAGATGTCTTTGACAACAATAAGTTTGCATTAATATCTTAACAATTATGTAGTTATGTCTTTCAGCTGCTGGGACTATACAGTGTTTTCCAGACATGACATCTTATACAAAAGGCAATGCAACTCAGACATGTCACTACCTTCTCTGCACACTAACACACAAAACCACCAGCTGTGCAAACTGACACAATGCCACAAGAATGCAGACTTTCTTGCCATATAGCTGGTTCATCTTGAGCTTGTTTAACAGCCTCGCTAAATGCTTCACTTCTCTTTTTGAATCCCCCCCCCCCCCCCCCCTTCTAAATAAACCCCACAAAACCTCCGGAAATGCAAAGCTCTGGATTCGTTTGCATGCAACGCCAATTGTATGTATGTACAGGCATTTAGAGGCTGCTTTAATCATGCATTTATCACTATAAGCCTGTTATGCATTATGAGAACGATAATCACACATGACATTACTTCAAGCTTTATACAAAGAAAAAGTGTTTTGAGAATCACTCACCTCAACTCCTGTGTAGTTTTCAAAGAAGAACAGGACCATACTCTGGTACATGCAGTACAGTCGGTCGTCTAACTTGTGATACACACTTGCTGGTAAGACAGTTGAAAGTAAGCGCCAAGCGCCCCATGACAGCAAATAAGCCGGGGCTGTTCCCAGCATGATCGTGGCTGGAAACCAGTACCGCAACGAGTATGTGTGCACAACCAAAGAGAGCAGCATGTTTCCACCACTGTCTCCTCTTACGAATCCCTGAAGTCAACTCCTGGACCTAGTACAACACACCGTGGTTAAGTTACGGTGTACCCTATCTATCCCACAGCACACCCGGCCTACTTTCAGCCCACCTGCCCCGAGAAGTCAGCATAAGAAAGTGAGAAAGCCGCAGCAAAAAGGAGTGAGGAGCTAGTTAGCTAAAGCTAAATTTAACCTTGTGTGCAAAACGCAGTTTGCAAAGTCAGCTTAAGCGCTAACGTAGAGCCATACTGCAATACATAAAAATAAAAGCAGCTCAAGTTATCGTATAAGTATCAACATCTCAAAACAACATTCAAGAAGACGACCTTAACCCGAACCCTCTACATCTACTGTACAAGTTAAGAAAAAAAGGGGGGGGAGAAAAAAAAAAAAAAAACTAACGTTAGCCAACAATAAAACGTGTTGGGCAAAACGAGAAGTTTCATCCAACTCTACATTTGTCATAAACTTCCTTGCTAATGAGAAAACGGCATTAAAGTCCAACTTAAAAGTCAGCTTGCTTACGAAAAGAAATAAAATATGTATCCATTTCCTTCCTCAATTCATCTTTTATCCAGCTACTAGCTTCTAGCAGCAAATGTCACACACGCCTTCCTACGTAGGACACTGAAACATCGACGAATCTGATTGGGTGGGTGACGCAATGGAGGCTAGCCAGTAGCAGACAGCACACAGTAAGCTCTCCATATGGTGTAACATTAAAGGACCATACAGTCATTTTACCCTGTCCAACCTTTGCTTTAGTCCTTTCAAAGTTTTTTTTTTTTCCTCAATACCAATTGTATTATTCTGGATTTTTTTTAAAATAAATTACCATTAGCCATAGGCCATGCACATAAATATCGCCACATCAGATACTTATGTTAACTCCAGTTCTGTAATGTACTAACAGTATGTCTTAGCTAAATATTTAAAATGTTTACACTTATAAAACATTTTATATAAAAAACCTATATTCTTTCACATTCTCTGCTGCTTGTTCCTATCATCAAGGTGTGTGGACAGGTCACACTTGGTAGATTGATCTTTTAGCAAAACACAGGTAAAAGTTCCTCTTCCCATCTCATTATGATTCATCCTTGGTATCAAGGGCTTATCAGATTATAAGCACCACAGTGCCAAACATTGCATGCTGCCTTGACTGAGAGATGTAGAGGATACTCAATACATGTTCATGAATTGTGTGTTCATTAAATGCATCTTGAGCTGAGGGAGACCTTCAGTCTGATGCACAGTGCTAATGCTTTGGGGGCATCTTTGTGATCCTTGATCAAGCATTTATCAGTTAAATTTCTATATCCAAAGGCATACTTTGGCTCTCCTGACCTTTCTAGGCATAAATATACAGTGCACTGTCCACAGGCATAACATTTTGATCAAAATCAAGCTGCTACTTTTGAAACAGCATTTATTTCACAACACCATGACTGTAAAGACAGATAAAGTTCTGGAGTTCTGGAGTTGATGAAGTGTTTTAGGCCACTGCTGAACAGAAAACGGTCAAAATTTTATGTTTAAAAAATTTTATTAAAATGACAGAACATTTTCATCACCTTACTGTCCATAAAAGGGTTGAACTGGCTCAGCAAGTATTTCTAAATTCACATTGTTAGAGATCAAAGACAGTCACAGTAGTGGATCAGTACTTTATGTAAAGATGCTAGTACAATAAAACCAACATAAGAGCTCAAAAAGCTGTCCATCATGTTTCACAGTTGCTTAGATTATTGCTGAATAGCTGACCACTTTCATTAAATATTAGATTATTTCAGCAAAGTCTCTGAGTACATTTACAACACCAGATGATATAAGTGCAAGAAGGAATACTGTATGTTAGAACTGAGGAAAATCTTATGATCAGGTTCAGTTCTGGTAGAGCATAAAATTGAACTTCCCAGTGAGAAAAAAATGTCTCAGCTACTCCAAGCCATAATTATCATAGGACAATATCTTCAGATTAGAGATGCTATCTGAAATAAAACCATACAAGATAAAATACGCATTACTAACATGGTACTAAAGTTTAAAGGTTAGCTTTTATTACATACAGTAGATCGATCTGAATAATTCTTACCCAGAATCCACTGCTCAGACAGGATCTTGCTTCCCTCCGGTCTCCTGCCGTTATACTTTCCAATGCAGATACCGGCCTGCCGCACTGTCTTGCAAACTGTTCCTCCACACAGCTCAATCAGCTCCACCAGACTCTGAGTGGGTGGCTGGGAGTGTTGCGAAACAAACATGGCTGGCTGGCCTTGGAACAGGTCCTGCTGGTGCTCTCCAGCAGACAGGTGCCTCTGGAGACGGCAGATCTGAAGGAGAAACTAGCAATTAAACATTGGACTCGTGCACCATTTCAGGTACTGACATGACTAAAAATAACACAATTTTACAAAATAATTGCAAAATATTCCCTTTTTTCTTCAGGGTTTGTTTTCTTTCTAAGAGTTAGGGGAGAGAGGATCAGTCCTACTTAGAAGATTAAACAAAAATGAAATTACTAGCTGTAGCAAGCTCATTCAAATTAGCATAAAGATGGGAATGAGGAAATGCAGCTTTTTCCATACAAAATCTACACACCACCAGGTCTGGAATTTACTAATTTACACAGTTATTACATATGTGAAAACTAAATGAGAGAAAAAATCAGCTTTACAGGGAATATCAACGTAGGTTATTTCTTTCTCAGGACCCAATACTAATCTACCAGAGAAGACTCCAAGAAGTTACAGACATGACAAAAGCCTCCCTTTACTTAACCTTTTGTCAGTGAAGCAAGAAAATAAATGAATGAACAAATTAATGAAGTAAAACAATTTTAAAAAGCCTTTTGTTTCCAGCGGTTACGGGACTTTCATGGAAATATTCATAATAAGTCAGAGTAATAGAAAATAAGTTTGTCTTTTTTAATGCAGTCACTGTAAATTTAATTTTCCATACTGACTAACTCACAAGATTTTAACCTCCGAAAAAAAATCCCTCTGATTAGGGTGAAGTTTGATGGATCCCAGAAAATTGAAAAAAATGGGGGGGAAGGGGCCTATTTCACAGGAGGCATTTTGACTTTTGACAGCAGGTGTTAGTAATAACATCATGACAGAGACAGCAGACACACCATTTGAGGAGCACAAAACTGAAGCAGAAAAACCCTTCATAATCCAGCATATGCCATATTATGTGCTGTGTATACAGAAATGGGAAGCGTGGGAGAGCACATAAAATATATAGACATTATTCATGCAACCATCATTAGTTCATTATGCACATCTGTTCAAGTGTGAACAGTAGAAAGTCCCCCTCCCTGGCTGTGTCAAGCTTACATTTAAGATGGACTTTCATCTGATAAACATAATAAGACCTATCACAATAAAGATCAGAATCATCGACTCATGAATCACTAACAAGAGGTCATGCCCCATTTACACCAGACTGATTATAATCATACAGATTACATTTCTGCTGTTACTCTCAACTTTATCAGTTCAAAGCAATTCATCCATCTTCTGTAGGATAATTTAAACAAATTAAATACCTAATTAAACCCCTAAGAACCCATTCTGTACTTGACAACAGCCAAACATTTGACACCTTTTAGTCTGTTTCAGCACTGAAGTACTGCAACAAGCCTGAGGGTGGCTGCTGGAGCTACAGCAGCAGCTTAACAACATGGCTTTGAGACCCTTGCAGCCAAAACAAAAAATGGCTCAGCAGTCACTGACTATAAAAGCCTCAGTTTCTTTAAAGCTCTGTTTCTTTTTGGGTTTGGTGAGTGATGCTTTAAGTTCTCACAACAGGCCTGCTTTGCATTCAGCAAGGGTCAGTTAGTAAAGTGAAGGGGACAATTTTCTCCGTTCTCAGTCAAATACCTAGAAATAAGCTTTAAGAAATTTGGTCTCATGACACTGTTTCATATCAAGAAATCAGAGACTGGTCAGAAGTTCCAGTTGCATGAAATAATACATAAAGACAAGCTTTTTTTTTTTTAAAAAAAAAAAAAAATCCCATAGGAGGGGAAATTTGTTTGCCACCAAACATTACATACATTCAGAGAGTGCAAACAAAGAAACTGTACTTTATTAACCCTGAATTCAAATTATATTCTTGTAGTACAGATTATATTAAAAAAAACAACCTTGCAACTGATGAACATGAAAAAGATGAAAATGCATTAATTAAAAAACAGTAATTATTAAAATCATTATGTTTAAAGGGGGCAGGCTAAAATTTAAAAAAGGCTCAAATTAATCTTCTTTAATGAGAACAATTAAAGACCACATTTAGTGTCATGCATCCAATAAAATAAAGTTTCTTAACCTTTCTAAAATAATAGTCTTGTCTTTGTGTAAATGACCATGCAATCGTAGGCGCGGGTCCTCCATTATGATTAATTAAACTGTCATAGTGAAAACTCAGTGACATTTACCTGCTGCACTACATTCAATGGTAGCTGAGATTAGCATAAATTTAATCTCATATCTGTCCTCTTGCTGCCTTTAAGATACACTCAATCATAATTTCTATCTCTATTCGGATCTCAAGATGACAGTGAACTTGTCTAGTTTTTAAGTACTTGCAAACAGTAGTCAAATAAATACAGGAATAATAAGTGCTGCAAAAATAAAGGCCATATAAAAAATGGTGTCAGATAAAGTAAATTGGATTGATTGTGTTACAATGCAACATCTCACTGGGAAATCTTAGGGCTCGTCATTCATGTGGATGTTACTTTGGGCTGCAACCCCCCCATGGCAACAGCACTCCCTAACAAAAGTGGTCTCCCCCAGCAGGACAATACACCCCGTCACACCACACAACCGCTTATCATGACGAAAAGGAACACAATCAAGAGTGCAAGGCTTTAATCAGACAGAAAATTCCTTAAATCCCAGTCAGGCTGAATAATAGTGAAATGCACCAAAGCAACTGAAACCCATGGAGGCCCCATCTCTGATCCAAAGGATCCACAGCCAACATCCTTATTTAGTAATTGCATTTAATTACAACGGCGGCAGTTAGTTGGATGACAGAATTATTTTTATGCTGCACTGGTACTGTAGCTGTACTTAGGAGACAGGATTTTACAACATGATTACGCTCCTTAACATAACTTCATTTTTCAATATCAAACTGTTCATTTTTCTGAGTGCTTGCATGCTGCAGATACAAAATGTGAACTCAAAATTTATATTCTTCCCATAGGCCTTAATATCACATTCATATCAGCAAACAGTTGCTCATTTATTATGTAACACTATTATTTCTATGGCATGTCTCTGTCTAGCAACAAAACAAAGTCTAATAATAATTCACTCTTCTTTAACTGCTTGCTGTTTGCAGCTGAGCAGACAGTCTACAGTGGGTCTTAAGAGCCTGTCCTTCCTGAAAACAGCTACTGGTTGCAGACTGCAGCCAAAAATGGCTGTATAATGGAAGTAAAATGATGCTTAAAAATAAAGCTGTACTTTGTAAGGCTGAGAAATACTGTAAATTACATCAATCATTAGTTGCATGCATCTCTTTAACCACCATCCACAGATTGTAATTTGATACATTTAAATAGAGAAATATCAGTTTGAGTGACTTTAATTGAATGTTTTGTTTTCTTTTATTTCCACAGAATGGCTCACATGGAAAGAGCAGCATTAAAAAAAAAAAAACTATGATACAATTTTGAAAAATGTATTTTGACAAACTACATTTTTTGTCCCAACATGAATCGATTTATTATTCACATGAAAAACCACACATCTTTACTCTTCCAGAACAATCCATATTTCTGCTGACATACGTTACAGTTACATTAATCTTGTCATGTATAGCCAGTCAGCAAGCAGGCAGTTTCAGCAGCCTTGTAACCATGAATAAATCAATCTTGACATCCTCTTACAGTGAAATGCAGTGTGTGCTTGACAGTTCAGCAGATGCTACACATGATCACAGCATGAGAAAACTGCCCGGTGTGTGGTATGCACAGGATGTGGCTTTGTGATAAATTAAATGAATGAATGGCCCCTGGAGGTGATGTCTGTTTGAATGAATCACCGTTCCTGTTCTGTGTCTCCACTGTGCTTTCTATACCCATCAAAACAGCTGAGAAAAGCGGTGCCAATGAATCTACAGTATGAGTCAGCCTGAACACCTGAAAAAAGTTAATGTTTTTGAAATGACGACAAGTCCTTCCTCTTTGGTAATGCACCTTAAATATGTTGCATTTCCCTAAAACAGGCTGTATTACATCATCCTGCTTCCTACAATTCTGTAGAGAATCAATCTGAGGTTTCCCTATCAACGAATGATATATGATGCAGCTGACACAGGAAAAAGTGTTTGTATCAAGTTAATACAACTACAGGACTAAAGCTCTGCTCAATGTACACAGCATTTAGTTCTTTGATGTCACAAAGCCCTGAGATGAACTTTGCTGACAGCAAAAACTGTTTTAGAAAGGAATAATGCAACCTGTAAAAAACTAAACAAAAACCTCATTCTTTTAAGTACAGAAAAATAATTTACTAACATGAGCATTTTAGTCACACTATTCAGATATGGTGTCTGTAAACATTCCACTCTTTTTAACATCAGTAGAGCATGCCAGAAAATCACCACATTGCTTTAAATAAATTGCTCAAGCTTCTATAAAATATTTATCCATATAAATTTAGTTACTTTTGCCTTAAAGGAAGGTTCAAAATTGTTTTTTAACCCCCCCTCCCTCCTTTCCTTTCCTTTTCTTTAAACCCCTTTTTCTTCTTCCCTTTTTTTTCTTTCGTTTTTCTCCCCCTTTTCTTAATCATACTTAAAATTAGATGTGACACAGTGCATCTATGTGGGCTCATTATTTGTCCTGCTATTCTAGGCCAGTGTAAACTTGAATGGGCCAGGATACAGGAAACACCCACAACCTGCACACATTAAAAATCTGAGCAACCTAACAGGGTAGCATGGAGTTCACAGTAAACAATGTTCACTGCTGAGGGAATTTAAACTTTATTTGAAATGGCACACCTCTTATCTCAATAAATAAATTAAAAAAAAAAAACTATTATTGTTTTATAGTGCCCAAGTGGGCACTTTAGTTTGTACCAGTAGCAGATAATAGACATCAGGGACCTCAAGACCCACAGGAAGTTATAAGACTTCTTAATTGTTTTAAACTTGTGATATAAAATAAATTCACGTGTAGGGAGAGAAGGGGAAAAAAATGAGTATGAAAAAAATTCTAATAAAGAGACAATCAGTGGATTTTGATGCTATTGTAGATGTGGCTTCTCATAAGGACAATGCAGGAAATAGGGGCTTTTTCCTTTGAATCTCCCATTCAAGGCTCTTGTGTGTGTGTTGAATGATGGGAAACATTTTTCAATGAATGGGATGGACACTGTTACTATCAAAGTGTGCTGAACGTGGACAGCAGCATCCTGAGTAGCTGTTCAATTGGAGCAGAAAACAACATGTGGGTGTTGTAGAGGATGTAGTGGAGGATGTGTAGTTTGTGCATCTGCTCCTGTGTGTTGTTTAGTGTGTACTGAAAGGAATCTCCACTTCACTGATCTTCACAGTGACTGGCCAAAGTGAAAGGGGAGTGGTTTCAACTCACAAACTGTGAGTTGAAACCACTTTAGCAAGTGGCTGGGGGCTTGATGAAAAGCAAGCACATGCAGTCTGGCACCAGTAACCTAAGGACACACCATTTGAAATTCCTGATGGCTTTCTCTCCTCCTACCACTGAGAGGTATTAAAAGGAACCTGCACAACCTCAAGAGAGCTGTTTACACTTGGATGCTGTTAGGGAAAGACATCCAACAACCTAAAGGAGATTAGAGAATCCCTGAAAATCAAAGGGGGTTTGTAACCAACAATTGCTTTAGGGGGGAAAAAACTCTTTAATGAAGATGCTGAATGTGGACTTGCTGGTTTTAAGCTTCTGCCTTGGTCTGGGATCAGGATACAGTGCTGCTGGTAAGAGACAATATCAGATCCAAAATGGTCCATGCAGCTACACTTTTCTACTGCCTGAGCAGGAAAACTGCCAAAGCCAGAACAACTACAACTATCCAGTTCAAAAGGATGGACCCATAGACAACGAGTCAACGCAGAGGCTGGAACAACTGGAGATCAACTTGGAGAACAACACACAGTGGCTGCTTAAGGTAAAGCATCAAAACCCATCAAAAAAATACTGCTTTTAATCACAGAGATTTAAGAGTAAATGGGAAAAAAACTAAACAAACAAAAAAACAAGCTGTATAGGTGTCTGAGAAACTTAATGATGCCAAAGAGAAAGTGTGCTGAAAAGAAGGCGCCTCCACAAAGCATGACGGAAAAGCTTCTGACATCCAGCCTAATAGAGGAGGAAATGTCTAAGAGAAATCCTACATATATAATACACACATGTACTCAACAAGTAACTAGACTGAATTGTCGACAAGTTTCCTATAAACCTAAAAAAAGTACGGAGTATATTTCTGAAGTAGAGCAGCCAGTCACTGTGTGAAATGTGCCAATTTCATGCAAAAGGAAAACTTGGGCTCAAATCCAACCACTAGCTTCTTAACATGCTGACATGAGAAAGGTTTGACCCAGACTGAAAAACTGTAATAAATCTGTTCTGCTAAACAAAAGGCTCAGAATCAGATTAAATGAACAAAGGTACAAATTTTCCAAATCAGCCGTTATGTCAGAGGTGTGACAAATATAAAAACAAGCACCACATCATCACCTATATTCATTTTTTTAAAAACCAAGAAACCCTCATTATTATGAGGAGTTGAAATAAACAAAATGTGCTGAGAGTCTGTGCAAGACTTTTAGGAAATGCATAATGGGTTTGATGACAGACGAGAACTGAACACAGGTGTCCACATGGGGGATCCATTCTTAAACCGCAGAACAGCTCCTTTTTTCTGCCTCTTCTCTTCAACCATTCCAGAGAGTGATTAATGATCAAAAGTAAAGATGAACCTGAAAATCAGAAACTTTTCACTCTGACCTGCTCCATGGGAGACATTAGACAACACAACCTTCAGAAGGACACAATCTCAGGTGCTGCCTCACATATCAAAGCCTGAACGCTGAACAAAGTCCAACAGCACATCTGCACTGACAGGTTACACGTTTCTTACATACAAAGAAGGCTGCTGTTGGCTGATAATGTGACACTAAAATTTTAGTTTTACATGTTTCAGTATACTTCATGTTTTTCGCATAAGTAAAGGACACTGGGTCCCTTCCTTTGTTGCACCACCTCTCTACGTTAGAAAAGATGGGAAAGCAAATATTACAGCTAAGGTGTGAAGACTGAAAAAACTATGCACATACAAAAAACTGTGCAGGTGGTCCATGGGAAGAAAAAAAAATCCACTTGGCAAACAAAGTGTCAGAGTCTGCACTTTTCTGTGCTTCACATATGTTAAATACTTCCATATGTTACATATTGCTATAGATTTCTGTCTTGCAGTGAAAGTAACAATTATGTTTCCCAACTAAACTCATTTAATACTTGGCCATAGTGAACAACATATAACCTTTCAACACTGTATTAAGGAATGAGAAGCATTAGTCTGTATGAGAGTTATCATTAGATAACAAATATCTTTGTGGAGCAAAAACTATGTGCCAAGGTTATCTAATCATTTAATGTGGCAAGCTGTTAAGTGTGGGACAGAAGTGAGATATTCCACGCCACACTTTTTACATAGCTGATCAGCTCCCCAGTTGGGCATGACTTTAAACTCCAAATCGGAATTTTAAAAGTTCTATTTTTACGTTTGATGAAATTCTGCTTCGGATAAAATGCCTCCACTTCACATAGTCAAGTGTCCGGCTTCTGTGAGAGCTGTGGGTGTAAAAAGCAGGTAGAGGACTCACTCATGGACAGATAATAGATATAAATTAATTAAAGAGTCTCACTGGGGTTTCATCTTTTGCAGCAGTGAGCTCATGGGTGAATGGAACAGAAGTGGATAAATTAAAAGGAAAATGGAAATAATTTCTCAGTGTTTGCAAATAATTAACAGGAACTTTTTTCTGTGCTTAAGAATATTTTTTTTTTTTCCCGATTTCTAATCATCACAGCACAGCTATTCTAGTTCTAAAACATCTATTTACAGTGAACCAAAAATAAAGAGTCATGCTTTCATGTAAATGAGGAACTCCGTCATTCCTCACTGACGCTTTTGAGGCACACAGAGTAAACAACTGATTAGATCACTTACTGTCAATGGGACATCCTGCCAACAACTCAATTGACAATGTTCCACACATCTTTGTGTATTAAAGAACATAAACAAACTAGACACGAAGAAAGGAAGACAAGCAAAACAAACAAACCAACAAAAGAAAAACATTAATTGCATCTCTTGTTTGCATCTGTCAAAAATCAGCAGCAACAAATTTGAGGTTGTATTACTGGCTGCTGAGTACATAACAAAAAGCGACTCTGCAAACTTAGCGTGGATGGCAAAGGCATTCCACTGACGTTGGTTTCCAGATGCACACAAGTCAGACTGTCATGAAGGATGTAACTCCTCACTCAACACTTCCATCCTGTTTACGAGTCGTGTGACCTGATTGCCACTCAGGAACACCATGCAGGAAATAACTTAATGATTAGTCTGGGTCTAAATCTGGACATTCAGTAAGGTAGATAAGAACAAAACGGCTTTGAAATGGCCATTGTTACGTCACAAATCCAAAATGATTTGCATTACCTTGATTTAGTTAATTAATCTATCATGACAGAGGCAAGAAAACGTTTACACATTATACCCTTCAGGACAAGAAAAAAAAAAAAAAAAAGGTTCAAGCAGGGTTTTAAATAAGAACTGACAAGACCCTGTCATGGGTCAAATCACTTCCATCCTTAGGCTGCACCCTAAATAATACTGATACTGAAATTAGCATAGGAATGTACAAGACAAAGATGGTTACCAAAGACATTTTGAAACTGGAAACATGGTCATTGCAAGGATTTTGCAGAAGTTCATATGCATTCCTAGTGTTGATCCAGATAAAGAGAAATGGTGATTAACAACTACAGCCTCAAACAGTAAAAGAACAATAAAATAAGAATCCCTGGTGTGTGATAACCATTTTAAGTTTGACCTCTGAAAGGACTCCTCTACAATATCTACTTTAATTTCTGTACTATTCCCTACAAACGAGACGGAGATGCACTGAGTCCCATTTTATAGTAATGAAATCCAGCGAGTGGATACTTGTACTTGAATTTTTTTTTCTGTTAAGCGCCCTGAGGTGACGTTGTAATGAATTGAAGCTATACAGATAAAGTTGAATTGAATTGAATACCTGCTTTTAGTGAATAAAAGACAGGCTTGTGGATGCATAACAAACATGCAGGCTAATAACTGAAATCAAAACACCTTTAAAACGGTTTCAAATCAACTGCATTTTTTCTGTTTCAGTTAGAGAACTACATCCAAGACAGCATGAAGCAAGACTTCGTCCACTTCCAACAGACTGCTGTACACAACCACACAGCTACAATGATTGAAATTGGAGCAAACCTGCTGAGTCAAACTGCTGAGCAAACAAGGAAACTCACCAATGTGGAAGCTCAGGTGAGGCAGCACAGTTTTGTTTTATCACCCCAAGACATGCAAGCAGCATGCTAAAAGAACAGCACATGTAAATGTTTAACCTCCTGGTTATGTGCATGCACAGGGTCATGCATTTGTGTGCTCCGTGATGCACAGTGATAATAATGTAGCTTTACAGTGTTAAAAAATAAGCAGTGGGGAAAAACAGGCATGACGGCGTCGATTTATTATTGTGGCTACACGTCAATGACCTTATGTGAGCCAACTGTACAGCATTTCCTGTTATTAGCACACTCGTATTCCCAGAGAAAGGGTCTATCAGTTTGTCACAATCAGACATCCGTCTGTTCAAAGACATCAACAGCTCCATTGGAGACACACAGCTAGGATCCATGTAAACAACCTGCTTTTTGCTGAGTTCAGTTCCTCCGAACTGGGAAATTAGTGGCAAGGTTTTCAACCCCAGAGTCTAGTTCAATACGTCAATCTGTGAAAATATGTGGGTTTCAGAAGTTTCCCCTTGTTCAGGTACGTCTGCTCTATTAGAATATGGTCACTCTTTCCTGTGCCGCTTTTTTTTTCCATCTTGTAAATGGACATTTGTTTTAAATGCAAACTGGGCTCATGTGTTGAACTTGATCACTTAATGGAATACAGAGCTGAATGCTTTTTGATTCAAAACATGATATTTCATGATTTTCATATCAGGTTTAGTGCTCATATGTCTAATTTTCTATACTGCCTCTAAAGATCCAATAATTTGGTCACTGTATTGCTCATAAAATGTAGACTGTAGGAATATCTGATGTCAGATCATAATGTCTATGTGAAAAACTTGATCCATATTAGATCTGCATGTCATTACAAATGGATTCTCTTGTCAGCTGATAATTAAATAATTGTTGTGAGGGGAAGAAAATGTTTATGAAAGTCTTTTCTGATAGTAATGTAAATTTATTCACATAAACCATTCACATCATATCCAGAAGTGGTTAAAAGGCTATTTGATACCCACAGTATGGATGAATGAAGCAGAAAAAATATACTTGAAACCCAATGAATCAACTGTTTAATCATATTCTTTTTGTCTTAGGTAATCCATCATGCAACTCGACTTGAACGTCAACTTCTTGAGAATTCATTGTCAACCAACAAGTTGGAAAAACAACTCATCGTCCAAACAAATGAAATCAACAAACTGAATGACAAAAATAGGTAAGGGCATCATTTCTTAAATAAGTACAAATAAAACGGTAGATTAAAGAAGCAACTGAGTGCTGAACTTGGCTACTTCTCCCAAGTCTTTTGGAAAAGAAAGTGCAAGAGATGGAAGAGCAGAGGGAGGTGGAGCTGAAGACACTCAGAGAAGAAAAGGAACACCTCCAGACTCTAATACTGAGGCAAACCGCTATTATCGGTGAGCTGGAGCAGCAGCTGCTTAAAGTCTCCTCCAACAATTCTGTCCTACATCATCAGCAGCAGGAGCTACTGGACACAGTGAACAACCTCATATACACCCTGTCTGCAGGCTCTGCTCAAGGTGGGTTACCATCTCAGGTCATCATAACATCTTTATCCATAGTTAACAGTAAAAAACAGACCAAGTGTGGTTATTTCATATTTCCCATTTAACACAACATATTCACTGATGGCAAATGAGTGAATGTGTACAAATATAGTCCTGACCAGGAGACTGAGAAGAGCCGTTATTGCTAGATGTTATCAGGGATGGATGCAGGATAATGGATGGTAAAACCTTTTTACCAACAGGTTTAGTCACCATTTGATAGAATGACGGATAAGAAGACCAATCCAACTTTCAGATCTGACTGAGCTATACAAGTTAATCTTGTTTATTTTACTGGAAAGAGTGAGTCAGGCTCTTTCCACTGCCTGGTATTGCAGGTGTTGTTACTGTAGGTGTAGTCATTTCCTATTATTTCCAATGTTTAAAGCACACAATGGTAACTACTAACCCGTAACTGTAACTTAAGTGAAGATTTTCATTCATTAACAGACATAACTTTTATTTGATTTCTAGACATTATTGAAGCAAATATTTCAAATATGACCTTGAGAACAAAAGTCCCCTTGCACAGGACTAGAAATGTAAATACAAAACAAGACAAATTACAAAAGGTAATTACGGCAATTAAAGTAAATCTGAGAGCTTCATCAATTCTAATCAAAGTTTGGCCAGAGCATTCCAGCATCTTTAAATCTTGGTGTAAGATGGTGGCAGTGTGCTTGAATACAACATTACTGTCATTACAAAACACTGCACAACATTGTATTTACTGTACTCATATTAACACTAAATGAATTGACCCCTTAATGTTACCTGATTATCAGATATACACATTTTAAAAGAAGGACATTTACTTATTCTACAATTTTGTACTGTTTAAGTAACAAAGCTTTTTTCAACTGCAGAGCCCAAAACAGTCATGATGCAGGACACTCCTTCCACCTACATGGACTGTGCTGCAGTATACAAGTCAGGAAACACCCACAGTGGCGTCTACACTCTCACAATACCCAACACTACAATGGAAGTTAAGGTAAACCCGTTTTATTGTTTCAGATTTTATAGGAGAGGCACTAGAACCTAATCACTGAGAAATAAAGACAAGTGCTCCACAGCGCTTACCTAAATAATGGATAGTACACAAATGCATGTGCACAAACATACATTCACTTACATTCACTTTGTGATTACACTTCATGCTACTGGATGAGTGGTCTAGTAAAAAGCAGTGTTGGAGGACAGGGTAGTTTAATTAAAATGTTCTCACACTTGTAATAATGTGCATGCTTGAACTAAAATTGTGAACTCCTTAGAAACTTGTCAGAAGCTTGGACTTAATTACTTTCCTGAAAAATATCACATGTTTTGATTAAACATATAAAGGACTGCAAAGTCAAATTATAAATTAGCATAATTTTTACAGCATTTTTTTTTCATGGCTAACAGCAATTCACTCTTACACATATTTGAAGGCTTTCTGTGACATGGAGACAGAAGGAGGTGGTTGGACAGTTCTACAAAAACGCATTGACGGCCGTGTTGACTTTCACCGTACGTGGCAGGAGTACAAAAAGGTAAAGTCAATCAAGAAGAAATTCTTCCCTTAGAATAATACTACCTAGGCTACGGTTTTCATTCCAGACATAACAGTAGTCAGATTTTTTTCTCCTTCTTTCTTTACTCTTAGGAAGAACCTATGAAAATTGTAGCTCAGTCTCCCTGCATTTCAAAACCACAATAATTTCAGCGATTTGCCTTCATTCAAATAGCAGATTCTAAAGCAGAGCTAAACATCCCTTATGATATACAATCATTCAACGGTCTGAATGTTTGTCCAAAAACAGTACTGCATATGCAAAGTATGTCATAATTGAGCTTACGCTGTGCTGCAGACTAATCTCAAGTCCCTATCAACATTGATTACAAAACAAAGAAGTAATGTTATTTCCTATTACAGTGAAAGCTGGAATAATTTATAGAAATTGATCTCTGTATGGATAAGTTTGTTTTGTAATATTTTGAGTGACTGCTGGCAAAAAAAATTGAGTGAGACCTAATAAATATTTCAATTCCTGAGGGGGAAAACAATAATTTGTTCCCATAAGGATATGGAAGGCCTTTGTTAGTTGATTTTTTTATAATTTTTTTTTCTTTTTTGGGGGGGTGGGTAGTTCTGAAGGCATTCTTCAAGGTTTAATTACATTTCCTTTGTGTTTTTCCAGGGGTTCGGAGAACCTTCAGGTGAATTCTGGCTAGGAAATGAATTTGTCTCCACGTTGACAAGTCAGCAGAACTACAAACTAAGGATCCAACTGAGCGACTGGGAAGGAAACTCTGCATTCTCAGAATATGACCAGTTCTCTCTGGAAAATGAAGCACAAAATTACAAGTATGTTGCGGCTACCTGAATACCTTTCAAAAAAATGCTGACAATTTTTAGCCTTGCAATATCATCAAAGCTTAGCCTAAACACACAAGGAATTTTATAAATTCTGAAGAAATAACCACTCTTACTGACAACCAGACAACATGAGCAACTGGCTTTGCTGAGCTACATTTGAATTTTGTGGCATTCTCTTTTACATAAAACATCTTCCCACAGATATGAGTAAAGAATGGCTGACAATACAAATTTTTATTCAGCTAATAAGCTCATGATCATAAATCATGATACTATTCAAAAACAAAAAACACATTATAGAAACCCCTCTGGAAAATGGATCTTGACTTATAAGACAATACAGACGCTGACACTGATGTATTGGCTCCAGCCCAAAGAAAATATAATAAAACTGGTCGGTATTTGAAAAATAGGAAAGACATAAAGTGTCTTGGTTTTCTAACTTTCAGCATGAGATTCCTGGCAAAAACATAACCTACGTGTCCAAACATGAGCTTTGAATTTGGCAAAAAAAAGACCCCAAAGTGACCAATACAACAATGTCAGTTTCAACTCATTACTTAAATGTAAATGGTTTGGTATTAAGGTTGTGGGTTATTCAAAAATTAAATCAACATAAAGTACACACTGCATTGTACAAAGAAATATATAAAACCTGCAGGATTAAATGCAAATTCAGGAAAAGTTATGTAAAATTAACAAGAATCATTACACACACAAAGAAAGAAGTGATGTCCGAAACTGAGAGACTCATTTCATATTTATATGTATAACTAAATCCATTTTAGATTGGCTGGTGAAAACCAGCAAATGGTATAAGTGAGTCGCATGCCTTTTGAGGAACAGCAATTACAGACTTCCTCCTCCTCTTCCTTCATTTTTCCTTTCTCATTCTACAGGATACACCTTAAAGGCTACAGTGGAACTGCAGGCAAAATAAGCAGCATTGGGCAGCCAGGAAGTGATTTCAGTACAAAGGATGCAGACAATGACAAATGCGTTTGCAAATGTTCACAACTGACAACAGGAGGTAAGAAACACATTTTTCTGAATAGCCTATACTTAAATAATGTTGCGTATTGAGAAAATATAACAATTTTCTCAATTACTAGTAAGCATTTGTCGTGGAACAAATTCCCACTCATACAAATCTTGGCACACACACAAAAAAATCTTCAAGGGCATTTTAAGGGCTGCTGTACTTTGGTGACTGTGTCAAAGAGCACAATTAGCACAGACTTAATCACTGATCAACTCATTGGGGAATTCAGCACCAACAATAGCTGACATTAATAGCCTGGGAACAGAGCTTTTCCCTCTCTCCTCTTGTAGCTTATAAGTCCTCCTCCATTCCTTGAAAGTGACTCTCTTGCCAGACATTTGTCTCTCTCTGTACTGGGGTCTGCCAAGTGAGCTTGAAAGGATAAAAACCGTAACCTCGTCCCTTTTTCCCATGAGGGGTCTCTCACAGGGGACTTCATAGGCACATTAGACATGAACGTGACTGAATGGCATGGGCCATTAACAGAGAGAAATAAAACACAGCCTGTCGTTATGGGTATGAAACAGAACCTTCCGAATAAACATAAAATTAGTCCAGCATAGTGAATCTGTGTGTGAATGTGCCCAAGTTAATAGAATGGCATCATGACTACCAACTGCAGGAGGAGCGCCACCAATTCTCACAAAGTGGCTTCATACAGTTGCAATCAAAAGTATTCAAGCCCGACTGCAAATGAGGTTTATTGGCAAAATGTACAAATTAGCAACTGTTTGCAATAAACAAATAAAACAAGAATATTTTAAATAGCTCAACACAAGCAATATTACAAGTGGTTTCTCCTAATTTAGCACAAAATGTTACCTTTAATGACCACTGCTGTCTCAAAATTATTCAACCCCTGAAAATAATTCATTATGAGTGTATATAGACTGACTGCGAAGGACCTGCAGCAAGACTTGGTGGCATCAGGCGGTCTCAGTGTGGAGGTCTCAGAGTGTAAAGTGCACACTAAACACTGAAGGGCTCCATGTACCAAATTCCAAGACAACACCACTACTGACTCAAATGCACAGGAAAAGTTGTCTACAATTTGCTCAACACTGTATACATAAGCCAAAGAGGTTTTTGGATTGTGTTAAGTGGAGAGATAAAACAAACATAAAACTTCTCGGCCCTTTGGATCAGCGGTATGTCTGGAGGAGGAAGAATGAAGCATACGCAGAAAAGAATACCCTGTCAAGTGAATCATGGTGATGGCTCAGTGATGCTCTGGGGCTGCTTAGCTTCCTCTGGCACTGGAAACTTGTATTGTGTAGGGGGCAAGATGGATTCAATTAAGTATCAGGAAATCTTGAGAAAAATGTCAGGCCACTTGTGAGGAAGTTGAAGCTTGAGCATCATTGGACCTCCCAACAAAACAATAATCCCAAGCATTCCTCAATTTTCACCAAGGCTTGGTTTCAGATTAAGTCCTAGAAGATATCAGAGTGGCCATCACAGTCGCCTGATTTGAACCCCTTTGAAAATCTGCAGTGGCATTTGAAAAAGGTGGTTGCAACATGCAAACCCAAGAACGTAAATGAACTGAAGGGCTTTGCCTATGAAGAATGGGCTAAGATTCCCCAGGGACGCTGCCAGAAGCTGGTGTCTGGTTATGCATCATGTTTGCAGCAGGTCAGAACAGCAAACGGGTGCTCTATTAAAGTTACTTGTTATGAAGGGGTTGAATAATTTTGAGACTGGAACAGCAGTCATTAAAAGTGACATTTTGTGCTGAATTAGGAGAAATCAAATCTAATATTTAGGGCTGTCAAAAAATGAATCCTAAATTAATCCCATTGTAAAACAAGAGATTAATTTATTCTTCAGTACTGCTATACGCAGAAAACACATTAACTTTTGTTTTACAACTTAAAGGATAACTTTCTCTTTTTTCAACCTGGACCTTAATTCTAGGAGTATATACGCACATTTATTCACCGGTAAAGTTTCTGCATTACTTTGACTTCTTGGGAAGATATTACATTGAGTCGCCCATCGGTGTACATCCAGTAATAATGGTGGACAAGGGGCAGCCACTATATAAGGCATTATCTGCAGCAAAAACTGCTTGATTTCATCAATGCTTTAAGTAGAATGAACGAATGACTGAGTACTAATTGTCCTGTGAGTTCAGAGTTTCGCAAATTGTGTTTTCGTTGTTGTCTGGGTAGCGAGCTGCTCTTCTCAGCTGTACTACAGAAGCGTGCATCATGAACGCGCGGCCCTAAAAGTGTGTAGAACACCCTGATAACTAATGGAAAGCTAAATCTGGACTCACGGGACAATAGTGCTCGTTCGTTCGTTCATTCTATTTAAAGTATTGGCCAAAATCAAGGAGTTTTGCTGCAGATAATGTCTTCTATAGTGACTGCCCTGTCTCCGCCATTATACTGGATGTACACCTAAGGGCAACTCAAAGTAATATCTTCCGAAGGACTCAAAGTGATGTAGAAATTTTACCAGTAAGTAAATGTATGTATATACTCCTAGAAATACGGTCCAGATTGAAAAAGAAAGTTATCCTTTAACGGCTAAAACCAAGCCAGAAATCTGTGAGCAGTCCTGGACTCAGAGCTGAATTTCAGCCTCACATTAAGACAGTTGTGAAGTCAGCTTGTGAGGACGTATCAGCGTATCAGCAGACGTATCAGCAGCATTCTGGACTAAACTGCCGCCGTCTGATGACTTTAGGGAGACATGTAAGGACAGGGTTTCAGTAGTCTAGTCTACTAAAGACAAAAGCAAAATTCCTGGTGAGACACCTTTCATCCTAAATATGTTCTAAAAGTGATAAAAGTTATGTGATTAATCAGGATTAATTTTTTGACAGCCCTAGCTGTGTTGAGTTTTGTTTTGTTTGTTTTTTAAAATATTGTTTTATCTGTTTGTTGCAAACAGTTGCTAATTTGTTGATTTTGCAAATAAACCAAGAGTGTTAAATATTTTTTTTTTATTGCAACTGTGGGTGTTCGGGAGCACTGAAATATATTCTAAAAAGAAAAGCATAAAGTTAACAGTTAAATCAGACAAAGGTCTGGAAAGTCTGATAGACCAACTCTGCAGATATAATTTCAGACAGCACCAGTTGAAGTTGAAAAATCTGAAAATGAAAAAGATATCAAATCTCTCACTGACCTGTAAGTAATTGAAGTCACATCGTGTGACTTTGCAAGGGTGAAAAATACATGAAATAAAAAGATTGTGTCTAGATTCTGTCTCTGCTGAATCAGATCTAATCCTTTATTTACACTCAATCCAACAAATTTATGAGATTATAATAAATAAATCATATGAAAATAAATTAGATAAAATCACTAATTACAATTTGGAAAAAAGTATAAAAAACATTTTATGCTGAGAAAGTCAGTCAGTTACCCTAATTTGTAACAAAGTTGGCCAAGTTTTCATTCACAACCTTCTAAATTCTGGGTCTAGGAATTTTTAATGCACATAAAAGGACAATAACTAATCAATATTATTAAAAGGGTCTTTATCTTTAAGTTAGATATCAGTTAACCCTGCCTCTCACATGATAGTAGCTGGGATAGGCTCCAACAACCCCGTGACCCTGAACTGGATAAGCGGTACGCAAAATGAATGAATGAGATATGAGTTAAATATATATATTATCCCTCTGATGAAGGTTTTTCCAAATGGTCACAGAAATAGATGCAATGGGAAAAAGTTCTATGTAATAGTGTCTGACAACAAATTTAAGCTGATCTCTTTTTTTTCAGGTTGGTGGTTTGATGCCTGTGGTCCATCCAATTTAAATGGGATATATTACCAACAAGGGCAAAACTCCAATCGCTTCAATGGAATCAAATGGTACTACTGGAAAGGCTCAGGCTATTCACTCAAGTCAACTGCAATGATGATCAGACCAGCTGACTTTTCAGGTCCACACTGAACAGATTAAAAAAAAGTGGGAAGGAAATCCTGCCAAAAAACACCACCACCAAAACAGAGAACTGCTTAGGGGAGCCAAAGCACTTCATGGATATATTTTTATATACTTTACCCTAATTTATATGTTTGTTTAGATTATGAGGTTGGTGCAGACAACTGTGAAACACAGTTCAGAATATAGACATGTTGTAGTTATAGTAATTTAAATCTGTTATAAAAGCTTGCTAGCCAGACAGGAGAAGCCAGAGTAGAATGTAACAATGCCGAAACATAATATTTTAATTAATTTGAATACACTTTAAGCAACCATTTGAGTATGATTTGAACAACACTTGATGCTAACTTGTGAAAACAGACCATGGTACAACATGTAGCTTATAAAAACTGGCTCAATAGGATTGTAATGTGTTGGAAGAATTTTATAATCAAAATCTTCAAATGAAAATGCCACAAGAACTGTTTCTCTTGTGATACATTATTTTGCTTCCAGAAATGTATGTACATTTGATGTTTAATTTATAAGAATTTAGGGTTTATATTTAACTTTATAATGAAGGAGAACTGTTACCTATACTGAGTGAGGGTCCGAGCTACTTAATAATTTCATTGCACATGAAAGAAGAATTATTGTAATATATTCTGCTTTACTTTCCCAGACAGATGGAATTTTGGGGTAAATCAATTCAAAAACTTTCTATGATGAAATAACTGTCTGTATGTACATTTTGGGGCAACCCTTTAGATCAAATATCTGATGAATTAAAGTATTTGTAAATTCAAAGTCTGGTTTATGGTTTTTAATTAGAGTGATGGAGAGCGCATAGAGCCTAAATAAGTGACCTTTGTGTCGTGAGCATTCAAGGTTGTGTGATAGCATCAGCCTGTTTGCAGAAGACAGCCAAATCCCTTGTTTGTAATAGGTTTTCTGGGCTGTTACTTTATATAATAGGCGCTTTTGGACTGCAGGAACTTTTTCCATGTTGCATGATTGCACGATTGTATGGTGACTGGTCAAACACATGAACCGGCCCACTAAAATTACAAAGTAATTTTGAGCCATCTACCAACCACCTGCTAGAAATTGCATTCTTATATGCACTCCTGCACTCCTATATGCATGTCATGCAAATTTAACTGAGTGAAAAAGCTCTAAAAGTTTCCAGATTCCATAAAATTAATCCAGTTCCTAAAATTAAATAGTCCAAATTTTGTTTCAATCACCATAGGCACAACCACATTAAAAAAATGTGGGGATGCAACCAGTTCTGTGAGCATGTGATGAGATAATATGTGCTCAACAATAGTCACATTAACTGAAATCACAGCAACATGTAACAAAGATGTTATAAATAATGCTTGTCTTCACAAAGCGTTTTTCTTTCACAAACACAGAGTGGTATGTCCTATGCAAATGGGACAGACAAGTGTTCTGGTCAAGAAAAACTAAAAGGAAAATACACAGCTACACCTGGGACTGGATCAACCTAAGATTTAAGCATAAACTGTCTTTAATAGACAGCAGCTTTGACCACTCTAACAACTCATATGCTGGGGTAGTACAAGAGAAACTTTATAGAGAAAAGAATTAGGTTGAAGGGAGGGAAAGAAGACTGGTTCATGGCCTTGCACTGTATTCATGCAAACACCAAAGTTCATCAATCATTATTTGACCATAAAAGCATTATTTAATGTAAGATACATATTGTAAAGGAAGTGAATAAATGAATGGATATTGGCAGGAACAAGAGGTAAGAGGTATATATATATATATATATATATATATATATATATATATATATGAAATCTACTATTCACAAATTCACTAAAGTTGAATGTCTGAACTATTTAAAACATAGTAAAGTTTAAAGCAAATACAATGTTTGCATCAAAGTTCAATCTGGAGGTAATTACATCATGGACACTCGCAATCACTACCTAATTAAAACTTGGCAAGGACAGGTACTTACCTGTGCTGCAGGAAATTGGTCTGAGAGTTCATATGGTTCCTCTGGAATCCACTGTCTCTGCTCCAAACACCAAAGAATCTATTCAAAGAAAACATATTAAAATAATTTATTATCATCAGCTTTCAATAATGCCATGTAACATGTTAACATTTATAGCCTCCATACCCATTCAAAAGAGAGGATCCAGCAGCCACGTGCTATGCCCAGCAGGATGTTGAGAGTCCTCCTGTGTCCCCCAGCCACCACATGAGTTGTGCTTTCACAAACTTGGTCAACAATTGAAAAACCACCCAGTGCTTTCACCACCTGAACAACAGTGTTCTGCTTCCTACAACAGGTATACAAGGCAGAAACCATCCAACATAAATGATCATAGAGGTCATCTTTTTAGCCAATTTTCTCACCAATGAAACACTGACATAAAATTGATGTCCTTTATCAAAAATATACAGTTAAAAAAGAACTTACTCAGAGGGCATACTTGTCATGACCAGTGTTCTCATAGTCTGAAACAAATAAAAACACTAAATTTGAGAGATAAATAAAATACCTCTAGAAAATAATATTTAGTTAATGCATTTGATCTCAAGAAATTTATATATATGTTTGAATTTGTATGTTTTGAGTTTTATATTTTCTTGAATAGTTCGAAGTTATTCCCTCCTGTTTTGGGGAAAAAAAGCTGTATTCTGACACATCTTTCACACACTTGGGAAATATAAATAGAGCAAACTGACAGCGCTGATTAAAAACAAACAATAATCAGTTGATTCTTGGCTTGTGTTTTTTAAGAGTAGAAAACCACAGTGCAATCAGTCAATGTTCCAAGATTAAAATCCAACGTAGTAAAATAAACACCGCATCTAGTAAAACAGAAAAAAAGCAAAAATATGAAATCTGAATGTGCAATACGCTTAATAGTGGTGTTAGGTGTGTTAATTTGACTACTGAATGACACAGAAATTGATAAATCACTATTAAAGATCACATAGTTTCAATAATCTTGCCGAACAGCGAAAAGAGAAAACAAAAGAAAATCAAACTTCAAATCAATGTCTAGAAGAAGAAACAAAAAAGAGAGAACCTGAACCACTGAAACTGAAGTGTCCATTTTCAACCTGATGACTGCAGCTACCCAGCCACATACTCTGGCCCACAAACAGAAACCTATCAACAACACAAACACCTCAGTGACAGTTACAAACAGGATCACCAAGCCCTTTTCCTGCCACACTCTGATATCTGGTCTCACAGCTGGAAGTCAGAGGTTAAGGCCCGCTGAGCACAGAGGTGCCAAAACAGTCCGCAAGCCGCACCCATGCTTGTCAAATATTACACTACCTCTGAGAGTTGAGAAGTCACTGAGCTGATAACATCACTGCTACATTACTGCTTCTCCTTGATAGATCAGCCAAGCTTTTTATTCAAATGAAAATGCTTTCATGTGATAAATAGCCACAACAATAGCATTATCTATTAATACTACACAGCCTTTCAAAAAAAAAAAAAAAAAAGTGAGCAGATGATCTGTGTTCATTTTGAGGTCTTTCAAATCTAAAACAGCTAAACAAAACTTAATACAAGAAGCTGCTCTGAAGTTTTGTTGAAATAGATTTCGGCTTTTCTTGAGTGGAATTGTTCTGGCAGCTGCACAAAAAACAGGCACAGGAGAATGGGCTGAGCATAATGAGCTTCTGACAAGGAGCTGGTGTGAACTGCAGCACGGCCTGCGAGCACAAACACTCCCAGCACAAATGAAGGAAATTCTTCACTGTATGACTGAGTCTCCTTGATGGCTACTGTGTTATGCACACTGAAACTTACACGCTTCAGACAAAGAGAAATCAAGGTCTGAACTCTTTTCAAAGCCTGAGATCTAATACACCATGAGACTCAATTACAAATAGCCCCCAAGTGAATATAAAGACGCTCGATTTCAACTCAGAACAACAAAAACCCCTTTACAATCATAAGTTTCATAGTGAGGTTGCGAAAAACGGAGTGGAAATTTGACTGTTCAAGGGTTTTACAGCATTTTAAGTTAAAGAATGCTAAGTTTTTTTTCTAGCTAGATCCTTTCACATCTCCAACATATTTAAGAATCTCAGAATTTTAATCTTATCAAGCACCAAACAGCTTCTGTGAATATGATTATAGAGAATTCTATCCACGATTTTCCAGAGGCAGTTGCTGGGCGGCGCCATTATCAACAGTTACGGGCGAAACTTCCGGTGCGTACAGGAAGTAGCAGTTTAGACGGGTAAAGGCTGGAGCTGGTCGCGGAGAATGGTGTTTACGGTTGCGTCTGGATAAAGCTTAAAGATAAAGTTAGCGGTTGGATAAAGAAACTAGATGTTTCGGAGTTCAGGGACATCATGTGTCCTTGGTTGGACATTCTGATCATGAAGTCAGTGATTGATTTTTTTCTATTGTACACATGTGACATATTTGGCATTGGTCGTCATCAGCAGCAACAGGACGGGAGCTCTGTAGGGGAACACAGGTCCACACAGGACCAGGTCTTCTCCCACCTTCATCACAGGCCCTACTTTATTGCTGTGGAGTTTCTGGGCTCATTCCACTTTGGCTCTCTGCATTAACCCGGCTGGAAGAAACAGATTGTGGTCCCGGAGTCCTGCATCCACCGCCGACAGAACCTGGTCCTGATTGGTTTCACCTCTCACTGACGCAAGCTCCGATTTTTGGACAGGACTTCCATGTGATGCTCCCAGTAATAAATCCATGTTGGTGTTTTTAATAGATTACAAGATTATTTTCAACAGCCAGTTTTTCATACAGCAATGAACTGATGTTCACAAAACCTTGACAGGCTGATATCTGACTGCTGCTACAAAGCAACACAAACATGTTGTAGCCACAAGTTATTCTACTCAGATAAATATGAAGCATAAATGTAGTTTACACCAACACACGGGAAAAAATTTTTCACAAATCCTCTTCATAATTTGGATTCGTTTTATTCAAAGACACTGGACTTATTGTGTGTCCATACTTTTCTTCATGCCACCTTTTCATTCCTTCCTCATATTACCAATGACCACCCAAACACTCAATAATAATAATAATGATAACAAAAATAATGGATGATGACAATCTCAATAGTACATTGCATTTATATGCGTCTTTCAGACCCTCAACACATAAACATAAACAATAAAAAGGAATGAAAATAAATAAAAGGAAGCGAGAATCCACAGCGTAGAAGTGAATTTAACTAACCAGCTCCTGTGGAAGGACAGCATTGATGTGGAGGTTGAAGCCATATTTACGTATTTCTACACCCAGCTAAATAAAAAAAGTTTCCATTTCTTTTATTTGTTTTGAATTCCTGACAAGGCAAAGCATTAAAGTTTTGTATATTCGAGATTGGACATTTACTAGATTGCTGTCCATGTTGCACCTGAACAGGTAAATAACATTTTGTCTGCAGACGTTTCTACTACAGTACACGTTTATGTAATTATCGTCAACAACATGCTGTCTCAGTCCTCTGAAATTCAATAACTTCAGCAGATCTGCACAACGTTCAGTAACTTTTATCCAAATAAAAGCAAATGCAGTGACATCCTCCACCCCAGCAGTCTTCACGTTGGCAAACTTGTCCAGCTGAGCTGCTGCTTTCATGGCCCCTGACGACATTCGCAGCTCTGGTCTGAACGTGTAGTCAGACGTAGACAGACACAGTCAATCTCAACGAGCCTACTGCTGAGCTTCGGGGCTCTTCACCATCACAATCCATAGCGTTTATTATGTAGCTAAAGATGTTATCATAGATTATACTCGGCCACTTCTTTACCTCATCCTCCCAATCTGTAATAGAGGAGGGAAGGGGCAACGATATTTCACCTCGTCTGATTGCTGTTTTGTTGTGTGCTCCCATCTCGCCATCATGCTTTCAGTAAAGCACTTAGCCACAAGCTAATTAACCTTTTAAAATATGAGATCGTAATAAATACCACAGCTTGAAAGCTACTTCCGCTTAAACCGGATGTTTCGCCCATATTTTTTGGCCACGCCCACAACCCGAAGTAGCGCCAGGAAAATCATGGATAGATAATCAATCGCATTTGTACCCATCTTGATATTGATATACTAAGACCTTTACTATCTTCTTACTTAGATTTGGATATAAAAAAGGTAAGTCTTTTTCTGAGGCTCTCTGAAGGCCTCTGAGTTTTGGTGGATGAGACATTCTCATTAGTCTGTAAAAACCAGCTGCTATACCTTTAACTACTTCAATATTTGGACAACTCTCTTGTACAACAGTTTCATGTGTTAAGATTTTTTTGTGTGTGTGTGTGCAGAAATTATACTCTTTTAACTGTAGATATATATAAAAAAAAAATTCAGTAAAGATATTTACTGCTCCAATCAGTGATTTCCAATATAGAAGGGGAGGGGCGCATTATGTTTTTATTATTATTATTATCTGGCATTATGCCAAATGCATGTCTTCTTTCTTTGTTTTTTTTTTTTTTTTTTTTAAATAAAGGAGGGCCTTGCTCCTAAAATCTGATGGGTTATTTCCCAATTTTCCCTCTCAAAAGGTGGCCGTGTTTTCCAAAACTGTTTGATTTAACTACAATACACAGACATGCATACTGAAACAACCAACTACACTAATCAAACCACTATGAAGCTAACAGCTAAAAGCTCTAGGAGCAACATGACATAATGTTTATCTTTTTCCAGCAACATCTTGTTGAGGTTACCAGCATAACGAAAACAGAGCTGCAGGTGCATTTTATAAGCAAGGAAGTGACGTTACCACTACAGCCAAAACACAGGAAACTTTCAGGACCAGACAGAAACTCCTATCTAAAGGCATCAAACACCTACATCCATGGAAACATGGACCTTAAGGAGGAAATACCTGAATAGAATTTACACAAACACAGCTGATGTTTGGTTTACTTCCGAAACTTCCTATATCACAGAAATATATATTTTCTTTACACCACATTTCCCTTCATTTATGCATGTGATGGAAGATGAACAATGGTCCACAAAAAGCTCAACCGGAGCAGCTTTGGCTTAGAAGGTAGAACTGTCATCAGCCAATCGGAGGGTCAAGTAAAGGCAAGTAATTTCTCTTCTGTTACATGATGAATTGGTATATTTACACTTAGGACCTTGTACTGTACATACATGTCTGGTTTTTACCATACTTTTCCAATTTTTATTAACATTACAATAGCATCATTTAGTGGGGAAAAAAAGAGTCTTCCTACCTTTGTTTTGTTAACCATTGTCTGCAGATTTAAGCTGGCTTTGTTATTGCGATTTTCTTCAGTTTCAGAGTCGATCTCTGTGTAACCAGCTGCAACCGTACATTCATTTCCTCCACCTACATTTGAAAACAAGACGAGTAATTTGAAATAGGGGAGAGTGGGGGGCGGGGGGACACACAAGTTACTGTACAGCTGGTGACGTCTGGTGTGCATGCTCATTCCTACTTAAACCTACATGTACACTGAAACACTAAAGAAAACTGCAACAACTTATATCACATACTAAAATCTCTCCCTACAAGATCAGTAGCAGACGAGTTACATCGATATGGGAAAAAATGCAAAATATAAACTGAAAAATATCTTACATTATTACATTTAAAATTCATAAGTTGGAATTAAGCTTAAACCTGTGTTTGAAAACCACAGTTCACAGTTAAGCATTTATTAAATTTTAATCCCTTGACTAGTACATAGGGTACTAAATGTTGACTTCTTCCTCCAGCTATCACCGCTCTCAACACCACTATTAAAAAGTATTAATGGCAATAACATGTCTTTGAAAGAATGAATAGCATTCCATCTTTGGCAGAGGTATGCTATAGATGTACTGGAAGAAAGTACCTTAAGTGGCTCTAGGATACTTTTTCCTTTCATTCCTTATCTATGGGTCTCTAAAATGTATGAGGTGCATATTCATAATAAAAGACCTAATTTATTTATGATACTCCTTTATTCTTTTTTTGATGCTTCACAAAATAATAGAAATTGTGTTTCAAGCTGACTGCTGTGATTTAAAACAATAATAATAGTAATTATAATTTTTACTTTATCAATTCCAATTGGGAAATTAGTCTGCATTCCACCCATCTCTAGATTTACTAGAAAGCAGTAAGCTTGGTCAAGGGCTATGCTTAGGGACCCACAATGGTTCATCTCTTTTGCCAGTCAAGTGACATGAACCTTGGTTCTTCCCAAACCAATTTGCTTACATATTACAAATTTACATCACTGTTAAAGCTAAAACACTTTTATCATTTTCATTTCTTAATGACAAAAATGGCAGGAAGAGCTGGGTTCAATGTAACAAAGTTGTCTGTCAAACTTTAGCATATCCATTACTCACTTTGCATGTTGTGAGAAAAGACAGAGAAATCAGAGTTTTTCTGCAGCTCCACTGTTGTGATATCCTCTGTTCCCAAGGAAGGTTGTCTGGATGCGGATGCTGGTCTCCGTTTTCCTGCAGTACTCATGGTTTTGCTGGTACTTGTAAATGCCAAGGTGCTTTGTCTTTGTTTTTTATTCATTAGGGTTTCATTATCTATGGGAACATCCAATGCAGTGAGAGATGTTTCAACTTCTTGCTGCTGAAAAACCTGAGTTTTAATGCTTTCACGGGATTTCTGCTGGGCATTGCTTTCACATAGACTGTCTTCCAGTTTCTGCTTTTTCTTTTCACTATCTTTAGATCCAGAGCTTTCACTTCGTCTTTGTTTTCTCTTCTTTGGGACAGAGTCCAACTCAAAAGGTATCTGAATGTTGCCCTCATCAGGCAGATTTGGCAAAAGAGGCCTTGCACGGTTAGTTGGAGTAAAATAGTCCTCAAATGCATCATTGTCGCCATCATTGGAATTGGAGGCAACACTTTTAGATCCACTGGACAAAGTAAAAGATCGCACCAAGGTGGAGAGTGATGTTCTGGCACTTTTAGGTGTTTTCTGTTTAATGTTCTTTGACAGAGAAGTTTCCTTTAACATTTCAGTAGCAGCAGCAGTGGATAATGATGACAGGCAACTTAAAGAATTCACAGCATTAGGATGAATACAGCTTTGGGTGTCAGAAAAAGATTTAGCAGCTCTAACAGTTTGTTTTCCCTTTTCAGATTTATCAGGTGACAGTCCAGATGATTTGGTCTGTGACTGCCTTTTTTCTTGATGAAAATTCTTGTTTTTATCAGATCTGTGCTGGACAGGACTCTGTAAAAGGTCTCCAGATTTGGGTTTCTTTGCAAGCTTTTTTCTGACTGTAGTCACTTTTAATTTTGCTTGTTTATTCCCTTCTTCATCCTCTTCGGCCTCAAAGTCTAAACATTTGGGCACAGTTGAAATCTGTTGTGGCACATCATGGCAGGGGGAGAGCCATGGCTTTGCAGAGCCTTGTTCAAGATGACCAGGTTCTCCAAAATCAAGGTGTGATCTCACATCTTCTTTATCAGGGGAGCAACCAAGTTCAGCAACATTGGCACTGGAATCATTGTCTGACTGGTCATCTACTGCTGTTGGAGGAAAAAAATAAACAAAAATCAGAATCCAAAATTTAAAACTCAGCTGCATTTTTAAAGTCATTGCCTGTTCATTGTGTTGTTTCACAGTGGGTTCAGTAGGAATCAGCACTCACTGAAACCCCCACTATAAAACAAAAAGGTAGCAGCACACCATTCACAACCTTACACATCTGGATTGCACACTAAACACCTACTGAGACTCTGGCGAGGTAAAATACCATGCTGGTGAAGAGAAATTTTTTTTTTTTTTTTTTTACATCAAGATAGATAAAATTATACTTTCTGTTTTTAGCTATAATAAAAAATGACAGATGCAAGAAAGCAATACTATAAATGTAGTCATCACTAATCTATCCATTTCTTTTCAATAACAAAATTTTGCTAAAAAAAAAAAAAAAACATTTTCTGAGTTTTTATTTAATGTTTGCTTATTGCTCTGACAGAGTCCCTGACAAACCAAAATATTTATTTCAGCACTATAATGTCCAGTTTCATCTAAGCTGATGCTATTTTGATGGCTATTCAGCCCATCAGGGTGTTCTTTCCAGATTACATTTTTATGCTCTCCTATGTGACTTGCAAGTCTTTCTTAACTTAACAAAAAGGTCAAATGCATGCAGAATAACATGCACCATTGATGTTCCATTTCTTTCCATGTACTTAAATGTACCTGACAAAATCAGTCCAGCTTTATATATGTATATAAATTTGGACAGAAAGCAAATTGTCCTACAAACTTCAAAAGAAAAACAAACAAAAAAATAAAACTAATTGTTTGAACTGAGTAGCATACCACTTGCTTACATAGACATTGAGAAAAAAATCTGATTTTGGTGTGACTAAAATTCTCCTATAATCAATAGCTTTAAGATAACATCCACTTTTCTTACACTTAAATTTGAAGACAGTTGGTGTGCTCCCAAGAGAAGGCTTCAGCTCGGCTGGTGAGCAGGATTCAGCCATCTGTGACGCTGAAAGGCAGTGACATTTGAATCAATCTGCTGTCATTTCATCAGTCCAGATATGCTTTAAGTCTTTGTCAATGGGCTACATGCACAACTCCACTACTTCCTGAACTTCAGACAGCACCTTTGCTTCTCGTCTTTCATTGCTGGACAAACTGATTGATCCAGGTGTGCCTGACCTCAGTAACTGGTCAGACACACCTGGATTTATCAGTTTGTCCAGTAATGAAAAACAGGAAGCAATGAGCATATAGCCCATTCAACAACATATCATACAGTTGCAGCTGCTCATACCTGTTGGTGAAAGGTTTTCCCGTTTATCTTTCATGTCTCTTAAACGCTGCGCCATGTATTCAGACCTTTTCAAACCAGGGCTATAGATTATCCCATTCTCCTCGTCAATAATTATGGGCGATACATCTGCAACTGGGAACAAAAATAATCATTAAATGGATATTTACATCTATTTTTTTTTTTATAACTATGCAATGCTGTTTAAACATCTTACTTGAAGGCTCTTTTGGAGCCAAGTCTTTCATCATCTTCTTCAGTTTTTTCTTCATACGCCAGTCATTTTTAGTTGTCTTTTCAGGAGAATCTTTGGGCAACATGCAACGATGCTACATAGAAAAACACGAAAAGGATGTCAGGAACAGTACACAGTAAAAGCATGCCTAAAATGTGAAGAGTTTTTACTTAGCTAAGAAAAGCTGTACTGTGTCCAACCCTTTTCAGTCTATGTAACTCAGCATCAGTACATAATAACTCATGATGCATACTGTAGATATGTTCAACAAGTGTTCAACATGAGCTTGGTGTAGAAATTCTCAAATCTTTTGGTGTGAAACAAAGCCATAGAGCTCTAGTTGTCTTTTATGCAATTTATTGTGCTGCAGCAGGGCAAACAGGTTCAACCCAATACAGGAGTCTGCAGAAGTTGTTTGCAATTCATTCTTTCTACAGTGTTTTCACTTTACTCAAGATCTCGGCTCACTCCCTTCTCAGCCATCCCCTTTTTGTGATGAGCACATGGACAGCCCATGCATGAAAATAGTTAAGAAGTGAATACTAACTCTTACCTCAATAAGACTGAAGTCAGAGTCAGACTATAGCCTAAATAAACCTTTGCCTGGAGACAGACTGGGTTCTGGAGTCTTAATAAACATATTATATAAGAACCATCTGTCTGGCACTATTCTCAGATAGCATAAACATGACCTTAGCATTAAAATGCATCATTGCATTAATATAAGGATAAATGTACAAATCATCATAATGCAAATTTCCGTAAAATGCTTTAAAATGTTGACTGAGATTTGATAAGACAACTCCAAAAGACGTTCTCAACAATTCAATCCATCTGCAGATCATTATCTCTCTTATATAATTAGACAATGAGAAGTTTGGAGCAGTTGAGGTAATGAGGAAAAGCAGAAAATACTTTAAGACTTCCTAATTTGGATAAGTAACTCACTAATGTCCCTGGTTTCTTTTTGGGTAAAACATCAACAAAAGAGTTGATCAATTATAAATGCAAGTCTGTTCTGATATTAATGGAGATTTAAAATTCGCATTTCATATAATGTAAGCAATTGGTCTTGTAACAAACTGTTTAATTCCCCCATCACAATATGCTTTTGTTGAGATGAATTGCCTGTTAGTTAAGGTTTTATTCAACATACTGTACTGACTTTTAGATCTTGTTTGTGTATGCAGGAAGATGATGAAAACGAAGGATATTTACTCAGTGAGGCTTACTGAAAAAAATTGAAATGCAAATTGCACAATTTTGAAAAATGCCTTGTGTGGAGCTCCTTTATAGTGGAAGACTTTCCACCCAACCGAACCTGAAATGACGATACGTTTGCTGGAGGAAACCCAGAGTTTCTAAATCATCATAAGAACGACACAACAAGAGATGTGGCTGTCTCTAAGCAGACACATTAGGTATGATGTTAAAGGCCAACTTTCATTTTAAACACATGTAGAAGCGCTTGTATTGTATAAGGTTCACATTGAACATTACCAATGTAAAAAAGGGTCATATGTCACAATAAAATGTGCAACTACTGGTCTGACGGGGCTTTCCTGCCCAAAACATAGTGTCCTCAGCAACAGAGAGTAAGTGACATAGCAGGAGGCAAACGCTTCCTACTCTACTGATTTAAAAAAAAAAAAAAAAAAAAAAACGTGGGATCGCAGCAGGAGAAGGCAGACTCTGAAATTAATTACAACGTTAACACTGAAAGCCCACAGCCATATGGTTTTGAACCAGAAGCTAGAGGGAGTGAAAACAAGGTAAACAAAGATTATTTAAATGGTTAAAGAAGAGCTGTTGGAAAGTGGGGACATTAAAATGTTGAAAATGATGAAAAAAAAAAAATTGTTAGTCACACTTTGATTGTTTTTTACTTTTAGATCGCATGTATAAGATACTTGGTCAAAATAAGATCTTTTAGAGGTCTATGGTCTTTAGACTTTAAAAAATTCTGTTCCTTTATCTAATTAATTTTATCTTATTTAACTACCATTATGTATTTGTTGACTTTTACATGTATTTTGGTAGCAGCTGCTGATGAATCTCCATTTAGTGCAGACATAAGTCTATTCAAGCAGATTACCTGGGACAAGAATATCTGCCGGATGGCAACAGCGTATGTGTGTTTACTTCCACCGACAACCAGCTCTGTTACACCTCAAAAAAACACAGTAATGGAGCATTTTCACTTTGATTCTGTCCACAGATATCTCTGCTAACAGGAACACCACTCTCACATCTCATACAAAGCACTTTTACCAATTTTAGGAGACCAAATGTGGAAAAGTTTTGGTGTGAGCCATTGAAAGTGACAGAGGAAGAGTTTCATTCCTCTTTCAGTTACTCTTCTGTTGGTTCCCCCTGTGGAACTCCAGGGGACACTAGAGTTGTGATAGACTCAAAGATGACACATAGCTCTTCCAGCCAAATATGACCTGAAATATTCTAACGCAGTTCCTTGAATCCCCACCAAGTTCTGTGGTACACTGTGTGAAATGCTGCTGTTAAATCCAATAGGACAAGGACCACATAATCTCCAGCATCAGTGACCAGGAGAATGCCACCGGTGACCCTCAGTGACGCTGATACTGTGCTGTGTGGGGATCTGAAGCCAGACTGGAAATCTTGCAATGTTGTGGTGGTCCAGGAATGACCTTAGACCTCTTTTTAAAAAAAAAAAATGTTAAAAAAAAATGTAAATAAGACATCTTGACAACGGGCGTACAGGTAGCCAATACGGTGCTGTCAGGGCTGGGACTTTTTAAGAAGGGGTTATATAACTGCATGTTTAAAAGATGTGGGGACAACACCAGTAGCCAGACCGCTATTAACATTGACATTGTCTTCTAAGAATGACAGTCATATGCTCAAACGTTTCAAGATTTTAAAAGTTTATCATAGAGATATCATGTACACTCCTATGAAAAATAAAGCACAATCAGCTTTTGTTTGAAAATTAGAAAAAAATTGCAGACTGACTCTGCATATGCTGTACATATACAGATATCTGATGAGACTAAGAAGCTTTCAGAAAATGCAGATTTCTATGAACCCAAGACAAATTTCAACATGAAATCATTAAGACCCATTGCAAAATAAGTGTACCAGCATGTATGTGCAAAGGACCCTCATGAGTTATTTTGTTAAAAAACAGCAGTGTTTAATTTATCACACAACAGTCATATTTTTTTATTATGTACAAACAATGTGTGAGAATCTGATTCTACTCACTTTTCTGTTTTTCATAACAGGATTGCTTTCATCATTTAAGGCTGGAAATAACTCTTCATCCACATGCACACCATCGTCATAACACCTGGTTGACAACAGCACCTTATGAACCTTCATGACAATAGAAATACCAAACTGCATTAAAAAAAGAAAAAAACAAATGAACTATTCTTACCTTCTTACCCACAGAACAGAGACAAGTCGCACATCACCTTCCTTTGCTTTTCTCCATGTAGTTGGATGACCATTGCTGAACACTACATGTGTAACTTGTTTATTAAATCTTTTTGATACCTTTAAAAGAAAAAGTTATGAGTTTTGCAAAGTAAATACACCTACTTACTGCAAACACAAGAAAAAACGATTTGAAAGTAGCTTTGTCAGACCTGAGCACCCATCTCCTGCAGCTGCTGAATGAAAGTTTGTGAATAATTTGCTCTTTTATCCGATGACCAAACATCCACATAGGCAACGACATCTGCATTCACAGTAGAAAAAAAATATGTCAACCACAAGTTGTTAAATTCATCTTGGATTTACAGCAATGAAACCAAGATGGCAGCCACTATACCTGTAAGAACTGAAGAGCTGTTGCTAGCTGCCATCACTGGCGTCTTTGGGTCTGAGATGAACTTCCAAAAAAAATAAACACACATATAAAGCAATCAATTGGCATTTAATGATATACACAAAAGTAAAATTCCTGTGACCTTCTAAAAATATAAAATCAAATCCTTCTCCTACATCTACATCAATTAAAGATCAAATTGGGAGAAAAAAAAAGCTGTGACTGAAATTTGTTTATTTCAAAAGGGTCTACTAATGTCATTCATCTATCTATGCCAACCAAATCTTTTACAATGTTGATGCTATCAGACCATCAAGCAAAATCAGTAGATCCATTTGTTTTATCTTTAGGAATATATATATATATATATATATATATATATATATATATATATATATATATATATATATATATATATATAAAAGCTTGTTAGTTTGCACAGTTCATAGAAGTTTCGCCTTAGTACCAAACAACTTTGTGAATTATAAGTTATAAACAAACCAATAAATTGTGGTGACATGAATTCAATTCTTTTTTTAAAAGAAAAAAAAAAAGAAAAAGGATTTTTTTCACCTGTATCAAGTGTTGAGCTCTAGTCTTAGTTGCATATTCAAGTTTGAAATCTTAGTATCCTGTAAACCTTTGGACTGTAGTCCTCTACTGTATGTGCCTTGGTATATTTTATTCCAAATAGTGCTCTAGCATTGATCAAACAAAGCAATACTACAGTTTTACTGTCAATGTTTTCACTTTATGCTTCAAAGTAGTGATGGTTCAGATTGTGTTGAGAAATCCAGGAAGTGTTTATCAAGTCAAAGAGCACATTTAAAAATAACCTCAGTTGACCAGAGTGCTGTACATAATAAAACATTAAAGCCAAAAAAAAAAGCACACAAGGTTTCGTTTACGGAATTTTCTATTATCATTACCTTTTTTTGTTCTTTTTTTTTTTTTTTCATTTTGGCAGTTCAATCCTTCATAGTCAGCACCCCAACACTGTACATGATAAAATTTCAACATGAGCTATACGTGTTGAAGACATGTATAGCTGTAGACCTGTACAGTCAAAATAACTGTGGCCTTTTGACCCAGGACAAAAAACAATAAGTCCTGATATGTTGAGCAACTGGAGTTATAAATCAAGCAATAATGGGAAAATGTGTGACTAAAAGGGCTCATCGGCTTAGTTCAGTTGCTTGCAGAGCAAGGTAAACTCAAAGTTTCTTAAACTTCAACATATGATCCGTCGTCTCCATATGCAACTATTTTTGGTTCAGATAGTAATATAATATCAACTAGAAAAAGTTGTTACTCCGTAACAACTGGTGTGAATGCGTTTATGCTGAAAGCGCTGAACTGAAATGCTTTAAGAAGTTAAACTATAATGCTCAAAGGCTAAAGAAGTTGAAGACGTTGAACTAAAATGCTTTAAGAAGTTAAACTATATTGCTCAAAGGCTAAAGAAGTTGAAGAAGTTGAACTGTCATGCTTATAAGCTGAAGATGTTGAAGCATAAGGCTGAAGAAGTTGGAGAAGTTGAAGAATTTGAAGCATAAGGCTGAAGAAGTTGAATACATCGAAATATAATGTTAAAACAGAGCGAAGATGGATCAAACAGTTGAATGATTGTTGAATTTGGCTTAAAATAGTTTAAAATGGCTTTAAATATTTGAAAATGCTTTGAAAAAAGGTTTAACGAGCTAAGATAGGAAAAGATGGCTGAAGAGACCTCATGGAAGCCTGAACTAAAATCAGTTTAAGGTTGAAGGCAACATTAAAAGTACTGCAACATTAAAACTGCATGGAAACAGCCTGAAGACAGCTTAATCAGAGCTGAATTAAATCCCTCCAGCCAGTTTGATACCAAGACTAAATTCAATATAAAGACATCTAAAAACCTTTCTAGTGATATTAATATTATCTTTTTTGGAGCTACCACCACCGAGATACATTGATTTCTTTGTTTCTTTCTAAGGCCCCGCCCACTTCCGATTTGAAAGTGACGTCGGACTTGATGTCATCACAAAGAGCAGAAAATGACCTTTCTAGTGATATCACTTTCATAATTTTCGGAGCACCATCACAGAGATATATGAATTTATTTGTTTCTTTTTAGGCCCCGCCCACTTCCGGTTTGAAGTGACGTCGGACTTGATGTCATCAGAAAGAGCAGAATATACCCTTTGTAGTGATATCAGTTTCATAATTTTCGAAGCTACCATCACAGAGATACATGAATTTTTTTTTATGAGGCCCCGCCCACTTCCGGTTTAAAATGACGTCGTACTTATGTCATCAGAAAGAGCAGAAAACAACCTTTCTAGTGATATTAGTTTCATAATTTTCGGAGCTACCATCAAAGAGATACATGAACGTATTTGTTTCTTTTTGAGGCCCCGCCCACTCCGGTTTAAAAGTGACGTCGGACTTGGTGTCATGTGAAAGAGCAGAAAACAACCTTTCTAGTGATATTAGTTCATAATTTTCGGAGCTACCATCAAAGAGAACATGAACGTATTTGTTTCTTTTTGAGGCCCCGCCCACTTCCGGTTTGAAAGTGACGTCGGACTTGGTGTCATGTGAAAGAGGAGAAAATAACCTTTCTAGTGATATTAGTTTCATAATTTTCAGAGCTACCATCATAGAGATACATGAATTTATTTGTTTTTGTTTTTTTTAAGGCCACGCCCACTTCCGGTTTAAAAGGACGTCGGACTTGATGTCATCTGCAAGAGCAGAAAATAACCTTTCTAGAGATGTTCATCTTAAATTCTCAGATTTACCATGACCAAGATATGAACTTGTCTCTGATTCTGGTAAAGAAGGGACACCATTTTCAATGACAGACAGAAAGAGAGAAATCAAGAGGAGGGAGGATGAGGGATTAACCAAAAAAGAGAGATGATGAAGTGGAGGGACGATGAGTGATTAACCAGAAAAGAGAGATGATGAAGAGAAGGGAAGATGAGGCTAGGAGCCAGGAAAGAGAGATGATGAAGAGGAGGGAAGATGAGCAAGTAGCCACGAAAGAGAGAGATGAAGAGGAGGGAGGAGATGGAGGACCCAGAAGGAGAGATGATGAAGAGGAGGGACGATGAGGGATTAACCAGAAAAGAGAGAGATGAAGAGGAGAGAGGAGACAGAGGAGCCACGAAAGAGAGATGGTGAAGAGGAGGGAGGATGATGGAGGACCCAGGAAGGAGAGAGATGAAGAGGAGGGACGATGATGGATTAACCAGAAAAGAGAGAGAGAAGAGGAGGGAGGTTGATGGATTAACCAGAAAAGAGAGAGATGAAGAGGAGGGAGGAGATGGAGGAGCCACGAAAGAGAGAGATGAAGAGGAGAGAGGAGATGGAGGAGCCACGAAAGAGAGAGATGAAGAGGAGGGAGGTTGATGGATTAACCAGAAAAGAGATGAGAAGAGGAGGGAGGAGATGGAGGAGACACGAAAGAGAGATGAGAAGAGGAGGGAGGATGAGGGATTAGCCAGGAAAGAGAATGAGGAGGAGGAGAGAGGATGACGGAGGAGCCAGGAAAGAGAGAGATGAAGAGGAGGGACGATGAGTGATTAATCAGAAAAGAGGGATGATGAAGAGGAGGTAGGATGATGAAGGACCCAGGAAGGAGAGATGATGAAGAGGAGGGACGATGAGGGATTAGCCAGAAAAGAGAGATGATGAAGAGGAAGGAGGATGAGGGATTAGCCAGGAAAGAGAGATGAGGAGGAGGAGAGAGGATGACGGAGGAGCCAGGAAAGAGAGATGATGAAGAGGAGGGACGAGAGTGATTAATCAGAAAAGAGGGATGATGAAGAGGAGGTAGGATGATGAAGGACCCAGGAAGGAGAGAGAGAAGAGGAGGGACGATGAGGGATTAGCCAGAAAAGAGAGAGAGAAGAGGAGGGAGGAGAGGAAGGAGAGAAGAGTTGTGGTGTGAGGACAGGGAGACACCAATTAAGTGGACAGAGGGACAGTGAGATGACTGCAGGGCTTTAAAGCTTCATCTTCATCATACATTGCTTGTAGAAAGGAAAGGCAAAGTTGAAACTAATTAACACAGCAGGAGAATTGATCAGGTTGTCATGACAACGCAGCACCTTTGTGTAAGAGAAGACAGTTGATTTCAGTTACACAGACTTTATGCTTCAGTTTTCTATAGGAAAATGCTGGAGAACACTCCCCGAACAACTGTCCACTAGAGAAATCCGTAACAGATATCAAAATAATTTTTTCACCGTGAGCGTCACGAGGCTTTGAGGAACTCAGAAATGTCTTTTATTTTATCCTAAGTTGAACAGAATTTAAATGCTGGCAGTTTAATTCTGCATGACTTTTAGGATTCTTCGTCCAGATTACAATGGAGTTTAATAGGGGCAAAATGGTGACTTTGTGAGCTTTGGAGAGGCGTAGTTCGAAAACGGTGCGTCTGACGGATTTTTGACCCGAGTCCGACAAAGCCAATGAGTCAAACTCCGTTTTGATGTAAATTTTATTTTTCTGCGATGAAAACTGTGGAAGTTATGGCCATTTGTTCAAGATTTTCCTGAGGAGGAAAAATTTTTGCCTGAAAAGTGCAATTTTTCATGGTTTTTCAGAGGGCATAGCTCAAAAACGGTTGAAGAATGAAGCTGAAAATCTAGATTGTAGTTGTTCAACTCCTAAGAGTATTTGAAAGTTTGAATGGTGTTTCTAGCTGAAACTATGTTGAAGATATGAACGCTAATTGGAGCGAAGGATTTGAAGTTAGAGTGAAGTAGAGGGAGCTGAAGGTAGTGAAAAAGCTGAATTTCTAAAAGTTGAACAATTTGTAAACTGGCATAATTCAAAATTGGCTGAAGATATCAATTTAAAAGAACAAGCAAAGCTGAACTCTGCTGATTCGTAAAAGTTTGAATGGTATTTCTAGCTGAAGGTAGAAAAAGCCTTAGTCGTAAAGAAAGAATTTTAAGGATTGAAGGTAACATTGAAGTCAATGGGAAAAATTTGATCAATAAATGATCAAAACGAAAACAGTTAAGTATCAATACCAGACTTCCGACACACATCTCCAAAGAGCAACATTTTAACGTTTGAACGGCTAAAATCGGGTGAAGCATGCTGAAGAATGGACGACCAAAAAACGGCGGAAAAAAAAAAAATAATAAAGAAAGAGAAACAGGAAAACTAACTTGTGAATGCGCTGAACGCATTCACACAATGACTTGCAAATCGCTATCTTTCGCTATACTTATTTTCCTCTCATCTATTTTCCACGATGCTTCAACTCGTGGTTTTTTTTTGTTTTTTTTTTTTTTGCATAACGGAAAAGCGAAAGCTGACTAAACTATTTGCTATTGACTTGATCGGTTACCATGTAAAGTAGCATACCCAAGGCACTTTCTTTTCTTTTTACGCAAAACAGATAACGACTGACATTCATTCATATGTCAACAATGCACGCTATTGTTACCATACCGTTGATCTATTAGCCGCTGTTTAGTTGCTAATATATCCAGCTAACAGACTGGCGATTACATCACCATCGTGAGTTAACCTATGTAACACACTCTGGCATATGCATTTTCACTTTTTTTTTCTTCCGTTAGAGGTACAGAGATGCCACAACAAGTATTTATCCGTACTGTTCAGTAACTGCCATGTACTTACTTTGTGCGGCAGCAGTTTTGGATCTTCTGTTGCCAGTATGGTGTCTGACTACAATGTACACTGTTGGCGCGTGCAGTTTGTGTTGCAATGTTCTATGGGAAAGCAGGCACGTATTGGGCAATCGCAGGCCATCTATAACTACGTCACTTCCGTCAAGACAATCAGCGCAGATAATGTGAATTTGTTCTTTTCCCTTTGATTTCTGCTGACATACATTGGCATGGTATTGACATATACATGATCTTTGATAAATGTTGAACGATTTTTCTTTCTTTCTTTCTTTCTTTCTTTCTTTCTTTCTTTCTTTCTTTTTTTCCTACTTGATAAAAGTCAACAATTTAAGACAGGTATGTATTGTGTTTTTATTTTATGGAGTCATATCCAGAGGATTTTATGAACTGCTATGCTGATGATAAAGATGTTATTTGTGATGTGTGATATTTTAATTGATTAGAAATGTGTTATGTGTAAAATGCAGTAGAATTTTACACTTGGTTTTGAATTTTACATTTGGTTATGAAAATTAGAAGTGGACTGACAAACAATTTTACATGCTGTTCATATGCAGTAGTTTGAATATGAAAACAGTATTATAAAGTATGTATTAGTATCTGGGCATAGCCATAGTCAAGGCACATTGACAAAAAGAAGTGAATGGGGCAAAGCATTGAGGTAGTAGTAGTTTACTAGTAAAATAGGCAGCCTGCACTAAAATAACTCCTACTATTATTAAACCAGTCACATAATGCATGATAATATGGCCACATGATCAAAAGCAAGCATCTGGATTAAGTTAATACACAGTCTACATATATACAAATTTACATACTATCATGGAAAATACATGAGAACTTGGTGCATCTCCATGAAAGATATTGAAATATGTATGGCATTTTTGCACAACGAATTGAAATTCATCTTTTAAAAATGGGACAAATCTCAACAGATATAGTAAATAACTGAAGTAATTCAAGCAAATTCAACAATGCTGTTAACCATTACTATTTATCTTCATAGGTCACATTAACTGCAAAACAGACATGCGTTTTTCTCCACTGCAAACATTATTACATACAGTAGATTTAACTCAACACAGTTTTAATTTTTTTAAAAAGTAATGAAATATTGGAATATAACAACCATAGTTTACAAAAAAGGAGAAATTATGTGTCAGTTGTGTCATGTGCATGCAGGCACAACAGTTCCATGATAAATGACAAACAACACAATTAGTTGTTAACTCATTGAATGTAAAATTCACATACCCACTTTCAACATTTTTTTTCCATCAATACACCTTGTCTATATCTGTACTGCAAAATAAGAAAAACAGTTTAATGTACACCACACTGTAAACCACTGACAAAACTGTTGTACTGTCATTAGCTCAAACAACATAAGTTCAAGAACTGTAGTTCAAGTGACTATACACCCTATATAGCGGCAGTCAGACAGAGTTGCTCCTGCAGTGGAGAGGCACAGAGGTGCGGGAAACTTCCATGTGCACTGTGGACATAGGAAAATGCTCAGACTCCTCTTCTAATGGAAAACAGCGACAGTGCAGGAGCACCTCTCGCACCTCTTGGCGAAAGTTGGAGTTGAGAAAACCATAGATGATGGGATTGATGCAGGTGGAGGACATGGCCAGCAGATGGCAGAGGGAGAACAGAAGGTTGTGATGGCAGACAGGCAGAGCCTCCTGGTTCCAGTCTCCCACCACATTAAAGATGGTGAGTGGAAGCCAGCAAAGAGCAAAAGCCGTTATGAGAGCGACCAGCATGATATTGATGCGGCGACTATGGGTCATCCGCTGGCTTTCTGGGATCCTGCCACGGTCCAGCATCTCTTTCCGGTGGCGAAGGCGCACAAATACTCTGACATAACATAAAAGGACCAACAGAAGTGGGCCACAGTACTGGAACAGCAGGAGCCATGTGGTGTAAGCAACCCTGTGTTCCTGGGATGGCCAGTGCTCCACACAGGCTTCCATGTGTGGAGAGGTGGGGATGTAGGAAAACAGGGAGCGGTATAAGTTTAGAGGCACAGATGAGTTTCTGAATGCATATGAGAAAAACTGAGGCAGCGATCCATTGACATAGGCATGGGGAGAAACTTGGTGATCAAATGGCATGACTACATTGGTATAGGGCTCATTTGTGAGCAACTGAAAAGCTAAGAAAGGTGTGGAGGTGAAGCTGGCTAGGATCCAAATGAGAATGACTGCATTGTAGGCCTGAGGAATGCTCGGTTTCCATCCAGAAGGGTTAATGATGAGCTGATGTCTTTCAAGGGCAATAAACACCAGAGACAGCACTGACACAGTCACGGACATGCACTGAATAAATGGCACCAATCGGCATAACAGCGACCCAAACACCCAGTGGTCCATAAGTGTGTATATGACGGTGAATGGGAGGCAGAACACACACACTAGAATGTCAGAAAATGACAGGTTGCAAATGAAAATGCTAGTGACATTGACTTTCTCTCTGCGATGAGTGATGATGCAAATGAGGCCAATGTTCCCCACCAGTCCCAACACCATTGTGAGGCTGTACCAGACTACTAGACATGCTGTGAGGATGGGAGACATATGGCACTGCTCATCATGCCCAAGAACAGAAAGGTCTGAGATGAGCTGGGTTTTGTTTCCTAGCCACTCCTGCACAGACTCATAGCTGGAACTTTCCTTCTCCCATGGCAGGGAATATGGAGGGGTGGAACTGTTGAAAAGCAGAGATGATGAAGAAGGCTGACTTATGTTGCTTCTCAAGGACATCTCACCAGGGCCTTGGTCTTAGAAACTCCCTAGATTTAACCATCCATCGCAGCCCTCTGAAAACTGGCATCTGAATCAAAGAAAAAGAAAGCACAGAGGGAAACATAAAAAGCCTTTCTTTACCGAGAGCAATGGTGCTTATAGGTCAATGGATCTGTTCATGTAGAAGTGATACTCTTGTGAGAGAAGCAATGAGTGGAGGAAATTCCCCAAGCTGAAAAACAAAGCCTTGGAAAGAAGTTCCTGTGAGATTAGGTGCAACAAAGCAGACCCATTGAAGCAACAATGACTGATAGATTTTAAATTCATGGTCTGTAAAGGATGCATTTTAAAGATTAGGGTTATTATTATTTTCATTGTAGCAACAAAAAGTTGAGTTGACATATGTGGATTTTTTATGTGTGTGTTAAGCATAACAGTTGGATTGTCATCCAGAGGTCAAGACATTTATGTTTACAGCAAATTAATGGAGAATGTAGCAGAATTTAGCAAAGCAGCTACAGTTTTTCATCGTATCTAAAGGGGGGAAACAGAATAACTGATTCATATTCAGAACTGAGTGCTGTGTTAGTTATGTATTGCAAGTACTCAGAGACTATTATGTATGCAAAATGGTAAATGGATCAAACTGCAGTATGGCTGGGCTTTTCTCACTAAGGGAGCATAGATATATTTTTCTACATGAAAATTTGAATAAAGAATAAAAAGGTTTGAGCCCCATTTAGAATTAGTTGAAAAAATATGCATGATTTAGTTCTTAAGCTGATGCAACATGGCATCAGAACATATTTTCAAGACCCATGAATTAGTAATTTTTTTCAATGTTGAGAATATAAGATCATGTATCTATATACCATTATATTTTTTTAAATAGAAGAGGGAGCACTCCAGTCGGGTCACTCCGCAGGCCACCAGCTTCCATTCAAAGAAGATCCAGCCTGCAGAAGAACATACAGCCATGGAAAAAAATGAAGAGACCACCCTTGTCATCAAAAATAATGGTTATGCAATCGATTACCAACTGTGGTGTGAATCATGTGACTAAAAGAGACAGAAAAGAAAATATAGAATGCCCAAAAGCACTGTTTTTGGCAATACAATGCTATATCTATTGATGTAAGAACTTCATAACCAAAATTACTCATCAAGAAAAGCATGGAAAATGGCTAGATATCAGTTTTTAAATTAAACTCTTACGAGCTACTTTTGTTGTTATCATTATATTTTTCCAGACAAATGTACTTTTAGTAGTACCAGGCATTAAAATGACCAAGAAATATGAGAAAATAAGGGTGGTCTCTCAATTTTTTTCCATGACATATATGGGCAAAAGAAGGTGAGGATGAAAAGGCAAGGGAAGGGAGAGAGCATGAATAAATGTGGGAGGGTGAGGGTTGATGGATGAATGGATGGATAGATGAGAATGGGGGAGATTAATGAATGAGGGAGGATGAATAAGGTTGGGGATAAGGAGGTTCCAGTCAAGAGGAAAAAGATTAATACTCTGTGAGTGAACCAGCTATGAGAAAGCTTGTTGTGTAAATAGTAGCATGGTTGAGGTGTGGCCTTCATCATGAACCTAAATTAATAATTGCTCAAATGATTAAATTAGTCACCAAAAGTCTTGGCTCCAGTTTCTAAAAGCTGGTAAAAGAGTTTCCTTTTTCCTCATTCTTTCCCATTGTCTGATGACCCCTGGGACTTATCTGTATGAAATTACAAACATCTCTTCTTCCAGCAGCTACAACAATAACATACTGTAAACATTCAAATTCAACATCAATAATCTTCTGTCATAACAAATCATTTGGTGGGACCATACCAGTGCCAGCTGATTTATTTGGCAACATTTTGGTGTTAATACTCAAGATTCTCAAAAACTTTTTTTTTATTTTGTTTTACCTTCTCTTTACCAAGAAAAGTCCCATTGAGATTAAAAACTCTTTTTTAATGGAGTCCTGGCCAAGAGGCAGCAATCACTTATTACATGACAATAATAATGGTGCATTTTTGCATGAATTTAATGTGCTTGAATTCATCTCCCATCACTCCCATCACTCCCATCGTATATATCAATGAATAATTGATTCGATTAGTAAGCAGTGTGATACTTTAAAGTGACATTAGCAAGATTTTGAACAGCCCATTAGCATAATCACTGTGAACATAACTTCATCTTTGAAGACACTGTCACCAGAATTACACATGATTAAAGGAAAGATGAGACATTCACATTTTAAACCAACAGGGCCAATTAGTTCCAACAGATATTCAGGGTGATTAATTATTTTTGTAGTTCTATGAAGTAGTGGCTGCAGTAACAAGTGCCTTCCCCCCACCCCCACCCCCTTCTTAAGATGAGAGACTTGTCAGTTCCTTGCCCAGAAATCCTGCTTGCATGCTTCAAAATGAAGATAATTGCCTAGTGACAATAAAATTACTATGCATACACAGGAGCTGAAGCTTCATTTTTTCTTGTGCACAATAAATTGCACCGCACATCAAAGTGAAAGGGCATGACATTGTCGGAATCCTAAAAATGGATTGTAGCTGTCTCCCCTGAAACCTCTGCCCTGTGTCGTGAAGGCCAACATCGTAAACAAAATGAGACTGTCACTTTCCATTAACTGCACACGCACTTTGCTATCAGTCACTTCACACTGCATCATTACTAACATATTTTGTCAGTGTGTTGAGTGAGCTGCGGGCAGGGTGGCACAGCATTGATCACCCTTTGTTTAGAGGAAGAAAGGCAAGTGTAATGCCACCCAAACCCAATGTAATAGCCAGCTGAACCAGAAACACCGGCAGGAGAAAAGGAAAGGAAAAAAAAAAAAAAAGTCTATTAACATGGACAAATGTGAGCCTGTCACATTACAGTGATGTGACACTTCAGGATGCACATCCAACAAGTAGTTGTGTCATTGTGATGGCACACTCTTGAGCTAAATCTCTGCTGGATAAGGAACACTGTGACCTGACTCCATTTCTTCCATTGTATTCTTTTCTTCCACAGCAAAATGTCCTCCAAGTCTGAGAAAATAGCTGTTACAGTAATGAATCAATTGCTGAATGTAATTTTCCCTGGATGACACTCTTTTTTTCTCATATGGTGCAGTAAGCAGGAGTTGTATTTCGTTCTACCACAGTCTGCTTGCTTTTGTCTCCTATTAGTTTCTTCGAAAACATTGTCCAGATAACAATTTAACACATTCATCAGCCCAAAATCTCCTCCAGGAACATTTTGCTATACTGATATTTCTGTATAGTAATCTGTTAAAAACGTTTGGCTTATTTGTTTTGTTTTGTTTTGTTTTTTTCATTTGCCAAAACTTTATTATCAGAACAGAATTAAAGGTCTACAGATTAACACAATACTGAATGGCTGCACAAGTACACACAACTTTAATGAATCCGACTACCAATTAAAATGATAAAGAATGAAAAAGATAGACATTTTTGCCGTGTGTGCTCGACTGTGAAACAACAAAAAAGCTCAATCCTGTAATTTTCCTGTGTACATACAATTGCTGGTTCCTATCTACCCAAATAGTATGAGCTGCCTCTTTTACCTTTTTCTTTTTCATTTCCATTACACCCGACACCTGTATTAATACTTGTCAGATTTCATCATGCACAAAAACAAACGGATAAAAAAAGAGTAAATTCATGCACACTGTATTCAGAAACGATTTCCCCTCTTTCCCTCCTGCCTGTGGAGGATCAGTACAACGACAGCTGGCACTGTTTTACATGCTCAACCTGAAATAATGACCCAAGCCTCATTGTTCTCAGCTGGGGGTGCCAGCAACTGTGGGTGATCCCTCTCAATATATTATCATCAGGGACACCATCACGGGATTTATTCTATTCACACATTTCCAGTGTTTTAAAAATTCAGTTAAGTAAGGCAAATATTTCCCCCATTTGCTGTTTTTCACTTTAGTTTTCTGCCTAAATTTGATACACAAATACCTTTGCCGAGTGCAATTGTTTGCATGATCCAAGAACATTTTAAGATGAAGAAACACACAGTGCAGCGGCACATCTGTATATGAAGCTACAAGATGGGAGAAAAAAATCCAGCATCCATTTCATAACTGCTTCTATATTTGAAGATTCTGACTTTCATTTACAATTATCATTAGCTTATTGAATAGATTATTACTATGTGTAAAATAAAAAATCAGACTCACGTGGGAGGCTGGCTGAATGAGTTTCTTTGATGCCAAGATGATAGGAGTCAATTCTTTGCATAGGTATGAATCCACATGGATGAGAGTTGGAAAAGGAGCTGAACATCATAATAACCAGTGCGATTCTGTCAGACACAGCAATGAGGGGAGCACAGCTATAATTGGGCTGTTTGAGCCCTTTGGGTAACAGAGATCCTCTGAGAGCCGAACTCTGCTGTCACACAGTGGTGGAATTATTCTATTACATCCTGAAAATGACACCTGCTGCAAGTCGTGTTGAAGAAGCAATGAGAATACAGAGACAAAGAGAAGCTGGAATAGCTTTTAACTTTATTGCCGTTAAATTGAAACACTGCATCTGTCATGTTTGATTGGTTGTGGATTTGGTTTATAGGTAATGTTTGAACATAATCAGGTTGAGAAAATGTGAAACAGACAATTAACATGACTCCTCATAGGATTCCAGTTGTCTCTAATGTGTTAAGTCAACTTTATGAGTTTAGAGAGGGTTACACTCTTTTGTTTTGTCTGACTTCAGCACCATTTGGGCTGAGCAGGCCGCTTTATTGACAACCAGCTCACACTCTTCAGGGAGGTCTACAGTGTCTGGATCAGGGATCCTGGAGGACACAAAGACAAGAAAAAATCAAACACAATCACTTAAATGATTTTGTGAAAATACAGTAGGAAGTGGAATATAGATATAAGGATCTGGATGAGGGAGATTAGATAAAAGACAGACCAATGTGTTTTCTTTAAAAAAAAAAAGAAAAAAAAAAAAAAGCTAATTTCATATGAAAGGGGACAATATTTGATAAAAGACTATTTATCCAATTGAAGGGATTTTCACATTATAGCAGGTACACACAAATGCATGGTTTAGTATACACACCATTTAAGAGATATATAAAAACTATAGACATTAAATGCCTCTTGAAATGTTGGGATATATTTTATTAGATATTAATACACAGATATCATGTAAGTTGATTAGAATTTATAGGCATACAAATCAATTATTGCTCTTAGAATTTGCATTTGAAACTTTCATTGTACCATCATGATGAGAAAAACAGGATAAAATCAGGAAAAATCTCAAGCCATCCAACTTACAGTATACAATACATAATGCCTCGGATACAGCTGTCTCCCCCCTATGATGCATGAACTATTTTCCTTCAGTAATTACTTTTGACTGTATGTCTTCTGTATGACTGTATATCTTTGGCTTAACCCCAAGAAAGAAGCATCCAGTTTAAATCTCATCCTGCTTTAAAGTAAATCTAATCACATGTATAAGGTGTTGGATTCATTGTTATGGCTGGACATCTAATCTTATTTTGACCAGGAAAGAGTGATCCAGTTTGAGGGGGAGGACATAAAGATGATATCGATAATACCAAGAGACGTGATGAGCAATAAGGAAACTTGATTTGGAAAAATTGTATAAAACATGGAAATCTTACTTGCTGCAGCAGCTCAAACCCTCTTCTGTGCAAGAACAGTCCATGCAGTCTCTCACCCATTCAGAGCCAAAGACATGCTGCTTTCCATCTTCATCCACACACCCTGTTAGTAAAGAAACCAAACCTCAGTTCAAAGAAAAGGCTAAAATGCAAATTCATGTCAGCGGCTAATTTCTGTTGGTTGATTATTGAGGTACGATTTGAGAAAAATTACAGAACTAAATGCCAATTTATTCTACATTTGTCAAAATTTCTGTAGATGTTTAGTTTTAAAACCCACGGTATCCTCCATGTTCTCAGCCAACTTAATATTTTTCTCTTTTTTTTGTCATTGAAATAGCAGAATAAAGGGAAAAAAGGTCTAATCACCTTATCTTGATTATTGAACTGTTGGGATAAACATTTACAGAACATAGCAGAGAGAATCTACCTCACCAGTTTCTGCTACACTTCATTATGTTATGCTGCAACTCTATAAGTGGAAATAATATGACTCACCTTTTGGAGGGTTTTTCAGGTCTTTGGTCACTAACTCCTGGAAAAAGCAGTCAGAGTGACACAGGACAAACAGACCCAGCAGATAAACAAGAACTTGGAGTGAAGTCTGAAAAAAAGAAACATAAAAAAGAAACCCCCACATCTGTGAATATGGCAAGTCATCCTCTGTGGTGCTTTGAATGGATGTCTCCTCAACTGATTTAATCTGATATAAACTCTAAAAACCTTATTAACATTACAGGTATTTTTGTGCCAATATGGTATGCATAACAACATAGCCACAGCAAATTTACACACCAATATCAGTGTGTCATCATACTGCAGTATATTAAAGCATTATATACATAAATTACATGTTTAGCAATTCACATGATTTTTTAATAATGCTGATTGCAAAAAACTTGTAAAGATACCCATTTCTATTACGCAACTGACATTAAGTTAGTTAAGCACATCAATGTTAAAGCTGCTAAAACATGCCAGACTGATGTTTGATGTTTCTTGGTGTTTAACTTAATTATTAATTTCCAACCATTACTTTAAAGGGCTTCACATTGGCAACGGAACTACCACCGCCACCAACAACAACCCTATTATCATCAAAGACTGAGATTAAGCCCACTCGACTGGATTTAGTTTCTTGAGGAAGCTTCACTCTCATCAAAAATTCGAATGGAAACAGTGGAAAGTTTCACTTAATTAACCGCTGATGTCCACGACTGTTATTAAGAGTTGTGACTCACCTGAGGTCTCAATAGAGTGACCCTTGCCCATTATTTTCACTTGAGGCTAAGTGTGAATAGATGTCAGTCTCCGTCAGATAGCTAAAAGGACACTATTGTAAAGGGGGGGGGGGGGGGGAGGAGTGATGTCCTAAGTCTTCATCTGTTAAGTAAAAGTTTCTCCAATTTGACACACATGGCCACTTTCACTCCCTGCTCAAATCACTTGTCTTCTTTGTCCAAGATTTTACCACTGAGGTCCTCAAAAGTGTCTTTTATCATGAAAAAGATGCAAGAAAAGAGCAGAGTCCTGGCCTGATGACCTGATGGTGTTGAACTTTTCATCTTTTGAGTGGTTGTTTTGGTTTCCCCAATGAAGAGTTCAAACTCAGTCCAGCTGGATTAACAACCTATGTTGGATACCATACCTGGATGAAAGAGAATCTTCACCGACAACCCTATTAATGCTATAAAATATTATGATACACATAGCAGAGAATCAGTAGGCATAAAACTGAATCTGTGAGGTTCTAATAGACATTAATTATAGACGTTCTGACATCAACAAAGTCCTTAAAACAACTTTTTATGTCAATATTTATACTGTAATACTTTTTTTTTTTTTTAAAGAGTTCAACTATGACCAGAGTCTAACAAAAAACAAAAACAATTTCTTTATTTCAAACAACGCATTAACCACAATACAGCTTTCTTTAAAATTAGGCATCAAATACATGTACATACCATCTTCAGATAAGACGTGAGCCAGTCAACAGGAGACTATGCATGAATGGTTGCCTAAGGTGTGCAGTCCTGCATCATTAGTGGCAATATTTAAACATATATTTGTTTTAAGGTGGAGAACAGCAGCAACATTGAAATTACGTAATGAAGGCACACCTCCCTGAATTAAGTGTTCACTTTTGATAAGCGCAGCATGCTTTTCTTGCTTAATCTTAAACACACAGTGAAAATAAAGTTGATGAACAGCCTGAAAAATAAACATTTCCTTATCTATAAAATCAAATGTTCAGCCAAAAGGCAAAAATATGTGATAAAATAAGGCATAACAATTAAAAAACAGAATAATTAAAAAAAAAAAGACCTGAAAATACATTTTGGATCTGCCATGGCTTTGTAAACAATAAAACTTCTGATTCCACTTGAATCCACTAACAGCTGCTAGCAAGAGTCAACTGCTGTACCAAGCAACAACAAAAATGTCATGTTTTCACACTGATGACATAACTCATAATGAATTCTTAAAAAGGAGAAAACTATAAAAACAAATTAGAATAAAGAAATAAATCTCCATAACTATATAAATGGCAAATTTGGAAAAACTGTGCATTTGTTTGAGAATAACTATGTAGTTTTAAAACTCTTCTCTGCAAAAAGTGATTCTATCAAATACAAAGCAGCTCTAAAGTTAACTTAGTTCAAATGAAAAAAAAGGAAATAGACCTTGACATGAAACTGAAACAGAGTTCTGTGTTTTAGTAGTTCCCTTAAAAAGAAAAATATCCACATGAAAAACAAAGTGAGACAAACAGTCCAAACAAACCAGTGAACCGTAAACCTCCCCACGGTAGGAACTAAGACTGATAAAGATATTTTAAAAGAAACCGCCACTCCCAGTGTTTTTTTAATAATTTTGTAGTGTGCAATTCAAGCAATTGTTTAACATGTAAACATGTTGGGAAATAAATTTAACCATGAGCTGTCACCGTGGTATCATTAATTATAAAGCTAATGCTAGCTGCAGTTAGCAACAAGTTGTAAATGAGTTGTAGTGGGTGTCAATGTACATACAAGTTTTCCTGCAGTGTTGTTATTTTTTTCTGAGTATCAACAAAATGTTCAAAATAAAGAATGCAGATTTTAATTTCAGATAAAGCAAAGATGGGCGTTTCCCAGTTCCCAGTTTTGGTAATAAACTAAGCTAAGCAGACCTTAGCTGTGGCTTCATATTTAACATACATTCATAACATATAATTGGTATAAATCTTTCCATCCAAGTCTCTTGACAAAGCACTTTTCCCAAACTTTTAAACTATTCCTTTAAGCCTGAGGACAAACAACTATAGTCATTCATATTTTTTACAAAACAATGGAATAATTTGCATGTAATAAGTTAAAAGGTTTATCTTTGAGGCACTAATACTACAGTTCATTCATCTTTGGAAGCTCTTTATCCAATCAGAGTTTTCATGAAGGCAGGTTTGTTGAAGGGCCAGTGATACTGGTTGGGGACGGGCCCGTTCACATTGCACTCAAAGAAGGAAAACATGGGGAACCAGATGCGTGCCCTGCGGCTGTGCTGGTAAGCACGAGTGTTAGCTAAGGTGTGATAGTAGAGGAAGAGACGAGTGGTGATGTAGAAGGCGATGAACACATCGATGGAGTAGTGTTCGTGAGCCGCTAGGATGAAGAAAATCCCAAACAGGTTCAACACCCAGGAGATGGTATGAATCAGATTCCAGTTTCGTGGCGTGTCTACAGATGAAAGAAATAATTAAATTGTATGTTGGTTGGGGTTCTGTTACACCAAGCAACACATTCCTACATTAATACAGGCTCTTTACTTAATTTTAAGATACTACACAGTCCTCCTACTTTAAATAATTTATTTAAGCAGTATTATTTAACAGGTTTTCAAAAGTTCCCAATTAATGCCTTGGGTTTTGTGTGTTTTTTTTTTTAAAATACCAATTCAGTTTTACCAATTTTACAAACAGCTTTGTGTTTGGGATCATAACTGTGGTGGTACTGTCAGCTGTGTCCAGGTTTTACTTGTGTAACTCACGGATTGGGATTATAGTGATAAATACGTAAAAGTTCTATATGTAAATGTTTGTCATGGTCAAACAATAGATAGAAAGAAAGATACAAAGCAATGCATTTAGCATAATCCTTTTGCAAAGGCCATGCACACTTAAGTCAAACATTGTGTCATTGAAGACAAATAAAAGAAATAATACTCACACTCAGTCACAAAAAAGTTGAGCAAAGTGATAACAACAGTGTGTCCACTGAACATGTAGTCTCCACAGGTTTGGACTCCTGTGAGAGTCATCCCAAAACCAGTCCAGATAGTCAATGCTCTCTGTATCTTTCCCCAGGTATCACCATACGTCTGAGAGGAAAAAAAAAAAAAAAATCAAGTAAATGCTTATTCAATGAAGACTAAATTAAATCTAAAATGCAACACTACCAATAGCAATGAGAATGACCAACAACCCCAGTCATCTCCCTAGAATCTTGTGTGTTTTATCCACCTTGCTGGCACATTTTAGGTGCTGCCCTGGCACAGAGAGTGAAGTCACAAACATGGTGCAACATCGAAGCAAAAACACTGTTCCCATCAAAGAACACAGCCGTCTGAGAAGAATTGACCTGAAATAGAGACAAAACAACCATACATGTCATTTATACTGAATCAGTTATCATAGTATAATGTGATGGAGTCTCCTGGAAGTGAGATTACCTGTGTTTGTGAAGGAGCAAGATCAGCAAAAACATGTAACACAGAATGAGGCCACAAGCCTCTGCCATTGCAAAAGCCCAGGGGATTCTGGGTACACTAGAGAGAACAAAAACACCTGTATCAGCCTGATACAACAAAACCCATGATCTGACAACAGAAAGTGTAGTTAAATTAAGATGTTAAAGTTGTTGATCATAGTTAAGCATCAGGATCTTCACATTAACATTTTTAGATAATCATCAGTACAAAATTCAAGCTACACATGCTGGTTTATACCTGTCCAGGAATATGTCAGGAAGAGGTGGGTACGTCCTTGTGTCTGGGACACGCTCATGTACAATGACCATGACAAAAGAGGTGAATCCAAACACACAAAACACATATATGGAACTGATGACTGTCTTCCACACTTCTGGGTCTAATCTGCCAGCCAGCCGCTGCTGACACCTTCCATTGGAGTGTGTGTGACACAACACTGCTCCAGACACATATCTAGATCGGTCACTGTTCCTCAACCGCAGTTCAGTCCCATTACACAAGTGATCCCCTCCACTGTACCCCCTCCTGTCATCTCCATCACGGCTCCACTCGACCCCCGCAGTGCTCATCAAGAGTCCAGCAGGAACGCTGTCTGAAGGCCGAAGACCAAGCTCCTCCAGCTGTGACTGGTTGCGTCTTTGGAGCCGGCAGAGGGCAATGGCCAGCCTTTTGATGTCTCCCAGCACAGTGAGGCCCAGCGGAGGTCCACGCAGGTCAGCCTCAGTCAGAGCCAGCAGGCTGAGGCCATCAAGGCGGTGCTGTGTGCATAATAACTCCACATACTGCCCGAAACCCTCATCCTGCAGCCACTGGGCCACCTGATTACAGCTCCAGGTGATCACACTGTCCTCTGTCTGTGCCATGCTGCTGTAGACACAAACATAAACAGTAATAAGTCAAATAAAAAAGTGTGATAAAGTGTGATGCACCCAATTCTAGATGTGACAAAAATGTTTTCATGCTGCTCATAAGCATGCACAGTAACCTACAATGATTGATAACTGAGTCACTCTTCATTAGTGTCTCTGTTTGAGTTCTGACACATTTAGATTTTGCACAATTTGCATGCTAGTGGTCACAAGCACTTGCTCCATAAGATGAATGATAATGAGATGTAGTTAATCAATCTACAGTTTAGCTACATAATAGTAAAAAACTTCTTCATATCTCATCTTTAATTAAACACAAACCTAACAATTTACTCTATTGTACAAAGAATTATTTACACTTTCCATTTTTGTCATAAGATATCACAGTTATTAACAGATTTTCAAAATAATTTGCTAATTAATTAATCACTAAAAAGATCTACAGTATCATTTGTTCTGGTTGCAGCTCAGCAGCTGCTTCTTTATTGGTCAGTAAGTCTTTTAAAACTAAACTATAGATATTAATCTAATCTATTGTCATAAGTATGATTCGCAGATCTCACACTTTGCTATAATTTTATCAAGTAAATGAGAATGAAATTGATCATCAATTTTAAATGATGGATTGTAGAGCCCTTCGTACTATGTAATCTGTGTTTAGGTCATCTAAAAACACAATTAAGCAGTAGTTCATTGTATAAGCATGCACAACTCCCCGATTCCTGTAGTGGGGTTACAGATCAAACTACAACATACAAATGTTCTCTCTTTTCTACTAATATTTCACAATTTAGAAGAAAACAGTTAAAATTATGAGTCACTGACCACCAAGGTTGTACAGAAAATTTAAAAAAGCAGAGTCTGTAAAGTCCTTCATGCACACAGACCTGGTACTGATGAGTCACTATTTGTTGCTACAGGTTTCTCTTTTTTCTTTTTTTCCTTTTTATTTTGTTTGTTCTTGACCTTTTACCTTCAGATAAGCTCACTGCAGCGATGTTCACCCTAAACTGCCTTAGCTCCAAAGGTCTGCAACACTGAACTATCACAGCTGATAACTGTTGACCTCTGAGCGTGAGTGATAGCCAGTATGCTGACTGGACACTGGATAGGGAGTTAAGATTACCCTAGAAAGCAGCTTTTTGCTATCAGTATTGCATGTGCCACTGGCTTTTAGACTCTAATGACATTTTTTTTTTAAAATACTGTACCTCAAAGGCATCAATAAATTTGACCTTTTTGAGAGATATACCTGTTGATTAATCTCAATGTATTTTTATTTGCTTTGTAAATGTCTTTAAATTAGATTTTATATTAAACCAACAATGAAAACAAAAAAGTTTGACAATAATGTAAAACAAATAAAACCACCAATCTTCACTTGGAGGGACTGATCAAACTAGGTGATCGATCAGGCAACAGCTAAACAGAAATGCAATTTTGTAATAGGCAAGAGTTGTCATTTTTTTTTTTTTTTTCTTTACTTTGGAGCAAAAAAAAATATGGAGACCCTTGGTCTTGGTGACAACAACAGAGATAATAATTTTAGATGTGAAAATGCTACATAAAAAAAAATCCAATGTTTTTGAAAACCAGTGGGGGAAAAAACAAAACAAGTAAACTTACAGAACTATATAATAAGAAATATATTGTTAACCTGGGATGGTAATAACTGGACTTTAAAACAGTAAACAAGGACAATAAACTGCTTAGAAAACATTAATGTTCATATTTCTCCACTTCAATTTCAAATACCTTAAATATTCATTTATTTCCCTAAAAGTTATGAAAGCATCTTGTCATCCTTACAATACTGTGGTATATTTTAGCCACACCTAAAATGACATCACAAAAAGAGGTCATAATGTTTCAAACCAATGAGGAACCAAATCAGTTCACACTGATTTCTGAGTCTCATTCATTATTATGTCTTAACTGCAGACCAAATGGAGGCTTCCTCAGTGAATAATCGATACAGAACTACAATCAAAACTTGCAAATAGGCCTGCTGGCATTATATTTTCACATGTAAACCTACAGTAACTCACCAGGACAGCTGCTGCTCTATTCCCCACAAGAGAAATAAGTTATTTTTAACTAGCCTCTAGATTTTACTGGCAACATCCCGCAACGTCTCTGCCCGAGGCTTTACTTGGGATAAATAAGTGCCATGTCAGCTTGTTTGGCTGGCTTATAGTGAGTGACAGGGAGCAGCCAGTGACTCACAGCTGTGTGAGAGAAAGCCCTTCAGTGTGTGTTAGACAAAGACAGTTTGACAAAGGGCTTATAGTCTGCTCACCACCGAGCCACAAAGAGTTTAACTGTGGATAAAGCATTTCTTCAAATCTTATTTTTCTTCACCTAACTAGAAATAAGTGTGCACATGTTTAAGTCAGAGCAAACAAGTCACAGAAGGAGCATTTTCTTGTCTCAAACTTACTTTAAAAGATAATATTGAGCAATATTGTCCCCCTTACCACAAAATCCACTGTCACAGAGCTGTCAGAAGGTGTAGATGAGCTATCTGCGTGTTTCTTCCCTCCCAAGAGTATTTCATGTCCAACATGCTTCTAAAAACTAGGCAACACCAAACAGGAAGGAGCACTGATAAACAAAACCAGTAAAGAAGAGCTACTGGCCTCATCCAGAGCTGCTGCTTGGAGCACACTGACATCTGCTGACCATTTTAGGGAAACACAAGAATCAGGTTACAGGTTTTTACCAAATTTGCAAAAGGTCAGTTTTAATGATTTGAGTTGATCTTTTACTCTTCTGTTATGTGCAGTGTTTTTTAAGCCGCTGATATAATTGTAGATACATTTCCATGATGGAGCATTCGTGAGCCTGAGCCAAAGTACACCACCTGTTTGTGACAGTCACCGACTGTGTGAAGTAGAAATGCAAAAGCAACAGAGAGCAGCTTCATTTTACTGCAGAGAAAGAACGGAGCAGAGTACACACCATAAAAGCAGCAATGACAGACTTAAAGTCACCTTCAGGTGATGTGACAGGGGCTAAATGTGTAACACACAACTCAGAACAGACAAACGGCTCAGAAGAGGGAAGCAGATCGTTCATGTGTGATCCCATCTCTTCAGGAGCTGGAAGATATTCTACATTCAGCTCCACGTTCGTGTCACCATGGAGATGAGGTGTGGCCAAACCTGGTTCTGGGAGACATGTAAGTATCCTGCACTGCATTTAAATTCCCTCATAGGACTCTACATTCTTATAGATGATGTATTTCTACCAGGTTTATGTCCCATGACAAGTTTGGCCTCTGGCAACTGGGCATCACTCACGTGCTGAATGCGTCACATGGTAAACTCTGCTGTAAAGGTAGTGATGATTTCTACGGAACAACAGTGAAATATTATGGAGTTCCTGCCAATGACCTCCCAACATTTGACCTTTCACCTTATTTCTACCCGGCATCAGAGTTTATTCACCAGGCTTTGACATCAGGAGGTACCGAATGCAATAAGGTTTAGAAAAATTAAACACAATGAAATCAGGGGTTGAATGATGTTTATTTATCCATATCTTTGTCTTTTGGGATTGCAGGGAAGATTTTTGTGCACTGTGCTGTGGGTGTGAGTCGCTCAGCTGCACTGGTCCTTGCCTATCTGATGATTCATCATCGCTTCAGTCTGCTGTCTTCTGTACGCTATGTGCAACAGAAGCGCTGGATTTTCCCCAACAGAGGATTCCTACGACAACTCATAGGCCTGGATCAAACACTCCAGGAAGAGAGGCTAAAGGAAATGACACAATGAAAGAAACAATCCTGCATGAAAAAAGACTCCCTAAACTTTTCCCTTAATATTGGATTAGCGAGTTGAGCCTGCTTTCACTAGCATCATTCACTGTATGTTTTAACTGGAGATTTCAGCTTTGTCCACTCCCATCATGTGCATTGTGCTGAAGTGACCTCAGTGTTGATGGAGAGCATGAGTCCCCCCCCCCCCATGTCTGGCATCAGTAAATAAACCAATCAATCCAACAGCAGCATTGAATAACTCTACATTCAGTCAGCGAGAACACACTGAACACAGGGAGCTAATTTTGGAGCTGGCCAGCATTCAAACAGCCACCTGCTCATGCCTCTCACTTGGCTCTAGACTGTGGTCTTGAAGGGACGGCGGGCTCAGGCAGCAGGAGCAGTGTGGGCGTCTGTTGGAAGATTGCACTTTGTACACAGGCGGAATGTCAGGGAGCAACCAGCGACAGGACCTGGTGCTCATTAAAGAACTGGAGCTCATCTTGGATTCCTGCTCACTGGAGCTTACACCAGTGGATGAAGTCTGGCCAAACTTGTACATTGGAAATGTGTGAGTGCCTTATGTTTGTGGAAAGTAACAACACATAATTGAGGTCAGAAAAAATATTTAATACATTTTATTTGTCTGTAAAACTATCGAACTTAAGATGGCATCCTTTGACATTCATAATAACTATATCAGTGTAAAAAAGAGTTTATAACACATAATAAATTTGTAAGCACAATAATTTTAGTGCAAATGGATTTTGATTTGCAAAACCTTTTATTGATTGATATTTAATATGTTTGTGTTGTATTGGACTTTCAATCTCTGTTTGTCTATCAGCTCTTATTTCTAGATTACATGCATTTATGAACACTTATATGCTTATATTTATTGTTTCTAAGAGTTATATAATAGCTATATGATCAATCATCCGACGATAACTTTAGGGAATTTTATACAATTACATTATTCTCTTTTGAATGTTTCTTTTATTTCTGAAACTCTCTCTTGTGTGTGTTCTCCAGGGCTGTGGCACAGAATAGAAAGACGTTACATAAGCTCAGCATCACTCATGTCCTGAATGCTGCACACTCAAAGCAGGGTAGCATCGGAGACCAGAGTTTTTATGGGAACACATGCGTTTACTTTGGCATCCCAGCAGAGGATTCAGACCATTTTGACCTCAGTCAGTACTTTAAAACTGCAACTGACTTCATACATAAAGGCCTAAAGAGCAAAGATGGTAAAGTGAATATGAATATGACATCCGTTGTACCACCAACCTATAGTTTTTCCACTACTTACTCAAAGTTTTTCATGCTTTTCCACAGGAAAAGTGCTGGTGCACTGCATCATGGGCATGAGCCGATCGGCCACTTTGGTGCTAGCCTACCTCATGTTGAGGCAGCATCTCTCTCTGAGAGATGCTCTGAGGCACGTCGTCCAAAAACGAGCCATTTACCCCAACCGGAACTTCCTGTCCCTCCTCCTGAAGCTGGATGAACAGCTGACACTGAAAAGGAGGTTTTGTCCTCTTCTCTGACATCATTTTTTTCATGGTGCTGTTTCACTAGAAATTACTTAAAATACCTCATAAGCCCTTCATTTAGTCACACTTCAATTTAATTACGGTCAGCAATTGTAAATAATGTTTTGTTATTATAATGTGTAAGATGTAGTTAGAGTTGTTAGTCCGTAGACTGACACTTAAGTTCCATACTATAAGACCACTTCAGGTTTAGTCTGAATTTATGAGCAGTTCTTGTGTGTTTGAGTTTGGTTTGTGTGTTTGAGTTCGTGAGTGTCGTGTTTGTTTCTCTCTCTATTTGTATGTTCGCATATTGAACACCCCAGTTAAGAACAATGAGCCCAAGACAGCCAGCTGGGTTGTTGCCAAAATATTTTTTATAATGATTTTCAGTAGTAACTTAATTTTCTGCTAGCTGGAGCGACTCAAGAAAAAGACTGAACATAACAGAATAACAGATTACACATAAATGCTTCTCTAGAAATATGAATCCCATATAAGAGACATGTTATAATTAAGACCAATCAGTCCATCTGACATAAAAGTTCATCTCTGTGTGCTCTACAGAACTGCCTCTTGGACCAAAACTTAACCTGCACCATCATCAAATTTGATATAGATTAGCTTTAAATTTAGAGATGGAAGGAAAAATTCTCATCAGTGTCTCATATCTTTCGTTGATTCCTTTTTTTTTTTAATTGAATTGAATTGATTCTTTCTAATCTCAGAAAGTAATAAATGCCTTAGCAGGGATCTATTCATTATTTGAATCTGATTATGAGAATTAATGTTATCTTCTGCTAAGAGTATATGTCATTAAACAATAACTCATGATACTGTGATCATCCAGGAATTTATCAAAACTCAGCAAAAAGGTGAATTGACAGTGGTGTTTGACTCATTGAGAGGCTATATGACTCAGACTTGGAAGATCTTTCTCATAAAACAATCCTGATTAAACTTTCTATGGTAACTCATGCATGTAATGCCTAATCAAAGTCACCATGTATACATGAGAGGCAGAAAATAAATCAATTTGCTGCTGCTTACAGGTTCAACCTAAATGTTAGACAATGTCACTATAAAATGTAAAACAATCTTAAATGTTAAAGTAAATTGTTGTACATTTACAGTAGCTCACCAATAAAAGCAAATACATGGCATATGTTTTGTTTTTGTTTGTTTTAACGTTTATGCCTTTTCAAAGGGTGCTGGGATAAAAGTGTGCCTGTGTTCCTGATGCAGTCTCTTGTGAGATTAGGGAATATGAAACCCCAAACAGAGACCTGTCAAATTTGTACTAAACAACTATAAAAGGATACATGCAGTTTTGCAAAACTGGGTGCAAGAATTCTTGCTCCATGGCAGCCATGCGAATGGCTGACAAGGAAGAAAAGAGGAAAGAAAAGCATCACATCAGTTTATGCTATATTGTGGTCTGTGTAAGGATGGATACCTGAAAATAACTGAGAGCAAAACTGACGGAAGACTTCTCAGAAACACCAAAAATGCCATCGTTGAAGTTGGAGGATTTCCTCTTAAGTGTCAGGTAACTTTCAACGAATATGTCTGAAGGAAGATTGAGTATACTTCTCAACTATAATGACCTATGAGGGCTGACCAATAAACCTCCATAACAAATGCAATCAAAATACAAAGTCTGCATTTTACAAGTGTTTTATACTTGCACATCTTGCACTGTAAGTCAGTATACAGTATGGTACTTTGTGATTTGATGTACCATAAAGCCTTGTGTGATCCTTTATGCCCGCTTTTGTTAGTAGTTTGTTTGTCCATCACTGAGATGACTGTAATTGACCTCACCAATTTTCTTCTTTAATCATCTTTACTTTGCATTCATTTATATAAACTGTTGACAAAAAATATGACATTTGCATCTTAAATGTAAATTTGTTGCATCCTGTAGTCTCTCTGCATGTAGAAGTGCCAACATAATAATTTAGCCTCTTCCAGTCTAAAACTCTGGATCATAAAGTCCTCTTGTGTATCATTTGCTGAAATGCATTAATGCATAATACCAGTGTATTGCATGATGATCCATAGAGGTGATAAAAGTAGTTCATCTGTCATCTGTAGTGGAGAATAACTCCCTTTTATTTGGACTTTGAGCTTGTAATTTAAAAAACTTCACAAATGCACCAAAAAGTCATGTTAGACACTGAAATATATTAAAAAACATAAGGCTAAGGGAGGAAAAGGTATTAAATTAATGAAAACTGAAAGTACAAAAGCATTTCTTCTGGCAGTTATTGTTCTCGTGACTCTCTTTTTGATCTCAGTTTCTCTTCTTGTAATGAAATGTCCAGTGCTCTGAGTTGTTTTAGGAAGCCGTGATTAGGCAGGATACAACGGTGCTGTCGCACGTGCTCGATAGCATCCACTACAGTTAAACTGTGTTTCATCATCAGGTATGCCAAGACCAAAGTTGCTGACCTGCTGCGACCCATCACACAGTGCACCAGCACCTTATCTAGAAAAATCAGAAACAGATGGGTTAATTGGGCCAAAAGATGAAAGATATATTTTCAAAAAAAAGTTTTTAAAAAATTAGCATGCACAACAGTTTTCACTCAGTCCTACTTTGTTGGTGACTTAGAGCCTCATGGATGAACTCTGCAGCAGAACAGAAGTATTGAGAGATGTTAAAGGTGGGTTTATCATCAGCTTCTACGCCATAATACTGAATGCCAATGTCTTTGTAGTAATCAGCACCAGTGAGCACATTATTCCACTTTCCCTCTGCTGCATTCAGCACATGTGTAATACCCAAAACCATCAGGCCGGGCCGCTCCAGCGCTGTCTTCCTGTATTCATGCAGTACAATATTAGGAGCAGTTAAACATCTGACTGATTTACTGCGAATACCGAAATATATGAACAGAGGTATCTGCATTGTCTTGATTTACTCACTCATCACCGATGTAGACACTAGGCCAGACTTGATTGACATGTGCATACTGAGCTATTGTACCACCCCAGAACAGCTGCTCTAGGTCTAAAGTTCCAGGTGTGATGTAATCACTGTCTGGATCCACCTGCACAGCGACATATGGATTCTTACTAGACTTCAGCACATGGGAGGACATTTTTCACTTGTGCCATCCAGAAAAAACTCAGAAATCTCTGCAATGAAATGAAATGGACAGTAATTAATCAAAATTAAACTTACACATGAACAAGAATGTCAACAAGTAAAATTATTGAACTGCACCACCAAGTACAACCTCACTCTAATGGCACAGAGTTCAGGTGAAGACAGGTTGTCTTTGCCATTATCCAACCTCTTATTCTATCTTATTAATCTCTTATTCACTATCAGTTTGTTAATTTATCCCCCGAATCACCATCATGTTTACTATGAAAAGATGTAAATTTCCCTTTAATCTCGTGTTCATGTCCGTATAAGTGTTATTTTTCCAACCAAACACTGGCATCTGTTTTAGACTAAAACAATTTTGTGAATTACAGAAATCTAATTTACTCAGATTACTGGTTGTTCCAGGATAACTACTAAGACATTTACTTTAGCAGAATGAAAGTACTCACCTCTTTTTAAAATCAATCACTGAACAGGAAGCAGAGCTTTGTTTTCCTCAATAGACATGTGTGAACTGTATTTGTGACAAAAGACCTCCCTGTACAGGAAGGACAGGGACTGAAATACAGATCTGGAATGGTGACTTCTCTCTGACGCTCTCTGTTTGAAATGATATATTTAGGCAGCTGAGCTACAGCACCTGACCCGGACAACGTGACATATATTCAAGCACACACACACGCTCCCTTGGTCTGATCTGATCCCTTTAAAATGACCATAATCTTTTTTTTTAATTTTTTTATTTACGTTGCAAAATAACATAGAAATGTGTTTGTGTGTGTGTGTGTGTGTGTATATACTCTGACTGTAGCCAAAATCTACTGTAATTTACAATAATGTGTGTCATGTTTGATTTTAAATATTTATTTAAGAAATTTTGTAGCATGTAAATAATGGATTGTGAGTAAGAAATGTGAAATTTAAGAGAAGTGAAACACAATTGTGGAAAATTTAGTTTCAGATTCTGAACTGTCTTTAAAATCCCATCGAATGATTTTGATGTTTGTGTAAAAACAGAAGAACTCTTGGAATAACTGGAACCTTTGTAGTCTGGGTGGGATCGACTTCCTCTGGATATCCTGATTATTTCAAAGCAACCTATGGGTCTAAACAGGAACAAACAATAGAAGCTAGAATCTAGAGAGCATTTATCAGTGCAGTGTCTCAGCTGATTATCAGAAAAAAAGGAAGTGCAGGTGCACCAGTTTAATACCACAGAATAGAATAATTTCAAACGGATCTTTCCTTCTGCTGAAGACAGATTGAACATTGGTGCTACTCTTTATCTTTCAGCCTGGAGACATCTACATGGACAAATGTATAAAAGTACTAATGAATGATAATGAAATCAACAAACTGCTACCCTGCATGTGTATAAAGTAGGGAGGTGACTTTTTGGTGTGTGCTGCATGTTTGAAGTTTTGGGCTCCAATCCCAGGTGGTGGGCTTTTATAGGGTCTGTTAATTATGTTAACTTAATGGATTTTTCTGTTACAGATCCCAGTGAGTCAATACAACCTTAAAAAATTCCTTTTTATTGGGATTCATTATAAATTTCTTGTTCTTAAAGCCACACTTCTGCTCTCATTATTGAAAATTGTGGATTTCTCACGGGTTGCTGTGAGTGTCTGAGATGGTGCAGGAAGTATCTTTGGTGACAAGGAAGTCAAACATTTACCAACCAGGAAGTGAGAAGAGGTAAGTAGCTGGGGCTCTAATGCATCACTAGGTACATAAGACAGGGGTCTTGAATTTAACACTGCCTCTACCTCAGTAAGTACAATTGTGAGTTCTTCAAAGCTCAAAGATGCTTTCCCCAGTACCCTTTTGCCTCCAGCCACAAACATTTACCAAATGCAGTTTTATTACTGATTCATTATCTTAATCTGAGACTAAGTCCTGTCACTCAATACATTATATACTTTCTTTTCACACTTGTAAACCAAATATAGTCATAACAGGTATTTTGATCATGCAAAATGACCATAAGAGACGATGATCTTTGCATTTTACTGTATTTCAATCAAACAGATTTACAGAAGTTTCCCTTGTTACAATCAAGCAAGCTTAATAGCAGCAGTTGACTGAGCCAATATATTTCAACTATTTCATCCTTCCACCAACATGTTATTATATTTCCCACGAGGCAGAGTTTAGTGGGAGCTGAAAGTTGTATCATTTTCATCCCCAAAATTGATGTGTGAAAAGGTTTGATAATCCATTAGCATTTCTCAGCATAGATATTTCTGGAGGCAAAACACTCAAAACATTCAGTTGCTTTATGTTGGTAGGTGTTGCTGAGGCAGTGTTAATCTGTAAGGCAAACAGACATTTCTGTTTTCTCAGTCTTAATTATTGAGACAGTGGACAGCAGATTCCAATCAAGAGGTGCCTAGCAAGTGTCAGCATGTTGTTTTTAATTATCCCAGTGTGCTGATGCTGTCCTCCTCTGGGGTCTGTCTGCTCTGTGAACGGAGGCTCAGTTCCAACTGTCTGAGCTGCTCCAGAAATCCAGAGTTGGGTCCAATGTCTCGGTTTAGACGCACAGAAATGATGGCGTCCACCAACGACAGGCCCTGACAGATCATCAGATAAGCCAAAACCAGCGCTCCAGAGCGACTGACACCCATGGCACAGTGAACAAACACCTTCCCTGTAAGATAATAAAATTAGTGATCTCATTGAAAGTCTCATTTGTCATAGTCAAGGTCAGTTTTCATTAATCTAAATAAATTAAATCTCAAACCCCCTAAAGAGTAATTATTTTGTTACATTATATAAAATCTGTGTACAACTTTTAACAGATAACAAACAATAATTAAAAAGACACGAGGAAACTGATATGAGAGGCAATGATAACATTTAAAATCCTTTCCTCTATTCATCTGGCATGTCTATAATAATATCATATCTGCTGTGACTGGAGTTACATTTTATATAGGTTGCATGGATTTTTTTCCTCCAAAAAAGTGCATATGTGCTGAGTTTTATTGTATGGACTGGGTTCTGTCATTACAATGCCTCACTAACCATTTTTCTTTAAAGCACTGTCTATGAACTGTGCAGCAGAGGCAAAGAAAGGTTGGAGGTTAAACTTTGGATGGTCTGCAGCTTCAACACCATGGTACTCCACATCAATGTCAGTGTAGAACTGCTGACCCGTGTTGATCCGGTGTCGACCTGCTGCAGTGTTCAGAATGTGAGTGACACCCAAAGATGAGATTGTAGCTTTATCTCGAGCCACAGACCTGCAGACACAAACTACATGCAATATATTTTCCATCAATTTTTAATGGCAAATGGAATATATTTACGTACTCATCTCCAACGTAAAGGTTTGGCCAGACTTGGTTGACAGGTGCCACTGGCTTCCTGTTGGTCCAGAGAATTTTCCTCAGCTCTGTCAGAGGTGGTGTCTCTTCCTGCTCGACCAAGCAACCTCTGCAGCAATAAACATGGGCCTGTCTGTGTGCATGTGTGTCTACATTGATGCTAATGGATTGGTTTGTGTCTGAGGGTGTCTTTACGGTGCTTGAGCCTGTTTTTTTCTCCTCCTCTCCCTCTCCAGAGTCATGTCGAGGCTGCGGAGCTGCTGCAGGAAGCCTGGGTTGGGACAGATGTCTCTGTGTGGCCTGACGACAGCCACCGCCTCCTGCAGCTTCAGGCCCTCAACAATCATCAGGAAAGCGAGCACTAAGGTAGCGGAGCGGCTGACACCCATCAGACAATGTACAAACACCCGACCTGGGAGAGAGACGTTAGCTGTTACTTTCAGGTCCAAATAAGCAGCATCATTAACCCTCAATAGCTTTATCAGATACATTTTTCTGCCATGTACCCCAATAACACATTCTGATAAATATTATTAACTCTAACCTCTCTGCTAAAAACCTTCACTATTACAGAAGTACCTTATAATGCTGATAGTAAGTTAGGTCATAACATAAGATGTGTTCAAGTGTTTGGACTTGCCTCCCATGGCCAGTGCAGCTCTGATGTATTTCGCTGTTGGGTAGAAGAAAGGACTGAGGATAAACTCTATTGCATCATCAGCCTCCACACCATAATAATCCACTTTCATGTCTCTGTAAAAATGAGGCCCAGTCTTAACGTAGAAACAGGGTCCAGGTCCAGGGTGGGGGGGTCCATGAGCAGCGTTTATGATGTGAGTAATACCCAGACTGTGGAGAGTGCCCTTGTCACGTGCTGCCACCCTGAAACATGATCATACATTCCTTTCTGCATGAGCAAGTGTATTTCATGTAGCTGTGTGTTTATGTGTGTGAACATACTCATTTCCGATGTAAAGATTAGGCCAGACTTGATTGACATGTCCAGTCGGTTTTCTATCTGCCAGCAAGAACTCCTGCAGCTCTGAGACAGAGGGAGGTTCATATGGAGGGTCCCTAAGAGACATGCTATACTGGCACAAACACAAATGAGGACCACTAAACATATTTTCATAAAAGTACAAAAGAAGACATAGCCACTGTTGCTTTTCCCAAGAATTGAAATTTGTTCACCATGAGTGATCTTAACCTCAACAAAACACATCCATTTTTTTTATCCTTATAAAGCAGGAGATAGCAGCTATACGATCCAAATACGAGTTTGTTTATACCAAAACTCAAACAAGGGTTACCAAACTTCAGGGTAGAGTTAATTCTTGTCCCAATTATGTGCTCTTAATCCCGGCATGTATGCCCACACAAGCAAAAAGTGACGACTCATTACATCTGCAACAAGTTTAGACCATTAAAATTAGTTCATTAACTACATACCTCTGCACTCTGTCTGCCCAACAGCATAGCTTCTTGTGAACTTTCACATTAGCGTCCCAATTTGATGACCCCAGACTGTTATATAACACACTGGTGCTCTGCATGTGTATGTGGGACAGAGCAGCACCAGCTGCTCTGCCTTAAGAGATCAAAGCTATAAATATCATTAACCCCCAAATTGTTTAACCAGCAGTTTAGTGTTTGCTTAATTATTAAATCTAAAATGAAAAATTAGGTTGCGTTTTCTACATATTGTAAAGGAGACATAGAAAAACACAAATGGTGATCTGATAGCAAAATTGTTAACTAACCAAACAACTCCAGAGTTAAGTCATAATTGTTCCATTTGCTGCTAAAATTTCAATAAAGATATAGCAGATATGAGCTCGCACATCGACCCAGGGCTACAGGCGAATTAGTATATTGCTTTGAAAAGCCAAAAACTGAAAAAGGAAAACTGGCATACTGCAACTCTGCCCAGCTGTAGGCCTGTTAAGGGAAAGCCCTTTGACATTAACACACACACACGCGCGCGCGCACACACACACGCACGTTTGTTTTTATATCCCCGTGGGGTAAATCCATTGACATAATGCATTCCCTAGCCCCTTACCCTAAACCTACGGCCCATAACTGATTGCCTAAACCTAACTCTTGTCCTAATCTTAACCAAAACATAATTGTAACTTAATCTGTAAAACCTAATCTTGACCCTCAAAATGAGGTTCGTACCCGTGGGGCCGGGAAAATGTCCCCACGGGGGCAAGACGGCCCCACGGTGATGGTAAAAAAAATCCGGAACATGGTCCCCACAATGTTGCAAAAACAAACACACACACACACACACACACACACACACATGGAGAGTAGCCTACTATTTTGTTTCTTTATCATTTCCTCAACAGTCCTCCTCAAAATTATTCATAGCCTTAAGTAGAAACAAATCATCTGTCAGTGTAATAAGTTTAAATCGACAAAAGTAATTATAAATAAAAATTATATGAAAAATCATTACATTGATTTTGAATTGTGGTTCAACAAAAATATTAAAAACAAACACAAAAAAATAAAACAAGAAAAACAAGCATGATGGTGCTCTGAACCTAAAATTTTGTTGAGCAACCATTTGAGGCAATCACTGCAATCAGTTTTCTGTAGCCTAATGTTCAAAAAAGACTTCACCTGTTGACAGGTATTTTGGTCCACTGTTCATGGGAAAGGTGCTCTAATGTGTCTGGGATAGTTTTGCTTGTTTTTTATTATTATTATTTTCAACCACAATTCAAAAACATTAATTTATTTCACTAAATTATAATTTTGTGAATTTTTATTTATTTTTATTTTATTTAGTTTCTCGTTATTTGAATTACGATTGTCAGTTTAGCCTTTTCTTCAATTGGAGGGCATCATTTTGATGACGACTGTAACCTTAACAGGGATGAACACAGATTCTGGCAGACGAAATATACAGCCTCCAGCTTTCGTAAAGAAAATACAAACTTTCACAATTATCACACTAATGAAGTAGGCTAAGGTCTAGCTTTTGCATAAAATAACCTCTCTATCCCCCCCCCCCCCCTCCAAATAAAGGGATAGGCCATTGCCCAAAGCAAGCACTTTCGTGAAAAGTAGCCTATGGCTTGATCACCAGTATGATTTGGATTATTCTTAAAAAGAAAAAAAGTGAACTGCAGATTCCACTTAACTTCACGTTTATTCATCTAAGCGAACATAATAAACTGTGGAAAATAACTTCGATACCTAAAAGGTTATTTGTTGCAAAACTTGTAGGCCCACAATCATGTGCACTTAATTAAAAAAACTCCGGACACATGCACGACAGACTGGTTTGTGGTGACTGTTAAGTCAGAATGGCAGGTAAACAAACGTATTCTTTAATTTCCTCGGGGAAGTTTGGCTATGTTTGACTGTGAATACATGGACAGCATTTAGACAATCTAACAATTTGAGACATTTTTTCTATTGTAACATGATCATTATAGCCTACTTGGTGTCAAAATGTAGGCTCTCTTGTTAATGTTTAGGAGTTTTCACGTTATACTTGATCAGGATCTGATTGATTCTCCACCGCTTTTTTATTGCGGAAAAGTGAATTAATTAAACATTGATAAATAATCAGGCTACAGCTCCTTTTTGAGAATGGAATGGAGGAAACACATTGCTAACATATGTGATTGTCCTCCTCCACATTGTTGAAATGGCGTTTTTCTTAAACGGTATGATGCTGACGCGACGTTGTGGTGATGGGAGGGGGCGTAAGAGGGCTGTCTTTGCGGGTGACAGATTTAATGACCCGGCCGCTGCTCTCTTAGACCCTTTATAACAACCAACATCGAAGCCTGTCTCCGCAATGCAAAAGACAATGACCACCGAGGATAAACTGACCACAGCCGCCGCCGCGGGGAACACGGCAGCGGTGCGCGAGCTTCTGATGTCCGGAGCTACAGTGAATGGGATCAATCGTTTTGGACGTACGGCCCTGCAGGTAAGCTAGACTGCTTCACGTGCATTTAATTTCTTAGTCAAATATCGTTGATGCAATAACATGTGCTAGCCTATATAACCTACATAAGTTGTTGATGAGTAGTTGCTTCATTTAGATTTAATAATGGAGGCCGACAGTTTTATTAGACGAACAAATTTCCATCGCCTTCCGATCGACTTAAAAAGGCCCAGAGAATGACACAGCTTTAAATCAAAGCTAATCAAGTCGGCTAGATTACCTTGCATTTTTTAAATTTTATTTTTAGGGTATCTCTAAAGGCTGATATTATATAGGCTGCCCACCAGCAATCAGCATTTTTAAAGGCTTAAATGTTGCATCAGCATTGCACATTTAAGTCGTTTGAAATATAACCATTTAGTTAGTAGCCTACTGCTTCATTTCTGTAATGTTAGTTTTGATAGGGCTATACCTTTTTTGGTATATATATAGGCCTGGCTGGCTTTTCTTTTTCTTTTTTTACTAGCTGCCGTTATTTCCTCAAAGGAACATTTGTTTACATTGTGCAGAAACAAAATGTTCCTCTCTCATAATTATTTTTCTCATTTTCTTTTCTCCCCTCAATATGTCATTATAAATTATGATTATATTATCTAACTAAAAATGTGGAGCTACGTGAAATACCAATAATAGGCTGCTTTTGCTTTCAATCAGGGCTTTATCTAAAATATTCTGTAGGCTATAGGTAGTCCTGCTGGTGCTTGTAACCTAAATTGCCTTTGTTTTATAGTAGCCTACTAATTAGCCTAATGTTAACCATGTAACAATTAGTAGCCCAGCTAAAATGACAATTCTTTTTTCAAGGTGATGATGATGGGGAGCACATCAGTGGCTCAGCTGTTACTGGAGCACGGAGCAGATCCCAATGAGACGGACAGAACCACAGGTGCGACCCCACTGCACGACGCGGCTAGGGAGGGCTTCTTGGACACCGTGAGGCTGCTGGTGCAATTCCGTGCGAACCCCCGAATCAAAGACAATGACAACTGTCTGCCCGTTGATTTGGCCGAGAAGAACGGCCATAAGGATGTTTACAAATTTCTGGTGAATCTTATGCTGTGACGCTATGTAACTTATTTCCTCATGCTCTCTCCTTGACCAAAATAGCTCTTGGTGATAGTAGCCTGCCTAGGCCTGTAACTTTTCTTTAGTAGCCTAATATATTTTTTAAACAAAATTGGAACTGTGAATTGCTTTGTGAAAGTTGAGAATTGAACTTTGTTAATGAACACGAATTCTTTGATTGTATTTCTAAATAGCCTAATGAATTCCCAAATCACCAGAAACTGCCACTAGATGGGCTCATGCAACCAAAATAAAAATAATTTATGGAATTTGTTTCGTGTTTATTTACATTTATTGATTTTTTTTTGCATAAAATGTGGACCCCCCCCCCCCCCCCCCCCCCCCCTTAAAAAGAATGAATAAATAAATCACATTTCAAAAATGTATTTTTCTTAAGTGTACAATTTCACATTTTGTTTTGTTGCAATGATTTCAAGGTCATAGGCTGGTGTGAACTTGTTCGTTGTTGTCTTCTGGGGTTCTGGGTGTTTGTAATAGGCTACAACTCAATAATAAACAGTTAATTCCCCCAGTCAAAGGATCATGATGGCTTGTTTCCAGCCCAATCATGTTGATGTGAATAACTGCTTCCCCCCCCCTGTCCCGCGTGCCCTCCAGCTCACAGGCCTTTCCAGGTTTGATGGGAATTCGAGTATCCAGAAGCTCACTTTTTTATTATTAGTGGGACCAATAAGCAGAAGGCTGTTAAATCCGATAACTGTTCTGACTTACACAGGCTACATAACGTATCAGTTACCTAATTGTACTGCTTAAAATTCATGAAATAGCCTAATGTGCAATTTCATGGGGGGGGAAAAAAGCAGGCAACATTTGAATATTCATAGTAGTTACAACGGACGCGGGGTAGGCTGCGCGCCCACTAGTTCCCCGCTCTTCCCGTTTCTGTGCTCTCTGTCGCACTTTTTCAGGCATTACAATTGTTTAATCCGTTATTAACATACTGTGACGCGTTTTCCCGAGCCGTGCCTACCATGAGCGCAGTGTTCACGGTGCCAGAAAAAAAATATGATCAGCAAACCAGCCAGGAAATGGATGGTTTTTTAATAAACATTGTAAGTGGAGTAGCTAATGCTGTTGCATGTATTAGCTAAATAATGACCTATCGATACATGCCAAATATGATGTTTACCTATTTAACGCCTATGCGGTTATAGCCCACAGCCCTGTAGTCGTGGAGGAAGTGCCCAGGACACCTGCTGCTGCGAAAGCCGCTGTCGGCAGTTTGGAAGATGGGCAACGGGGACTGTGAGTCATTATGCAGGTAAGTTAGAGCGATAAACGCTGATGAACAATGAATAAAATTCAAATTGAGATTTTTCTTCGTCTTCGTCCCAGACTGTAGGCTATCTGATGTTTGGTGGAAGTTCCTACACGAATTTGACTGATTGTTACACCGGGGCTTTCGGGGGAAGCAGGGGTGGGCAACTCTGGTCCTCGAGAGTCGAAGACTCCTGCAAGTATTTTTATTTTATTTTATTTTATTACATTGTACTACATGTACAATACAACCAAAGACTGTAAAAACAAAACACACACACAAAAAACACAAAACAAATCAGAATCACAATATACAGTAGAAAACAAAACAACATAGATATTTGGTGTCAGACACACATCTAAGCCAGAAGAAAACATTTACGAAAACATATTTAAAAAAAACAAAACAAAAATATATTTCTGCTAGGGCTGCTGTAGCGTATCAGTTCACCAGGATCAAATTGAAGTTTCTGAGCACAGTTTGTTCTTACAGCCTTCTTATTTTTACAGTGATCGATTGAGGTGACATATTGTTGCAATTCCAAAAAAAGACACAAGCATGTGATTTACCATCTGACCATTATTTTCTGTGTAAGTGAAATATGCCAAGCATCAAAATTAGCTATACAAAAGAAAACTATATCATTATTCCCTTATAAATGAATCAGAATGTCCTTTTCTTGCAAGAATGAGCGCAGTTTAACTCGCATTTTCAGGCTTGGGTGCATTCAGGACTCCCTCCATTTTGTCCCAAGGCCGGTGTCAGGCAGGGGCAAGAAGGGGCACTGCCCCTCCAAACAAACACTGTTCCCCCTCAAATCAAATCTGCCGAAGACAGCACGAGATTCCAAAACTCTTTTTTCCGCATCACTCTGCATCATTCTGTGCCCCCCCCCCCGTGCACCGTGTGTCGGCTGCAGGAGGATCTACTGTCTGCAAAGCTATGCTCAGCTGCTGGTTCTGCATGATGGTTTGGCTCTGAGGACAATCAGCTGCATCCTCACACCACTGCACTTTTTGTCTGTCATCAGATACGTTTCAGGTAGGAATATTTCTGCCACGGCTGGATTTTTCCAGTTTAAAATTAATAGTAATCCCGCAAAGGGTTATTTAGACAGTCCAACTATGTTGTTGCTCTTTGGTTCATCACTTTTCCTTGTTTTTTCTTGCATCTACCATGGATAAGTGAATTAAAATATATAGACGTTGCATCGTCCATGCTGTCCAGTGAGACTCTCTCACCTGATGGCCAGGTGCATGCAGAGACAGTGTGTTTGTAATGGATAAAGTGTGCAAGTGCCCCGACTGCATTTTGTGAGGGCGGACTTTGCACTAGAGGAAAAAGAAAATATATTCAGGCAATACATAATGTAGGCTTATATGTGCAATCGCGAACCAGCGCACGAGAGCAAAAGAAAATTAATTTCAGCTCGTTTTAAAGCAACCTTTACCGATCTTGCATTTCAGAAAGCACAGCAAGATTTTTTGAATATAAACAGTCCCGCCTCACTCCTAAGACACACCCCCTTATTCCCTCTGCCTCCCAATGCAGAAGCCAAGGTCTGAGAGGCAGGTCCGTTGGACAGTCCTAGAGGTGCACCCCACTTCAAGGATTGGTTGGAGTTTTCATTGAATATTTAGAGATTGGAATAGTATTGTATTTAGATTAATGGTGGGTCTGTCTTGTATTTCAGAGTTCCATTACCTCATTCATAGCATTTTACCCTGTTAGAAAAATAGTGTAAGAATGCAACATCGGTAAGGGTTGCTTTAACATCAAGTTTTGGGGAGGTCACTTCGTTTTCTGTGAAGGTCAAATGTCACGTGCCGCTGAGAAAGTTGCTGTCACCAACAGTGTGGGGGAAAAGAGGAGAGGGGCAGGGGAAAGAGAAAGCACATGTGAATTAAATGTCTAAAACAGACTGAAAATCAACGTAACGTTGATTACCCGTGTTGTAAGTTTTACTCTTTTTCCATTCCACAGCGTGATGTAGCTTAGAATAAAAGATATTGTTAGTGGTTGCTAAAACTTTGATAGAGGATATTATTTTTGACAGTTTCTGTTTACCCCTGAGAGATTGCCACCTTATTGTGGTCAGGGGGTTAAATGGTCAGCTCTGTTTGATTGTGTTTGTTTAAACAAATACAACTAGATAGATAGATAGATACATAGATAAAGATAGATAGATAGATAGATAGATAGATAGATAGATAGATAGATAGATAGATAGATAGATAGATAGATACATACATACATACATACATACATACATACATACATACATACATACATACAGTAGTTTATTTGACAATATTTTTTGTCATGATTGTAATTACTTAAATTAGAAGTTGCTCATAGATATTCCACCTTTTGTTACATTTATCTTAACTGGATCAGCCGCTGCAAGGTTTATTAATAATACTTGGGTTCCCCCACCTATGAAATCAAAATTTTGTCCTTGCTTGTTAGGCGTGTAACTTCACAAGTCGTTTGCAAGCACATAAAATACATGATTTGCAAACCTGATTCTAGGTCACTTTGGTTACATAAAAATGTGTATTCAAATGCACATACATGGAGTTCAGAATTATTAGGCAAGTTATACTTTTGAGGATTAATTTTATTATTGAACAACAACCATGTTCTTAATGAACCCAAAAGACTCATTAATATCAAAGCTGAATATTTTTGGAAGTTGGGGTGGGGCTTTTTTAGTTTTAGCTATTTTAGGAGGATATCTGTGTGTGCAGGTGACTATTACTGTGCATAATTATTAGGCAACTTCCTTTCCTTTGGCAACATGGGTCAGAAGAGGGGCTTGACAGGCTCCGAAAAGTCAAAAATAGTGAGATATCTTGCAGAGGGATGCAGCACTCTTAAAATTGCCAAGCTTCTGAAGCGTGATCATCAAACAATCACGTGTTTCATTCAAAATAGTCAACAGGGTCGCAAGAAACGTGTTGAAAAACCAAGGCACAAAATAACTGCCCATGAACTAAGAAAAAAAAAGCGTGCAGCTGCCAAGATGCCACTTGCCAGAAGTTTTGCCATATTTCAGAGCTGCAACATCACTGGAGTGCCCAAAAGCACAAGGTGTGCAATACTCAGAGACATGGCCAAGGTAAGGCTGAAAAACCACCACCACTGAACAAGACACACAAGCTGAAACGTCAAGACTGGACCAAGAAATATCTCAAGACTGATTTTTCTAAGGTTTTATGGACTGATGAAATGAGAGTGAGTCTTGATGGGCCAGATGGATGGGCCCATGGCTGGATCGGTAAAGGGCAGAGAGCTCCAGTCCGACTCAGACACCAGCAAGGTGGAGATGGGGTACTGGTATGGGCTGGTATCATCAAAGATGAGCTTGTGGGGCCTTTTCGGGTTGAGGATGGAGTCAAGCTCAACTCCCAGTCCTACTGCCAGTTTCTGGAAGACACCTTCTTCAAGCAGTGGTACAGGAAGAAGTCTGCATCCTTCAAGAAAAACATGATTTTCATGCTCCATCACATGCATCCAAGTACTCCACAGCGTGGCTGCAAGAAAGGGTCTAAAGAAGAAAAACTAATCACATGGCCTCCTTGTTCACCTGATCTGAACCCCATAGAGAACCTGTGGTCCCTCATCAAATGTGAGATTTACAAGGAGGGAAAACAGTGTCTGGGAGGCTGTGGTTGCTGCTGTACGCAATGTTGATTGTGAACAGATCAAAACACTGACAGGATCCATAGATGGCAGCTTTTGAGTGTCCTTGCAAAGAAAGGTGGCTATATTGGTCACTTATTTGATTTTGGTTTTGAATGTCAGAAATGTATATTTGTGAATGTTGTGCTGTTATATTGGTTTCCCTGGTGAAAATAAATAATTGAAATGGGTATATATTTGTTTTTTGTTAAGTTGCCTAATAATTATGCACAGTAATAGTCACCTGCACACAGATATCCTCCTGAAATAGCTAAAACTAAAAAAGCCCCACTCCAACCTCCAAAAATATTCAGCTTTGATATTAAAGAGTCTTTTGGGTTCATTAAGAACATGGTTGTTCAATAATAAAATTAATCCTCAAAAAATAACTTGCCTAATAATTCTGCACTCCCTGTATAGCTACAAATGAATAAATAGGCTACGTGCACATGAATCCCCTTGTTAGAGTGCAGGTCTTCCCTGCAGCACCCTTCTTGGCTTGGAACATGGACAGCAGTTTGGGGGAATACTGGTCCAACATGGATAGTCATTTTTGCTAACGGTGTCATACAGCTCAGGGGAAAAACCAGTGGTTAATATTTTACACTACAGTATCTAGGGTGCTCTAAAGTTAAACATAAAGCAAAAAGAAAAATGGTTGACCTTTTGTTTACTACAAGCTAAACACTCTATTGCTTTGTGCTGGAAGAATGTTGGCTGCCCCTCTCTTGATTTTTGGTTAACATTTAATTTCAAGCTTGGCTCTTGAGAAACTGACATATGGGATCAAGAAGAGAGCTTCAGAATTCTATGACATTTGGAAGCTGTTTCTAGAACTAATTAAGAATGGTGATATTAATGGGGTAATTGAGGACTGACTAAATGCAATAAAAAAACTCTTTCTTTGGGAATGTACCTGTTTTTGTTTTGTTTTGTTTGTTTTTCCCCTTTTCTCAAACCTTGAAGTTTAATCAGTTTAATTTGACAAGTAAAGGAGTGGGTTTGTGCAATGACTGAATCCGCATCCTATGAATGTATGCTTAACAGATTAAGTGATGACAGGGGAGAGGGGAATACTCCTTGGAGCAGTTTTTGGGACTACATAAAAGTGGGAAATCATCAGTAATGTCTGCATCTTGTACAGTATATGCGGAAATCTTAGTTATTCTCTGTGTGGACAGTTGTGAATGTATTGATGAATGTGTCTGTGTACATGTGTACTGATACACACATATTACTTGAGATTATGTATCCCACTTTTTTTTTCCCCCCCTTTTTGTGTATGTGTGTGTATTAGTAGGACCAAAAAGTATGTGCCTGTCACCAGGATTGTAAATTACAGAATGCCTGTTCCTAGATGGAAAAACATATTAAGTTTGCCATGTACCAAGTCTCTGAAAAGTTCAATAAAAACTTGAGTTATTAAAAAAAAAAAAAATCAGTTTAATTTGTTATCTCAATATGATTCTCTCGATTCACTAAATGTCTGCTTTTTTTTTGGGGGGGGGGGGGGGGGGGGGGGGGCAGTGTTTAAGAAGTTCAGTGTTTGTTGTTCCTGTATAAAAGAAAATAATAAAAATGTCTTAAAAAAAAACATGAAGCAAAGTGTTTGTTACAGAAGTTAATGTTAATGGCCATGATGGAGACATTTGGACTCAGTAAGGATTTTACCCTGCATTACTTGGAATAGGACTTTGATTTATTTACACTTCATTCTGCCACCCAAATAAAAAACAAGGGTATAGTCAAAGTTGTGATCATTCCCTCACTTGTGCTTACATTTACACCTCAGAATGAAAACCAAACAGATGTAAGTAGTCAGACTGACAGTTCAAGCTGTCAATCATACACAGGTGCAGATAACAAACTGAATCACTCTAAAGATGACACTGTCATACTCTCCCCACGCTAAAGTCCTCAGAGGACCTAATGGCTAATTTGAATTGTCATTCCACAACCAAGGAATTCCATTGAAGTCTTTGCTCACGGTGGCACTGTGCTAAGCAACACTCATGTTCATGTTTTGTTCTTCTTGTGCAGGTCAGTGCAGAGTGTCATTGGATCACAGTGCTGAACCTTGAGCATAAATTCATGTGGCTGTTGGAGTGCTTCTCATGTTCCAAGCCAAGAAGGGTGCTGCAGGACACTGCATTCTACTAGAAAAGCATTGTTTTCAATGCAGTTCGGTCAAATTTTGAGCCTTTTATTTTTTTGTTTATTTATTATCTTATTAGTTGTATTCTTCACACTGAAACAAAATTTTTACTGTCAAGAATTCATGGTGGGTGTGTTTCCTTTTTAAAGTGACGCACAGACCTGCTTTGTTTAGTTACTTTCATTGATATGTTGTGTCTATTCTTTGTTTTCCAGCCATATGCATGATCAAGTTCAACTGAAAGCTTAGTCATTGTCATGATGTTAGGGGATTGCAGCAGAAAAGTAATTCAAATTAACATATTCAGAAACTATAATCAGCATCACAATTAAATTTTGCATACAAACGTGAAAAACGGTCACCCCGCTCAAAGCTCACACACACACACACACACACAAAAAAACAAAAAACAAACACTTAACATTTTAAATCTGAATCCTCACGCATTTTGGTAAATTGTCTCACAACACTAACAGAAATTTAGTTAGAGATTGTAAGTAAGTCATAAAGTAAAAGAAAAAAAGAAATGTTCTAGCCGGGTCAATATTTTTCTCTGTATTGTTTGACATCTTCTGCATGGTTATAGTGATGCCAGTGTTTTTTTTATTTAAATTTTTTTTTTTTTTTTTTTTTTGGGGGGGGGTCTCTTTTTAAATTTTTTTACATTTTGCTTGGTGTGTCAGTTTGCACTTTTTAAAAGTAGGGAAGCACTATGCAACAATGTTGATTGTATAGCAGGTGAATTTTCAAAAGCTAATTGACCATTAAACTGTTTAAACAGCCAACAGTTTTATCATACATGCTGGTCAAGATTCCTAATCATTCTGTACAGACTCAGTGAAAAATGTATCTTCAAATGTGTTTGATAAGCTGTATAGTTTAGTTTAGCTGACAATTCAAAAGACTCTTTTAAGGTGTGATTCACAAAAACTTATTGGTTGAGTGGCTTTTATGTCTGTTTAAATAAATGTTTCCTAATGAGAAAGTGATTGACCTTATTGAATTTTTATATGTACATATGTATGTGTATATATGTGCACTTTTAAATTGAATATTAATATTGACTGAATATTGATTACAATATTAAGTTTAAAATTAAGTAAATGTAACACATTATTTCAATTAAATGGCTGATTTATTGTCAGATCTACCAAGCATGTCAGTATTATTTACTCATTTTTATAGTGGTTTTCACTTTACTATTGTTTTCATTTATGATTTTAGATATATTTACTTTTTTAAATTATTATTGAGGGTGACCTCAGACAAACCCAGCCATCTCCTTCCCTGCCACAGCAGACCAGGTGGAAACATCCAAGGCCAGAGTGACACATATGCCCTGTTTCATCTTGCCAGTTTAAACAAATAATTGTCCATTGGGAGGGAAACGGTCTGTATGAGGTGTAGGCAAGTCTGGTCCTTGAGCGCCCCAGTCCTGAGAGGGGGTGAAAGGGATACCAGAAATCTATATGCTTGTCCTAGATAAACTGTAGTAATTTAAACTCTTTTTTCTTTTAATTGACAATTATAGGAGTATTTCAGTTTATGGCAAGCAAATACCACTATTCTGAAGCCTATTTTAGTTTAATCCGCTTCAAAGTAATGAACATCCGTTGAACTGACATTTCACTTATGACTATACATAAATTATATTAACTGGACGTCAAAAGGCAACACGCAGCCAGGACAGTAAAGCAGAAACATCCCTGAAAATTGTTACAACTCATATCGTCGTCTGCACAAGTAATTAATCGGTTAAAGCACTAATGTGTCACAAAAACACAGTTTCGTGTCGGTTTGATGTCGAGAGAAGCAGCTGCAGACAGAAACTGGGCGAAAAGGCCAAGCGGCCGGCTGTTTAATCAGTTTCTGGCAAACGATCACAGGGGCACGTAGGTCTACATCACCTGCACTGCAACAGAAGATCAAATCAAATCAAATCAAATTTATTCATATAGCCCTTTACAGTACCCATTGGACACACAAAGTGCTTTACAGCAGGGTAACAGAAAAAGAGACAATAATGTAAAACATAAAAATGTAAACTTAAATACTAGGAAAAGTGAAGAGAAGAGTCGTGATCCATCTCGCTGACTTTCAATCGGCAATAGTAATCTACTTTTAAGGGGGCCACATTGAGGTCACGCCATTCACGCACCTAGATCAGTGCCGAAAAGTTGTTTTTTTTCTTACAACGAACCAACGAATGGAGGCCCTCCTGATAACCTGTCGCCCCACGCAACCTGCGTGTATCAAGGGGGCGGTGCTGCTTATTCTTTTGTGTATATATTTCGGATAAAGTCTAAGAAAAGTCAATTTTATGAAGCCAATTTTGCATGTTACCTCCCTTTAACTACTTTCAGGACTTACAGTTGCAATTTGCTTGAAAAGTGATTTATAAATACATTTATTTTTTTTGTTTTAAAAAAAGGATTTTAAATTGTGTAAAGTTGAAATATCAAATACTCAAAAAAGTGAAGAATCAAAATCAGTTTTATTTGTCAGTTTCAGGCATAACAGTCTCCAACAGTGATAAACAACTTTTGTACCATTAAGACCAGGAATAAAAGGTCACATAAGGCTTTTTGGTGTATCTGACTTATAAAAAGCCTATGGAGTTGAGAGACATTACATTATTTCAGCATGAACAGGCAACTTTCAAAACACAACTTGCACTTTTCAGACACTGCACATACTTTTTTGAGTACGTCTAAAATCAAGGTTGTCATATTCAAGTATTCAGTTTCACAGATCACATGACACAAACTCTTTAAAATACATATAGTTTGAAATGTTTGGCCCCATAATTAAAGTTGGCTACTGTTTTTTCCCCCCTCCAATTTTATTTGCATCTCTCATTGTAGCAGATGCCATACCAACAAAAACATCAAAACCTGATTAAGTAAAAACACATTTCCTACTTCATATATTTATTAATCAAAACTGACACACACCACTAATTTAGGGAAAATTTTAACAGAAACAATGTCCGTTTTAATGCCCACTGACAAAGAACTTCAATATTTAATGATCTTCTTTAAAAAATACCAGCTACCTTTTTGATGTCAAATCCATTTACACCCCCCATTGACCATCGTTACTTATCACTGATCTAGCTTGCAGGTTTCTCCGCGGACAAATGCATGTTAACATAATACCTAAGCCTCTTCCTTCCAAAGTTGTTAAAGTTTAGAGAGAGAAAGGCACTCAGCACTTGATGCAGTTCCCTACAAACAGCCTGGACTAAACAAGGTAACTTTTGACTATCACTGACAGAGTGAACATTTTACTGTTCAGATAGGACATACTGGGCAGATGCTTTGACACCTTTAAAAGATGCAATAATAAAAAATAAAAAAAAAAGTTTTTGGTTTCATAACTGGCCTATTAAACCTAAAAACTAAATCCATTTAAAAGCAAATCACTCCAGCACTTTCAGTGCTATAACCTAAAACCTCCATTGACAGTCGTGTCTTATGCTTTAGTCTTCTTGAGGTTGGATTCTGTCACAGAGACAAATGCCAGACACCAGACTCATGAAACCTAACACTAGTGCTTACAGGAGAATCGGATGAACATCACTACAGCCAAACCCTGGAGGTCTCAGAGTCAAAATACATTTAGAAACAATTATAAACAAAAAAAAAAAAAAGGGACATTTTTCATTTAGATCCTTTGCGGAAAGCAAAACTGTGACATTTCCCTGCTTTAAGATTACGTAATCGCTAATTAATAAACAGATAACTGTCATGGCTTCTGGCTGCATGATCCTCTAGTGACCCCTTGTGGAGAATATAAAGACAGTCAAACCTCATAAGAAGAAATGTGCAGATGCACTAAAAAAAGAAATAGCATGAAGGTATGGCCACCATATTTTTTAGAAAAAGATGAAAGTAAGAAGAGAGCAAGATTCTAGGTCAGTGATGTGGAGGCAGTGTGAGGATGAGGTTTCAGGCTGAATGAAAAGTTCTGGGGGGGCCCCCTCACTTGAAGTCTGGTTTTTCCGGGAAGGTGCAGCCTGCTCTTCTGATAACAACGTTGGCAGAATAGTGTCCTGCCCTTATGCACTGATCCAGAGATTTCTCCCGGACAAGCCCAGAGAGGAAACCTGCATCACAAAGTAAACTCTTAGATAACAAATACACAGAAAACACAAGACAGACACAAAGGAACTGAAAATGTAACAGGAAAATCTTACCTCCCACAAAGGCATCGCCTGCACCGTTTGTGTCCACAATGTCCTTGGGATCAATTTTCAGCACAGGGAAAGTCTCTATCTTGTCACCTAAACACACACACACCGATAAATTATGCTCTTCAGAACTTAACAGCAGGACAGGAGACTGGGATTAATCAGAGCATCAAAGATAGATGAAATAATGCATTTTTAATAAATGAAGTGTTACTTAGTGCCATGACAGTTTCATCCTTCCCCTGGGTCAACACTACAATCCTCTGTCTCTTTTTATTGACTTTGGGCAGAGCCTGGGCTTTCTTGGCAATCTCCTTAACATCCTTGGTCTACAGACAAACAGATATTGAGACAAACATTTACTGATGCACAAAATGTGTTTAAAAAATAGGTCTGCATATGAATAAAGTCTACGTACCTCAAAGTCGTGCTCTTTGGCAAAAGTTGCTGCCTCCTGAACAGATTATTCAAACAATGAGAATCTTGGTTTCCACAAAAGTTATGAGACCACGAGTGAAAAAAACTGCAGAAAAAACGCAGCTTACCGTCTCGTTGCCAAACAGCACATCGACATAAGGCATAACCTGCATGAGGTTGTCCTTGAAGAACTGGCAGATGAAGGGTGCAGAGAGATTCAGGCAAAACAACTTGTTATTTTCAGAGGCATGCTTTGCCACTTTCAGGATAGACTCCAAAGAGACAGTCAGGAAGAAACCCTGGAAGGAAGAAATGACACCGGATCAACAGTCTGCTTTTTATATCTGATGCATCTAATGAACCACAATCAAGCCACGAGCAAAAGATTTCAAAGCACCAGACTAAGTTTCATGTCTATCACTATACCTCCAACACTAATTATATCCTTGCAATAAAAACTTGTAAACTGTTTGATTTACACTCATCTTTAAAAAAATAAATAAATAAAAAAAAAATTCAACTCTCAAGCTGCCAATGTGTCATAACACAAAAAGTGAACAGAAAATACAGACAGTCACCCCGGCTTAACACCGGTCCATGAGTGCTGCTTTAGGTGCATGCCGTGCCATGCGCAGCTCAACGCGCCCGTTGCAGTCAATGGTTTGACTTTAGCACGCTGCAGTACGTGAGCAGTTCGTCGTCGCTCCGTCATGTTGTGCCACTGCACTAAAATATACCTGCCAGTTCTATTTTTGATGGAGCACGCACCATCACCGCGTAAATCTCAGTAGTTCAGACCGGACCAGACATTAAATCAGACATGGGACTGGTTAGTTTGTGAGAGTTTAATTCACGGGAAAGAATGAAGCTCAACTAAGATTTCATTAAAAGAAAAGAAAAAAAAAAAAGAGAAATACTTCTTTAATTCCAGAGGAAAAATTATATAACCATGACTATATTTATAAACTACAGTGCCAGTCAAAAGTCTGAACACATCTGTCCATTGAATTGGAATGAACATGTGTGTCCCAACTTTTTTCTTTCTAAGAGCAAATATGTATATTTTTTTAAGAGTGGTGGCTCTTCACGTTAGAGGATGGCTGTTTGATAATCGTCTCTACTGCAGCCTGAAGGACTGTTTGCTGCATAAAAAATAAATAAATAAATAAAAAATACTGCTGACAGATATGTCGGAGGCTGTGTTGCTCTTCAACATTCAACAATAACATTCATTATGACATGTTATTGGTCATAATGAATCTTATTCTAAGAAATGTTGTACTGTTCTTACTTTTTCCTTTTTTTCCCTCTGAAGTCATACAGTTTCCAGATCTCATTCTTATCAGAAATTGGGAATGTGCAGGGTGAGGTATTCATCTATAAATATGGCCCTGGTCAGCAGGCAGCATTTTTTATTCTAATTAAAACTTTGTCTGTGAAACTTGCAGCTCTGGACACTTCCCCATAGGTCATGCATTCCCAGCCTTTTATTTCTGAATTTGTCTCAGTAATCTTGGGTCTAATCTCTAAAGTAGCTCATAAAATCTGTTCATTTAACTTATTGTTGCTACTTAAAGTTCCTACTTTATTTGTTGGTACTGTTAGGAAACTACATTAAAACTCAATCCTTCCATGAAGTTTCAAACGGCTCCAGAATGAATGATTGGAGAAAGCTAAGCTTGTGATGAAATCAGAACAATATAACATTAAAGTGATACCGTGTAACTTTTGAACCCAATGTTAGCCCAATATTATGATACATTATATTCTGACATTATTATTAATATAAGTTAACTATAGCTGATTTCTGTGGTTAATATAAAGCACTTGCCGCATGTCGTTGCTCCGAGGGGGCTGCCAATCTTAAAAACCAGGCATTGTAACATCTCAGGAGCGGGCCGTCTCTCATTGGATCATGTAACCTGGAGCGCTCTGATTAATGGCTTGATGACTTAAAAATCCGCTTTTCAAGTGGTCTGCAACATTTTTTCAAAACAAGCTAGCTTTTAATTTTAGCAGTCGTGGGCCTTGGGGTTACGGTAGTGCCCAGGCCAAAAGACACGGTATAACTTTTAAGGATGATCAATATTGGATTTTTTTTTTTTTTTTTTAACCAATAACCGATATTGTCTAACTCTTAATTTCCTATATTTGATATCAACTGATACCATTATATGCAGACAACTGTGAGGTTTTATCTTTCATATTCTGAGAGACACAGCTTTATTCTGCTCTGAGAGCAAATATCCCCAAAATAGCCTTAACTCAGCCAGAGGAGTTTTGGACATCTGGTTGCCATATATCAGATACTAGCAGTTATCAGACAACTTGTTGCTAATTATAATGTTTCTGACAATTTGGCAACTTAACCAACAACATAAAACCAGACATATTATAAGCAGCTTCAAAGCAATCCTGTCTGCAGCAGCAGCAGCAGAGTCACATGACTCTAAAAGAAATGCTGGGCTATGACGTTCTTCCACAATAACAGGGACTTTTCTATATGTTGAACTGGTGCTAAAGGAACAAGATTTCACGGAATGAGATCTAGTGAGATTTCATTGGTTAAAAAAATATTGGTCTAAAAAATCCGATACTTTCCGTCATCACATTTTAATGCCGATATTGGCTGATACTATTGGCAGGCCGAAAATATTGGTAAGCCAATAATATTGTACATTCCTAACATTAATCTTTGAATGGATTACAGCAGATACTCTACATCAGGGGTGCCCAAGTTCAGTCCTCGAGAGCTACTATCGTGTATTTCTTGGAGTATAACCTTCTCCTACACACCTGAATCAAATGGTTAATCCCCTCACCACATGTCATTCAGCTCTGCAGAGGCCTGGTAACGAGCCATTCATTTGATTCAGGTATGTTGGAGAATGGATGCAACCAAAATGTGCAGGATAGTAGCTCTCAAGGACTAGACTTGGGCACCCTAGCTCTAAATGGAATGGAATTAATAACTTAGATTTTAAATAAAATAAAGCAGTAAAGAGGGAGTGGGGGTGTTTAATTGCATAGTGTTTTATGAATAAAACACAATTACATGTTGCTCCCTCTTTTGAATAAATGAAATGAAAAAATAATTTCTAAGCCAAATATTTGGCAGTGAAATGGTGAGTAAGCCGATTAGCACCACAATGTCAAGAATTATAAGATGTATCATAAGAACTGAAATTAACAATGTGCAAAGTTGCAGGCCAGCTTATGAAATTTTGTTAATAAAAAGTAACAGTCTGAAGTCCTCCAAATAGACCTGATAGTCACTGACAGATATGAAGATGAGGTTAAAATACATTGCATAAATACTCACAGCAATATAGTACACTTTTGCTTTTTCCACCAGTTTCCAGTTTTCCTCCAGGTCTAGATGCTTATCTTTCTTATAACAGTTAGCAGCAGCCAGGTTAGCAACCAGAGACCTGCAAGGAGGAAACAAGAGTTACAGACAGATGTGATGAGAATGACTCAACATGCTGGATGATTTTTATATATCGGTGGTGTTTACGCCGCCATGCTGACATGAAAATACTCATCTTTTTTAAATTAGAAGACGCTTTCCATTACACAAGGATAGAAAATATATCTGACCTGTATCATGTCCCTGGGATACTTTTCAAAACGTTGGTGACGGTCTGAGCGGACTTTTTTCCTCTCTCCCTCCCTCCCACCCAACGGAGCAGCGGTAGCCCCACATACAGTTTCAGATATTTCATTCAGGATTCACTTTGTTGGTGGTAAGTTTCCTGCTAATTCTGTTTCCTACGCTTTCCAATTTTAAGTTTGTTAAGCTGGTATGACTTTAAAATATGTAAAATTGTGACTATGCATCACTAAAATACAGCAAACTGCAGCTGCATCAGAGGCTGTTTATAAGCTTCTAACGACTTATTGTAAGCTTTTATTAATTTAATTTCTTACGATGTAGTATCCCGCTTATAGCTACCATGGCCACTTACGAAAGAAAGAAATATTAAATCAATGGGTTTTTTTTGGTCTTTTTTTAAAAATCAGTTAAAATCGCAAGTATTTCACAAGAAATGATGGAGCGGACTATTTATAGTCTCTCGTTGTGATGCTGCCAGCTGTGGATACAGCACCTGCAGCTCGTCGGTCCGCAGCGGTTTATCAGGCCTGATCAGAGGAGGGAAGTGAGATGATTGTTTAACATTATATTACATGATACAGTTTTATTTCAGAGGTCACAGACGGAGCCCAACAGGCCTGCAGGCTGCTTTCACAGCGATTTGCTGTCACAGACATGATCTGGTGCGCCTCCCGCCCGGCATCTCGACCCAAACACAAGCTCCGGAGGCCATGGGTCGAACATTCATTGCAACAAACAAACATGCCCACATCACACCTGAGCATGCAGAGATGTTTCTCTTTATTTAAAACAAATAACCACACCACAGAAAAATGAAAAAAGAAAAGAAACGCCTTTCACTTATTTTACTTATCCCCATTGATTAGGTACTCGGATCGGTACTCAATATTGGCAAGTACTCAAATGCAAGTAGTTGTACTTGGTCGGCAAAAAACTGGCATGGGGACATCCCTACTCATAACGATCACTCGCCTGTTATCTCCAGTGATGCAAGCGGCACACGTCCCTGTGGGCTCTTCGTCTTGCTCATAGTAGTGGGCATCGACGTGGGCCTCCTCAGCCTTCTGCTTCAGGATCTCTCCGAACTTGTCTTTACCAATGCAGCCGAAGAATGTACCCACTTTATGGGGTTCTTGGATCATCCACTAGAGACCGCCACAACAGCTCAGATTAACATCTGCTGATGAACTCAGAGGAAAACATCTGCTGTACAGTTATAGAGTCTGCAAAAGTGACTTACCTGAGCAATCTTAATAGAGTTCTGGGTTGCTCCTCCAGCGTGATATTCAACTTTAAACTTCTTCACAAGCTCATCAAATCTACACATAACAACATGTCATTGAAATCATTCATATATCCTGAAGAAGTGCCATTGTTATCAACCCAGCAGTTCTTGTCTTAAATTTCCCATTTTATTTAGTTCTTTAATTTCATGAAAGCTAAAACCATGTGAAGAAAAATGCCAAAATATTACAGCTACGGGTACTTCTTCATCAAATTTCAGCCAATTAGTGTTAATTTGAAAATAATTTACCTTAATATTTAAACAACTTTAGGGACTTGCAACTTAAAAGTGTTGTATTTATGAAAATGTTGCTCTTTTCTTTAATACCCCCTTTTCGGGGCAATATATGAATTAACAAGGAAACATGAAAACTTTACTGCAGTAGTGTTTATACACAAGTATAGTGTCTTTATAGCAAGGTAGAGTTGCCATTTTAACTGCGATGTGCTCGTGATGGATGTGGCTTGAGGGCTGGTAACCATGCCTGTTATTAGACTATACTGTCTGTAGATAGAGCCTCAGGTAAAATATACAACACATGCATGAGTGGACACTGATTATACAATACAAGTCATTTACACATGTTACATAACAATGAAGCCATGCTTTCAAGCCCCCCCCCCCCCTTTGGGTTAAAGCATCTCTACTATGCTACGTTACGCCATCTAAATATAGCTGTAGCATCAACCTCATGAGCAATATGCGTTTGTGTAATTTATTTTAGTGGTGGGGGCAGGGTGTTTAAATATATAGCTGAACACTGTAACAAGCCCAATGGTAACAAGCCAGTACACCACATGAATTAAAGGGAGCGGAAGTGGATTCATGGAATCAAGCTAACAGTGTAATGAAAAGATGATGCAACTGTTTTTAGTGCCTGCTTTAACTTGTATAATTTTTTTTTTATTTCATCAAACATTATCACCCAATTTAAACCCAATATTACAAAAAGACAGTTTGTACTTGTAGGAATATGTAACTGAAGAACCACATTGCATCACTGTATACACACAAACTGTCACATATGACTTTATCTCCTCCAGTTAAATGTTTGCCTTCTGGCTCTTGCTTCACTAGGGAGGTGAAGTTTCCTCGTTTGCTATTGGATAAGACAATCTCACTGAACTGGATCTGCTGCTCTGCTATTGGCTGTCTGATCACAGCCAGAGGTCAATGGTAGAAATTTCTTGTGTGTGCCTGTTTTGACTAGTGCTCTCCAGAACTGAGAGGCACAAACTCGGTATGAATTTAGACGTACTTTCTCCTTGTGCTGGACACAGACTGCCTGAGGGTTAGGTAAGCTCATGTGTGAAGGCTTCTCCTACAACTTCTACTCTACAGCAAATGCTGCAATGCATCAGACTCAGAAAGGCTTTATTGCCAGGTCCAGTAAAGAGCATTTACAGTACCAGGAATTTGGCACAAAAGAGGCAGACAAACAGGCAAAAGGCAATCTAAATATATACCAATATCTCAAAATGCGCACATAATAAAATAGAATAAATAAATAAAATATGATAAGATAAGTGTAGGAGATACAAACAGTGCTTTGTGTTTGTCCTCAGCCAGGATCTGATCATTGGGCTTCAGGGTGTACCTGTGAATTATTATAAGAGAGGAAAAAAAAGGATTAGATCTCCAAGTCCCTCTAAATTAATACAATAAAGTGACCCTCGTTCAAAAACACAAAATAGTAGTCTAGATAATGTTGAAATAAATGAGGATGACAAAGTGGTTATCACCCATATGAAAAATGTGACTCAGCAAAATAAGAGAATAGCAAACTTTGCCATTACTTAAAATGATTATTCTGGTCAGTACTGCTAATTAGAATGCAATTTCCTTGAAAGAAAGACAAAGGTGGGCTGGGGGATTAAAGGGCAGTTTTAGTCCTACTTTAGTGAGGCTGAATTAGAGCTGTGGTTGGCTGGTTTAGCTCTAATCCAGGAGTTTACGCAAGCGGTATTTGAGTGGACACTGAGCTGGAACCCAAAGAGGCTCTTTACCCTGTTAAATCTGGTTGACTCTAAAGTAAAGTAATAACACATGGACAGATTGGAGCACAGTCACAGCTTCCACTATTTTAGCTCAGACTGAGTAAATAAATGATAAATATTGACTGTTGTCAACACGAGACAAATATTTTAACAAATTTAGAGACTGTTTGAAGATGTGGTAATGTGAACTTGATGACAAAATGATAAAAAAAAAAAAAAAAATCAAATAAATAACTCAGGGAGGACAACACATCTAATCTTAGGAGACATTCAAGTAAAGCATCAGCTGGACAAACTGTGCAGTTCTACAAACACTGATTGTCAGGCAGCTCTGCTTCTTTTATCATCAGTATTGTCTTTCTTTATTGATCACGTGAGCATCAATGAATCTCTTCCTGTTTTGGACAGCCTGTGACTTGAATGACCTTACTGATCCTTAACATGTGCATATCACTTGATCTGGCTTTGCTGTTTGTGGACTCCTTATCATTTGTTTTGTCTCTTTTGTTATTTTTTTTTGTTTAAGTTGAAATAAACAGTGCCTTCCAGGGACTCTATGAATGTAAAAAAAAAAAAAAAAAATCTCAGGAGTCAGCAGTGTGTGTTTACAGGCATGAAGTATTTTCATACTACACACCATGAAGATTAAATCTATTTATGACTATTTCCCATTGCTTCAATCCTTTAACTTACTTGTCCAAGAAGTCTTTATCCACAACAGCAGAGATGTCCAGTAAAGGGTTTCCCATCCCAAAGAGTGAATTCGGGCTGAAACATAAAAACTGAATGTTAAAAGCAGAAGCAAACGCATGCTTCATGTCAGCATAGAAAGCTATCCTTGCATTTTTACAGCAACTCAACCGGCCTGACAACAATAAGCCTCTTCCTCTGGGCAGCTTTCATTTCAATAGTGTGGGAAGAAATTCACATTACACTAGGTTTAAAAAAAACTAGAAGTGCCATGCTCACGCTCCAGCATTAAGCATTCATTTGTAAAGCCTGCAGCTTTGTTTTCATGTGACTTCAATAACAGAAAAAAGTAGAAGCAGTACGTATCAGGCAGGCATGGTTACAGAGAAGGAGCACGAATGACTCAACAAAAGTTACAAAAGAGCATAAATGTGGTTGGTGGCGAGGATCTGGGTAGTCGGGCATGTAACTAAATGAGTGTGTGAAATTCAGCAGGCGGTCGTTTTCTCTTAGTACGAAACTAAACACAGGGCTTTACTGTCTGAGAAAATCATCGTCTTAAGATGCAAACTGATGGCAAAAAGATGAGACAAAAACAAAAAGTCACGTCTGTGCTTTGTGTCATCAAATAACATTCCCACTAGAATCTGTCATAACATGTTAGTAATAAATAAAAACCAAAGACTGAGTGTGCAACTTCTGCTCCTCTAAAGGACATATTTGTAACATGCTACAAACACTAAAATATTCAGATAAAGTTGACAGCGTGGCTCAATAAAATTTTTTTTAAAAAGATCAAATGTGTGCCTTGATATGGCTGTCATTCCTATGTGTTCACCCTCACTGTCAACTCAGTCTTGACAGAATTTCTGGGAAAAGGCCAGGTGAAGCCATTCTTTAAACACCTCTGACAGATGCCACCTTCCACATGAACACGTGCTGCCGTATTTCTGCTTTCCTTGCTATGCAAAACTAAAGAAGTAAAATAGAGGACTGGCTTAGAAAAAAAGCAAAGAAACAGTGACTCATAAATAAGGAGAAAGGAAAAAACAAAAACAAGATTTAAAAAAAACCTGCATCTACTCAAATGCCACACCCTTACTATTATATCTCACTGCACACACATCTGCCAATCTGCCGTCTGATGATTAATGGGACTGTGCAGCCAATTACTGTACACTAACCCAGAACCCATGTCTGCCTTTCCATCAGCTCTCTCCATATGTCAGCGTGCTCTTACCTCACAGCAGACATGATGTTCCCCTCTTTGCACACAGCAGCTAGACAATGACAGACCTGTTGAGCAACCTAAAACCAGCTCAGAAAAAGGCTAAGCACCCAAAAATTTGACAATTTCAGCTCAGCGAACGGGCAGATCGATTTTCTTCAGCAACCGCAGCTCCTCCTACTCTAGACTAGTTGATTGGAGGCAGCTGAAGGAGGAAGGGCCACAACAGTCTGCCTCTGTCTGGTGATTGGCTTGTTTCGCCGACTCCAGCCTCACTCGTCTTGCCCGTTTGTAGCTAAATTACACCGTGAGAAGCGTGTTGATGATTGAGGATCCCTGAGATAGCGCTACATCAAACAACCGGCTCCTATAAAGCTGCGACTTTATTTCAACAGAAGAGGGGGAAGTGAGTTATGAAAACATAATTGACGGCCACGTGACTCATCTGCTGTTCATTGTTTTGGAGGCTGGTGCAGGGTAGCTCGTGCGTGCTCTCTGTGCAGCAGGCAGCAGAGCAATCCCTGGCACTGGATGGACACAGTATCCAGACCAGTCCAAGCATTTCTTCTTGCAGCTATTAAACATGCAAGGCAGGTGGTGGTCACGCTGAATTTAGATTAGATATTGGCACACACACAAGAACCGCAAGTGCTGCAGTTAGATTACTTTTCTTGCCAACAGTGCTGTTTAATAAACGCCTGTGACATAGTGGGTTAACAACAGTTTGCTTTGCTCCGTTTCTTCATGTTAATTGTTAAAAGATAACCAAAGGCAGGTTGACTTTTGCACCGGTCATATCGAACTGCGAAACCCTGTAGCTACTTACCGTGCTGGCTTAAAACTACAATTAGATACTAAAGCAAGCACGTCAACTTAATCTCGCCAACCAATACATGTAGAGACAGATTAAATATTTACGCAAGTTTTGACCTGCGCAAACATTAGCACTCATTTGAGCAGAGGGTCGTGTCTCCTCGCTCTGCAAAGAGGCAAAAGTATGAATATTTCTACAACTTTCAGTCACCTTAATTTGGCAGGAGTCTTTTTAGTCGGAGACTCTGTCTTCTCCTCCTCTGAAAGTTTAAGTTTCTTTGCTTTAGGTTCGTCAGAAGCCATGGTTGTGTGGACTGAGCACGTTGCAATCACCTCAGGAAAATGCGGTCATACAATCAATACGGATTATATTATAGCCCTGAGCAGAGACTTGCAGGCAGTTGGGTCCTCCCCCTACTGGCTATGGAAAGCTTTTAGCCTTCTAAAGCGAAGAAAGAAAAAGAAAATAGGCATAAAAAAACCAAAAACTGAAGTCTTTATTTTACCCTTTAACAAATTGTGTGTGTGTGTGTTTTTTTAAACTGATTAAAACAATTTTTGTATATCTATCATTTTAACTTTTTATTTACCGTTTATCACCGTGTGTATTTTCAGAACTATTGTAGTGCAAAAGGTATCCACCAGGGGGCAGAAGACAAGTATCAGATTGTGTTCAACAATGTTTGAGCAAAGGTTGCTTTTTTGTTTTTTTTTATTTAACACGAAGTGATGCAAAAGGTCTTAGAAACTGTATGTATTAGATATTATAGTAACTTAGGCATTATAACCACTGTGGACCCCTGAGCAAGGTCCTTAACCCCCCACCAACTGCTCCCCGGGCGCTTTAAGTAGCAGCCCACTGCTCTCTGATACTCTCAGTACAGAGATGGGTAAAATGCAGAGCCCTAATTTCCCCTCGGGGATCATACAAGTATAACAAAAAAAAAAAAAAAAAAAGGTTAGAGAGCTGTAGAGAATTGTGGTCTCAAATTTGAGACAGCTTTTTTTTTTAATTATTTTGTTTGATATTCTTTTTATTCTTTTAATTTCTTTACCTTTATTTTATTTATTCTTTTTAATTAATTTAATATTTACATGAGTTTAATTTTATTCTATGCCAGTCGTTTTTATTTTGAAATGAAAGGAAAATTAAATGAAAAATACTATATTAATAAAAAATATTTAACAATAATTAATTGAAGAGATTTTGTTGTTTAAGGTGATAGCTGTTGGCAGGAATGATCTTCTGTATCTCTCCATGTTACAGTGGACCAGAAGAAGCCTCCCACTGAACACACTCTGTTGTTTCTTCACTATGTTTTGTAGAGGGTGGGAAGAATCCTCCATCACTTTCAGCAGGTTGTGCAGCATTCTTTTTGGGCAATCATCTCCAGCAGCTCCAGTTATCCCCAACACTAAACCAGCTTTTTTTGATCAGCTTGCTTACTCTCTTCAAGTCTTTGACTCTGATGCTGCTGCCCCAGCAGATGCTGCAAAGCTGATTGTACTTTCCACAACAGACTCCTAGAAGATCTGCAACATCATGGTGCAGACGTTGAATGATATCAGCTTCCTTAAAAGTAGAGTCTGCTCTGACTTTTCTTGTAGATGTATTCAGTGTTGCATTTCCGGTCTAGTGTGTTGTCCAACTGAACACCGAGGTATTTGTATTTCTCCACCACTTCCACCCTTCTCCAGGATGTAAACAGGGCTTTGTCTACTCTTGCTCCTCCTGAAGTCAACAATCATCTATTTAGAGTTTGCTGATATTTAAGATGAGGTGATTGCTACTACAACATTTCACAAACTGACTGACCAGTCAGTTTGCGCTTAGCTTCTTGTCCATCACTGATAGACACAACTGCAGTGTCATCATAGTATTTCTGCAGATGGCAGGACTCGCAAAGTGGTACTGGAAGCCTGAGGTGTACAGTGTGAAGAGGAATGGTGAGAGTACAGTCCCTTGTGGTGCTCCAGTGCTGCTGACCACCAGCTCAGACACACAACGTTTCAGTCTCACAAACTGTGGTCTGTTTGTTAGGTAGTCATAAATCCAGGTGGTTATGGAAAGATCCACCTGGAAGTTATGGAGCTTCTCACACAACAAAACAGTTGAATCATATTAAAGGAACTTAGAAATCAAAGAACAAAGTCCTCAAAGTGCTGCCTGACTGGTCCAGATGAGAGTGGGCTCTCTGAAGCAGGAAGATGATGGTGTCTTCAACCCCAAGCCCATTACGATATGCAAATAATGGGTCCTGAAAGGTGTTCACTTGCTTGTTGAGGTGAGCCATTAAGAGTCTCTCCAGGACTTTCATGATGTCAGATGTCAGGGCAACTGGTCTGTAGTCATCTGGTTGTGGTTATTTAGGCACTGGAACAAGACAGAATGTTTTCCACAGCACAGGAACTCTGTTCTGGCTCAGGCTGGTGTTGAAAAGGTGCTGGAGAACCAGACATAGTTGTTCTGAGCAGGTCTTGAGAACTCTGGGACTGACACCATCTGGACTTGCAGACTTGTTCTGGTTCAGTTTCTCTAGTTATTTCTTGACCTAGTTGCAGGAGACAATCAGGCTGGAGGTGGAGGCAGAGGAGGTCTCAGGATGTCCTGATGTGGAGGGAGAGGAGGCTGTGTTCAGGTCCATGACTGAGCTGCAGGGTGACAGAGTGGAGGCGGGACAGGAAAGCTGTGGGCTCATGGAGGGTGTGTGGTGTGTTGGGCTGGAGGAGGGGGGTGAACTGAACCTATTGAAGAACATTTCCAGTTTATTTCAGTTAATGTGGTTTTTTGTTTGTTTGTTTTTTTTCATGTAATTGAAGATAAATTCTGGTCTCAACTAGTCCAGAAGGGCTGGTGGCCTGCAGGTTCATCCAGTTTTCTTGCCTTAACACACCCGACTCAGACTTGTGCAGAGCTTGAGATCAAGCTGCTAATAACCCACCGTTTTGGGTCAGGTGCAGTTGCAGCAAGGAAAATTCTAAAACCCGGAGGACATCAGTCCTCAAGGAACTAGGACTGAGGAGTTAAGATAACAACAACAATAACAACAATAATAATAATGATAATAATAATAATAATAATAAAAATGATGATGATGATGAATAAAGTTTTCATACGCTCAGTAGGCATAGATACTCAGTTTAGCTTTAGAAAAAAAATTAAATACTGGGCAGTAAAAATATAACTCACTTTCCACCACTGTTGGATTTATGTCTTGCCAGGTAGAAATAATTAAATATTGCTCGGACAGAAGGACGCTCTTGGCTCGCTAATACCTGCAAGGCTTTACTTAGGGTATTTGGACCCACATTCACACTCTGAGCTGAAGTGTAGCTGCCCGGAAAGGCTGCCTGATTTAAAATACCTGAAACTTTGCTTTAAAAGCTTCGGGCGGGTTGGTAAATCGTTAAAGTATCCTTAATATAACCCAGCATTTCAATTTTACTTCGTGGGTCCAGCTCACATGCTTTCTGGACTTTTATTCGTGCATCCATTGTGTTTACGTGTGCAAATATCTGCAGGCGTCTCCTCTGCGATTCAGGTATCTGCCATATTGGCACCAAGTATTATTTTCGGCTCAGTCAACTGGAGATAGCAGGTAAAACTTTTAACGAGCTGTCAAAGTTTGTTCACGTTACGTTTCGTTAGACTTTTGTGTGACAGCGGCGCTTCAAACCATCAAGTTTCTGTTGTTTTAATTATTAAGTTAATGTAGAAGTGGGAGTCGTTAACTGTCAAATTTCTAACAAGCCGGTGAAGTTATCTAAGATCAAAGTTAGTTTGGCAGATTGGCAGGAAATTACTAACAGCTGGTACTGCTTCATGTTAACATTGTTTGCTGCTATCTTGCTTTGCTCAAGGTAATGCATGGTAGGGAGTTAAGCGTGCAAAACTGCTGATGTTGCCTCTGTCATTCAGTAAACAGAGCACTAACAACAATCACCTTATTGTTATAGCTGAGATGATCCACAGTCTGTTCCTGATTAATCAGTCGGGAGACATCTTCCTGGAGAAACACTGGAAGAGTGTCATCAGCCGGAGTGTGTGTGATTACTTCTTTGAGGCGAAGGAGAAGGCGGTGGACCCAGAGAATGTGCCTCCTGTCCTGCAGACCCCACACCACTATCTCATCACTATATACAGGGGCAAGCTCTTCTTCCTCTCTGTTATTCAGACTGAAGTGCCTCCACTCTTCGTCATTGAGTTCCTGCACAGAGTTGCAGATACATTTCAGGTGGGATGTGAGCTGGGTGTTGGTTTTTCCACATAGATGCAAGAATCTGTGTTGGAGACGTATCCAATGTATGCATATTCTGATTTACTGGGTTGTAGAGCATTTTTAAGTGATCAGTTTTGAGTTTCCTGAGGGGGATTTTATGAAGCAGTGTAAGTTTGATACAAAGCACAAGATTGTTCCAGAGAATGTGTGGTGTTTATTTAGTAACTTAAGAACTAAACAAGTCTTTAATAGCTGAATTAGCAGAAGATGACATAATGAAATCAAATGTGTAGTGTAAGTTTACTTACGTCTGGGATGATGATGCCTATAAGTTCCCAGGAGCTTTTAAATCTATTGTTTTCGCATTGCACAGATTTATTTTTTTCTCCTCAGTCTTCTCCAAGATTACACATGAGACATGCATCATTGTTAAGGAAAAACCAAGTCCGTGCAGATTCTTGAAGACAAATTCACGGGGAAAAAAATGTCCCTTTCTTTGTGTCACATGTTTATCTGCAGTAACATGAGCCACTTGTATTCAGATATTAATTTAATATATTTGTGCACAGTAACACACACACTCAACCTTGCATGGCTATCCTTTTGAAGATTTAATATTGACTTCAACCCAAATATGAACGCTATCCACTACCAATTCCATACTTAATCCTAACTGTCTCTGACCTCTGGACCTTTCTTCATAAGTTAAATTTATTAGCATGTTTACTTAAAAAGGGACCAATGCATAAAACACTGCTTCATAAAATCATGTATCCAAAAACGGCCTGCGCACAGGTATCTAGCCATGGCTAATGTGCAGCCCCTGTCCCTGGTTAGGCTGCCAGAATCAAAACAGCATTGAATTAGAAATACTTAAGATCAGTGATTACAATAAAATGTAAGATGCCAAACGCAGAAAGCAACTCAAGTATTTAAATTGGAGGAGAAAAAAACTGAAATAAAATTTTAATTTTAGGGGTATATTTGTTTGTGAATTTGCATGTATGTGCTTGCATGTGTACATGCACTTTTTAGTGTAATCTTGTTGCAGTCAGTGTTCACAAACTTGTCAAAGTTTCAACAATTTCTTTGTATGCATGGTAAAACAATTTGACTTTGGACATTTTTTTGAGTTCAGTTGTAATGAAATACAATACCAAAGGTTGCTCAGCATCCTGCTGTCGGACACTTTCCACTTTCTTGCAAAATTGTTTATGCACTTAAGAATTAGTTTTATGATGGAGAAATGAACACAGCTGTCAAAGCTCAGTAAATTGTGCTTTCTCAATATGAGGCATTGATGCCATTGGACAGATTTTTGATAAAATATTTTTGGTACTTGTTTATATAGTGATCTTAATGGTGTGATTGTGGTTTGTTTGGTTTGGCCCCAAACAGTTTCACAGTGAGATAAGTGAGAAAATACAATGTGCACAAACTGCTGTGCTGCTTTGAGAGGTGCAGCATCTATGGTTTAATTAAACTGAAACAGTTTTAGCTTGTTTTGACAGTTTTGCAAAGTAAGATAAGTGAGAGAGTTTCAGTTCCCTAACAGATAGGATGGAAAATGAGGTTTTGCTATGGACTGGGTTTTAGTTCCCATGAGGCCTACTGGCCCTGACAAAATTGGTATTATGATAGAATGGATTCCTTTGGGGAAGACAAATTAATATTTCCCAGCAAGAAAACCATTAGTCACATTAGAAGATGACAGAAGATTTTTCAAATTTTAAGCAGACTTTTAGCATAGTGGTTGTCATTTTAAAGTTTGTTGTGAATTCTTGCAGGTTACCTGACAGAATATATAATTTGGTACATTCGTGTTTTCTCTTGAGTATTGCACAGTGCATGAAGGCAGTGCAAGAGTTAACCATCCACAGCATGTTGGCTCAAATTCCAATTACAATATTGCAAACTTTGACTAATTTTCTAAGCAGAGCATAAAAGTATTTGTACAGTCATTCCAGAAGCAAGACATTTCATGTGTTGGCCACACTGTTCACAATTAAGGATGCACGATACAAGTTGATGACTTCCTATTTGGCATGTTGGGGGGGGGGGACACACATGCAAAATGGACTCTTTTTTTTAATATTTTTTTTAAGCTTTTTATTGATGTCATCATTTTATTCCCTTCTCATAAAACATTTCCCAGGGGTTACTTTGACTAATTAATGCATATTTGAGAAATCCCTGAATCCCTTGTGGAAACCAGCATGGCTGCCAAAACATAGCACCTCCAATGCCACAAAGCTCTTCCCCGTCCCTTGCCAAGCTCTGCCCCCCACGGCATGAGAGTATTGTGATGAGTGGAGTGGGCATTTCAGAAACAGCAGGAGATCATCTTAAAGGATGATTTTCTTTTTCTTCAACCTGGACCTTGTTTCTAGGAGTATATACGCGCATTTACTCACCGGTCAAGTTTCTGTCACTTTGAGCCCTTTGGAAGATATTACGTTGAGTCAGCCTTCGGCATACATCCAGTTATAATGGTGGAGATGTGGCAGTCACAATAGAAGGCAATATCCACAGCAAAACTCCTTGATTATCGCCAATACTTTAAGTAGAATGAACGAATGAATGAGTAGTATTGTCCTGTGAGTCCAGATATAGTTTTCCATTAGTTATCAGGGTGTTCTACACACTTTTTGGGTCCGCGCATTCACGATGCGCACTTCCATAGTACAGCTGAGAAGAGCAGTTCATTACCAAAAACTGAAGGTAATAGTTACTTTATTGTGCCATAAAAGGGAATTATGTGCCTGAGAATGATATAAACCCCCCTCTTTAAGGACTCAAGTCTGCAGCTTTTCTGCTTGTGTACATCTAGCATTGCCTTCAGTGTAACAGATTTTTTCCAACAGGATTACTTCGGAGAATGCTCAGAAACTGTGATCAAGGACAATGTGGTGATTGTTTACGAGCTGTTGGAGGAGATGCTTGACAATGGGTTTCCGCTGGCAACAGAGTCCAACGTCCTCAAGGAGATGATAAGACCTCCCACCATCCTGCGGTCGGTCGTCAACACTCTCACAGGTAAACGGAGGTCAGCCTGAGCTGCATGAATAGTTGGCTACATACCTCTAAATCAGTGATAATGAGCCAGTTGCCTGTCATTTGTGTGTTTTTACAGGGGGTAGTAATGTTGGTGATACATTACCAACTGGTCAGTTGTCAAATATTCCATGGAGACGGGCTGGTGTGAAATACACGAATAATGAGGCATATTTTGATGTGGTAGAAGAAATTGATGCCATTCTGGACAAATCAGGTACAGAGAAAAATATTTTAACCACCACGAATGAAGTACGTATTACAAGTTTTATTCATCTGAAATGTGATATTATTTGAATGATGTCCCCTCCAGGCACGACAGTATTTGCAGAGATCCAAGGTGTTATTGAAGCCTGCGTTAGGCTTACTGGGATGCCTGATCTCACTCTGTCCTTCATGGTTGGTGGTTTTCTCTGAGTTCTTTGCCTTTTTGTATATGTGCTACATTTGTGTTTGTGTGGGTCTAAAATGCACTCGCATTGTTGTTGATTTTAACAACAGAATCCTCGTCTCCTTGATGATGTGAGTTTCCACCCATGTGTGCGGTTCAAGCGCTGGGAGTCGGAGCGAGTCCTGTCTTTCATCCCACCGGATGGAAACTTCACACTCATGTCGTATCATGTCAGCTCACAAAAGTAAGGACAGCTGCCATTATACTGTATGTCTTACTTGACAGGCTAATTGAATGAGATTAATATTTACATTGTAGCCCATAACTGACATTGTCACGAGCAAGAAATACTGACATGAAATCAGTTACTCAAGAATAATTATCAGGTGTTGCCCATAAATGATTTTGTTGTATTATAATGTGAAAACCACATCTTAATTTTTTTTTTTATTTCAGCAGATAAATAGGTTTGCAGACATATTTCTGCAATAAATCATCACCATCCACACTTGTTGTTGGCTGTCACTGAGGCTACCTCTGTATCTATTTCTGTCCTCAGTCTTGTAGCCATTCCTGTGTATGTGAAGCAGAACATCAGCTTTTTAGAGACAGGGTCTTGTGGTCGTCTGGACATCACCATTGGACCCAAACAGACCATGGGGAAGACAGTGGAGGGCTTAATGGTCACAATCCACATGCCTAAAGCTGTGCTCAGTGTCAATCTTACAGCCACGCAAGGAAACTACACTTATGACCTGACCACCAAGGTGAGTAGCCACTAATAAGGCTCTCTAATGCAATAATACACTGCTGAATGAAAGATTAGGATTTACTTTTATATCCTGTCTGTGTTTTCTTTTTTTCTCTTAATGCTTGGCTGAAGCCTGCTTAAATATGTGCTAAATAGGTAACCAATGTAGTATTAAATTGTAATGTAATTTAAGGCCTCGGTGGCTCTTCATTGGAGATGTAGAGGCAATTTTGATCAGAACTGGTTGTTTCTATAAATCTCTGAGCACATCTGTTGTGTAAGGTTCTGATTTGGGACATCGGGAAGCTCAACCCCCAGAAGCTCCCCAACTTGCGAGGCTCTCTGAGTATGCAAGCTGGAGCCCCAAAACCTGAAGACAACCCCTCACTCAACATTGATCTAAAGATACAGCAACTGGCCATATCTGGTAATCCTTGCTTCATTATCTTTAAAAGATCTTCCTAAAAATTAAAAAGAATATATATTTTTAAGCTTGTTAAATAGGAATGGTGTTTACATGGAAACTTTTGTCAAAATTGTTACAGACTTCAAGCCATTTGAGGTCTTGATGGAATTATTGTTATAAAAAGACTTTGGAAACTTAGGAGAAACTTAGACTCAGGAGACTTGTAGATCATAAATCTTTTAATAACAATAATTGTGGATTGAAATATTTAATTTTAATGAGTACACATTACATCAGAGTTTTGATGTCGCAAAGCCCTTAAAATTGGTGGGAAGTAAAATGATAACTCAGCCCATAGTTTTAAGCCCATAAAGGTCCCAAGTTGGTCCATTCACCCATGTTTTTTCTGCACTTCTTGTTATGTTGTGAAGTATTTTTAAAGTTTGAGATAGCTTCAGCATCATTTCACAAGACAGAATTGATTGATTTGTGCACTTTCCCCTCTCTCCCATCTGTACAGGTCTGAAAGTGAGTCGTCTCGACATGTACGGTGAGAAGTACAAACCGTTCAAAGGAGTCAAATATGTGACTAAAGCTGGAAAATTCCAAGTGCGAACCTGAATTATTGTCAAAGATCGGCGATCCAGTGTGCCAAATATGGGGCAAAGTTATCACACTGCCAAGTCAGCTCTCCAATAAGTTTTAGATATTTGTGGGCCATTGCTATTAATCAAGATTTCTGCATCCTAACAGCTATTTATTATATGTTTGGCATTATACATATATATATATATATATATATATGACTGGATGGTTTTTGAGGCCTGTAAAGGGAAGCCTTAATAATCAACGTGACCTCGTTGAAGTGCTATTAGTGTATTCATTTTAAATGTGCTGCATTATATGAATCATTCCTTACTATTTGGATTATTTGTTTATCTAAAACCTTCAGTGTTGCCTAAGGGGAATTTTTTGCTTTAAAATGGAGACGTTCATCTCCCCACCTTGCTCCTCACTACACCAACACACCTATATAGTACTGCCTGCACGTTGCCTGAGAATATGCAGACATGCCTTAGAGAAACCTTTCACATAAGGAAGCCAGTTTTATACATATAAATGTTTATTTTTAAAAAAATTGTATGTACTTTGATTAGTTTCAGTGCAGATGTTTTTGCACATATTCACCATTTAATGTGGCCTTGTAAGAGCAGTTTTAAGGTGCTCTGTATAGCACACACTACAGCACAAACTGCATGTTTAGGAGAAGTGAGGGAAGTTTATTTTAAAGCTATTTCTCATATTTAAGGTACATATAGTGGAGGTTGGCACCAGAATGGTGTAGTTACACATTAATAATTCAGGTTGTCCTTTGGGAGCAGCTGTATACAATGCATGCTGACATCTTTATGAGTCTCACATAATTCTGAATGCAACTTCTTCTCTCAGCACAGCATTTGCACAATCAATTGTCCACATGGAAATATTACTTAAAGCTCTTGTATGAAGTTGAATCACTTTGTCAGTTTATAAGATGTCTTATAAAAGCTTTAAAATTATGTGTGTGTGTTTTTTACTTTAGCAGATGTGCTTAGCTTTAAAGATCTTTCATCACTTTGGTTTTGATGACTTAGCAGGAAAAGCTGCAGCATTTCCTGCAATCTGTAATGACTCTTCATATTTGTTTTGGAACCATCTAGAGGTCATGAATTTGCGTGACATTCCGTCACTGTTGTGTGAATGACAATGAAACTTGGTGCATTTATTTTCACTATGCTTGCAAAAAAGAAAAAGAAAACATGGAAGTGAGTTAACAGGCTAACTCCAGTCTCATTATAGTCATTTATTCTTCCAAGGCACAGCAGATGTGTTTGTGGGGCTAGAGGCTATCAGAATACATTCAGGGTGTGAATGAACACGTCAAATACACACAGCTCTACACCCTGTCGCTCTCTGTGAAGGGCCAGTGACTGCTACATGCTCAGCAGGCCCAAATAAAACTTAAAAATGCAGGTAACATTCTGTGCTGCAATTCAGAGCTCCATCCCTTACATCACAGGGACAGCTCGCTAATACTGTTCTAAGTGAAGAGACCACACACAGACAGAGTCTCAATCCTACAGTTAGATTTACTCAACCACTGTTTAAAAAAATGACTAATAGGAATGAAAATATGCATTTACTGATCTGGTTTTAAGTGACATCAGCTTTTTTTTTTTCTCTTTCTTAAATCTCACACCAACACCGAGTCCTTACAATGTTTGGTTTAAACCTGGTTGCCCAAGTCCAGTCCTCAAGAGCTACTATCCTGCAACTTTTAAATGCATCCCCTTTCCAACACACCTGAATCAAATAAATGGCTCATTACCAGGCCTCTGCAGAGCTCCACATGAGGGGATTCAGCCGTCAGATTCAGGTATGTTGGAGAAGGTTGCTTTAAAAGTTGTGTAGTAGTGCTTGAGAAGTTAACTTGGGCAACCCTGGTTTAATCCTAAAAAAATAAGTTGCTGGGCTGGCATAAATGCCTGATATTTATAGAAATGTTGATTTCAAACCACCGGGGTCATCTTTTTTTTTTTTTTCTTTAAAAAAAAGTTTGCATCAGTATGTTAAGAGTGATGCTGCTGAAGAAAACACCTCTAAAAACAGGGGAACGGGGTGTTGGAAAGAAGTCAAAAATCTCTGAAAAAGCCCAAACAGTTCAACTGTTACAGAGAGTGCAAACACAAAGCACTACAAGAAGATTTAAAAAAAAAAAAAAAATGCTGCGCAAAGGACAGATTCACAAATCTTTTTTTCTAGAAAATAACAGACCTCAGAAACTATTAGTCTCTAAAGAAAGTGGTCTGCATTGTTGTTTGTAACCTGGATTTTCAATGTTAAGATAACTTAATAAGCTTTCATTAATGTAAAACAAATCCTTTGGCATTGTTCACTGTTACAGTTCAATAATATGAAAACACTCATGAGAAACATGTTTGCTTAACTTTACTATCACTCATATTAACACTTTTAGAATTTTTTTCCATCCAACTACACTTTCCTTGTGACTGACAACCATTCATTTTTATCAGCGCTACCACTGTGCATCCAGAACACCTAACTATTCAAGTATAGACATCATCAGTGACTTGTTTGATGATGTATCTCCTTTGAATTAATAGATCTTCACTTTGTAATTACTATAAGTAAACATGAAGAGAGGAGAGCTCATCAGCTCATACATAACTCCACACATTAGTGTCAAACTCAGTGAACAAAGCTGAGTATTATCAAGAAATCAAATAATTGTATATACAGCAGACAATAAGAAACTCGCTGAAAACAAGAAATGTAAAGTAAACATTCTCTAACAATTAAGTATCTTAATGTCAGAATTTGTTATCAGAAAATAGAAAAAATTTCATGCAAAAAATATATACCTGGGATTTAGATAAAGTCTTGTAACACAACATACCAAAAATATATATTAAGAAACTGTCTCAGATAACCCTGTGTGATTCCACAGTTGCAGATAAAGGAGAGCAAAGCTGAACTCACTCCAATAAATAAAACCTGCATGATATCAAGTTTAATGCTTCCTGGTGTTTGTACCCAGACTACAGCGGAAAATGGCTCAAAATCCTGCAGTTTCCTCTTGAGGAGCTCTCTTATTCTGAGAGCATGTGTTGCTACTTTTAATCGAGGTTTGTGCTACTGGTGGCAGGCTAAGGGTGTTACTGGTGTCATTGTCCAGGTATGTTTATTGGTACCAGGGGGTCTTCCGCACCCAGCGGAGAGTGAATCCTGCATCAGTACGGATCTTGATGGAGGCAGCTTCTGCTTCTCTGACAGTCTCCTTCACAGACTGCATCAAATTCTGGGCGTTATGAACCAACATTTCTGTGGCCTGGGAAGGGCAATGGATTAAAGTGAAATAGTTACTGATGAGGTAACAGTAAATGATATGGTTCTATTAACAGAATGCATAGGTTTGGGGGATGTACTGAAATAAAATTACAAGCTATTACAAGCTTTAAACTGAGGAAAACAGATTTTTTTCAACACTTGAAATAGAAAAGTCTATGATTGCTGACATTATGACTTATACTGTTCAGTACATGTGTTGACAACAGTTCTTTGTAAAAACTTGTTTTGCATTTTAACTATTTGCATGCAGTTTAATAAGGTAGATCACAGCAAAACAAACAAACAAATGAAAAAAAAAGTGCTTGTACTGCAACTAATTTTGCTGGAAAGAAAAATCATCATTCTTTAAGAATATTTCTTTTGAGTTGTTTTTAAATAATAAAAACAAACTAAGAATAGAGTGAAAATATTGTTTTATGAAAGTTTATATTCATATATATCTGGGCAAGCAGCAGCTAAGCAGGAAGAATGATCATCTGCCAGTCAAACATTAGTTTTACACATTTCCTCATTCCCCGTGCGGAAGTGTCAATTTTTGTCCATTCACCTTAGAAAACACAGCTTTCTGTTCCATCCAGTCTCATATCTGGCTGCTAACTCAGCATTTAGAGCAGTAAGATTACATAAATGTGCCTGCAGCCCTGAGTTTAGCGGAAAAGGAAGCTTTGGAATTGAATTTGTACTCTGGACAGGCAGATGTTCATATTTGTGAAATCTCTGTCAACATGGAAGAGAGCTGATTTTGCATCAGTGTAGGGTATGTGTGTTGTATGCTTACCTGCTCAGACTCCTCTTCACTAATGTTTGTTCGTCCCAGCATGGTGGCTTTTACAGTAGAAAGGATCTTCAGCTGAGTGCTGATGGTAGGAATTCGTTCACAGACCTTTGGAAAGGAAAGAGTGTCACAGATTAACAGAGCTGTTTGTCATACGACATCACAGACTGATAACATCTTGTGTTAAATTTAGCAAACTTTTTATGCCATTAGCTGTTCCTTGTCTGATTTGAGAGGTTCTGCTCCTCTGTGGTTGTAAATCCTCACAATTATAATTATTCATTGTGTCAAACTGAACAAGAATTTAGTCATTTATCTTCTATCAGTGAAATCACATGAACAGCTAAAAATAAAAGAGGATAAAAAGAAAAATGTTTACGGGAAATGTAAAAAGCTGCATACAAAGAGAAAACTACCAGAAGAAAAAAGTTTTAGGTCTGAGTGGGTGTCTTTTTCACCTGCAACAGATTAGTTCTGATGCGTCTGTCGGTGCACTGCTTTGCCACTTCCTTTGCCAGTCTCGTCACCTCATCCGAGGCCTTGGCAATGTCCTTGGCACACTGGATCAGCGCTCGTTTGTTCCCACTCCCGCCGCGCACCAGCCGAGACATTTCTGCCATCAGCAGGGCCATCCGCTTGGCTGCTGCTATGATGTCGTTACCCTGTATCGAAAGGGCAGAGGGGGGAGCAGTAAGAGTTGTGATCAGAAGATCAGTGCTTTGGATAAAAGGTCAGGATGAAAATATTCTACGTGAGCCATGTTTCTGCACATTTTTCAAATATAGGACAATGAACATAATGCTATCAAATGTTTATCTAATATTAGTGCTTTGTGATAATGAATTTGAATAGTAAACAGGCATTAAATATAAGTGTTTAGCAGCAACGCTTCATGCACATGTCAATGCAAGTTATATACTGTATTTTTCAAAGGTCACCGATGAAGATATGATATTTAGTTTAACTATGATCCTTACATCACAATCTACCTGAGGTTAGTACCCATGATGTGATGCTTACTGTGTTGAAGTGATTAGTGCACACCCTGAGATTAAGAAGCAGAAGCAAGTGATCATACTGGGTAAGCAAGCAGTCTAACGTCAGAGCTACATCACCCAGAAGTCTTTGGGAAACTGTCATCCTTGGCTTCACAGGTTGGCCGCACAACCAGTGACTGACAATAAAGGAAACAGCATGACAGAGTGCCTGGCTCCTTCTTTGAACCAGTTTACCTAATCATGAACATAAGGGAGGGACTTGTGAAGCCAGTACCAGTTTGTGGTGCAACAAACACACTTGCCATTCCCCCAGACCTTGACCCGTCGTGCAACTTTAGCATGGCATCAGCATAACTGAGTGTCAACCACATCTGAGTAAAATGCAAGAACAGTAAAACAGCAGCCGCAGCTGGGTGGTGGTTTCCATGGTAGTGGCAGATGCAGAGCTCATTGTTCGCACAGCCGCAGTCACTGTCAGCTAGAACTCCGGAGAGTTGTCGCTTGTCCTGCAGGACTTTCTTAGTGTGGTGCATTTATCTGTTTGCATGCGAGGGTATGCCGTATGTGCATGTGTGCGCGGGCAGGGTCAAACAATACTTTTCAAGTACAAATACTGTCTGACCCATGTGGGGTTGTGTGTGCACTCATGTGCATGTACGTGCGCAGACCTTGCTGGACCATTTGCGGGCCTCCTGGTGGAGAGACTGGGCAGCTGCCAGAATGGGTTGATTGACAGGCTGGTTGGACGGCATCATCAGTAGTTCTGGCTCATAGTCATCCTCACCATCAGTAAACTCATCTTCATCATCTACCTCTCTCTCCTCTACTGCCTCCTCATCCTCAGGCTGGGCCAGGCAGGGGTAAGACAAGGAGTTGTGTGGGGATTGTTGGTGGTGGTTGGAAGAGGAGGATTGATTGGGACAGAGGGGAAAGAAAAGGGCAACGGGGTTAGGAGGAAGAGAAGGAAGAGGGGAAAAAAGGAAAAGGGGGAAGGAGAAAGCCGGGGGTAGCAGGAAGGAAGGAAGCATGGGAAAAGGAGGCATTTAGTAAAGCATGAGAAGCACTGGATGGAAGAACAGTGGACAGGAGATTTACAGGAGGGAAGAGAGGCATGGTGGAGGAGCAGGGGCAGGAAGGTGACACTGCACGCTAAGGTACAAAATAGCTTCAGAGGAAGGGCAAAAAAAGGGGGACAGAGGAGTGGGTTTGAGAAGGCAGCAGACTTGTGATGTGCCTGAGATGGCTGTTGAGTTGACACTTTATGAAGGACAACCAAACAAAACCTAACTAACCAAGACCAGAGGCTGGTGGTATCTCTCTAGAGTAGTTGTAAGTCTAACAAAATGCTGGGAAACTGAGCGTGACACAGCACCGTTATGAAAGAGAAATGTTTGTGCCCATTTCCAAAGAGACCTTTCATGTGTAGATCATAAAACAGCTGTGGAAAAATTAGAAAAAAACTGTTGAAGGTAAAATGGTTATGCAATTTATAAAAGACAGCAGTGGCTTATTCATACAGAAGAACTGTTCCTGAATCAATACAAAGATACCCGTGCACATGTTTTTTTTATTATATCCCTCTATAATGTATAAAAAGCTGGATTGTTTTCCCTTAGGTGACTCTTTTTCTCGTACTTGTGCATGTAAGTGTGTATGTGTAAGTCATAAACAACTTTACATGCCTTCAGCTTGAACAGATGACAGTTTCCAGTTTTCCTCTGAAATTGGAATCGAGGCACTGATTTCCACATTTCAGGAACAACACAATTCCATGATATTACGATTTTCTCAGAATACAAAAGGCACTTTGTCATTGGACAGGTGTCTCATAGCCAGCAGAGAGAAAAAGGAATGTCTTGTGATCCTAACTGGACAATATTACAGTAACTACACAGTTATTTGGCGTAATAAGCACACTATAGAGCTCTGTGTTTGTCTGAACTGACCTTGCTTGACCATTTGCGTGCTTCATCGTGCAGCTGCCTGGCTGCCACCATCATGGGCTCACTGAGCACCTCGCCTGCTTTCTGCTCTGGGAACTCCTCGTCCTTTTCCTCTGGAGGAGGGGGCCGAGGTGGTGGCACCTCACCCTCTGGCAATGGGGGCTTGGGTGGAGCTTGGTCATCACTAACCTGCAAAATAAACACACATACAAACATACAAGTTACTTTTTGAAAAGAAAGAAAGATAGATAGATAGAGCTATGTCCCCCCAAAATTCCTGGGATTATTATTGTTTTGGCTGGTTAAATAAATATATTTTCATGTAAAAGTTAAAAGATTTAAAATCTTACAATATACAGTCCCCTTACTTACTGTATGTGATAAATGAAATATGTGGAAATACTGTTTTTTCTGTTCTTCAAGAAACAGCTGCATGGGGACTATATGGGAGTGATCTGAGGTAGCAAGTAACAACCCAACATGCCGACCCAAAATGTTGCCAAACTGATTGATGCATTATAATACACATCTCCTTTTTCACATGCTAACAATTTCATATCTTATGTTAAATGAACAGAACTGAAATATATTTGAAAGAAAACAGAGATTTTAAAAGGATTCTATCACTTTATGTAATAGTTCATATAATGTAGTTCATACCAAGCTGGTAGGTCATTCAGCTAAATTAGTGTTGAAATATTCTTACATGCAGCTGGTCCAAATCAGGAGGTGGAGGAGGGAAGTCCGGTTCCTGAGGCTGGAAAGCTTCTCGAACTTTTCCCACTGCAGCCAGGATCCTTAGGCATGAGTCCAAATATGCTTTCTGTAGCGCTGTGAACAAAAGTGTGAAGCACAAAGAGATAAAACAAGAAGTAAAACTGAAATTTTTTGGTTTCCAATATCTTGAACATAAATTAGCTCAGTACCTTTATCTTGTATGTTGCCAGCCACTGCTTTGGCATCCATCACCATGGGTGAAATAGTGTGTGAGAGGATGTCTGAGGCATGTTTCACAGTGTCTCTGAAACGTGGATCTTCAGAGTTCTCAACTTCCCGCTTTGCCACCAACAAGACCCGATTAGCTCGTCTTGCTATGCTTGTTGCCCCGGCAACAAGCATTTGGGGCTGAACATTTGCCATGGCAACTCGACACTTGTCGATGTCTTTCTTTATAGCCTCCTCAGAGGCATCTAACAGAGACTTGGTATCAATGGCTTCATCCACCAGACCTGAGGGCACACAAACTCTCTGAATCACACCACATCTGATTAAGAACATCTGTTATTAACTGTTGCACTTAATACTGCAATATCAAAATGTAAAACTGACAAAGCTGCAAATTCCTCACCAGTAAGTCTCTCAACATTGTCAATCCATTGGTTTTTCATTGTGTCGAAGTGCTCATATGCTGCTTTGTTACCTGGATTCTTCAGCAAGATCCGAGCAGCAGAGGTCACCTGGACGTTAAATAAAACGTCCCACTTAGATCATGTTTAACAGTCACATGCTTCACCAGTTTATGTCATCATGCAAATCAAGCACACCAAAGGAAATAGGCGCACCTGCGGTGTGAGCTCCCTGGCGTGTTTCACAGCAGCATGTATGCCCTCTACTGTACTTTTATTGGCTGTTCCCACAGCAGCAGCCTTCTCTGCAGTCGCTCCCAGCCGACCTGCGTGGGTCTCAAAGTTCCCTGCGCGCTCTTCAAAAACCTTTTACAGACAATTTTTATCGACATAGACACTCTATAAGCATAATATAAGCAAAACATGTGGTTTAGCATCAGTGAAAAGAATGCTCAACAGCTTTTAAGAATAAATTACTGGGGGCATGTTTTTGTTTATTGCTGACCTCCTCTCTGTTGGGGGCATCGGGTGGAGCAGTTGCAGCCACAGCCAGCAGCTTGATTGGGGTGGTAGTGTCACTGAAAACATCTGATACCTCCTGGGTCATCACCTCCTGCATATGTTGCCTCAGGTCCTGGTCAAAGCAGAGAGAGGTAGCTGTCCACTAGATGGCGACCTTTACCAATGCTTTCTATAACAGCTACGTTTGACACTTTAAAATTTCTTTTTTCTTCTTTAATTTTATGGCTGCACTTCTTCAGTTCATGGAAAGAATATTTTAATAGTTTTTGTGACATGTTGAGATACCTTGAGTGTGTCCTGTAGTTGTGCAGCTGTAGCCCGTGCGTGGGGAGCCTCAGCCTCGCCCTTGCCAGCCATGTCTGCCAAAGATGTCATCAGGGCCTCTGTTCGGTCACAGCGCCCAATCATGTCTTGTCGATAAGGGCCTAGCAGGCCTCCTGCCAGCCTCTTCCCTTCACCAACCATCCCCCTGATTGCTGCCTGACCTGTAGAGCAACACAAGGAAAAGGTCTTACTCCATATGTACAGATAGAATCTCATCTTGGTGTTCAATAAAGATCCAGATAAAATAATTATAAGAAATTATGATGATTATAGTTTTTTAAAAAAAACTTTCTTGTAAATTAGAAGTAAATGCTGTTGTTTGTGGTACATGCTGACCTTTAAGTTTTACAAGAAGCAATTTATTTTTTTTGTTATTAACGTGTATAATGTGGCACCACCTTCCAACACAGCCTGTAAAAGGCAGGTACCTGTGTTCCACTGTATCCTCTCACACTCTGCTCCCATACAGAAGCGTAGGAGGAGAGAGGAAACAATCAAATGACAGAACAGGAAGATAGTAAAACAAAGCATGAAAGCAATACTTTAAGTCAAGTTAATTATACAATGAATCATGCATAAACTGCCAAAATTCATCACAATGAGCATTTGCGGAAATAGCACGACTGTACAACATATAAACAGTAATTTCCTGAGTGAAACCATTTCCAGTTTCCATATGGTCCACAAACATCTCACATTTTTCATCACACAATAACTGCTAAGTAAATGCAAAAAACAACATGTGCTGTCTTTTATACGAACGCTGTTTCCACACAAGCTCACAAAAGGGATGGAAGGTGAGAATACTAATATGATTATCCAGAGTTGCCGTTGTTTTCCACCTACCTACTCCTCTGTCGTCCACCCCAGGGTTGTTCACCCAGCGGAGGGCCTGCTCCATCTTTCCCTCCAAGGTGACGGCAGGCTTGGCTGGTCTCATGTTGGCCACGGCTCGGTTGGTTTTGGACTGCAACGTCAGCAGTGCCGCCCCAATCTGCTTTGCCAGTGCACGGGCTTCTGGAGTGTCACCTTTACCTCTGAGATAGGAACAGAGAGAGTTTAGGGAGAGAATAAAAAGCTTAAAAAAGCCTCACAGAAGAGAAATGAGCCGTAAAATATGCCCTTCAAACTCATCAACTGGTTAATGTCTTATTTCACCCCCATTAAAAAGCAACTTAAAAGGGAAATACCACTCTTAAAAACTGACTTTTTAAAAATTATAAATACTATTGGGAATACATACCTTTTCCCACAAAATACCTTTGAAGGTACAAGTTCTTGTCAAGGATTATGCTCCTTAAACATAGTTTAAGAAATGTTATAATCACTTGTGTCTTTTGAAGGATAGCATAAAATAATACTTCTGTTCTGAATACAAGGAGGAATCTGAAAGATTAGAAACTCAATAAGAGTAGAGCTTCTTTTCTGGCCTTGTACAATTAGTTCTTATAGGATCACACAGGATTGATATGTCTATGAGCCACATATTGTAAAAGTACTTCCTGTTCAAGATTAGAAAATGCTTGATAATTTTCCATTTACCCTAGCACAGCCAAATTTTTCTATCCTCTTTGAATTTCATATCTGCAGTATTTATGTGCAGATATAAAACTGCCATACAAAAAAAATCATATTGTATACAATGGAAGAACAAATAAAGTCTGTTTCTGATCAAATGGTATTTCCCTTTAAACTTTACCCAGTCTTGTTCCTTTATATGTTGCCAACCTCCACCATTAATGCAATAACCCTTCACACCACATTGAAACGCTCAGAAACCTTATTGTAGGACTGATGCCAAAGGTTGACAGGCAACAACAAATTTTCCAGGCAGGCAAAACATGCCACCTATTGATGGCATGTGGTTCCAGTCTCAGCCTACAAGGAAATGGTCTAAGAATTACATAAGGCTTTCATAATACATTAATGTTGATACATGTGTCATTTAAGGAAATGCATACTGTTTGCGTAACTCCACGAGCCGGGCGGTGAGTCCTGCAATCTCACTTATGGAGCGCAGGATGTCATCTCTTTCTTTGGGGTCTTCACAGAGATCAGCGATGCGTTTGGCTTCTGCTAGTAACGCTCTGATATTCTCCTCCCCCTCGGGACCACCGTTAGGATCAGCCAGCCATGCCTAAAAATGCATATGTGCGTCACAATTTGCATGTCAGGAAAACGTAAATATGGATCTATCCAAAAACATCACATGCTTAAAGGATGAGAAAGAGACACCAAATAATAATTTAAGCATTAAGCTGTTGCTCTTCTCTATTTAATTTACGACCATTCAATGAAAATTATAAACCACTTTTGTAAAAAAGAAACTTAACAAATGTAACACTGGCAGGATGAATGGATGGTACTATTGACTGGATTATTCTGATGTTGTTTTCTCTGACCTGTGCAGCATCCAACCTCCTGGAAATGGCCTGCTTGGCATTGATTAAAGCCTCTAGTCTGTGTGCAGCACTATCCACTTTGCCAAATAACAAATCTAAGCCCTGAGAACACTGGCCTGCACGCTGCACACAACCAGGGGCTGGACCCTGGCCTCTGTGAGAAACAAAAAAACACTCAGATGAAATATAAGTCAATGTAAAGAAGAGTGTTCAGGAAAAAAAAAGTTTTATTCACATTTTCTTGCATAAGCACCACATGTTACCTTGCTCGTAGATCTGCCACTTGGTCTGTCATTTGTCCCAGAGCCTTAGTGGTTGCCAATATGTCTTTTCTCTCTTTCCCAGCACACAGCTCTCCCACCTTTCCGGCTTCATCCAGAATCACACGAAGCGCCACCTCACCGGGGTCCCCTGAGAACAAGAAGAAGGTCCACAGGAGATTGATAATAGCATATAGTGTTAGATGAATGTTTTAGCTGAAAACAAAAAAACAAATACAGCTACCTGGCTGTCCATGAGGGTCTTTGAGCCAGCTTTTAGCTTGTGCCATCTTTGACTCGATCAAAGCCAGAGACCTCTTCAAAGCCTCCATATCCTGAGGTGAGGAAAAAAGGCAGATGTTTTTGCGCTTTGTTAAAGCAGCAACAGACATTAAATAAAAACACTTCTTTTGTAAAAAGTAAAAAATTATTCAGTCATTGATCTTTGACTTGTAAGATTAAACTTAATAACTGAGTTCTTCATGCATCAGACACTTTTAAGGTCCGTAATTGGTCTTTCATGGAATGAAAATAACCTTTACTATGACTGTCTCATCCTGTAGAAGTCAGTGAATTTGAAATTTAATTTGTGAATATGCAATTGTTTCCCATGTCTACATATTTGATAAAAAATACTGTAGAACAAGACATGAAAAACAGAAACACATATTTCATTGTTTGACAGCAACAATTAAAGAAAATGGGGGCAGTGCATGTTCATCACTTTGTTGCATCACCTCATTCAATCCATTCTATTCCCACCTGATGTATGCGTGACATTTTTTTCTAAATGAATAAACCAAAGGGTACATATATTCAAATTATAAGTACAAAGTTGAATTTCTCAATAAGTCTTAATTTCTAGTTTCTTCAGAGATTCAGAATTTTAATGTTTTACTGGACAAACACACCATCACAAATGTTGACTTTTTAAACATTGTGCTAATTAGGTAGTTAGGTAGTTATTTCCTTTTTAGCTGGGATGATGCAGCATCATGGATTCTTAAGTCAGTTTCTAATATGCCAGATTAAAGGGTAGTTTTCCATTTTGCCTCAGTCCACCTTAAACAAACACAGAGACAGAGAAATGGCATTTTCTTTGTCCCTTTTTGACTTTTTCTCAACCAAGCCTTGTTGTGAGACAATTATGTTTAACCTAGTGTTCTACTGAATATAAGTATTGAGTACAAAAAGGGCAATTAAACATTAAATGGGGTTTAACTACCTTATAACGACAATATCATACTTTTCCACTGCTTAATACCAAGTAGAGAGGAAAAAAAAAACTTTTTCCCACTAAGAGAAGAATGAACTGCATAAGTGAAATCGTTCAGAACAGCTCATCTATTATGGATGTGTCTGGACACCAACCAGCTTATTTCTATAATTTATGACCCAAGAGGATTGCAGTCATAGCGTGCCAGTTGTTTCTCTCACACACTGACAGTAAATGCTTATCAGAGCTTACTGAGTGTGCAGTATTTCCACAGCAAACACACAAACACACAGACTGAGGAAGCTGTGTGCAGAGAAACATGCATAGGTACAGGTTAGACATATGAAAACATCTTTACTGTTAGCAATCTCATTGCAAAATCTTACTGATGCCCAAAAAGTATTTTCCGCTCTGGCAGTCACTGATTCTTCTGAAAACTGTATCACACAGTGAGCAACACAACAAATAAAGTACCATAGCTTACAGGCTGAATTTCAGGATCAGTTACTTAGTTTGAAATAAGGGAAAATAATCAAACCAAAAAAAAAAAAAAAAAAACCCTAACAAATAAACAAAAAAGAGACAATTGTCATCTGTTTCAAGCCATTTTCTCAAATGGACATCTAAAGACAAACAGATGCACACAGAAATATACAATCGTGATGAAGTATGTGCACTATACACCATCACATCAGCTAACGGTTGGTGGCTTTATACACGTCACACACTTACTGTTGCATACCTGAATGACAGATATACATTATGTAAACATGAGGACAAATTTCCTTCTTGAAACACAAACACACTCGCATGCTGGAAACTGCAGAGGGGGAGAGAATCAGGCTTACCTTCTACAGGGAGGAAAAGAATGGAGGTAAAGAAAGAAAAGAAAAAAAGGAAAAACCAGGAGTTATACTAGCGAGCAAAAAGAAAAGTGGAAGACAGAAAGCAAAGAGTGAATTTTTCAGAGATGCAACTCAGTGGGAGTGTGTGTCTATAGTTTGTGCAAATGGACTCTCCAAAGTAAAAGTGATTATATGTTTTAAGTAATTGGGTTGTTCTATTGTTCTTATTTATTTTTTAGTTTTGGTAGTGTTAAATAAATGAGATCTTCATTTGCTTAAGGGGTTTTTACCTTATTGGCCCAGGCGTCTTCATCCCATGTGGTGAGCTGTAAGACTCGTATGATCTCATTGATTTCAGCGCTCATCTTTTCAAAGGTAAATCTTCTGTTCCTCTCTGCCTCCTCTACGCCAGCACCTCGATTACTCTTGGTTGCAACAAAAATCTTTATAGCTAAAGATAGAAAACAACTTGTTAATAGCTGAAAAAACTACTCACTAAAGCCAGGATTTATTTGAAAACCCCTGACAGAAGAAGCTTTTGACTACAACAGTGCTTTGCAGACCCAGTTCAGACCTGTTGATTAAAAATTGGCCATTTTTACAGATTTGAGAACTGGAGCCGCAATACACTGCGCCACATATTTAGCATTTAGAAATCAGTTGTTGCAGATTTAATCAAAATAGCATTTTTCAGAGGCTCATCAATCATGTAGCCATTGACACGAGTCAGTGGTGAAACCAATAACTTGCAGGGCCATGCTGCTGTCATCTGTTACCAATCAGTAGCATCAATCTTTCACTGGAAATATGGGATGTTTATCATCAGAGAGAAGTTGTTAAAGTTACTCTGTGAAAAACTTAAACAAAAACAGTAATGCTGACACCATTCAGGATAATTCACCAGAATACTTACTGTAATGAATTCATAATAATATATTCTACTCTCATTTTGTCTGCTCCAAAAGGAAATCATTTTTACTGATTTTTGACAATAGGAATAGCACATTCTTAGTGTGTATATAGAATGTGATCATGCCTCTTTCAATTGCATAATAATTTATCTCACAAGAATACATTTTTGATTAAAACTATTGTGACAGCCTAGCTGTGCTAAAAATGCATATTTGCATGGTGCACAGTGCAGGGAGATACACTCGCAGAGCTGCCAGTGGGCGACACATCATCATTCTCACATTTCCTGCAACTAATGACTGTAATTATTAGCGTTGCTATAACAACTGCTGGATGCTCAATGACCTTGTCTATCTTATGCCCAGACAAAGTCAAGAGTATGTACCTGAGATAAGAACGGGAAGCAGCTCTTTGATAGTGTTCATGGAGTTGATGAGCATCTGTCTGTGTTCTTGGTGTGTCAGCTCCTGCTGCCTCTCCTCAATCATCTTTGACATTTTGGTCATCCCTGAGGAAGGCAGAGGAAATTAAGAGAATTTATGCTCCTGTGTGAGTAAGAGGCTACATCCAAACCAACCAGTGGGCAGATAGCAGAAACTGTTAGAGACTTTGGTTTTAGCGCAGGTACAGATACATAAATTTGCCAATACACCGAAACATTATTTCATGAGCCACTGATGTCATGAAAGCTGCATCCCCAGCTTATTACTGAGAATGTAATTAACTTGATGCCTTTGATGATAAAAAGCTTGCTTGTAGCTGCTGCCAGTAAAAGGAAAAAAAGACTCATTCACAGTAACGTAATGCCAAAGAGTCAGTGGTTAGCTTATTTTTTCAACATGACAGATGGATTTTTAATCCAAGTATTTGAACAAAAAAACTCTCCAAGTTCCTCAAATATTTTTAATTCAATCATCAAATTAACAGCAATGATTTACACTGTTTTCTAGTATACAAGTTTGATCATTTCGACGACAAAATTAAACATTTATTAATCTGATTATTGTTTTAGTTAATCATAAGAAAGATTAAATGTTTCTCATAGTTCAAAGTTGACATCTTCAAATTTCTTGAATTTTCTGACCAGCAGCCAGAAATCTGAGGTTTTTTTCATTTACTATTGGATGAGATCCAGAAGCCATACAGTTTTTTACATTTGAAGAGTTTATTTGCAAAAACAGTTAACTCTGTTTTTTTTCTAAATGGTGTTTGTCTGTTTTTGCAAATGAACTCTTCATTTCGTGTGACAAAAAATTAAAGCAACTTAATAAGCTGTTGCCTCATTGTGTTTTGATGGAATTTTTTGCTCACTATGAGTAGTAGCAATATAAACATTTTTTTTTTCATTTTTTTCTTTGTTTTCTCTTTGTTTTTCTTTTCTTTTCTTTTCTTTTTTTAAACGAAAACATTTCTGCTGACCTGGTCCAAGATTTTTGGTGTATGTGATGAGGTCCTCCATGGTCTCCACCACTTCAGCTACTGTCAGATACTCTAGAATACCTTTACAAACACGGATTATCTTACGCACCTAGAATGTAACACATAAAACCACAGGTGAGATGACAGGTGTAAAGGAAAAACATCACAGTAACTGACTAATGTAAATTAATTACAACAACAGCAAAATTCAGCCATAAGCTGCACAAGCTTTTTATAGACACTGATGAAGTTACTTTGTTGTTTGTGTGTGCGCGTGTGTGTGAGTGTGTGTAGTCTTGTGATGTATGTCTTGTGACTGAGAAAAGTTGCTCTTTCAAAATTAGGCTAGCAATGAGACATGGTGAGCTGAATCACGTGCTTAATGTGATTTCACTTACAGTTTTGCCATTGGACCTTAGAATATTGGTGCACGGACATTAACACACATACAAAGCCAGCCACACACACAAACCCATCCTAAGTTATGACAGACGGAGGTCATTTGATCGCAGTGATTAGATCTAGCTGCAACTGATCCTCCATTACAGCTCCAAGCTCCAAGAGTTCTTCCTTACTTTGCGCAGCTACTAAAAAAAAAGCTTTATTTCTCTGATGGATACCAGCACCTCTGAATTAAGAATGAGCATCAAGAGGCACAAGATAGAAAACACACACCTCTGCCTCATCGAAGGTGAGGAGCAGATCGGAGGTTCCAGACAGTATTCCTCTGGATCCATCAATCAGGTAATCCCGTGCAGGAACAGAGTACGGATCTGCCTTAAGCATCTGAGCCGCCTGGACGAGCTTTGAGCTTGAGTTTTCCACCCTGAAAACACACATCAGGCTTAGGGCATCTTCGTCAACAAATGCTGTGACCAGTAGCTGAAATCAACCACTTTGTAAAGCATGGGTCATGGAAAACTAAACATATAGCCAAGATGTGATGATTACAGTTTTACAAATTTGAAATATGTGAGCTTCTCAGTATAGAATTTAGGATGTATGGGAATCATGCAAAATCCAACTCTGCAAAATCTGCAAACAATTTTAAGACTAAACATAAAAAGTCCTTTCATTTCTAAACTTGGACTGTAAATATCCCTTTGGTCTGTGATTAACCTGTAGAAGGTGATAAATTTTAAGAGCATTCAAATAAAGCTAAATCCCTCCTCTTTCTGACCCCTTTGGTCAGGGTATCAATGGCTGCTGGTTCGTCTATATTTAGGCAGGTTCACATTCCCCCATGCCCTCTCCTAAGCCCTGTGAGTGAGATTTACGGTGTAGTGCCCCATGTATGTGTGAGGGAGCCGCAAAAAAGTGGTGGGCTATGCGGACTTGCTGAAGCTCCAGACCCTTTTTGTAAAATGGCAATACAATCTGGAGAGTGAAAAATAAACAATGATAGACACATAAATTAAGGAGAGAAGGAGCTGGAAACAGATGATGTTGCTGTAACTGCTTGGTGAGAGTGCGAACATTCACACAAACACAGCCTGATGTCTGAGTCCCAGAACTGCTGACCAGCTCTCAGCCAGCACACGGAGTTAATGTCAGCTCTTTGAAGGCAGGCTGAAAACAACGAACAGCCTCTCAGTGGTCTGGATGCTGGAGCCGGATGTACATGCAAACACGGCCTCAGAAGTGGCTCTTTGTCACAGCTGGGAATGAGGCCACGTTTCCAAACATTAAACTGCCTGGAATCCTCTTTTTAACAACATCTCTGTCTGTTGAGATAAAATGGCTCATATCCATAGTTTTTGCTAATGTGAGTAGGAGACAGAGCAGCAGAGCTGCTTCTTCCAAAGCATGCAGAGCAGTTCAGAGACAAACTCACTTTATAAAAGCAGGAGGCATGTCTCTCTTCATCAGCTGGTCCTCTGTGGTTTGAACTGTTTCCTTACCCACCTGTAACAAACACAGATTTATTCTATTATCATTAGCTGTAACTGGACAGGAAATGCTTTTTTTGTTTATGTTTTTTTTTAAAGAGCACTATTAATAGTTTGAAGGGTGAATGAGTGTCTATCAATTTGCACCTATTTCAACCATGCATGCATATCATATCTCTGGCCGATTGTGCTGTCAGTTGTTCTACGTGGAAGCAGGTCGGGGCAGTGGTTTTATATTAATCTCCTGTAGCCTTTTGAATTTTCAGAGTAATTATCCACTGATATGTCAGTACATCCTCATATTATGCAGAAGTATAATCATTTTTAGGATCAAGCCGGGCACAGATGAGATCCAGGACGCTGAGTATATACGGTATTTGTGTTCTTACTGAACAAGTAAAACACATAGGTTCATAGCAGGGAGATACTGCTCAATTATTCTGCAGATGTTCTCATACATCTGAAAAACATTACTCTCAAACTCAAAATACAACCCACACAGACGAGCATGCATCCACCTACACAGGCATACGCACACAGTCATGTCTTGTTATACTCCCTGCTGTAATATGTATTCCTCAACCCCTTAACCTAAACTTACTCTAATAGCCCTAACTCCAATCCTTAATCTGACTCTAAACCTAAAACCAAGTTTTGTCGTTCAAAGAACCAAATAAATGTGTGCAGTTTAGCAAATGGTCTCAGCAAAGCAGCTGGATCCTGTGTACAGTTGGCCCCGTGATTTGCAGACCCCACAAATATAGACAAACAAGCCTTTGCATACACACACTTGAGATGCAATTACAGTGAGATGATGACATCAGTCTCTTGCTGCTGCATCAGTGAAATTTGGTTAATAGACTCCCTGGCTCCAGAGACTCAGGAAACAGCAACACTCCACATACAGCATCACACTTCTCCATGTGTGATTTTTATTTCACGCAGTTCAGCATTCACTGATGTTACTGATGGTGGTATTTTCTTATTTTGGTCACACAGAAGGATTTCACACATAACTGTTTTAGCACATTAATAATAAATGTCATCACCAGAGGTTATTGTAGTTGCTGAGCTTTTGGGAAAGTAATGTTATCCCATTCTTGTAATAAGCTATTTTAGCTTCAACAGTCCTGGGATTTTTCATCAAATAAATGTTTTAAATTGATGAAAGGGCTGGTTAACCAGGACTCCCAAGTCAGACACTCTAATACCATGAAAGTATGATGTTGTAATGGACGAAGTCTGCAGTTATCACTGAAAAATTCAGGACCTTCTCTGAGGATGACATCACCATGGATGGAAGTACATGCTGCTCTCACACCTGCTTGTATATTTCAGCAGTGATAGGCCCCATGATGACACCTGATCATGCTCACAAATGTCTTATTTGCATTTAACCCGTGTTTGTGGATGGCTCAGAGAACTGTGTTTACAGACTATCTGGAAGTATTTCTGAGCAATTTTGACTTTTTTTTTCAGATTAGTGAATCTTTGCTTGCCTTAATTTCTGGGAGACTCTACCGCTCTAAGGTGCTCTCTTGATAGCTAACCTTGGTACTGCTGCCAATTAAGCTAAACATGTTTTTCCAGTCTTTTGTTGTCTCTGTGTAAATGTTTCTTATTGTACCATAAACAATTTAAATAAACTATTATTTTCCATGAAAGTAAAATGTGTCACAACATTGGATATGTTTTTATGAATTGTATTACAAATAAAATATTTCTTTATATGATTTTTGAAACACCACATTCCATTTTTATTTATATTTTCACAGCATTTCAACTGGATGAAACTGGATGATATATTATTTCATTCCAGACTTCTTTTTGCACAAACACAAGTAAATGGATACAACTAAAATAACCTGAACACTTCACTGTGTTTCGGTGAGATTCTGTGTTTTAAAAAAGTGAGGTTTCCAAATGTGGGGAATGCAGTTCTACGAGTGGAGCACACCCTTATGAACCCTTCAGATAAACTCAGTTTCCTGTAAGCAGCAACTCTGGCTATTGATTATTCAATACATTATTAATACATCTTTGAGTGCTTTGCCAGACACAGAGTGAAACATGGTGTGTGTGTGGTTGTACAACCTTTAAAAAATACTGCTCCAGCAGCAGTTATTTATCACAGCTTTACCATCATCAGCTCTGATGAAGGTTTTGTACCCTTTTTTTATCATTTGATTTGTATTGAATTTTCTTCCAGAGAAAATCACTAACAGTTCAAACCCAGATGACATGCTGAATTATTTCTATCCAGAGGGAATCATATTTTTAACCCACCTGTTAGTACTCCAGGGGTAATTAACCACCAGACCACACACCAACAACAAACCATTAACATGTTTAACATACAGCCATGACAAAATTAAGAGACTACCCTTGTTTTCTCATATTAATTGGTCATTTTAATGCCTGGTACTATTAAAAGTACATTTGTCTGGACAAATATAATGATAACAACAAAAATAGCTCATAAGAGTTTTATTTAAGAATTGATATCTAGCCATTTTCCATGCTTTTGTTGATCAGTGATTTTGGTTATTAAGTTCTTACATCAATAGCTATGGCATTGTACTGCCAAAAACAGTGATTTGAAGCATTCTATGTTTTCTTTTCTGTCTCTTTTAGTCACAGGATTCACATCACAGTTGGTACTCGATTGCATAACCATTATTTTTGATGACAAAGTTGGTCTCTTAATTTTTTCAACGACTGTACAGTATATTAGGGATGTATAGCTAATTTTTCTTAGGGTTTTATTAGTTGGCATTTTTGCACACTGACTTTATCTGTTTTTATTTTATTTGTTTTTATTGTGCAGCAGTCTCCTTTAAAATAAGGCAAATTTCTCTGACGGAAGACAAATAAAGAATCTTGAATATTACAGATTGGTCAAACATAAAGCTGAAACAAAAATGAACCAATAAATGAACCAATAAATATGAAAATAAGCTGATAATACCAAATGGTTTTGGTTTAGTTATGGAGAAAAAAAATCACCTCTTTTACCTCACCAAGTCTCATCTCTTTGGTCTACTTTTAAGTTTTAATGTCCAGATTTAATTAATTTTCAAGGAAATGGTCATTTATTTGACATTTGGTGCTGGGCAGGACTGTATATGAATAATTAATGGTGTAGTGGTGTGATGGTCAGCACTGTGATCTCACAGCAAGAGGGTTCTTGGGATGAATTGCAGATAGGATCCTTTCTGTGTGGAGTTTGCATGTTCTATCTGTGCATGTGTGTGTTCTCTCTCTTGGTACTCTAGTTTCTCTCACAATCCCAAAACATGCATGTTTGTTTAAATGATAATTTTGAATTGACCCTTGTAGTGAATAGGGGCACGCATGGTTGAGTTACTGTTGGTTGGCTGTGTGATGGCCTGGTGACCTGTCCAGGGTGTACCCTATACCGAGCCCAATGGCAAATGGAATAGGTTCTAGCCCTCCCACAAGCCTAAAAAAGGAACAGGTGTGTGTAAAAAATGGATGGATAGACCAAATTGTTTGTGAAGTGCAGCTCTAAAGCTTGAAGTGTTACATGACTTTCACCATGTTGGTCTTTCTAGAACCAAAAGTGGCCAGATGTGGATGAGAGGGAGCCGGAGAATGATACTTGAAAAATAATTGAATGCACCATCTAGAAATTTAATAATTATTTTAAGAAGGACCTTAGGGACACTGCATATCTAGTTAATGAAACAATACTGACTTATGGGACAACTTTGATCACCAAGTATTTCATAAGATAATTTGATGCTTTTTGTGAAAGTAAACAGAGGAATGAGATGGCTTGTGAGACTAGATTGTAGACAGCTGAAATTGACTTTATGTCTGACAACTAGGGATGCACCGATTGTGAAAGTCTGGGCCGATACCGATACCGATGTTTAACATAACAACTTGGCCGATGGCCGATGTTTTCTATTTTTATTTATTACTTCCTTTGTGCCACAGAAATATACAAGTCTTTCAGCTCCTCACCAGTCTATCCTTGAATGAGCACAAATTCAATCAGACCAATTTATGAAACAGAAACAACCTTTAATGTCACTTTGTGGTTGACATTAGTTATAACAAGCTCTCTTCAGAAAACTTTTTAAAAACCTGGGACAGATAATCACTAAAAAGAATGCTTCAGTATATTGCCCAACAAAATTGAGTGGTTTTAGCCTAATAAACAAAAACATACTCAATGAGATTATTTTCATGGCCCAATAAAAAATATTTGTGGAGCATGTACTGCAAACTGCGTAACGCTGATCTTTTTCTGAAACGGTAAAATATTGGCACACGACCGCCGCCATCTTCGTTTCTCTACTGAGGAAAGTGCGTGGATGCCTTCTACCAGTATCTTCCCCCACCCGCCCAAAAGAGGGGGAAAAGAGTTTTCATCAGTGTGGATGACATGTAAATCATTATATATATATATATATATATATATATATATATATATACGCTATAATAATCGGCCACTGCCATCGGCGAATGTCATTTTTATTGGCCGATGGCCGATGGCAGTTAACGAGGCAAACATCGGCCGATACCGATGTCCAGCCGATGCATCGGTGCATCCCTACTGACAACAGATGTATATAACACCTTTTCTGAACTAATTAGTTAAAAAAAACAAACAAACAAACAAAACAAACAAAACTGTTCACTACTTCTGCTACAAACACAGCTGGTGAAACCAATGTGACTCAAACAACAAGTATATGGACTAAAAAGCAAACAAAGTGCTGAAGATTGCTAAAATGGTCTGTGAGGCTAAGAGAAACCGCAGACTGAAACAAATTTTCTTTTAGTCCATCTGAACATGTTACTGCCTCCGTATACTGCAGTAACACAACCATCTCATCTGTCAGGTCTCAACAGGTCGTCAGTCCATCAAATATCATAGAACAATGTAAAAACAAAGAAACCTAGTATTTCCACAAACCTAAATATTCCAAAGAATAAGAAAAGATGTCTCATATTTTACATGGTGAAGCAACCTGAGGTGAGTTGGTGTGTGTTCACAGGGAATGTGTTGGGATGATGGACCATGATTCTTGGCAAAGACTGGTCTAAAAACACCAAAACCTTCCTGGCAGGGAGTCCTGATGAAAGTTATTTCTTCTTCTCTCTCCAACCCTTCTCTTCTTCACTCACATCATTCTGTTTGACTGTTTTTGATGACAGTCTTGCTCCTTGCATTTCCCCTCTCCTCCGTTTTCTGCTCTGTTTAGTCAGTCTGTGGTTACTTCACTCAACGGTGAATCTATTTATTCCTCTTCCCCCCTCTCCCGCTAAGACATACAGGCTCTATGTTGACTCCTTAAGGAGCAGACACTTCACTTACACCAGAGAGGCAGCTATTATCAGTAGAACTTCAGAAAGCTCACACTTTAAACCAAACGCAGCAGCAGCATCGCTTACATCTTCAGCTAAATTTGCATCAGCCCACGCACAATCTCTAACAGATGGAGGCTGACACCATCTTGAGTGTGTTAAAGTGTTTCAATGTGCAGGATCCTACTGTAAGTACCCCCCATGGCCGGCCCACCCTAGATGGGGTTAACATTGTAATTGTATCAGTGTGCAGTGGGACTCTTGCGGTGATGTTGGCATGTTGCTGTACAGTATACTGTGTTAGCTCAAAAAGAACAAGGTTAGAAATGAATCATCTTTCTAAAATAAAGCATATGTGCAGACGTGTGTCTGTTTGAGTTTTGGGTGTCCTCAACATCCAATTAAGTTTGCCTACCCAGCAACCAAATGCCATACATTTTACAAGCTTGAATCTCAAGCATCTTTTGTGGTCTCTTTCAACAACATCTTGTCATCCACTTCTTCACTTGTTCTTCTATCAGCAAACCAATGTTCTCCTCATCCACTGAATTAAGTTGTTTATAATAGTGTCTCTGAGCACTGCACGCTTAAACACACACTTCCCCAAAATACACCTGAAATTCTAAATGAGAAGACATAAGAACATTGTGACATTACACTGCAACTTGCTTTTCCTGGCTTTTGTTGTTTTCATAACTTTCTGCCTTCTACTGTATGCCTCAATCCTAACAACACTTCCTCCTTCCTGTGATACTCCATGGTCTCGTCGTGCTGCCTCATATCTCCATCATCTGATACCCAGTAACAAGCTTGAGGCTGCCATTAGCCTCCTTCTGCTCACTGTCTGGATGGATCAACTGAGTGGATGCACAAGGACAGGCGGAAAAAGAAAGGGTGCCTGGTAGGCAACAGACATCAAGGACTCAATCTAGCTGCATTGTATTGCACAGGAGGGGATTTTTCATTATCACATGTCATGGTGTTTGAGTTCAAACTGAGCTGTCCTTTTCATCAACATTTAATGAGATATTTATCTAAATGGTTTGGTGTGCCCTTACATGTTGGATAGCAGCCCAAAGTGAAAAAGTGTATAATCAAGCTGTTAATTCAATGTTTTGTCTCAAAACCTTACATCAGTGGTCAAGAATGTAAAGATTATATTTTGAATAATGACAGCTGTAACAATTAAGCAGCCTAATTAAAAGACAAAAATAGAAAATATATGTCATTAATCTCTGTCAAAAATGTTTGTGCATATATTTGTCTTATTAAAATCTTTCTTATGTATTCTTGGATTTGATCCTTTTAAGAAAGGTTATTGCAGCCCCTTCAACTTGCTATTACAATTAAATATTCTTCTTTCCCCTACTCCCTTTGAACCAATGTTTCACTAACTTTTTTTCCTCTACTTATCACAGTGTAAGCGAATGAGTGTTTACTTCTGTCTTCTGATAATTTCTCCCAAGTGAGTGAAGCCCAGTCGTCCCTGCATCAATAACAACGACCTGGATCAGCATTAATGATGTGAACTATATTGATTTTTCCAGGCAGTGCACACAGAGGAGACATCAGTAACTGACTGAAGTTTTGCCTTTTGGTCAGAGCGACCAATTCTACTTAATGGAGCAAAGAAAATTGAAATCGGAAGAGGTTGGACAAAAAAGGAGATTATAGTCGAAAATCTTATAAATAACTATCTCTCCAGGGAAATTATAGCTAGGTTTATTAAATAAACTGGAAAAACTGTACTAGATAGACTCAGTTTGACCACACTGAGCGCGCAAAATCAACACACCTCCTGCTGTGGTACAAGTGACATTTCTCGCTTTACTGATCCCAAACAGAGGGACGCATCCTATTAATTCAATCAGCATTCATTTCTTCCGCCCTACAAACTTCATTGAGCTCAGATGCCATCTGATTATTAATCTGGGTAAAGTTTTGACAGGTCGCGTTGCTGTATTGTGTGCGCACAGACGCGCACAGAGACGGACAGAACCTGCAGCAGGAGCCTATCAAACACGTATGAGCGTCAGAGTGCTAAGCAGTTATATATAATTTAATTGGCAGGTAAAGATCAAGTTGGGATTTCCATGTCATATGCAGTAGCTATCTGGAGGCAACATTTTAAAAGAAGGGGGAAAGGGGGAGCTGCTTCATAGACCGCTTCATAACTTGCTCCTCTTGTGATTAAGCACATTCATTAATTAAAACATAAAAGCTTTCAGTAATCAATTCAGCCTCTAGAAATGTAGACATCGATGGATTTGAAGTTTGGCTGACAAATGTGACTGCGCGCAGGCACTTTATGCCATTTATCTTTACAGAAGTGACGCCCTGATTCAAAACTCGGGACTCACCCGCACAAGGTTGCTGACTGCCGCCTGCACCGCGGCAACTGGCACCGTCAGATCCGGGATAGCTTTACCGTCCACCTCCCCTTCCTCGTGCATAATGACCAGGTGGGAGATCTGCTGGGCCACCGGCTCCAGGATACTCTCGATGGTCTTGGTGTGAAACACCGGCATCGTGAACGACTTTTACCGCAGCCTTGACAGAAGAAAGGCGGCTGGTCGCTCCAGCGCTGATGATCTCCCCTCTCTCCTCTCCTCCTCGCCGACACAGGCGGACAAATAGCGAGGTGTCAGTCCAGCCCTCTGGGATGAACCCCTCTCCTCCTGGCGAGCACCGTCTCCTCTGATGAGCACCTCAGTAAAGGCTGGACTCAGGCGGTCGGTGTCCTCCGGTGGGAGCGACCCAAATCGTGACAGAATGAATCGCCGCCCTCCACCCAATCACAGCGAAGGAATACAGCTGCCAAGCGGGTTGGTGTCGGTGCGCACTGACGCTTTCCCTGCACGCACACACACAGACTCAACATACACACACATTGCAAACGAGATCTCCTCACAAATTACGTCATGCATGCCAGTGTCCCCAAAAAGGAAAGTGTTGGGGTAACTTAATGACCCTTATGTGAAGAGATTGTAATTCCAAGATCTGGCTGGGGAGGTGGTGCAACATCCACAACAGGGAAAGGTTAAAGGCGTAATTGCGACGTGAAGCTGCTCCCTGCAGCCTCATAAAGGTCAGCTCCACATCTATGGAGAAGAGAGGGATCTGGACCACTGTTTGATGTAGAAGAAAATTCTGGTGGCGATTTTTATGCAGCCTTAAACCTACATTTGACATACGATCTGTGTTCATTAAAAGGTGGGTCAGGAGTTCATGTCTCCAGGCCTCAATGTCCAGGTCTAAATAAAGACCAAGGATTCAGCTTGCTGCTGGCTGAAGCTGAAAGGAGTCTCAATGATCACCACACAGCACCATTAGGCCGACATGGTTCTGGCTTTTCATTATTGATTTATTTTGCTTTGAGACTGAAGATACTTAATGATCAACTATCAAATGTTTCAACACTCACCGAAAAAGTTAAACTCTAGCTGTGAAAACATTCGAGTTAATACAATCCAGGTTAGGGGACATACACTCCACTGTATGAGTGTATGTGCACTGCCGCCCCCCCCCCCCCCCCCCCCCCAGTGTTGTTGCTGGTGGGGTTGTCCCCACTCCTGAAATTTGAGTCTGTGTTGAGGAAACCAGAGACCCCAACAGCAAAACAGGAGTATTTATAACAAGAGTTGGTGTGTGTGTGTGTGTGTGTTTGTGTGTGTGTAATGTGTTCAGAGAACAGACTGGATGAGGATGCTAACCAAACCAGACAGACTGGACACTCTGGTCCTCCTGACCCAATTTTCACTCTATCAACTTATCTCATCTCCTCTTGTTAGGAATTGTCCTTAAAGAGGCGTAAAGTTGTTCTTGCTGCATCTCAGACCCATATATGGATAGAGGAAGAGTAAGAGAAGCAGTAAAGTAAACTGGTGCCTGTGAGTAATTGAGGGGGTGTAGGACAGACTCCAATTGGCTCCTGTAACCCTGCTGTGAACTGTCTGTATATGTTGACTTGTCCAAACAATCTTTGACAGAAAACATTGCAGGAGGTTGCTTAGGGAGATTTTTAGGTGTTTTTCATAATGACCAGTTGAATTGTGGCTGAACACACCATATTAAAATCCTTGCACTACAGTGAATCTAGCCTTCCTGTGAAATGTTTCAGTTATGGAGAGAGGTGTGGGTGTTGGAGATATATGGGGCGTTAGACAGAGAGGTGTGAGTCATAGGTTGTCTGACAAAATGTGATGCTTGACCACTGTGCAGGAAAAACACATTTAGTGAAGATGCTTTCATTTGCACAGTTCTGCTCGGATCTTCTAAAGACCCTAAATGAAAAATAAGCCTTTTAAATTTCCTCTTAAAGGTGCAAAAATCTATAAGAAATTATGTTTTTACCATTATGGTGTGAAGTCTGTGTGTAGACCTTTGGTGTTCCTACACCCAAAGGACATGAAAGCTGTGCAAAGTCTAATTGTAATGTTTTTTTTTTTTTCTTGCCATCTCTACCAATATTAGTCTTGTCAGTTGAGAGGCAAAGAGTAATCACACTAAAATGTATAGATTTGAATCATACCACTCCATAACATTCTGCAGTCTTGAGATTTCTATCAGCCAAGTTTCATACAATGGTTTACATATGTGTCAGGTCTATTGCACAACAAAAACCTTTCATACAAGAGACAGCTCTTCTACAGTGTTCCACCTTTGCAAAAGTAAAACTGCAATGGGCTCTATGCATAGCTCCACTACTTCCTGAACTTTAGGTGTTTCCTTTGTTTCCTGTCTTTCATACTGGACGAACTGATTACTCCAGGTGTGTCTGGCCAGTTACTGAGATCAGGCACACCTGGATTAATCAGCTCCTCCAGTAATGAAAGACAGGAAACAAAGGAGCTACCTTAAATCCAGGAATACTGGAGCAGTGCATAGAGCCCATTGTGACAAGATTCCAGTTTTTCGGCTGTGGAAGCAATATTTTTGAAAGAATAATAATAATCAATATGTTGTTCAAGCCATACTTTTTGTCCTAAGATAAAAAATTTCAACATTTTTTGCATTGGTATTTGTTTCAATTGAAGGTTGAATATGGAATAGGGACAGAACAGCGACATCAGGTGTGTCAGGTTATAGTTTCAACGCGCAGAAAAACAATCAGCTAATTGGGACCAGGCTCCCCGATATGGCCAAGTAACCAACAGTCTGCAGCATGTCCAACAAGTAACACACGGAGAGTATAAAACTGACAGCTAACGTCAACTGCCACGTAGCAAACAAGTTAGCTTACCGATCCAGGAGGAAAGTCGCCATTTCCGTGTTTTGACGCCGTGGAAAACGTTTATGTGGGTCCATTTAGTGTAGTCTTCATCTAAATTTACTCCAGGTTTTGCTCTTTTCAGGTCACTCCTCCTCAGAAACAGATAACAAGGTTCTGAAGCAGCTGCTTCTCTCGCCGTCTCCATTGTTTGCCCCTGTACCAGCCTAACTGTGACCAAAATATTGTTGCCACACAGAGATGGTATTTGGCAACCCGCAATTATAGACGTAAATATAATGCCATTATCGAACCTCTTAAAGTTTATTTTATAATTATTTTTAGGCTAAATATAATTTTTTCAAGGAAATGTTGTACTTTTATTTTACCCCCCCCCCCAACGACCTGTGGAGTTTTTTAGTTTGTTTGTTTTTAATTAAGCTTTTAATAGAAATGGTCCATATTTAACCTTTAAGTATTTGATCTATCACTTTGAAACTTGATTCACACAATGTACCAGGATTCATTTAATTTTTAATTTTTCTTTATTTAAAGCCCTGGATCAGAAAATGAGGCAGGGCACCCTGGCAGTGCAGGAACCTCTGAGTGGGTTGGGCAAGACAGCAAACAGGACAGGCGAGTCAACTCAGCTGACTCCAAAACAGGAGAAACACCAGCTGTGGTCTGGCTTCATGCCAGGCCCATGACAAGCAAGACATCTGCATATTCTATGCTGGGAGCTACGCCTGGTGGGAATCTTTTTAAACCCCTGCACTCGTAGGGTGTCTGTAGATCCCAAAACTGTAAAGATGAGTTCAAGCTCAAGTGAAATAGAAGATGCAAGAAGCCAAGGCCTGGCAAGAAGCAAATCCAGAGATCCAGTTGCTACCTTCAGTCTCCCCCAGTGTCCAGAGGGGCTGCAGATAAAATTCTCAGACATTTATCCTCCAACTGAGTTACCCTGTACATGGCTTTGTGTATATGGCAATTCAGCTCTATGATTATACTCTGTCACTGGCTGAAAGTTGTATCAACGGCACATTGACTTGATTCTGTCTCTCCGTTTATAAACAGGAGACTGATGAGTAGGTGTGCGAGTCTGTGAAACAGGTGGTTTGAAAAGAGTTTAAGGAACTACATTGTTGATAATTGTGTAGAAAAAGGGCTGTTAAATGCGTTTTAGTTCAGAGGCCACATATGGCACAGCACAATTTGATCTGAAGTGGGCAAGACCAGTCAAATAATAGCATGATTGGCTATACAGTAAAAAATGACAACTCCAAATTATTCCTTTTATTTTAGTGCAATGAAGTAGAATTACAATATCACAATATTTACACTATCCTTTTTTGAAGGCATATTACCTGAAACTGCTTAAGAAAAATAAGTGCAGTTTTAACTAAATTTAGCTTCAGTTCATTATTTACAGTCGTCCTCAAAATTATTCATACCCTCCAATTAAGGAAAAAAGCTAAATTCACAATCAAATAACAAGAAATTAAAGAAACTAATAATAAATAAAAGTTCACAAAATTATAATTTAGTGGAATAAAATGTTTCCTTTGAATTGTGGTTGGAAATAATTTAAAAACAAACAAACAAACAAACTGTCCCAGACACATAGCACATTTCCCTTTAACAGTGGACCAAAACATCTGTCAACAGGTGGAGACGTCTTTTTGAACATTAGAGAAAACACATGATTGCAGTGATTGCCTCAAAGTGTTGTTCAACAAAATTTTAGCTTCGGAGCCCCATCATGCTTGCTTACTCTTTTTGTTTTTTGTGTGTTTGTTTTTAATATTTTTTTCAAAATCAATGTAATGATTTTCATAGAATTTTTATCTATGATTACTTTTTTCAATTTCATCATATTTCACTGAAAGCTGATTTTTTTCCCCTTCTTTAATTTAAGGGTATAATTTTGAGGACGATTTGTACATGTACACAAATTTTAAAAACAATGGATCTACAAAACCACAAAACATTTGATCACATATCTAGAACTGAAAAATGCAATATGTTGTATTGTGATCAGACTAACTTGTCAAGAGCTTTGAGTTACTACATACCTGTTCATTTCCATGTAATAAGACTGACCTTCTGAACTGACTCACCTCATAATTTATAATAATTTATACTGAGATGAGATTTATTAAGCAAGAAATTTATGAAAAATATAAGTAGTTATTCCTCTGTCTTGTCAATTTTTAATATCTAAAAAAATGCAACCTCACAAGGACAAATTAGGAATTGCAACTACTTTTAAAAATATATCGCAGTTAATGTCTATATCATTTTCACATTTACCAGCTTCATCCCACAAGCCAGATAACCCTCTGGTGGACAGGTTTGGACCCCTGGGTTGTACATTTAACACCTTTTGGGCAAGGTCCTGCTTAAATGACTACTGACCTCCTGAAAAAAAATATCAGCTCTTTGGTAGCATGATTGTCCAATGTGTGCTTCTGCATCAATGAGACCCTCCCACAAGTCATCAATGCCATTGTCACTGATGCACCCCAGTTCTTGGCTTTCACACTTTTAACTGAAGACAGTCTTTCTTTTCGTTCCTGAGCCCAATGTTTATTTTTCCTTAAAGCAGCTGAAACTTTGATTTATTTGATCTCAGAATATGTGTCCACTGTCCTTCTGTCCATCTGGGATGAGCTTGTATCCAGATAACTTGAGTATCAGTGTACTGAGTGACTGTGGTTGTTTAGGGTACTCCATAGCCAATGTGGCAATATTGATGACAATGGAGTAAGGATAGAATCTGCAGTACTGCCTGAAGGCTTAAGTAAAGGTCACCTGCATCCATCTGTGATTTTCAGCCTTTCAGAATTTATTTGCATCATTATGCTCTGTAAGTGTTGAAAGACACTTTTTTTTGGTCCAGATTTCATTTTATTTTTCACATTTCCACTGATTTTATTTTTCTTGATGATTCTAGTATTTCGCTAGCAGGAAAATCTAGATCTGTTAATATTTCCCAAGTACAATTATTCAGCTGGTCATAAAAACAAATAAACAAACAAAGCAAAAACAACAACAAAACTCCAAATTTCTTCACCACTAGCTGATTCAGTGTTGTCACTTGCTCAGGAGTGCCATGTAAACTTTACACAACAGTGCCCTCTAGTGTTTCACTTATGACAGATTTGAACTAACACAAAGTCTAAACCCCACTCACTTACAGTAATTTGGATTTGTTCATTTCCGTATTGACTATATTTGTAAATCAACATTATTGCTCCTACAAATGTTTTTCTTTTTTATGGTATGGTTACAGAAACAAACCCAAAACACTACAGAAGCCTGGAAATGCTATGAAAGTGCAGATTATTATTTTAATATTTTTAGATTACTTTGCATTTAACTGTTAAGTATGTTTGAGTAAAATTGGCTCTTGTAAAGCAGATATGTATGTCCCCTCTCAGTTGCTTGCTGTTATTGTCTTTTTTTCTCAGTGTTAACACAGGAAAAGCAACTCAGAGGGTGTTAATAATTATATGTGACTGTTTCCTTGCAGGGACATAAAAAAAGAGACAAACCTTTAGAATGGAAATTACTGAGCATGATTGCAACTTGATACTGACATTTTCTTTATTTAATACAAAAAAAAGCAACAAGAAATGTTCATGGAATTAAATAAAATAAATACTGTGCTTCATAGTTCATACTCCATTCTAAATATGTTTATGTATGGGTAACAAAAAATTTTTATACACTATTTTTGATAAAATATATGAATGTAAATGTTTTTAACATTTACTTACAATTTAAAAAGTAAGAAAATATTGTTCTGTACATTGACAGCAAAGTCTGTCAGCTGCTCTTGAAATTCATAATGCAAATATTAAAAATCATGACATAAAAATACTTTTACTTACATTTTCAAACATAGCTATATATTTAATCCTACTTTAACATCCTTGCATGATCCCCGCTAAGAGGCAAACCTGACACAACCAAGTTAGATTTAAACTTATTTGAGTGCCAGCGTCCCCACTTGAAATTAAATATGCAACATGTGCACACACTTACATAAAAAGTACACACAGTGTTTATAAAACTGCTGGCAAAATTTGGTTTTAGGAAAAAGCACTGCTAAATGAAAAATTCATTTCTGTGGATACATCAGACCTTTTGTGTATTCAGAGAGACCTGTTTTCTCTGCGATCCACTCGTTGTAATTGGTCACCTGTGTGTAAACACCTGGCTTGTTTTTACTGGCGCAGCCATCTCCCCAGCTCACCACCCCAAACAGAAACATGCGGCCTGATGCTTGGCACACCAGAGGCCCACCAGAGTCACCCTGTAAGGAGGGAAGTCAGTCAACTACTAAGATATGAAAATTGGTTCCTATTCTTCAAAATAACATGGAATCAGTCAAACATGCAGCATAATGATACACATTCTCTCACATCTTGTTTCCCAGTGCATGCATTTACGTATATTGATGCAGTGGATTGTAAACTTACTTTGCAGGCATCTCTGCTCCAGTCAGGGCTTGCAGCGCAAAGCATGTTCTCAGTGATGAGGTGTTCATAGGACAACCCTCTTTTGCACTCAGTGCTGGAGAGCAAAGTCACATCGGCCTGTTTCAAGAGTTGTGAGTATGACCAAGAGTCTGCAAATGAGACAGTATCAGGTGTAAAATGCACTAAAATGGCTGAAAGACCAGTAATGAACCTGAATGTGAGAGATTCTGTTATCCTTACTAAACATTTCTTTCCCAAATCCTGCGATGCTGCATATGAGTCCTGGAGGAAGTTGAGTGTGAAGTGGAGGAAGGCAAGCTGTCCGAACAGATGCTGTCTTAATTGCACATCCTCCATCACTGTTTTTGATCTTCAGCAGTGCTGAAATGTAGAAATAAATACAGACATGAGTTATGCAGACAGAATATTTCCTTATTTATTCAAAACCTGGATGCAAAACAGTGATTATGTGCACCTATGTCGTTGTTGAAGTTGGAATCATTGAAATCTTGGTGGATGATCAGTTCTTCCACAGTAAAGCTCTGCTCTCTGTCAGTATCTGTGTCATTGATGGCGGTTTTCCCCAGATACACTGACAAATGCTTGAGATTGGTATGCACCCTGAACAGAGCCAAAAACAAATGGTTAAGGCATACAGTGGGTAAGCATCTTACACACAGATGTCAATCACATTATAGTATGATAGTTGTAGAGGAGAAAATGATAGGGTTGTGTTTCCTCACCCATCATGGAAGCAGTGTGCAGCTGTAAGAATCCAGCAAGGTGAGATGAGAGAGCCGCCACAGAGGAATTTTTGGCGCTTAAGGAAGATAGCAGCAATCCATGGGTGTGACTCTATGGGTATAAAAGAACCACCCACAATCTTATTCATCCTCCGCTCAGACCGTTGACCACATGTCCACTCTATAGGGACACACAGGAAGGATGAGTGTGCTGATCAAAGAAATCACCTGATGCCATTGAGAATATATGAATTAAAGGACAAAATCACCTGTATCCACAGGAGTGGGAGGCATTCTTGGTCCAAGTGTTGATCCGACTGTTGGTTTTACTGATGGTTTTACTGTCGGTTTCATTGTCTGTTTTAATGTTGGTTTCATTGTTGGTCTTACTGGTGTTTTGGGTGTTGTTGGAGCACCTAGTGTTGGAGCAGATAACAGACACCGTTAAATCTTAATGAAATGCCCAATGTTTCACTGGTATATTTTAGATTTTTTTTTTTAAAAAAGTGAAATGAATTATATTTATTCAACATAAAGTGAAATGTGAAATGTGTTCTCAGTCTTACATCTGGGAATACTGCAGAATTCACTCACAGTTCTCCTTCCTTTTCTCACATAACACCAAGGCATTAAGCTCTGGTCAGGATTCCTAATGTTAAAGCAATTATATCAAAGATGTGACACTTTTAAAAAAAGAAAAAAGAAAAAAAAGTTGTGTTTCGGCATCAAGTTTAAAATATACCTGCAGTAATTATGGTTTCCAACGCCCTTTGAAGCCCCCAAGGGTGCCTCACGTGGTTCCAGTAAAGGCACTTGCGACCATAAAATGATTTGTTCACAAATCCCCTGTAACTGCTGCCATTCCCAGACCGACACATCCCTGCAGATTATAATACAAAGGTAGAACAGAACATTTTAATATCTGCTTCTAAAATATGAATATTACTACGCCAAAATTGCCTGAACAGGCGGCTTACCTGTCTTTTTGGACCTTCCTCTTGAAAATGCCTGAGAGGAAAAAAGAAGTCAGTTTTGCATTTATTTATCTATCTGTTTATTTTTTTGCAATTTTCTGCTTTCCAAAGTTATTTCACTTTGTTCGCCCATACCATGTTGGCACTTAATACTCCAAGGATGATGATGATGACGAATAGCCTCATCTTCCCGTCTGGTTTTGCTTCTGCTTTTTGGAGATATTTTTGTCTGAGAATGGACACAACAGAATTACAGAAATGAAACGTGATAATTCTGGAGGCGTGGAAAAAGGGCTCCTGTGTCCATATATGGAGTCTATTACAAAGCACTCAACAAAGCTGTGGACAAAGACACGTGGTCTTGGTTGAAGTGTGAATCACATAAACAGTTCCCACATTTCTAAAACTGATATTCTTGTCTGTCTTGTTTAGATATATGCTTAAATTGCAAAATGTACCCCAGGCACAGATCATCATGCAAAGTTCAAATTATTACAAATGGTTTATGCATATTTTTCCTTTTTTTTTTTTTTTTGGGGGGGGGGGGGGGGGGGGGGGGGGGGGGTAGCTGCATGTGCATTAATTTTATAGCAGAAAAAATGTGTTTTCAGGGCTGTAATGTGAGAGCAACAGCTAGAGGATGATCACTGCGTGTGCTCTGTACTGTAAACATACTTTCTATCTGTACAGTGAGTGCAATATCAATTTAGGTTAGTAGATTACAGCAAAGTCTGTGAACACCATTACATCACGTTAGTTTTGCGTACATATCAAAAGTTGAATTTACATATATTCCAGATATATGTTGTCAAAAAGATAATGATAAAAGAAAACGTGTGCATTGTATGATATTTACTTTACTCAAATTCTGTTACATATTCATGAGGTGAACTAAAGCATGCTACATTTTCAAAAATGCATCAGGCATGAGGTCTCAAAGATCTGTTTACCTTCCTGGCGTCTCTGTTTCTCTCCAGCTCCTCCTTGTCTCTTCTGATATGTTGTTTAGTTGTGGGACAGCTTAGACTAACACTGTCAAGTTGTTCTATTGTTGCAGGACTGATCCTCCCATTATTTCCTTCCATTTAAATAGACAGAGAAGTGGGAGGTCTTAAGGAGATCACAGGAAAACATTACTTGCACGTAATGGCTGAGCAAATCTGTGAATTCGTCATGTCCTGTGATGCATATTATGAACAACCCCTTCCCCTTAAAACATAGTTATTCATTAAAAAAAATATATATCCAAAATTGGTCATGTGTACATGGAAATCATCTATACATGAAAGGCTGTAGATGGGTGTAACAGTCAGAGAATATTAATATATGGACAGCTTCACAATGCATTGTTTGGGAAAGTGTAATATGATTGTATTATAACTTAAGAAAGGGGATCTGTCCAAGCTCATCCAAAATAAAACAAGTTTATTTTAAATCTGAAGACATATCTTGAGTTTTGTTGGCTGAACACCAGCAAAAAAATTAGGTCTTTTATATACAGTAGGTGCATTAAGATTTTTGTTGTAATATTTTGTGCAATTTTCTGTGTGCATAATTACATGAATAATAACTATTTTCAAAAACATAACCTCTGGATGTGTATATTTTTAAAAGTTATTTTATTTATTAATGCTGTTCAATTTCTCTAATAACACTGCATCTAATAATTGATATATTTTCCACATCATATTTAGATCTGAATCTTGAAATAATGGTGAATTACAGCATATTATCCAACTTTTTACTCCAAAATTTGGCATTGATAACAGGGGAGCTGTATCAGCTATTAATGTTTTTTCACATCTGACCATAACAATACAACACAACTTCCCTCAAAACAAAAAGCGTTTGCTTGAGTTTTGCAAGGAAATTTCTTAATTAAAACATCCCCCAATGATTACATCACCAATAATCCTGACGGCTGTGTTAGTCACATTTCCTCCTTTTTATGTTATGACAATAACAGGATACTTTTACTCTGTGCAAGGCCAGGGGTCTCAGATGGGGAAGATAAATACAGGCACAATGCCATGTTCAGAACCATTAAACAAATGAGCAATACATCTTGACTGGGCAATGTTGTAATGGCAGTACCCGGGAAGATGTCTCATGCAGGTGCTTCAAAAGAAGAACTATATGATAAAATTACTCAACCCAGAAAAACCCAGGAAATTTGTGGGTAAGACAGCTGCAATCAGAGAATTTGTTTGTGTCATTTACTGACTAAATCTCATGACTCCCCCAGTCTACACCTGTGACACTCCAAATATTGATAAAGGCTCAAACCTCACTCTGAGCAGCTGTTTCCCAAATCATGTATCATATTTTAAATCAAAGAAAAGCAGATTCAGCTGGTATGAATTGTCTATCTGCATTAGACAAATTCCATATCCCTCTTTTTGTTCAATATGGTTATTTTTTCGTTTGCAAGAGAGGTTTTTGTTTAAAAAAACAACAACAAAAACCAAACACGGCAACAAAACAAGCAGTTAAGAGGTTTGACTCTGTTTTTGAGACCACATCTACTCAAATAAGATTATTATTATAAGATTATTCTATCTATTGAGCAGGTTGACCAAAAGTCTGTGTGCACAATTTGTAGATGAACTGCTGAAAACTTGAAAGAATTAGCATCTGCAGTTTTATTACTCATCCCACTGTATATTTAGGCATCTTTATTTATTTAGAACAAGGAAGCACACTGACTCATGCACAGAGAAAAGGAAGTAAATATGAAACTGATGTAAAAGTTTAATTAAAATCAATTAACAAAACTGCATTTTGTCTTGAGTAAATTTTAATTACCTTAATGGTTCATTTTCATGCCTCTGTTTTGAAAGTGAGAAATTGAATTCACATTTTTTTCTTGACATTTTTTGTGCACAAAACATCGTTCCTCTTTTCTTCACACCTTTTAAAAGGTACGAATCACACCTCTAATTTGAGCAGCTGTGACAGGAAAGTGGTCAACAACTGCTTAGAAAAATAGTTATCTTTATGCACCACCCAATTTTCTCAGATACACACATCCTCTTAGTAATGGGCATTTTGAATCATAAATTTTACACTTCCCTATTCGATGACAAAGAAATTCACCTTCTTCTCCATTCCTGCTGATGAACAGATTTGTTGAAATTAAAGTTTAAGATTGTAAGACAACAGATGAGAAGCAGTTAAGAAGAAAGTTTTTTTTCTTGCATGAAGGTGAAACTAAACTGACTATACTGAGAAAAACTTTCACAATTCTCTGCATCACTGAACCCCACTACAACCAGAATTTTAGAGTGTTGCATTAGAACTGGTTATCTTTGTCCATCCTGTTTTGTTTGAATGCAAGTTTTTTCCAAGTAGTTTTAAACTATCAATTAATTTTTTGTTTGCTAAAATGTTCCAATATAAAGCAGAAGGTTTGCATTTGATCCCTTTATACATTTAGATTTTCTGCTTTAAAAACCTGTGTGACATTTTTTAAAATGTGTTTTGCAGACAGTTTGCCTTCTTCATATAACTGCATTTTCCTAACTGTATGACAGATAAAGAAACTTCAGAATGAAACGCTCACCTCAAAGATGTTAAAAAATCTGCTCAGTTTAAAAGTTTAATTTAGCTTGTTTTTCATCAGAAGCTGTTTGTTGAAAAAAACCTCTTCAACTTCATTTCATGTACTTTCTACATATTTTTTAGATTACATGTTGCTTATATTAAAATGCCTTATGAAGTTAATGCAATAAATGGGGCTGAGATTGATTTTTACTATTTTTTAAAAAAAAATAATATCCATGAGGTTATTGAATTTAATTTTCAGACAAATTGGTATTGGTATACCTACTGTTTGTAGAATGGATTGTGGTGTAGTCTCCTTCTTTATTTCAATTGGGAAGCGTATCCCTTATGGAAGTTATCACTTATGATTCATATTAAGACAACATTAATTTCATTGTGCTCACTTGTGGACAGATAAGCAAGATTGTATGCAAGCACCAAGTTAAAAAAAAAACCCCCCAAAAAAAACTCATAGTGGTGTCCAAGGTAATTAGTGATCCAGTGTGGTTAAACATCTGCTCCATCATGAATGATTCATTTCCTGTCCTTTAAACTAAACCAAGGCTACTTGAGAAGTTTTTCCCAAATGTAATTGGGCCCTCTTTATCCACTCTGAGGACTTTGGCTGGTCATTGATTTTCTATACATGCCTTGTCCTGCTGAGGTCCACAAGAAGACTTGAGTCTCTACCTAGATATCATCAGATAGCAGGCAGGATACACCCTGGCAAAGCTCCCGGTCCATTACAGCATCAATCAAACAACAAACAAAATAAGTTATCAAAAATTTTTACACCTATTCTGGATTTAGAAAATTTAAGCATCTTAACATAGATGTATTTAAACTGTGGGAGTAGCCTGAGTACCCCCCCTCCAAAAAAACCTCCCACACGCTTCCACTCCTTGTTAAATCATAAATTAACTGTGGTTTATCACATTTTTGTAAAGCTGAGTTCAATTTCTCTAGCCACACCCAGGCCTGATTACTGCCACACCTGTTCTCAATCAAGACATCACTTAAAGGGACTAGAGGCAGGAATTGTGAAAGAATAAACATGCATGTCCAGTTTTTTAATACTAATGGGTGATGAACCGCTAAAAACCAAAAAGAACGAGCCCATCCACGTCTCTCTCCGTTGCCTTGAACAGGCTATATGCTGCATAATGCGCTGCAATTCAGTGACCAAATCTTCTGCGCTGTCCTGCGGATGTGACGTCAAATGATGTTGCATCTGTGTCCCCAACAGTTTTGATACAGGAAGGAGACGGCACGGTAAATTCACACACTGTAAGTGATAGTTATGGATTCTTCTACCGTCAGCAAACGATCCAGATCAACTGAAAGACACTAAAGAGTGTCACTACGAAGAAAAAGACTGTCAGCGCAGTAAAAAAACGTTATAGCTTCAGTTTGTGCACGCTCCCGTGACGGCTTGGCTGGTGGCTGCAGTTCCCCGCAGTGCCAGTAGTGGCAGTCGCGAGTATCAATTCTTAATCTTGCCTCAAACCCCTTTAAATAGGACCTGCCTGACAAAGTGAAGTAGACCAAGAGATTCTCAAAAGCTAGAAATCGTGCTGCGATCCAAAGAAATTCAGGAATAAATGAGAAACAAAGTAATTGAGATCCATCAGTCTGGAAAAGTTTACAAAGCCATTTCTAATTGGGACTCCAGTGAATCACAGTGAAAGCCAATCACTCTGTCATCCAAGAGGTCGCAAAAGACCCCAGAACAACATCCAAAGAACTGCAGGCCACACTTGCCTCAATTAAGGTCAGTGTTCATGACTCCACCATGAATCTTATGATGTGTTATGAGGTCTTATTTTGTCTCTGCATCTGTTCATGACTTCAAGCTGAAGTGCACTTGGGTTCTGCAGCAGGACAATAATCCAAAACACACCAGCAAGTCCACCTCTGAATAGCTTAAGAAAAACAAAATGAAGACTTTGGAGTGGCCTAGTCAAAGTCCCGACCTGAATCCGATTGAGATGCTGTAGCATGACCTTAAAAAGGCGGTTCATGCTGGAAAACCCTCCAATGTGGCTGAATTACAACAAATTGCAAAGATGAGTGGGGAAAAATTCCTCCACAGCGCTGTAAAAGACTCATTGCCAGTTATCGCAAACGCTTGATTGCAGTTGTTGCTGCTAAGGGTGGCCCAACCAGTTATTAGGTTTGGGGGCAATCACTTTTTCACACAGGGCCATGTAGGTTTGGATTTTTTTCCCCCTTAGTAATAAAAACATTAATTAAAAAACAACATTTTGCATTTACTTGTGTTGTCTGTCTAATTTTTTTTTTTTTGATGATCTGAAACATATAAATGTGACAAACATGCAAAAAAAAAAAAAAAAAAAAAAAAAGAAATCAGGAAGGGGGCAAACACTTTCTCAGACAAATACTATATATATATATATATATATATATATATATATATATATATATATATATATATATACATTTGCCATTCTGTATAAAACCTGAAATGTGTCTTGCTTTACAAACTCAACAGTTGCAGTAAATTTTATTTCACTGTAAGTATAAATTTGAAAAAGAATGATGCTTTCTCCTTAGGTACAACCAAATCTATTTCTGTTCCTGTGTCTAAATCACCTGTCCATGAGTTGAATCTCCTGGTAGGCTACCAGTCAGCCCATCTTTTTGACCAGCCTGTTATCTTATCATCAAAATCCAGAAAAAGATTCTCGTTGCATCAGCTCTCTCCCACGCTTGAAGCCGTTTCCCCACATTTTCTGGTTAATTGCTAATGTTTTGCGGTCTGCTGTGTGCTCATCCTTTGCTTAAAAGATTATGTAATGTTGAGCTCTATGACAATTAAAACCGCTGTTGTTTGTACAGATTTCTTGCGCAAAAGTTTTTGCAATATAAAAGATCCCTTGACACTGTGGACAGTTGAAAGGCTGTATACATAGACAAATACACACACGCGCACACACACACTCCAGGGGACCCCCCCCCACTCACACACACACACATGTTTGTTTGCTATCCCTATGGAGTACATTCTTTGACATAATGCAATCCCTAGCCCCTTACCCTAACCCTAACGCCCATTACTGATTGCCTAAACCAGGGGTCTCCAAATTCTTTTGGAGGGCCATAAATGACTCTGATACACCCATGCATACACGGGGAGAACAGGCAAACTCCACATAGGAAGGCCACTGTTGGAATTGTTCAACCCCCCCCCCCTCCCCAGCTGGGACTCAAACTAGCAACCTTCTTGCTGTGACACTGCGGCGCTAACCACCCTGCCACCGTGCAGTCCTTTTTTTTATTTTGAGTATGATTCTTAACCCAGTCTGCTTTTGGGTTATTGATTTTGATTTCCATTGACCATTGTTAAATATGGGCTGTACGATGATGTGGTGGTTAGCACAGCGGCCTCACAACGAGCAGGTTGTTGATTCAAGCCTAATCTGGGGAGGGGATTGAACAGGGGCCTTTCTGTGTGGAATTTGCATGTTCTTCCTTTGTCACTCTATCCTCCTTAGAAGTGAATTCAAGTGTGGGTGGTTGTTTGTCCCTCAGTGTTAGCCTTGTGATGGACTGGCAACCTGTCCAGGACCCTGCCTCTCTCCTGCAAATGGCTGCATAGGCCTCAGCCCCCCATGACTCCGAATTATGAATGACCGTTCTTATGTTATTTTGTTCTCAACACATTCTGCTTTGTAATGAGTAAAGATTTTCAACTTTCATCAAGATCTACTGTAAGATGTGCTGTTTGTTTCATTTATTGTTTTGAGCACTATTTGTGAATACTGTACACTGTTAATATACTGTTTATATATCACAACTAAAATGACCATTTTGTCGGAGCAACTACAGTCCCTGACTTAAAAAGAAGTCTTCCTCGCATGTTTTATTTCACTTCCTGTCTTTGTCTTTTTGCTGCTTGCTTTCTTTGCAGTCCATGTTTGTCAATGAGTTCTTTGCTGAGTATGTGATGTGCTTTTCTCTTTTTCTCATTTCAGGTCAGGCAAGCTTTGGCCTGCTTGTCTTTTTCCTGTGCATTAGTCAGCGAGCCCGGAACCAACTAATGTCCTGCCTGATTCTGCCTTGGAGTCAACTTTTTGATTTTCTCCAGAGGGAAAATCCAACTTTCAATGTCATATTTTCCAATTGATCAGCAGCTTAGTCCCACCACTGCCCAGTATTGCCAAGGTTCTTAATTGTACAATGATTTGGCTGATTTCTCTCAGACTCTATGCGTCAAACAACTGTTCGCCGCAGTATTGGTAAATATATGTCTTATTTATGAGTCCATCTTGGGTGGTCTTTGAAGGTGTCCATGTTTTTAAGTTTGAGTCAGCTGACAATCCTCAAACTGTTGAGCTGTTGAAATTAAATCTTAGTTTGATCCAAGTTAGTCACCACAAAGATTGTCATTAAATTGCTAATGTCTGTCTTGACTTAAAGTAAGCTTATATTCCGCTTGGTCTCTAATTTTGTGGCCCTCGTTCTTCTATTTCCAAAGTCCGATTGAATGCTCGCTTGTCATGTTGAAGTTAAGTGTTGTCCCCTTTAATCTTGAGTTTGGAATGGAAAAGAGAAAACTGTGTGAGCAGATGTCAGAAGAGGAACATCCAAGTGCTATAAAGTAAAGATCCTGTCATGTTTATTGATCGACCTGTACATGTAGAAAAGGTGTTTTCACTGATGGGTTCATCATCCTGCAGAGGAACTGTGCTAATTAAATTCAGCTGTTTTAGTGATTGGATGGAACAACTGCCGGACAGGATTTTTGCTTTCTGGACCAGGGATTTCCACCTCTGGTATCTAAATTCACTGTTAATACATCCTTGATCCATGACTTGGGTTGTGAAGCAAATGCTGAAGATCTTTGCACATTCAGAAGCACTAATCCTAATAATGATCTATCGGATGATCCAATATCATCTAATAGATTATTGTTAGGATATCAAATTGATACAGTAATCATTTGTAAGATGTGGTTGAGAGAGAGCTTGTGGAATTATTTATATTTCCTACAACAACCGAAATGTCATATTCTAAATTTGATGAGGAAAGTGTCAACCTTAGGTGTGGTCAATTGTGCAAATGATAAAGTCAGACTCCATTAACTTGCTTATCATATCCAAGTCGTAGAGATTCTAAATAGCCGTAAGGTTTACACTATATTCCACTTTAATGTATAGAAATACAAGTTTATTCTGGGCTATCAGCTTTCTTTTACAATATGTGAATATTTTAAAGCTCAACAGTTTGTGGCAATTGTAAAAAGATTAGTCTAGATGATCCTTTTTTCCCCCCTTGCCACTTATCTAGGATTGGGTCGTGGGGGCAGCAGAAAGGGCCAGCCTTCCCTGTCCCTGACCACATTTGCCAGCTCATCCAGGGGGATCCCGAGACATTCCCGGGCCAGCAGAGAAATATAACGCCAGAATAGATTATTTTCATTTTAATTCCTGACTTAGGATAGGAATAAAATATCTTTTATTATGCTTTAGTAGCCTTTTTTTTGGCGATTTTATATGAATGGAAGTGTTAAACCAGTATGATATTGTCTACATTAGATCATTAACTGAAAACAAAGATATTATTTTTGTTTTGTTGGTCTGGAGGTATAAAATATTGTTGAAGATATACAAAATCATAAGAACCATGATTACAAGTACACACCTGGGCTGATATAAGCACAAATTACCTTACCTGCAGTAGCTACTTTGCATACTATACAATGGTACTGATCAAATTAAACAGACTTCCAAGTTTCACATCTGCCTGTTAATAGCGAAAGTCTGCATAATCCTAGGGTCATAATTTAAGTTTGTAAATAGCACCATCTAGTGATCAAATAAAATATGATTAATTAAATAAAGACTCCCCTCTAGCTGCCAGGGAGTTTCCAGGGTGAAAAAAGCAACAAAAAAACGAGAGCCTTTAAACTCCCAGACCAATATTTTGCTTGCAGGTTTGGGTGTAGGCTAAAGGGGAAACCCCCCATCATCAGGGGTTGTGTTACAAAAATCCTTTCTGCTGCGGGGGTTTAGACGCGCGTGCGCAGAAGTAACTCCAGCCTGTCAGCAGTGTACTTTCACTTTACTGAGTCGTAGACTCGCTGTAGTTTTCCATGCGGCGCTCCCACAAAAACACAACATATATTTTAAAGCCATGGTTATTGGGTAAAAGACACTTTCGCTGGACTTAACTTTCCACTCAAGCACTAATTAAGAAAACGAAACGTTAACAATATGGTTAGCTAACTAAAAAGCAACTATGTTTTGACATTCAAAGTACGCCGAATATCATCTGTTGACTGACCTCCAGAACAGGTGAGTGGACAATGCTGGGATTTTAGATGTCAGCTTTTATTTTTAAACATACGTTATTGCACATAACAAAGCATTCAAGTTGTCTTTGAGTTATTTGACCTCACATAGCCTGATATCGTCAATGGTACAAAAATAAATAACCGAACTAGCCAGTTAGCCTTGGCAAGAGACAACCGAAACCCAAATGGATAATGTAGAAATGTAGGCATGCGTCACTGCAATGATTTAACTTAAACAATAGAATGAGAGGCATCTACAAAAAAGGTCAAAATGGGTTTAAAGTACAGATAAAGCTGTAACAAGATTAACAGAATATTCATTGCCTATTGATAATTATAATAATTATAATTACTGATTTATGATGCGTTGTAATATTAATAATAATAATAATATGTTAATAGTCACACCTCATTGAGCATGCTACAACTAGGGTGCAAGCATAAACTAATCACTTCAAAGGAGGAATACCTACTGAACTACCAGGACAAAACAAGAAGTTGATTTTGTTTTGACTCTTTTTTTTTCTGAAGTATTTGCACTTTGCACTTCTGAAACATGGAGCGACCTGGCCTCAAACAAAACCAGCTTTGTGACTCTTGGGAGTTGAAGGAAAGACTTGGTATGGGAGGCTTTGGGCATGTCTACCTGTACCAGCACCTTGTAAGTTCTGTCAATCATTAAGTACATCCTGGAAAGTGTAATCTCAAAGCTCAGATGTATCTTACTTTGTTTTACTCCTTGTCTGTATTCGGAGCAGAAGACAGGAGCAAAGATTGCTTTGAAACTTTGCCGCCTTGAGCTCAGCCATAGAAACAAAGATCGGTGGAGCAGAGAGATTCAGATAATGAAGAAGTCAGTATGTCTTTTTTCTTTTTTTAAAAAATTATTTTTATGTCAAAACATTTTTTGCAAAATTTAATTACAAATTTGGGTTTTTGAGACCATTGTGGTACATTTGATTTTCACAGGCTGAACCACGTAAATATTGTCCAGGCCAGAGAAGTTCCAGAGGAACTGAACTCCATTGCTTTAAACGATCTACCACTGTTGGCAATGGAGTACTGCTCCAGAGGAGACCTACGCAAGGTACCAAATAAGTACTTTAGAAACACCTTAAATTACTTTCTTTAGGCTCTTGCACATAAATGAGAAGCTTGTTCGTTCAGGTGCTGAATAAACCAGAAAACTGTTGTGGGCTAAAGGAAAGTGAAGTCCTCTCACTGCTCAGTAACATTGGTAATGTTTTTTTGAATATATAACATCAGTTAAAAATCACTTCAGTCATATGTTGATGCATGATCTATATGGATTTTGTTTTTCCACAAATACAGGTGCTGGTATTCAGTATCTCCATGAAAATAAGATCATTCACAGAGATCTGAAACCAGAGAACATAGTTCTGCAAGAGATTGATGGAAAGGTTAGTAAATAACCCTTCATACATACCTGTAGCCTCCATAATCTGCAGTTTCCTATATATTATTACTGTATATAATGTGTTATATGTTTTTGTATTTGCTGGCATTACGGACATTTGTGTTCCTCAGCTCGTCCATAAAATCATAGACCTGGGTTATGCGAAAGATCTGGATCAGGGAAGTCTGTGCACATCCTTTGTTGGAACACTTCAGTATTTGGTGAGTAAGTGTTGCATGTGGTATAAATTATTATGTTATCGGTAGTTGTTCTTCAGTAAATGCCAACAGCTATGCAGTCTTATTATAAACTTTTCTGTACAAATGGCAGGCTCCAGAGCTGTTCGAGAGTATACCCTACACTGTAACTGTGGACTACTGGAGTTTTGGGACCGTGATCTTCGAATGCACATGCGGCTTTCGGCCTTTTCTGCACCACATGCAACCTGTACAGTGGTGAGCCAACAATGCATCAACCATGTGTTTGTTGATGAACCTGCTTTTTGCAGCAGTTTCAGTTTTGGTAGAAGTAAATCTGAAAGTCAGACTAGGCTTACATTTGCTATATGATATTTACAATAATGTTCTGCCTCCAAATTTAATTGCATAATAATTCATATAGATGTGCAGCAAAATATGTGCTGAGTCCAATTCAGTCACATCATGCTCACGTAGCAAACCTACTGTTGCATGGGGTCAGAGATACTCAAGTATGGTATGGACATGCAAGTTGTAAGGTATCCTAAGATACATGCACATGCACACGGTACCATGGAACGTGTTTAATGAAACATGGAAAAAAACTAAAAAAAGTGACACACTTAAGATTCTTTAAGGGAGCCATCTTTTGCTTAGATTGTGACTGTGCACACTTATGCATTGATGGATGTCTTCAGTGTTAGAAAAGTGAAAAATAAAGGTTTTTGTGGACCGTCAGAAAACCAGAAGACAGTAGTCCACTTCATCACAATGTCTGAAAAGTAATTGTATAAAAGTAGAAGCTAAAAAAGTGAACCTGAGCAGTTTTTTTTTTAAATGTTTAACTAGAGGCATTACACTTAAATATCTTGATAACCCATCAGCTGATTTTGATTATCAACACCTCTGTTTATCATAAATCAGAGGAACTGAGTGATAGCTCCCCAAACAGACCTTAGAAGTACTATGAGGATCCAGAAAGATTTGAACCCCAAGATAGTATACCTTAGGAAGAGTGAATTCTTAACCATAAAACCCCCTGTATCTGTATGTAAACTACCATGACCTTCATGATTCATTTCACACTATAAGCAGAGTCATAGTAGAACTCATTAGCAGTGTTTTTTTGAGGTGGAATATAACTTTTGACAACAAAACAGCACAGTAAGACACATTTTGTTTTGTTTATTATTACTCTTTGCTACCATTTGTCTGTTAGATCACAGAGTTTTTTGTCACAGAGTGATGTGACAGTTGTCAACAGAGTCTCCACTTTCACATGACACCTTGCTTTAAGTCGAGAAATGAATAGAAGTACTTAAGTGGACGGTGTTTTTCTTGTTTTTGTTACATCCCTATGCAATTGCTTTGGTTTAAATTGTGTTTTGATTGTATCCTGATGCTTGATACAGTACCTGAGTACTCTTACCTGAGTTTCTCCCCGTGATTTTGGTATGTTGTATGTTTAGATTGCTTCCTCGGATGTGCAAAGATTTTCTGTATTTCTTGGGGGATGACAAAGGATCCTTGTATGAAATAAGGAGTCACTACAGATTGTGTCTGAATGTTTTGTTGATTTGGTTTTCTGTTTGTGAAATGTATGTTCTTTATTTGGTCACATTTTGTCCCCTGCTTTTGTAGGACAAGCAAAGTCAAGAACAAAGGTCCTAAAGACATCATGGCAGTCGAGGACATGAATGGAGAAGTTCGATTCTCTCCACATCTGCCATACCCAAACAATCTCAGCAGGTGATGACAAAGAAACACTTCTACACACTGAAGAGTCATGATTATCCCATTCTAAGTCATTAGCATCTAATCCATATGTTTATGTGTGTTCATAGGCCACTGTTGGAGCCAATTGAGTCTCTTCTTCAGATGTTGTTACTTTGGGAACCTGCAATGCGAGGTGGAGGACTGGATCCTGAAACAAAAAAGCCATCCTGCTACACCATTATGCAGAATATTTTTAACATGAAGGTTAATCATGTGAACCTTGCTTTGGACTCATTTATTCTTCTATGCAGAATATCTTTATGTTAGACTTGGTGGCAGTAAACAAAGAAAAACTCTCATTCAACAACTTTATTTGTCTAGATTATTCATGTATTGGACATGACCTCAACTCAGCTGCACTCAGTGGTTTTGGGTGCTGAGGAGAGTTTACACTCCCTGCAGCTTCGTCTGGAAACACAAACTCAGGCGCACATCTCACCACTGAGTCAAGAGTTGCTTCTGGAGACGGGAATCTCCCTGGACCCACGCAGAGCGCCCGCACAGTGTCTGCCAGATGGTTTGGTATGTGGCAAACACACACAAACACAAGCCAGAATATTTAATGTCAAGGAGGAGCAAACCCACAGTAGTTACATGTGCAGCAGATGATAACAGCTTCTGCTGTGTGTCACATCTAAATAATTTCTTGTTGTGTCTGAAGTATTAGGTAGTCCTGAATTACAGTTAACCACTATTTCTAGGTGACTGTAATTCTGTAGTGAATTCTTGTAGAGTAAAAAAGCATTTTCATTATTTAGTGTTACTTAGGGGAAAAAAACAACAATTAGGGATGCACAGATACAACATTTTTTCAAATTGAGTACTTGTATGTGAGTACTTTTCGATACCAAGTACCAATATGAGTACTAATAAATCATTTCAGTTCACTGGTAAGGAGTGTGGACCAGAATATTGTGGGCCTTTTCCACTAGCACAGGTCAGCTCAGCTCAACTCAGTTGAACTTGGCTTGGTAGCTTTTCAATTACAATCCATTACCCCGACCACAAGTGGGTGGGGTAAGAGTAAAGCTGCTGCGATGTACTAGATTGTGCGACGTAAACGACAGCAGTAACAGTTTACACTACCTACCAGTAGGTGGCGGTAACGCACCTCATTAATTGTTAGCCAACTGCCAGTTAAAACAGCAACAGGGGAAGAAGACGAGGAGAAGTAAGATGGGAGGAAAGGATCATATCATTAGTTGTGCTATCAATAAGAGCTCTCATATGGCACGACTGGTAGCAAGCTTGCCTTGAGACCTGAAAGTCCTGGTTTCAAGTCCCTTTTAATGCAAACAATATTCTTTTTTTTTCTCCACAATCTTTTTGCAAATCTGAAATCTATCTATCTATCTATCTGTCTGTCTGTCTGTCTGTCTGTCAGTCCGTCTGTCCATCTGTACATTGACAATAAAATCTTTAGAATCTGAATCTTTTTTGTTGTTTGTTCATTTAACCTTTATTTAACCAGGAAAAGTCCCATTGAGATTAAAAACCTCTTTTAATAGGGAGTCCTGGCCAAGAGGCAGCAACCACAAGAATAAGCAGAATCTGAATCTATCTATCTATCTATCTATCTATCTATCTATCTATCTATCTATCTATCTATCTATCTATCTATCTATCTATCTATCTATCTATCTATCTATCTTATAGTTTGCCTGAAAAGGGACTTGAATCCACAACCTTCAGGTTACGGGGCAAACTTGCTAGCAATCACGTCACATTCTTGCTTATCTTAATGGTGCAAGTGATGATATGATCCGTTCCTCCCATCTTACTTCTTCTCGTCTTCTTCTTCTGTCGCTGTTTTTACTGGCGGCTGGCTAACAATTCATGAGTTGCGTTACCGCCACTTACTGGTAGGAAGTGTGAACTATCGCTCATTTAATGACGTCACTCTCTGACCCTGACATCTGATTGGCTAACCCCTTGACCAATAGGCGGCATGAAGTGAGATGACGTCAGACATAGCTCGCTTCAGTACGCTCAGAACCTCGCCAGAGCAGGTACAGAAAATATATCACCTCAGCTCGGAAAAGCCCAATAACCGAGGCGAGGTGAGGTGAGTTGAGCAGAAAAGTGATGGTGGAAAAGGGGCATTAGATGCAACAACTGAGTGGCTCATTGTGTGATATATCACTCTGACGACGACCAATCACACCAGAGCCACAAGAGCATCCGCCAGTCCCGGCCTAGCACCTGCACATTCATATACATAATTAACAGCAGAAACAACAGCAGACATAACATCTTAACAAACATCCAGCCAGAATCAGCTGAGTGACAATAACACTGTTGGTTAGATTTTTTATTTCTGCTATGCTAGCTTGATGCATACAGTAAGGATTCACATGAAGCATTCACAGATGACCCCAGTGTGCATCATAGGTGGTTTTGTTCTAAATTAAAAGGCATGTGTGAAAAGGCCCTCAGTGTTGACTTGCATACAGATTTTTGTTTTGATCATTGTGTGAACCGAACTAACCCCCCCCCCCCCCCTTATTTTTGCCATTTTCAGCATGGCTGGGATAGCTTTATAGTCTTCCTCTTTGATAAGAGCCTCTCCAAGTACTCTGGACCACTAACTGGAAGGCTTCTCCCAGACAGTGTCAACTTCATTGGTGAGACATCCACTGTAACTCTATATCGAGCTTTGAAATTATGATTTAAAGGTATAGTCCGAAGTTCCCCCCGTAAAAAATAAATGTTAGACTTCAGCGAGTGAAATCCGTCTCAAACCCCACCTTTGGGCCTCTACTCCTGTGCGGTGCGTTTGAACACAACTCTCTCTCCCCCTGCCTGTAATTTGCTCTTTTGTATTGTTTTGGTCTGGACGTTTCTGGGTGGAGATTTCTGTTTATAGTGGCAGCCAATGACAGAGCTAAGAGCATGACGCTGTGTTGGAATAAGCTCATGATTGGAGCAGACACCAGTCACTCGAACTCTCGAAGGAAAAAAAAAAGAGAAAGAAAGAAAACACTGTATATGCACCTAAGAAAAGGTAAGAGCTTCAGATAATGCAGTTTGGAAAACCAGGGGTAATAATAGTTTGGCTTGTACCCACTTCTGAGCTCTGAAGGAGAAGCTTGAAGTTGAATAGGCTAGCTAGAACGAGGCGGCCATTAGCCTGAGAGGGAGGAGCGCTAAGTTTGAATACTGTTGTTTGCAAACAGAAACGCTGGAGGGACTTCAGACTCTACCTTTAAGCTTCATTTTCTGTTTCTCCTGCTGCCGTTGATTTCTTGTTTTTCTTTTGGCCATAACATAAAAAAGCTTACACTCAGACCCATCCCTGCCTTTTGCTTGCTAATGGGGGATTATCACACTTCCGTGTTCCGAACTTCCGGTTTGAAACACTTAGACGGCCCACTTCCGGCCCATTTCAATGTCCCTGCCTTACTTCGTAAATAACGTGAATAAACGCCAACCCTACTTAAATTTTCACGGATTCCAGACTGAAGTGATACTAAGGAAGAAGTGGATCAAAGCGATTCTCCAGAGTGAAGGGCCGAACTTTATAATAAAACAACGTAGCATGTTTGTTTGTAGCCGGTGGGACACAACACCGGCATGTTAGCATTAGCCAGCTAGCGTTTACCAACGTTCTTAACTTTGTGCGTCTTAAAACACACAAACATCTGAAAATCGGATCGGATAAGAACAAACTCCCTCCACCTCTGACTGAAAATGTCTACTGCGGCACAATAGTGCTCCAACTTGGGGATGCACAATGTGGTACCCCAGCTGCACTGCAGCAGACAGGAAACAGCTGCTGTGAGTCATCAAAGCGGCCCAGAGAATTCTCGGCTCCCTACTTCCACACTTGGATGAGATCTACTCATGTCGATTTCTCCAACAGGCCAGATAGATCTGAAACGACCCCACCCACTTAGAACAGTCTGTTCACCACCTCCCCTCTAATGGGTTCAGTCATGAAAATCTGTCCAACAGACTCAGACACAACTTCCTCCAATAAAGTGGTTCACTTCCAACATTTAATGACTTCTCTTTAATCTGTTGTGATCGAGATATTGGTTTATGAGATTTGCAAATCCCTTGCCTACTTCTATCTACATTTTATACAACATACATCCCAGTTGTTTTTAATTGAAGATGTAAAAATACACATTTATCTCTAAAGTTAATTTATAGGACATATGTCTACTGCAACGTCTAAATAATGTGGCATATTGTCTGCGCTGTTCTCAGTCAGGGAGACAAAGACACAACTGCCGTTGTCTGCTCTTAGAAAGGTCTGGGCGGAAGCAGTCAGTTACGTATGTGGACTGAAAGAGGATTATCTTCGCCTATTCCAGGGGCAGAGGGCTGCCATGTAAGTGCAGTAACACTCACATAAATGCATCAATTAACACAATAAAGACTTTCTTATCAAGTGCTTCTGTATCTGTTGTGTCCATGTAGGCTGAGTTTGCTGCGTTACAACACCAACTTAGCACGCTACAGGAACCTGCTTTTCTCCCAGTCACAGCAGCTCCAAGCCAAACTGGCTTTTTTTAAGACCAGCATCCAGTATGATCTTGAGCAATACACGAAGCAGAAGAGCAGTGGTGTCTGTGAGTGCATGTTAATATTATGATTGCTGGGTGCTGGCAGAGGTGGGATTGTGTGTCTGTCAGGGACGTGGTGGGGGATGTGGGCCTGTGTGTGGGGAGAGGGGCATGGGGACCAATGAGGCAGATGTACAGGGACTGGGTAACTGTGAAAGTGTGGGAGGGATGGGAGGAGGATGTGGATGTGGATGGACGAGGGTGTGTTGGCAGGGATAAGGGTGTGGCCATTTACGGTGTAGTGTGGGGGTGGTCCTGTGCAGTTGGAGAGGAGTGTAATGTGCTTGTCTGTGGGGTCCATTTGAGTGAACATGATTGAGAAATCAAGGTGTGATTGTGTGTGTAGGGTTTTTGTTCTTTCTCTTCGGATAAATATTGGCGAGTGGGAAGGATGATGGGTGCGTGTTGTGTGTAAGGATGGATATGCTGGGGCTTAAGAAAAAAATGTTATGATTATGAGCTCGGCTTCTTTTACAGTTTTTCTCCGTTGGTTTGGGACATTTCTTGAGACAGAAATTACATTCTGAAAACTTGAAGATAATTTGTCAAAACAGTCTGACAGTTTCACGTGACACAATAGTTAACTTGCGAAAGCTCATATCTCTCCCTGAACTGTTCACTCTTCCATCAAGTCTATATTCTCTTCCCATATAAACTGTCAGTGCCACCAAAAATGCAAAGATCCTTCCCAATTCTTCAAGTCATTTCTCAAACAAGACGAGACGCTCTCACCACTCTCGGTGCTTTTGTCAAGTCCAACCTGGATGGTTCAGCACAACATGGTTAACAGGCAAAAGCTCATCTCTCTACCAAAACAGTTAATGTGTGCATCAAAAGGAAGTTTCTGTCTCATACAGATTGTCAGGGCTTTCAAAATGCATCGTCCTTTTGACATTGTGTGAACACTGCAAAATGTTTAGATGTTTTGTCACTGTGGCAGAGGACCATTGAAATATCCCTCATCTTAGCCCAGTCCGTATGGTTACTGTATTCATTTCTTTTGTATAGCTAACAGAATATACTGTAAGTGTAAAAAACTGGTGACAGAATTTAATGACAGGAGTGACCGCCAAGGTTTGACAACATTTCATGCCTACTACCAAGGAAATTGAAACAATTTTTATTTATACAATATAACTTGAATACAGAGTTACAGAAAAAAATAAATTAAAGTGAAATGCCGACAGCATAATATAGTGTGAAAGCAAAAAGGATATTTGTGGGTGGCTCGTAAATAAAAGTTTGATTCCTCCTGGCCACCATCCAGGGCCCCTGGCCATCCACACTGCTGTCTGTCTGGCCACATATTGTCATCTATATCACAGCGGATGTTCTCCTTTGCAATGCAGTGTTGGTAGAAACGGCATGTGTGTCCCCTACGCTGTTCCCCTGTAATGCTGTCACATGCAGTGTCCATTGCATGACCTAGGGATCCTTGATTTTGAGCATCAGGCTCAAAATCAAGGATGTTTGGCGGTATCACAAAAATGGACAGCATCTGTCAGGTAAATAAACAGTATTTGAGTGGTTGTCTGAGGTGCGTGAAACTCCATTTTCATTAGTCAAGTTCTAGTGTCTCCTGACTGTCAGTCAATTTATTCATAAATGGTATTCATGATATCATGTTCTTGATTTATTTTGAAAATTGAACAGATTATTGTGCATGTGATGACTCATATAATGAAACTATGCTGATGTGTTTTTGAGAGAACAACCATAAAACTGAGAGTCAACCAACTGGTTTAGATCAACAAGATCTTTTCATTTAAGAGTTGTGCTAAGGGAAGGCTAACTGTGCTAATTGTAGGCTACATGTACTAAATCATCTCCCTAAATGTTCTTTATATATTGAAACATGTACGAAGACATTTGAAATATCATGAAGCCAATTCTGACATGAACAATTGCCAAGAGGTTTGTTATGTTATTTTGAGAATATCATTTCTGTTTCAAGAAATGAGTCAAACCAAAGGAGAAAAACTGTAAGACCTAATGTTCTCTCTAAAATCTTAAATCATGATTTTTATTCTTGTATTCTATTACTTTTTAGCATTTTCTTTTCCTTTAATATTTTATGTAAAGCACTTTAATTTTTCTTGTACAAGAAATGTGCTGTACAAATAAACTTGCCTTGCCTTACAGTCATATTGAAGCCCCAGATTAACTTTCTGCTGTTGTTGTGTGTTTGAAGCATCAGAAAAAATGCTGAAGACATGGGAAGAAAATGAAAAGAAGGCTGAGGGGTTTACAAAGGTAGGATATTTGTAAAATCAATGGCAATTCATTGCAGGGTTAAAAACAGTATGGTAAGAGTTTTTTCCTGCTGTAGGTTGCTGATGTTGGGTTTCTGGATGAAGAAATAGTGGCTCTGCATTCTGAAATAGTGCAGTTGCAGAGAAGCCCGTTTTCCAGGAAACAAGTGGATGTGATAGAACAGCAGTAAGTATCTCTAACAAACTGTTAATGTACTGAAACTGCTCTATTTCCCAATTTCTAATTCTGTCTTAAAACAAGTCTTGTTAAACTTAAGAACAGATCTTAAACTTAAGAATAAATATTTAAAGAGAAGATATATCAACCCATTCACTAAGTAGGGAGGTGCCGACTATATATTTCATTGGTACAATTATTTTCAAAGAAATGATCCGGATTTTACAATTGTCATGATTTTATTTGAGCTATTTAATTTCATAACTCTATAAAAGTGTAAAATCACATGAACAGTCTATCTTTCTTTAAGTTTTATTTGTTTATGTCTGTTGATGCAACAAAAAAACATCTGAATAATGTAGAAACAAAACAAAGTGATCAAGAAGTTTCTTTACAGTACAAACTAAATCCCCTCTGTTCAGTAATCAGAAAATAAATCCTACTTAATAACTCTGGATTTCTCTCAGAAAAAAAAACACTTGGAAAAGGCTACAGAACCACCTGAACTTGGTAGGCTTCTTTACTACATCATAAAAAAAAGGTTAAGAACAATTATTTTCAACTGGTGAAGAGAATTAAGAAACACATGGAAAAAAAACTAACTTCCACCGGTCCTTTAGCAGAATAGCTGCTGTTTGCGTCACAAAAAACAAGAGAAAATAAACAAGACCATGTATCCGGAATTAAATGGCATTGTACACGGACAACATGTACTGTAAACCCAGCCCAAGTCATACATAATTGCAAATGACATGGATAACACTTTATTTTAATGTTAAGTTAGATAAATATTAGCATTATTTAACCAAACTACAGAGCATTTACCTTTACTTTAGCATAAAAAGCTGGTAAATATCCTGCAGTTGGTGAAATGTATCTGATGTATTTCCTCTTTTCTCTACAACTTTTTACATCATGTTTTATAAGTATTCAAGCAAGGGTGACTTAAGCCCTATTCTGACGGGTATTCGTAGACATCAGTCTTTATTTTATAACTACTACAAGTAATCAATTTCAGCGTTTATTACTGCCATTGATTGTATAATTAAGCAACCATGCCACCCCTATCAGTACATGTAACCATAATGTGCACATGCACTTCTCTCTTCTTCTTTTTTCCAGTGAAGCAAAGGCTATTGAACTCTACAAGCAACTGAAAGCTAAATGCAAAAGTTAGTGAAAACATTTGATGACGTTCCTGGGGAATTTGATAATGCTTGTTGCTATGGATACATTTAAGGTGTAATATTTAGTAAATATAGAACAACCCACTGAAAAGATCTGTCACAAGGTTTCAGCTCAACAAAATCCTCAGAATTGCTGTAAAATGCCTGAGAGATGGTATATTTTGTGTACATTCCCGGGTTTTCCTTTGGATGATCCTATAAGTTTAATTTTTTTTGCAGGTCCCGATCCTCCTCATGGCTACAGTGACAGCTCAGAAATGGTGAATGCCATAGTTCAGACAGTTCAAAGCCAGGACAGAGTGCTAAAAGATTTGTACACTCATTTAAGGTAATTTATCAATGAGTTTACTTAAAATACACTCACAAGCATTTAAATTTCAGCACCACTGAGGTCTCGTATTACAGCAACGTTATGCAATATTCATAATTTCTCTCATTGTTTTTTTTTTTTTTTTTACAGTACTATCCTGGTCTTCAAGCGACGCATTGTGGATTTGTTCCCTAAGCTGGAGAGGGCTGTGGAGAATATAAAAACTGCAGAGGCTGCTGTTATGCAAATGCAAATGAAGAGACAGAAAGAGTTCTGGTACCTTCTCAAGATTGTTTGTGTAAGTAATGCTCAGGAAAATTCTGTTCAGTATCAGTGATGTTGTAGGAGCTTGGAGCTCTGCAATGTTAAATGTAGAGGTAAGGGAATTTTATAGCTAATACATTGTATTTCTGTCTTCAGGTCCAGAGCAGTTCTCCAACGACGTCACTTATTCAACAACCTGTTGACAGGTAAAATCTACTGAATACATAATTCAGCCGAGCCTACTGTAGTCTACTGTAGTTTCACAGAGCATGCAAGAGTATTTATGACATTTGCTGCATAAAAAAAAAGTTTTAGGGCTGATTCACACAAAATACATCTTTTTCTTATGTATATTTAACTGTTGAATTGATAGACTTTTTAGATGAACTATTATATGATGCTTATATGATCATAAAACTTATGCAAGAGGTCACTATCTGATCTTCCAAGCCTAGGAGCATGTAGGAAAAGGACTCATCTGAATTGCAAATAACTTGAAGAAATGCAGCCGTTTTATCTCTTTGTCTTTATTTTAGTCAAACAGTTGATCAACTACTAGATGAAAATCAACATTACATGAGTCAGCTCACTTCCTTGCTGCAAGATGCCACCCAGGAAATGGAAAACAGTGTTATGGTATGGTATACTGGCACAAGCCACAGAAGCTACGCTGAATACAAACTAATCCTTGAAATAACTCCTTATACACAAACCCACCTATTTATTGTTTATGGAAGAAGGAACCTGTTGATGTAATTTTAATTTAGCACTGTAGCTGCTATAAGTCACTTTCCCATGTGTAAATTTTGTGTATTTTTCTTATGTAAAACCATACCTTAGCACAGTGGGGTCCTGGGGTCAGGAGCACAGGGGCTCCCCAAAGCCTTTACTGTTTAGAGCCAGTGAGATGAAAATTAAGTCATGTACACAGAGAGATGAGTTGAAGAGTACTTTTTTTTTATTATTTTGGTTTGGTTACACAATGGTTTTATCAAAGACCAGGAATTAGCCAGAATGCATAATTTGTGGCGAGAAGCTACATGGCTAATGACCGCATAAAACCAACCATGGTTTCAGAGAAGGCCAGCATAGGGTCCATGGTTTTCGGTAGTTGCATGAAGGGGATCCTCAGGAAAAATAGACATGGAAACCATTGCCTGAGCATACAGTGTTTACTCTAATGTACAGGTTTTCCTGTTTTAAATGACAGAAAATTGATTCCATGGAGAATTATATGCTTAGTAGTTCAGAACAAACTACTTCTTTTCCTTTCTCTTTGTCTCTCTAGGATCAGGATTGGAGTTGGACTCAGTTTGGTGCAGTAAAAGTTGAATCTCAGAAGCTATAGACTTTACAAAAAATTTGTACTGTAATAAGTGCCTTGCCAGAGCCACACTATCCAAATTGTGATACTGACATGTGCGGTATGTAATACTGTAAGACGTTATGTATAAACCATCATGACTTAAGCTATGCATGTTTTAATTTAAACATATTTACTGACTGAAGTTTTGCCAGTAGTGGCATCAACGTATTTATTTTTCTGATGATATTGATAAGAAATAAACATTGCTGCTGAGAAATTATGAATTAAGGAACGCAAATAAATTTTTTATAAATATATAAAACATGTGCTGTTGCTTTGCTTGTAGTTTTTTCTTGGTAGTGTCATTTTTTTCAATTGCAAAACCAGTGAAATGATCAGTATTATTTAAGCAGGATACATCAGATAGAAAACAACAACATCAGCTGTTCAATCTAAATGGGAAAAACCAAACAACCAGTTGCAACACCTGAAAAGAAACAGAAAACCATCTGCAACATCTTCAAGAAAAACAAAGCTGATAATCATCAGGAGCACCTTTAAAAAGACCAGCTGGAAAAAATCATGTATCAAGAGAAACATCAACAATACACAAAAAAGCCCACAGGACACAACTGTAGTTATTGGTGATTAAACCCGCAAGGCAACACAATATCCGCGCACAGGTTAGTATGTGGGTGCAAATGGCATGAATGGTGATCAGTAATTGAGTTAATGCAACCAGGCCCCTGGAAAGATCAGAGGCAGACCAGGGGGCCAGGACCTAGGAGATGATGAAGTTATGGTTATAATCTTGGAACCAAAAGAAGCAACTCTTATTGTGTTTGGTTAATTATTTCTTTGTTGTAACAAAAATAAATAAATTGGGTTTTCAGCAATGTAAAATTTATTTATCTCCATTTAGAAGCCACATTTATAGGGAAAAACCATTGGTGGGATGAGCATCAGAGTATTTTGTCAGTACTGTGGAATCATGGATCTTTGGATCTTGGCCTAAGATTCAACTGCAAATTCCATCAGCAGATGTCAGAGAAATACATTTCATTCATTCATTCATTACTGTCTTGAAGGTAATGAACAGCCAAAATGAACACCAAATTTAAAATAGAGAGAAATGTACAAAAAAAAAAGCCCGAGGAGGTCATAAGGGATAATGCTTTTTTTTTTTTTTTTTTTTGCTGACATAACAAACAAAAAAAACATCTCGTTTACTTTGCACTTTGCACCAGTTTTCACTTTTATTAGGCAGGGACTTTTTCCCACGGTCCCTGAATGCAGCATAATGTAACAAGTCACAACGAGACAAGAACCTGTGGGAGGAGGCGGGGTGAGGGGGATGGGTCGTTGAATGATAAAACCAGAGGTGGAGACAGATTAATACAGTGGTCAATATATATCAACAACTAATCGCCTACCCTGTGCTTACATGAGAATAATTATTTTTGAACTTTGTGCAAGGTGAGGTAATTCGTATGCTTTCCGCTAATAACCTCGAAAGTGAAAGTTAGCATTAAGCTAAAAGATGCTGACGGAGTGGCTGACTTCCGAACCCACCCGATAAGGAGCGCTAGCTAGCTAGCTAACCCAGCCTGCTAGGTTAGCGTTGCCAAACGAATATTCTTTCACTTCATGTTTTTCAGTAAGGGGGGCTTGATTGGTATATTTAATTCTTTATAGATATTGTCGTTGTAAGTTGTCAGAGGAATGACTTGCTTGCTGTCTTAGCTGTTCCGCAAACGAATCGTGCATGTTAGCGTTAGCCCTTAGACTAACGTAAAGGTTCATGAAAGGTGCTGCACTGGCTTAGATGCACCTGTGCTGAAAAGTCAGGCTACATTAAATGTACCTGCTTACAGTTTGTATGTTAAATTGAATTAATATGATTAAACAAACCAATTTGGTCTGTGCCAGGCTGTGTAATCAGTGCTCTATTTACTTTGGAAAGGACAGAAATGTTTTCACTTCCTTTGTATCATGGTTCTGATTGCAGTTTCCATATATCAAACAGAGCTCAGTGCCGTGCTTTTTTTTTTTTTTTTTTTTTTTAATATATACTTTGAATAGGTAAATAACATCTTTTGAGTATCTAAATATTTATTGTGATATAATGCAGTTTATCAGAAATTCTCCAAAACCATAAAATCTGGACCCTTTCAGATATTTTCAATTTGAGTAACAAACTGGTAGAGCTGTTGCATTGTTGAACTGCATCAGTTTAGCCAGGTTTTCTCTAAAACTGGAGACTGGCTGTGTGTGTTCAGCTGCTGGCACTGTGTAGGTGTTTGACCTTATTTTTCCGAGTACATGATGTTTTGTAAATATGTCACTGTTTATGCTTCTTTCTCTTCCTGCAGGTTAGCACTTGTGAGGATGACGATGCCGCATGTAGGGGCAGTATTTGCAACGATAGCGGGAGTGATGGCCATAATGTTGCACTCCTCTATTCACAAAATAGAGGAAGGACACCTTGCAGTGTACTACAGGTATATTGAAAAATGATGTCTAACCTCTGTGTTTGGTGGGGATTAATATTGAGACTGTTGGTGGCATATTGTCGCATATACTTACAGTATTAAAAAGTAGACACAGAAATGCTTTTTCCTGACATACTGAGTGTGCTTTAAATATTTGATCTAAGGCTGCTTAGTTCATAAAGTATTGGTCCTCCACCTTTACCCATGAGTGGGTCCAGTTCAAGTACAGTTCTTCATTCAAAACCTTTTTTGATTGTGAAATGCTGTTGTAGCACTAACTTCCTGTTCAGTCTCTTCAGTAAATTCAGTATGTCCTTGAGAAGTGATTTCCATGGAATTATGTAGTTTTATTTTCTTAGTTTTAATTGAAATGTGGTACATTCAATTTATATTGTTTTTATACTACACTGATTAAGATTCTGCATTTTGTCTGAGTGTTTGAGATTTCTGTTTTATCAAGCTTATAGTTGCATTTCTGAGGGACATTGTTTTGAGACATAACAAAGTGCACAATACAGATCAAATTGTTATCTCCAAGGAGATCAAGGACTTTTGTACAAGTATCGATTTGTACTGTCGTTGAGAGCTCAGACCAAACAATTTGTTTATATTTGTTTCAGAGGTGGGGCATTGCTTACCTCTCCCAATGGTCCTGGATATCACATTATGATGCCTTTCATTACCACCTACAGATCAGTGCAGGTAAATTCACCTTTCATTCCTGAAACTTGACCTGTTCATGCACATGTCTCTGGTGAGAGTCTGCCATTAAGCATTGCTCATGTAAAGCATGTGGGGTCCTCTATAAATAAGTCAGATGCAGCATTCAGTTTATGACCAGCCATGGCTGCAGCATCTCCATTTACAAAAGGTTAATATGGCTGTCTTGTGGCACTCCATATGCTTGGAATTTTATAAGCATGCCAGAAATTTTTTTTTCTCAAGTATAGTTTATAATAACAATAAAAAAGACAACAAAAAACCCTTAGTCAACCATTGCCAAGCTTTTAAGATCAGCTTTTTAAACCTGTAGCACTCACAACAAATAAGATGTCATCACATCAATCAATTTACCTAATGATTCTATCATTTCCAAGGCGTTTAATTAACTACTTTGAACATAATGTGTCATTTTTTTTCCACGTCTAAATACAATCATTATCTTATTGTGTTAGCTAAAAACAGGGATTTTTTCCTCAACATGACTAGTGACAGCAGCTTAGAAAATCTGAATAAAATTTGTGTGTAAGATTGTTTTGTACTTTGTGTTTCAGACTACGCTCCAAACTGATGAGATCAAGAATGTGCCTTGTGGAACAAGGTATGCCCAGGTTTACCGTTGTATTTGTTCAGATATTGATCTCTCTTTTGAAACTGATTATACACTAACTTTCTTTCTCCTTTCGCTCCACAGTGGTGGCGTAATGATATATTTTGACAGGATAGAAGTTGTGAATATGTTGGTCCCTACAGCAGGTATATTTTTGAATGTCTTTCTTTGCAATAGTTCCTTATTTACTTGACTAAAAAAAAAAGTTCCTTGCATTGTTTTACAAAAACTGTTGCTTTTTTTCTCATGTTTGTAGTGGTGGATATTGTGAGGAACTACACTGCTGATTATGACAAAACTCTCATTTTCAACAAGATTCACCATGAACTGAACCAGTTCTGCAGTGTGCACACGCTACAGGAGGTCTACATTGAGTTGTTTGGTGGGGAGCATGTTTAATTTTAATGCACTATTCTGTATGTATATCCCTGAAATTCTTAATGTATTTTACATTACAGGGTGTAGATTCAAGCCATTTGCTGTTTTGCCTCTTGCAGATATTATAGATGAGAACTTAAAGACTGCATTGCAGAAAGATCTGAATGCTATGGCACCTGGGCTGACAATACAGGTATGTTAACACATACTTGACCAATCTTTTTTTGGGCGGTGGGTGTGGGGAGCTTAAAGTGATCACAAAAATTAATGAATAAATGTTGTAACTGCAACTGAAGTTTCTTCTTCCTTCTTATCCATGGTAAAAGTCACTAAATTAAATGAAAGAATTGTTTGGTTTCATTTTAAATTAATTTAAAGATCATAGTTGAACAAAAAATTGAAGATGGTCACACTTTTTCCTGATAGATACAGTATGACGGCATATAATGATATTATTATTAATATAAAGATTACAATAATAAAAATTAAATTTCAGTTCTTAACAGAGAATATTTTTCTTTGTTTCCTCTGCATTGTTTCATCATCAAATGAAGGCAGTCCGTGTTACGAAGCCAAAGATCCCAGAGTCTATCAGAAGGAACTTTGAACTCATGTAAGTTTCTGAAGTTTACTTACCTGCACATATTTAGTGCATGTATCAGTTTATCTTTAACCCACTCAGTAAAATTACATCACAAACTTTCATTCTTATTCTTATGTGTGTGCACAGGGAAGCAGAGAAAACCCGTCTGTTAATTACAGCCCAGACTCAGAAGGTTGTAGAAAAGGAAGCAGAAACTGAAAGGAAGAAAGCCATTATTGGTAAATGTTCTGCCTTACTGTAAATCAACAAGCTGGTTTTTAATTTGCATGACCACCAGTCTAATTTTAGCAGTTTTTCTTTCTCTGTTAGCCATGTGTAACGCCATACCTTTTGTGTAACTCAAGTTTTGCTGCTCTGCAGAGGCTCAGAAAGTGGCTCAGGTTGCAGAAATCCAGTTCAAACAGAAAGTGATGGAGAAAGAGACAGAGAAAAAAAAATCTCTGAAATAGAGGGTCAGTATCACTGCTTTCAGTTATTGTCTTTGAGATTAGTTCATCCTTCTTTGTATTGAGAAAATTCTTTATATCTCTTTTGACATCATTTCATTCTTTCAGATGCTGCCTTCCTGGCCAGGGAGAGGGCAAAGGCAGATGCAGAATATTACAGTGCTGCCAAGTTCGCTGAAGCAAACAGGGTAAAAGCAGTATTAAAACATATGCATTACACATTACAACAATATAGAAATACTCCACAGTATTTTTTTTTTTGTTACTGTACCACAATAGTATTACTTGATTTGAACATTATTATATAGCATAACTTCAGCTTTTGGGGATTCTACTTCCAAAGTGCATGTGTTGTACCTGTGGTGGGCTATAGCTTTGGTTAGAGTTCATGCTATTTTGACACCAGTCAGCTCAGGCCTCTTTAAAGATACAAGTTTATGTTCAAAGAAATATATATTACATTAAGTAAAGCACATCCAGAAGATGTTTATCAGAGAAATGGATCACTATATTTTCTTCCACATCCCCTCCTCATTACTGACTGCAACCGATGGGTTGTTTCTGATTCATTATAAAAATATCCTGCAGGGTGCAATCAGATCCTAAAGCTTCAATCTGCCACTCCCACCTTACCAAAAATGTCCCAGCAGCATTGTTGCATTTATTTTTGGTCATGTAGATGTCCTCCATGGTCATGTCAAGAGTCACGTTAAACTTTTTGTAAACACTGATATAACTGAGCACTAATATACTAATATCTTTGTCCTAAATTGCAGCTGAAGTTAACGCCGGAATATCTGGAGCTGATGAAGTATCAGGCTATTGCAGCTAATAGTAAGATCTACTTTGGCCAGGACATTCCCAACATGTTTGTTGAGGGAAACAACAGCCCCCCAAAGCCAGCGTCCTCTTCTAATCTGCCTAATGGTGAACAAGACTTGCTTAAATTAAAGCCAGATGGCCACTGAGTACAACAGCTCTGCCTCTGCACAGGACAGGAGAACCCGATGAGGACTTGTCTTGTCACTGAAGGGTGGGGCAGCTTTCAGCAAGTTTGGTGATCTGCACACTTCAGTCTTAAATTGAAATGGCAACGAAAGAATACGAAAATTAATGGTGAAAGAAGAGTGAAAGTGAAACGGGATGGATAATGTATAAGTGGAAATGAACTCCAGTCTTGTGGAGAAATGAGCTTAATAAAACAAGAGTGATGCCATAGTTAAAATCAAAAGCATAAAAATGCTAATGCCTGGGAAGGTGACGGCAGGTAGTCGCCCTAATTTTCACGTGCTTTTATATTATTGCAGCGTTTACCTTTGCTTTTGAACCTGCATTCATTGTGTGCAAGAGGGATGATTTGTGATGAAAAATTCGTTTGATTTTTGAGAATAAATTTGTGGCTTGGCGGCACTGGAATCTGGACAGATGACACTAATTAAAAGTTGAATGGACAACGTACATGTGAAGGGGACAAGTCATCTCTGTGCCATCTTCTCTTGCACTGGTTGGTCTCAGCATGAGTTAATGCTTGGACCATTTAATCACCTCATGTCAAATGCTGCTTGTGATGAACTTTTGACACTTTGACATAGAAAAGTTCTAACATTACAGATGTAATGATTACAGTTCATCACTACATGGAGCCCATATTCATTTCTATTTGGCTGAAATATAGATGTGCTGAGGACGGTTTAATTACAGTGGAGCAGTGGATGAGTAATATCAGATTAGTTGTTTATTCTATTTTTTCTGTAGTTATCTGAAATCTGCTGACCTCTGATATATGCTGTGAAGCAAGTGAAAAAAAATCTGTCTAAAAGGAAGTGATCTTGGGTCTCTGCACTGGGAAGTTGTGATTTTTTTTTTTCTTCATGTTATCAAGTCGGCAGGTTCGTTTGGTTTTGATTGTCAGGGCTATGCATGTGGAAGTAGATTTGCTTGATTTAGACGATTAACATCCTGTGACTCTCAATTCTTTGACTGCTTTTTCAAAACTGATAAATGTCAGTTCTCAGGAAGTGTATTTGAAATGAGTTGACTAGAGCGTACACTATCCAGAAGCTTAAATGATTTAATGTCTGATGAAAAATAATTTGTTCAATTAACCCCCTTTGAATATACATGATCTGTTGACCGTCACAATCTGTGTTAACAGTATTAAGAGGATGATCTGTCAAGGTGAAATAATTAAATATTTCTCTATTGTCGATGTTTACTTTTTTCTGTAACTTAAGTGATTGAATGGAAAGTGTCTCAATATTTGCCATTTATATTCATTTTTACATTTTTAAAAGTTTTGTGGTATAAACCATATCCTTATCACATTGGAAGCTTGCAGTTTTTAATTTTATTTTCTGCTCAGTTTTGTGATGACATGAGTTTCAGCACTTCAAAGAAATGCGTTTGCTCAGCTTAAAGATGAACGCTGACTTTGACTTGGAAAATGGTGGAAGTTGGTGCTAGTTTGTCATTTTTTTTTTTAGCTTTTTCTTTTTGTTCAGCTCTGGGCTTCACAAACTGAAATACTTCCAATACTCAGAATTCAAGCCTTAAAGAATGAGTTACCCCAGACTTGCAGACTGGATGAGTCACTTGGATTTTAGCTGAGAGACACAACTAGCAGTGCACACTACTAGTGTTTGGAAGATGTTGTGCTGTTTACGTTATCTACACTTAGCAGTAAAAGGCTGCATACTGCATTACTTTGGTGGTGGGATATAATAAAGATGCAAAAGGGGCTAAAAATCTTTTTTTTCTTTTCTTTTTTGGGAGGGGTCAATATTTTGTACAATCTGTGAAATTTGAACATCGTCTCCTTGTTTTGAAAGGTTTATATGCAAAATATTTTCAAGTTTTGACAATGTTCTTATGTAAAATAAAAACCTATTTTGGTACCACTACTCTTTGCACTGATGTCTGTGTGGGGTGGTCGTTGTGCAGTTCATTCAGGTGTCCAATAGGAGGTGACCAAACACCATGCTGGTGGGACCTTGCCTGGCATGCTAGCCTGACTGACACCATGAGATACCAGCGTATCACATACATGGCGTTAGTCATGCTGGCTGGTATGCCAGGCTATGTGGAAAAACCACCCCTCCTCCCAAACGCATAACTTTTGAAGGTCTGTGGACCCACATAAATAATAAAGAGAGAATGCAAAATTGTGAAGTTTTTTTTTTTTAAGTATTACACAAAATTTTCAATGTATTAAATGTGTTGTTTGAGGCATGTTTCTAATTCTAAGACAAATTTATGTTAACAGAATGGGCACACTTTCCCATTAAATCCAGTGATTTTGAAATTGTGACTGCTAATAAACTCAATGGAACTTGCATCTGGAAAAAAAAAAAAAGTTTGTTAAAAGCCAAGTTGAGTTCAAGCTTCATAGTTTGTGTGTTTGTAATTTACTGACTGGGTGGTTGAAGCAGGGTGAGGATTACTCTGAATGCTTGCTGAAAACATAAACACAATCTATCACTCTGTCCCTGTTGTTCTAACCCACAACGTGTTGTAAACATCACAAAAACTAGAGCAGTACTGAACCGCAAGTCTTGCCTTCTGCACGGCCATTTGGAAAGGCTCTCCAAAGTATGTTACTGTGTGTAACTGCTGCCTGATGAGTGATAGCTTCCTCTTGTGACCTCTCAGGTCCCATGAAGCCCTCTGTATCCTTTAACAGCTGAAACATCAGAACTACTTCCTTAGGGAGGGTGTCTAACTTTTGTCTGACCAGGATCAGATTTTCTTAAGATAAACACAATTAGAAAAGAAAGTGTAAATAAATGTCACTCATCTTTAGTTTCTTTACTTACAGGAGATTTATGTTGTATTTGTTGGCTTGAGCTAATTTAATTGGGTGGTTTATTTTCTGTCAGAATATAAACTCAAGTTTGAATCCCCTTTTCTCTGGGAAGGTGAAGGTCAGGCTTTGTAACTTCCTGGCTGAAGCATCACTTTTCTTCCTTCCTTTTGTCCCTGATCTCCTCACATCATATCATGCATGATCCATCTTACTTTGACATCTTCCTGGATATGTCCGTCTCCAGAGACACGAGGGTGTTGCCCTCATCTTTGAGTAAATCCAGTCCCCCTAACAGCAGAATGATACAAATATGAATCATCATCAGCAGACAGCGCTTTCATTTATAGCGGTTCTGCTCTGCAGTTTTCTCACACATTCTTATCCTGTGTGTTGCTGCTATTTCTCAGCCCCTCTCACTCTGAGATCCTTTGTATTTATGTGGTATTTATTAGGTCGTTACTCATACAGTTGAGTACTTAAATTGGCTAACTTAATTCTCTGCTGCACAGCCCCTTTTTTTCCCTGCACATTTTAGTTGACTCACTTGTGCATTGTTCCTGAAACCTGTTCTTTTAAATAGATCCATTGAAGAGACACCTAAAGGCCAGACGACTCATCTTGAGGAGGGTAATTCAGGCTGTGAAAACATTTGTCCTTGGGTTGAAGAAAATAACCCTGATAAGGAAAACCCCTTCACAAAGATGCCATGGAGTTAAGGAAGTGACTGTTAAACTACAATTAGTTTTGAATTTTCAAACATTTTACCACAGCCTGCATTGGAAACTGTGGAGTTGTTTAATGCATAAGGACATTATGCTGATGATATTAAATAGCATGTGCTTCAGAGTTATGAAAACTGTCCTTGTTAGTTGAATCTTAGTAACAAAAATGACTGTTGCTCAGGATGTCAGCCGCTTCCTTCCCAGTTCTGGATGATTAAAATCAGTATTTTATTTCCCACATTTCCTAGAAAGCATAAGAAAATGGCAATTACTCATCTTTAAATGTATTTTTTTTATGCATAATTTGAATTTTGAATACAAGTTTGAAACATTTTTGACAAACAGTACTTTCAAATATTTGTGCTTTAGACTAGTAGAGGGTCTATATATCTATGTAGGTACACTACCGCTCAAAAGTTTGAAGTGATCCAAAACTTTTGACCAGTAGTATGTGTTTTTATCAAAAACTGTTTTTATGTACAGTACCAGTCAAAAGTTTGGACATGCTTACCTCATTAAGGGTAAGCTGCTTACCCTTTACTCACCACATGTCCAAAAACAGACGAAACAAAGAGAGATGTTATAATGCACACTGCACAGGGGCACATTTGACTAACGCTAAACTCGGTATAACCGTACTACCTCATACAGCATGACGGTGGAGGTTTGCAGTTACTGCGTCCACCATGAACTCCTATGTATACCAAAGTATTCTCAAGTCAAATTTGAGGCCATCTTTCAAAAGGTTAAAGGTTGGCTAAAACTGGGTAATGAAACAGGTCAGTGATCACAATCACAGCAGCAAATCTACAACAAAATATTTGAAAAAGAAAAGAATGAAGGTGCTGCAAAGGCCCAAATTTTTCACATCTTAGTTCAAATCAAATGGTGTGGCACTGGCAGGATATAGAGAACTCAGCATAAACGGATACCTGCAAACTCAGTGAACTAAAACAGCATTGTACCGAAGAGTGGTGTAAAAATCTCGATGAGGTGAGAGGCTGATAATGTCAAATAAAAAAGATTATGGCTGAAAGCTGTTGAATCAAGGGGTGTACCTTTATTCATACACTGCTACTACCTTGGCTTGGGTGTTGAATAAACAACACATCGTAGTATGGTAAGAGTTGTTTTTCACCTCAGGTTGCATTTATGTAATTTTAAGACCTGATAAGGACTAGATTTTTATCATAATCTCCAGGTACATAAAACCTTAGAATTTACAGGGGGTGCACAATGTTTTTCAGATGGCTGCATGTGATGATTGAGGGGGATTACTTTTGTGTGAGGATGTGATGTGTTTTCCTTTTTAGGAAGATTCCTTTTATTTTGAAGCAAAATTATGAACCTGGTTTATTAGTTTAGCATACTTTTTCACTATATTTATTTAAAAAAAAAAAGAAAACAAAAAAGATATTGTATATTCCCTAAATGTAAGACAAACTCAATCCAATATAATATCTGCAAAAGTCAAATTGTCCAGCCATCTTTAAATGTTTCAAACTTGTCAGTAATGATTACTTAGGTGGACTGACAGTGAACACAACTGATTCAACAGCAGGAAGCTCACAAAGATCTTCTTCTGACTATAGATAAATGGTTTCCTGATCTATCATCTGCTCCTGTTGCCTGATAGACTATCAGATAACCTCCAGGGTCAGACACCTCAGAGTCTTAGATTTGTCGTACATTATATCAACAAAGAGCAATAACCAAAGTGAGGTTGATTTTACATCTCAACTGAATAACCAAAGTGAGGTTGATTTTACATCTCAACTGAATACCAATGGGTATGTATTTCGATAACACGTGGTTTGGTTTGTAGGTCTGTGGCTGTTGGGTGACGAACATCTAACTATATTTTTGGTCATTATCCATGTCATCATCACATTTATTCTGAAACCTATTTATTAATAACTGGGCACTATGAACTATTTTCACACTTAAGAAGTTTCATTGAATCACAGTGATGCTGTTTTAGAAAATGGAAGGAAGAGACATCGGTAAACCTACAAGAGCATCCTTTTTACTAAGAAGTCAGCTTATGTCAGAGCCACTTAAAAACATTGTTCACAGAATTATCTATTTATATCCAACAAGTAATACCTCAAATTTATAAACCATTTACAGTACAAGACAAACTAAACATACACAGGTACAAAATATGAATGCTGACAGTTGCTGCACCTCCTTTTTTTCAATAACTATAGTAGAAATATTACAGACAAATGAAACAAGTTAATGCCTCTTGAAACAAATACTTGTCATATTTTGACATGTGACACATGGCCTCAGTCCACATATTTGGACCTACAGTAATTGAGATTAACAAGACAGAATGACTAAATACTTTTTCTGTCACAAAAACAAAATAAACAAAAAAAAAAACCTAAGAGAATTTGGGTTACATTTAGTCAGTGTAGCCTAAATGTTTGCATCAGTGTGTGTTGTCTTTTGCTTTGTACATCTCCAAGTGCCGTGTCAGATCTTCAATACGCATATCCTTCAAGTGCACCAAATGCTCCAACTTGTTCACTTTCATCTGCAGGATCTGCACACAAAAATGTAAAATGAGAAGGTTAAACTGGAGGAGGTTTCTCTTTTTAAAAAAGAAAAAACCTTCACATGTTCAAAGGAGAAGTTGCTCATGTGTCATTCTGCTTTTTTTCTTTATAAGCAGATGTGGCAAAAGACGGAAAAGAAAAAAGCTTGTATCCGCTGAGTTGATATTGACTCACTGACCACTGCTGACAGAGGGTATGACACATAAAACACATGCATCTGCAATAATGTTACAGCTGGTAAGTCTGTATGACAAAGCTTTTCCCCTAAAGGACATAAAAATGGAGGATGGTTTTGTTTACAGAAGTTCAACCAGTCAGCAGAGTTTCCTGCAGTGTGTTGGCATTTACCTCCACAGTCTCCTGCAAAGCCATAACTGTTTGCTCTTTTTCCTGCAGGATCAGCCGGGAAGAAGGGTCCATGTCTGAGTAAAACTTCACAGTGTGCTGCAGTTTCCTGCCCAACAGTTTTGTTAAATGACACATTATTATGATTAAAACAACTAGTTTTTTCAGTTCAAATCAAAGGTAACAGTTTGGTCATACGTGTTTTTCTGTACATTCTTCTCATCCTTTTTCATTTCTGATGGGTGAGCCAGAAGTCTTGCTTCATTTTGAGGAATTTCTAGAAAAGAAAAAGCATATTTTACAAACTGGAATGGGAAAGAAATCTGTAGTTTCTTGTTACAAACAAACAGGGATTCTGCTGCTAAAATGTTTGTCCCAAAAGGTAGAGACATTCAATTCTATTCAAGGCTTGTTGATCACAAACAGAAAGAAAAGAAGCAAGGAAGTCAGATAAGAGGTTCTCCTGTTGGCGTTTCCCCCCCCCTTTTCCTTTTTTTTTTATTTTCTTCCTCCCTTCTCCCTTTCCCCCCCCCCCCCTTTTTTTTTTTTTTCTTTTTTTCTTTTTCTTCTCCGCCTTTTTTTGTTTTTTTTTTTTTTTTCTTCTCTTGTTTTTTCTTTTTTTTTTTTTTTTTTTTTTTTTTTTTTTTTTTTTTTTTTTTTTTTTTTTTTATTTTTTTTTTTTTCCCCCAAATAAAATTTTGCTTTTATCCCCCCCCCCTCTTTTTTTTTTTTTTTTTATTCTTTTTCCCTCCCTTTTTTTTTTTTTTTTTTTTTTTTTTTTCCCCTCTTTTTTTTTTTTCTTTTTTTTTCTTTTTTTAATAAAGAGAAAAGAAAAATCTGGCTTTCGGTGAGCAGTGCTAAAGTCAGGCCAGTGATAAAGGTCATCTGGATGGTGGAAACTGATAAACGGGTCCTGAGCCCTGTTTCTGATAGTGGATGGGGTGCAGATGGAAAGGGAAAGAGTAGAGGGAGGAGGTGCTGGTCTGAGGTCAGCTTCACAGGCTAGTTTCAGGGACAGATGAAGTGTGGGAAACGGAAGAAACACACATCGCCAGTTCACACCCTTAAGGTTGTGGTATTTTCTAATCAGTCCTGTCTGATGTGTTCAAAAGTAGGTATGTCTGTTTCACTGTGTGGTGAGTGCTATCTCTAGGGCAGTTAGCAGGGTGCATTTGCTGGTGAGGTCAGGAAAGGAAAGAGAAGGAAAGACATCACTGCAGTGACAGAATCTGCAATGACATTAGTCATTAATTAGTTTTTCCAGGACACAGAAAAAAAAAAAATGCAGTAAAGCCTTTTGGATTATGCTGATTTGGTATTTATCAGCTTCCGGCCTAAAAAATCTAAAATTATACCAGCTTCTAAAAAAAGGCATATTTTTGCATGTTCAGCTAACATTTTTCTAAAAATACACGAATAGTAGTATACTACATGCTGGATAAGTCTGAAATCTGAGCTTAGTCAGCACAGTTCTTTATTTAAGCTGTTTTAGTTTCTGTAATCCACTTGATGTCACTAACTTAATAATAGATTTGTGACTTCCAGTTAAATCATCATCACTTTCCAGTGAAGCTCATGCGGCATATTATCCTTATCAATTTGCTTCTTGGTAAAGAAATACCATACATGTTACTGTTTACTGAAAGGTGATATAAGAAAAAACAATCACCTGCATGAGGTTTTTCCTGGTTCCTGGTGTCATAATAGTCCAAATTCTAAAGTAAAAAGGCAAAATTGGTCAAAAAGTAGGCATTCAGACCACAGATGTTCATTACTTGTAAGCAGCTTTAAAACAAAATGAAACTTATGCTATACTTATTCTATATTTGCCCAAGTACCCACTAGTATATTATTTGTGGTGTGCTCCAGCTTCTTGTCTATCCTCTCCCTTAGGGCGCTTAGCACAGGCTCTATCACTCCAGCAGTGCTTAATGCAATTCTCCTCCCTGTCTCCTCAGGCACGTGAAAGTCCAGCTTGGAAAACACCTTCCTGTCAATACAAAAAAAAAAAAAAAACCCATATATTTCCAATGAACAACACAAGGGAAAGGCAGACTGCATGTGATTTACTGATGAGCCCACAGAGACAGCTATGTTTACAGTGCAGTCCCATAAATCTGTAGTTGGCTATGAGCCACACCAGTGACCAGGAAGAGGTTGCGCAGGCGTATGTTAGAAGTCTTCTCATGAGAAAATTAAGAGGCCCAATCAAAGTTTATCTTAGCATTTTTAGAGAAAATGAAGAATGTGAGCAATGTCTTCCATTTGTAACTATTGGAGAGTACGTTTAATGCTCTCAATTCAAATTGTAGTATTTTTTTTAAAGCTGAATTTTCTGCCTGTGCTCGTCTGTTCCAAACTGCAGTACTAATCAGAACTGTTGACAGTTCTACCTCAGCACTGAATGGATCTGAATCATTGGAACATTTTCAATATATTAATTTAAGAACATACATGAATAATCATTTAATATTATAAATGATCATTGTAAAAGAAGCATTGTTGTACTACACTGCCTGGCCCCCAAAAAAGTCGCCACCTGGATTTAACTAAGCAAATAGGTACGAGCCTCCTATTGGATAATTACTGCATGGGCGATTATCTTTCAGCTGGCAACAAGTTATTTAACCCCAACTGGTGCAATGAGTTGCTTCTCATTTCCTGAACAACCATGTGGAAAGACACATCCGTGGTCTTGGAAAAGATGTTAGTCTGTCTGAGAAGGGTCAAATCATTGGCATCAAGAGGTGAAAACATCTAAGGAGATGCAGAAACTACTAAAACTGGGTTCAGAACAGTCAAACGCATTATGAAAAACTGGAAGGATAGTGGACCATCGTCTTCCAGGAAGAAATGTGGCCGGAAAGGCAGATGAAGTGATGCAGCATCATGCCTAGTGCCTACTGTATGAGCCTGTGGGGGCAGTGTGATGATCTGGGGTTGCTGCAGTTGCTCAGGTCCAGGTTCAGCAACAGTATGAGCTCAGATAATGAGGTCAGCTGATACCTGAATATACTGAATGACCAGGTTATTCCATCAATGGATGTTTCTTTCCTGATGGCACGGCCATATTCCAAGATGACCGTGCCAGAATTTATCGGGCTCAGATTGTGAAAGATGGTTCAGGGATCATCAGACATCATTTTCACACATGGATTGGCCATCACAGAGTCCAGACCTGAACCCCACTGAGAATCTTTGGGATGTGCTGTGGTTAGACTCTACAATCATCATCAAGATCTTGGTGAAAAATTGATGCAACAGGATGCAAATAAATCTGGTGACATTGCAGAAGCTTCTGGAAACACAGCGAATGCTGCCGCAATCAAAGCTAAAGGCGGTCCAACGAAATGTTAAATGTTTGACCTTTTTTTTTGTTGGCGACTTTTTTTTTTGTTTTGGGCAGTGTATATAACATATGAAAAACTCAAAATACACCTTGGAAAAATGCCTGTTTTACTTATATTTTGTTTCAGAACCACTGTATGACCCTTTCTTTTCAACTGTTTTGTTGTGTGTGTGTGTGGTCTAGGTCACTGTCTTATTGCAACCCCCCCCCCCCCACAACACACACACACACACACGCACACACACACACACACACACACGCACACACACACGCACACACACGCCCCCCCCCCCCCCCCACACACCACACACACACACACACGCACGCACACACATGTTAGTGCCATTCAGTGGTAACTGTTTGTATAATTAGTATTAGTCTTATGATTACGATTATTCCTATTATTACTGTTGCTGTTATTTGTTTGAATAATTAAATTGATTAATTTATCTTTAATTACCAAAGATATGGTTAGAACTTGAGTAATTTTTACATGATGAAATCAATAAAAGATTAGATTATTTAAATATCTCAGTTATTAAAATATGACAGATGATTATCTTGCCTGTTGAGGAGGTTCCAGTTACTTAACTTCTGCTGTGTAGAGTTTGCAGGAACATAGTTGTGCAGGTCAACAAGCTTTGGGAAGAAATGTTTTACGACCTCAGCAGCCATCACTGCAGAGGGTCCAGCATGGAGACATGGTCAGCTCACAAGTAAGCAAATACACAGACAGACATTTGAGCCGATAAACTACTTAAACAGTCAAATAGGATTATTGTAGATTTATAAATACGTGACAGATGAGTGCGAGATCATATTACTCTTGTTTGCTTAGTTGCAACTCCCTGTGGACTGTGAACGTAAGCAAAGGTTTAGTGTGCTACCTCCATCGCTGAAGTCTCTTGTAATGTGCCTTTTGGGCCTCGACAGAGGTATTTTGTCAATCCATGCAAACAAATCCTGCAGTTCCTCATCGTTAAGTTCTCGATCCATTATTCAGGTACATCTGTTAACGAACAGTTTAGAAAGACTCAAACTGTTAGCTTTTTAGCTTCCTTCGACCATTAGTTGTTGGAGGCGTTGCTAGGCTACAGATGGTAAACTACAGCAACACAGAATGGCGTGTGAATGAGGCGAAACGAAGCACAAAGACATGTGTGACGATTCATGTTTATTGTAAGCAAAAGTTTAAGCAAAATCTTAGGGGGAAAAATCAGTATAAATCAAAGCAGTATCCTCTTATTTAAATACTGATATAATCTTAAAGAATTACAATCAAAATGTCATATATTGATTCAAATGCACAAAGTTAAGCACCATAATTAAGACAACAAACATTTTGAAATATTTCCATTTGAAAAGAAGAAAACAAAATAAAAAGAATATTAAATAATAAAGTGCCCATGCCAGTGCAACGGACAGATTACTGAACGACACAGGGCCTAAAGAAACCACCTGGACCCTGACATTGTTGTAAAATATATTCCCGGAAAAGAAAACACAAATAACCAAAATGAGACACAAACTACCACAAAGAGTCAAAAATAAAAGATCCAACACCATAAATAAATCAAAATGATCACAAACAGACAAAAAAAAAAAAAAAAAAAAAAAAACAGAAAAGAAAAGAAATCTAGAAAGAGAACAATTGCGATGAGATCTAAAACAACCATATGAGATGTACCATGACCAAAAAGACAAACTGGCCAAAAATTGATGCAAAATGGCCACTGGACAAATAATTGCAATGCAAAACAAACAAAGGCACACAACAGATTTTAAGACTCAAAATAACCACAATCAGATTAAATAATTTAATAATAATAATAATAATCCCAGAAATTGGAAATAAAATTATGCATGTTTGACAATTACATTAGTATCTGCAATGGTTCGAGGCTTTATGTTTCTTTCAGTCTGGGAATTTTGGTCCTCAGTAGTACATTAAAGACACATGTTTGTGCATAAGGATGCATAGTATTACAATCTGTCCATTGCTGGAGCAACATTTTAACATCCCTTTTTATCATCACCATCATCATTACTATTATTAAAAAGGGCAGTACCAAAATCATTACAGAAAATAGTAGTTAAAAAAGTTCCACTGACTATGTTAACACTATAAATATCTTCTCATCCAGGTTTAGATCTTTCTACCGAAATAGAGCTGACATGGACCATGAGAACCTTGTTTTTTAGTTCCCTGCATATACGACCATGTAAATATCCAGCTTTCTGATTACGTGCATCTACAGTTGCATTTAATTTTCTTTTCATCTTAGGCCACTGTGATCTTGACCAGCAGACCATGTTCAGAATCCTGGATACAATGTTTACTTGCTGCAGTATCCTGGTGTCTGTCAGAGTATTCCTAACAGCACATCCAGGTTCCTGAGTGCAGAATAAGATGTGCAACACATAACTAGGATACTTAGATAAAGAAAAAGGAGAAGATCTACTCACAGCCATGACATTGATGCACATGTAAACAGAATAGTGCAATTGATTCATAGAGTTCACAAATCCCAGGATCAAGGCATTGAAACATTTCCCTTAAAAACTTAAAATAAAAATAATCATGGCAGCAGAGCCATTTGTCATCGATAAAGGACTCAAACCTTGTCTGTTGAACATGGTTTCAGATTTGTATCAACATAATGAAGGCTGGCAGTAGCAGGACACAGACAATGGTAATCCACAGGGAGACCATAATTAACGGAAAAGCTCCGTCCATTAATGTTGCTGACCCTTCAGTGGATCTTGTTTCCACTTTAAAACAGACAATCGTCTTCATAGATCTTTGTCTCTCAAGGAGGGATAAAAAACAATATCCTCTGCCAAAGAATCTCAGGGTTCACTCCAGGGTAAGTTATTTTCTCTGTCATCTTGGCCTACTGGGGGGCATCAGGGCAGATTTTCCTCCAAGCTATAAAAATAAACACTGTTAGCACACAAATTTGGATGAGCTGATCATTTATTTACCAAACTAGTCCTTTTGTATGTTTTTTTCACTGCCTAAGAGTCTGAACTTTTCATTTAAGAGAATTTATGAGCCTGCTAACTCACCAATAGTGAGCAACTGCTTGGTCATTATAGCATTATGTTGGTACTATGCCAAAACCAAAATCTCTTTATTAACTAAACTGATTTTAATAGGACTTAAGAATAGCCAACTGCTTCCATGTGCGAGAGTTGGAAAGTCTGATTTACTGTCTGCTTGTCTGAATACATACCAGCTTAGTGTGTGGCAGTGAGGACAGGACTGCAGTGGGCTTTGGCTTCACTGGAGGCATTGGAGGCTTTGGCTTCATGAGCTTTTGAAGAGAAAATGTTCATTTCAAACAGTGAAGACAAGGACACTCAAATGTTAAAATGCAAACATAAGCATGAAGTTGCATTTAATATTACTTACTGGTTTTGTTGTAAGGGGTGGAAGAGGTCTTGATGGAGGTAGCGGTTTTGTCTGAAAAATTAAGGAGAAAAAAATAAGTTCTACATCCCTATAGAGAAACAAACTTCATTTTCTTGAAGAGAGGCATTATTTTACCTCAGTATAAATTGGCAGCCTTGATGCAGCTGATGGCTTCATAAATGGACTTGGAACCTAAATAAATATATTTATTTAGATATGGAAATTATGTTGCATTTAAATAAAGGGAAAACAGGTGCACAAACTACCTGGGGAACCTTTGATGACTGGTCTACAGCTGGCACTTTCTTGGGTGGCTGTAAGGAGAGAAACCAGAATGGGCAGCAAAAGCTTTATTATTCTTTTTCAGTTTGAATGCTAAGTTTAATTTTGATTCTGCTTTGTTTATGATTGATATCATTTCTAACTGGTTTTCAGTGCGAGTCTTGGGGACACTTTAACGGGCACATTTGTTGTCTGTGCCTTTAAATATGAGACAGTTTCCACAAATAGAAATATGTCTGATGCAGAGGAAATGCAGTGAAATTAACAAATGAAACGGAAGCTCACCTCTGGAGCTGCTCTGCATGGCTTTGGTGCTCCAATCTGTGGTTTGCTAGTAGCAGAGGAGAGAGGTTTACAGGCTTGTGTAGCTGATGACTCCAAAAATGTAGGCTGGCTGATGTGTGGGGATCCTAGTCGAGGGCTGCCTCGTGGACTGCTAGACCTAAACAATGGGTTTGATTGTCCGGCAGTAGCTGGAAGGCATCTGGATAGAAATGCAGGCAGGAACTCAGATTAAAGATGCACAAGAAGATGAAATTTGTTTGTATGTTTAAATCTTTTTAAAAAATGAAAGAGGAAAACTGTTTCTGCACCTCTTTGTAGGTTGCCTTTTTCTGATGCAACACATCAGACTCACAATAACCAGGACCAGCAGCAGAAGTAAACCAACCACCAGTGACACAATGTACACAACCAGGCTGGACTCTAAACACACACATATACACAGAAGATTATGCCAGTGAACATTTATTGCTTAAGGATGAGAAATAGCATACGTCACCTGCTCAGGAAGCAAAATATACTGTAACATCATTATTGCATTTGTACTGGCTAATGGGGAAATTCCATTAGATCAGTATTTATTTTTGCTCATCAGAACAAACAACAGTTGTTTTAGAGTCTGTGAGAAGTATTAAATCTTGCTGGAAAACAGGGTCACGCGTAAATCATGGTTTTTGAAAAGGTCAAGCGCATAAAGAAGCACATACAGAGAGTTGTTGGTGTTTACATGTGTGTGCTTACAGAAAAAAAGAAAACAACAAATGATACCTTCAGTAATCTTTGACTGCTGCACATCACAGAAAGGAGGAGCCCAGCCAGGATCACAGTGACACTTCCTCTCATGATTGCATGCCTATCGGAGATCTCACAGTAAGTGAATTTGCCATGCCTCCACAGCACTTTGGTGTTTTTAATTTCTTTATTTCTTTTTAATCTATAACACAAGTTCTCACCCCATGGTTGCTGCATTTAGATGAACAGTCATTTGTTCCATATGCTTTTATGTTTTTGATATCTTCACACCGTTGATTGTAGCATACCTGATAGATAAAGACATTACAAAGACATTGACCCCCCAAAGATCTGTAATGCTTGAGGGTTTTATTTGTGCTGACTGTCAGAAGCAGTTTTTCTTACCATATTGTTGCCACATTTGGTGCCAGTTGGCACCATGCCCAGGTCTGCAGGGAAGTTGTCTTCAGGGTTCATGGTTGCCTCATTGCATATTACTCCATTTCCAACATTGTAAAAGGACTTTCTGGATGTCACTGGAAACTCCCATCCTCCAGAACAGAAAAGTGTTCGACAAGATTGATCTCTGTAACCAAAAACACATATAATTATTAACAAAAAATGAACAGCCACACCTCACTTTGATAATGTGTGACCATTAGCACTCTAATGGCTTTACATGCATACCGGCTGACGCATCTCTGGCTGAATAGTGACTTTCTGCAGTTCCCTTGCTGATTGAAACAAACATCTGGTGCTACATCAGCATCTGAACAAGATCAAGGCAAAAAAGGTGGGATTTTGATACTTGATGTTTCAGAATGAAAGCACATATAAACCAAACCGTCACTCATAGGTGTTTTACCTGGTCCCCAAAGTCTCTTGCAGTGATCTCGCCTTGATGGACATTGCCCATTGAAGCAGTATCCTTTTCCTCGGTTGCACGGAAGGCCGTTTTGGGTGAAGGCATCAGTTGGACAGGTTGCAGAGAAGCCAGTACAAAATTCTGCCAGGTCGCAGTCTCCTGCTTTTGGTCGGCAGATGCTGCCTGTTGGTTTCAGCTGCATAGTGCAAAGAAGCACAGATGGTAAAGTACAAACTACTGAAATACATCCATTGACACATACCCAGCCAGACGGCACAGTCAGACTGTGTAGGTATGTTATAGCATAATTAGAATCAAAGTAACTTCACTCATCGTGTCTAAAGCCTGCTAGACACAGCGGGTAGTACATACTTGGCAGTTGTGACAGCACTTTCCTTCTGCACACTGGGCTCCTACATTTAGCTTGCAAGTGGTGGCATTGCAGCAGCGATTCTTGCACTCCTACGAAGCAGAATATTACAAATCAGTTTCCTCTGTGGGTTTTAATGATATCATATCCATTTTTTTTTTAATGCAGCATGCACAAACCTCCACGGTGCCACAGTCACATTCCTCTCCAGGCTCTAAAAAGGCATTTCCACACACTGGACCCCCATAGATGCGATCACTGGAGGGGGTATCCAGCAAACAGGCAGGGTTAACTTCTTCCAAGAACTTGCTGAGCTGTAGCTTACTGCAGCTGCTGAACATTTCGGGATACACAGTACTAGAGGGAGACATAGTAGGAACAAGGATGGAGGAAGTATTATCTTATCTTATAGGTTTAAGAATTGTAGATATGGAGGAATCTGTAGGCAGCTGGAAATTGAGCTTACCCAATACTATCAGCCATGATGCAAGCTTTCTTTAATGTAAATGAACCACAAACACAGTTTTCAGTATCATGGGACAAGCCCAGGTTGTGGCCCATCTCATGGGCAATAGTGGAGGCCACTCCTATCGGGTTGTTGTTATGGTCCTGTGTTCATCAAAAACATAAGGGTGAGTGCAAATCACAGCACACGGCGTCCTTTCATTACTTGTTATTTTCCCCTCTTTCAATCTGTTAATATGAAATACCTCATTGACAGCTCCAGATTTAGAGGTGCACATGGCATTGGTGTTTGCTAAGCCAACAGTGGAACCATCAAAATCCACACCTCTGGACAAAGGGGAGGCAAAATGTTTAGACACCGGCTCTGACAACTTAAACATCCTCTTCTCTTTTTTTTGTACAGAGTTAAACAGGAAAATCTTACGTAATGAACTGTGCGTTGTCATGTTTGGTCCTTAGCACCAGGTGCCGCTGACGCCACTCGAGGAAGCGAACCAGGGTGTTGTCAGGGTTGGTGCTGACCTCTATCTGATCTTGGTACGACCAGATCTCCAGACCTACGAGCATCACACGAATACCCACAGGGCGATACAGCTGTAATAGCACAGAGCATAAAAGTTACAAATAAAATTTTCAAATCAGTATTTCTGAATGTGTGTGTATGAAATAATGCTACAAGCATCTTATCCAGCAGGAAGTCACTGTTGGGGATACTGCAGTCTGGCGCTTCTTTTCATTTTTAATCGTATGCAAAGAGGATGTGTGAAAATTTTCAGCTTAGGTGTGAATATTCACAGTTAAAGTTAGATTTCATAGTGAGAGAACTCTCCCTTCAGTTTAGTGACCAGATTCTTGCTCGTAAGAACTGAATATCCTGTATGAGCAATTTCTGTTTTTTTGACAGGATACAGAAAAAAAAAACATACCTTGTCCACGTGGTTTGCTACTTCAAGCACTCTGGCCTCGACTTTCTTCTTACTGCCAAACTTATTATACTAAAAGAAATTATAATTCAAATTAGTATTACATTAAGCATCTCACACTCTAAACAATTATTCATCCTATGCTGTTATTTTCAAATAAGCTACATCTACAGGTTCAATGGGGAAAAAAATCGATTGTGAATCAAACCTCTGTGTTGTCCACCACTACAACCAGCTCCACCGTCCTGGGTTTTCCTGAGTGGTCTTTGATCTGGGCTCTGCTTTTCTGAGTAACACAAAGGGCAGAACCTCATCAGTAATAATCATAACTCTTTTTGAATCTGTGCGGTCATTGGTTGGATGTACAAAATAACAAAAAACAAGTGTGTTTTCATTTTAAGTTTCAGTATGTGATTGTTAAAATATATTTGGAGGGTTGATTTCCTCTGTTGCCTATTTCTTGGATTATGTTTTCTTTATGTCAGTTTATTATGATATAAATAATAATTTATGATAGTCTACTCACTTATCTTACTGAGGATCAGTTGGGTTTTCTTTTGTTTTCAGCTTTTAATTGTTGCATCCTTATAGACTTTGTGTCTATTATAAAGGATTTTGTTTACTTATTATGATTTTGGTAGTTTTGTTTCTTTTTTACAGTTCAGTTTCATTTGTTTTACTGTTTGGTCTGATTTTGGTTGTTTTGAGAACAACTTTATACTGTAACTTCTTGTGATCAATTCTTGGAAATTTTGTCTAATTTTGCTTCTCTTTTTTATGTCTTCATCTTTGTGTGCATGCTATATGCTATATAGTTTTGGTCACACAATTCCAATATGTTTGTATGTGTGTAGGTGGATCCTGAGTATGCAATGCTGTTGTCTTCCTTTTATGTAATTTTCTATTTAGATGATTTCTTTTTTAGTTTAGGCTTCCATTTACTGTATGTCACATTTAGCAGCTTTTTGCACCTCTGTCTATTTTAATTGTCACTTTGTGCCTATGGAATTATATTTAACTTCTGAAAGTCTCTTTTGTGACTAACCATCTGTCTATGATTTTTAAAAAAATGTTTTTTCTTTTATTTGTGATGTTACATTTTTTTTCTCCACTGTTAAATTTGATTATTTTAACAGATAATTTGTTCATGGACACATTTTACTGATACTGACACAGAAATGTGCAATGAAATAATCTCTAGTCATAATTGATTGTGCTATTTTTACTCTTTTGTGTAAATAAGACGGTGAATGTAAAGCTGAACTACAACATTTTAGTGGCCTGCATCCAAATAGTCCATGAATGTGACCGTGCTGTGCCTTTACCAGACTACTGAGCTGAAACAGTCCTGACGAACGAGCTCCATGATCATAGAAAGTGGTTGTGTTTCCATGGGAACAGGAGCTCCGCTTCCTCCTCAGGTGTTTGTAGTTGTAAACAGCGTGAAGACCCTCAACACTGAGAGCTTCAGAGCTTGTTCCACCATCCTGCTGTCCTGACTCATCACTGGTCAGGGGTTCAATGAGATACATCTGATCTCGAAGAGTTACAAACCCCCTGAAGAGCAGAAAAGAAGAGCACATCTGACTGGTCAGAGATCAGTGGATCAAAATCACTCAGATCAAATCATATAATTGTCTTAGATAGCTTTTATTTTCAACATTTAAACCTTTTTAATATTGGCTTTCTGGTACAGAGTTGAAGCGGAAGAACAAAGCTCCCCCTGGACTGGACAAAGTGATCATGTGTATTTCAAACTTACAGGAAAGTGATCAGCTTTTTAAAACTAAAGCTGAAGGGGAGATTGCAGCCACTTTACTCACTTCATTCCAGTGCACAATCCAATGCTGGCAGAAGAGTCTTCCACTCCAACAACGTGCCCATGGTAGTAGCAGTGCACCTGGGAAGACATCCATTATTTGTGAAAGAAACAAAATTACATTTAACTATCTGTGGTCTAATAGTAAATTTCCACTGACATGTTTTGGTCAGTGGAAATAATGAATTCAACCTTATAAGTCAATTCCTCCTCCACATAAGAATTACCACATGTCACTTCTTGAAATGGGGAACTTTTAGTGAAGAAATTCATTTTGATCATCAGATATTTTGTAATAAGCAGGATATGGAAGCATGACAGTAATCAGCTGGAATTGGTGAAGTATGGATGATTTCTCATGTCAGTGTGGCAAATTTCAAGATAAACCTGCTCAACTGAGAAACTGAAGTTCACAATGGCCTGTTGTACAACAGTTTAGAGCTGTGATGATTGTGTGAAATAATCAAAATGATGTTTTACAAAACTGCTAAAGGAATGATTAAAAAGTTGTATGATAAGTAACTGGTGTTGTATAATATTAAACTTATGTGAATCCAATGTGGTCCATTTTATTTGCACTGTGCATCCTCTCAAAATTTGTGAAGTACTGTTAACAACCCATACATGGGCTTCCCACAGACTCGGTTACTGTGAATGAAATAATAAAAAGGTACATACCCCAAGATCCGGTGCAGTTGAAACTTGAGAGCCCTCATCAGAATAGTATGTTACAGTGAAATTTTGTCCAATAAGATTTCTGTAAAGACAATTAGGTATCAGTAATGCTGACAGTACAATTTCTGTGGGTCCTTCATATGGGACAAAAAAAAAAAAGTTGTCTCACTTGTTCTTCTCCAGATGAAGAGTGTAATTTTTCCCTGCAATTCTTATGGAATAATCAAGTGTATCTGGGTATTTCTTTTGGCACACAAAGGGAGAGAAGAAGATATTTTTTATACATTATTCAAAGATTTAAACATTTTAAAGCTGTCTTAAAACTGAGTTGAATAGCAGATGTGTTACCTCAGCATCATTGGTATGAGATGAAGTATTCAGCCTCTGAGGTATTCCTGTTTGGTACTTTATCACATGAGGAAGAGACTTCACATTGGCCGCAATTATTCCTGCAAGTCAGGGAAAGTTGTTAAGAAAGAAAGAAAGAAAGAAAGAAAGAAAGAAAGAAAGAAAGAAAGAAAGAAAGAAAGAAAGAAAGAAAGAAAGAAAAAGAAAGAAAGAAAGAAAGAAAGAAAGAAAGAAAGAAAGAAAGAAAGAAAGAAAGAAAGAAAGAAAGAAAGAAAGAAAGAAAAAGAGTTCAACCTACCCCACGAGGAGAAGAAAATCCATATTAAATATCCACAATGTGACATGTTGCTCTGTCGGACGGACTGTGTCATTGTGTGCTGGAAGTCTGAAAGAAATGTCTTCAGCTCTCCGCCCATCTGCTGTGTAATATCCTGTAAATCACCATCTGAAGCTGAGCAGCTTTCCTAGTATAAAGCAAGAACAAAAATTCTCCGGTTTGTGTGATGTTGCAAACAAAATGAACCCACAATGTACATTTATTTAGGTCAACATGTTTAGGAACGCGCACAAGTTTACTACATTTTTCCCATTGTGGATATCAAAAAATAAAAATTGATTTACCGTTTATTACATTTATTTTCATTAGATTTAAGGAGTGTTTGAAACTTGAAGGAGGTTTTCCTAATTCTATTACATAGGCCTAGGCTATCCATTTAGTTCAATGGTCCGTCAGGCAATGTCCATTTGAGCTAAAGCTTTCTCTGACATTTGTCTCCATCTAGCGGTCTCCATCTAAGTTGTTGGTAGCTTGGGTCACGCATTATGGAACACAGTAGCCTATATACTTTATTAAAAGTATATAGGCCTACTGTATCATACCTCATTTTTTGAACAGGAACCTATGTAGGCTATTAGCTAGTCTAACATGCAAATTTAGCCTACTTAAAGAGGTCTAAACGTAAAGATGAAAAAAAAAACTTATTTAAACAAAATCATAAAATAAATAAGCCTATCTCAAGTAAAAATATATCAAGAAAGTAAAAGGTAGCCTATAGATAGATAGATAGCTTTCAAAACAACAAAAAAGGAAAGGAAAGAAAAATTACATGGTATTAAATAAAAAAAATAGTTTGATAGATAAAAATAAGTGATAGTCAAAATATTTTCCTTGATGTGTAATTGTATAAAAATTTTTAATTGAATTTAAAGGGGGAAAAAATGCTTGTTTTATTCGTTATTTCTATATTTCGTATGAAAGGAAATCTTTTATTCAGGCCAGAAATGCAGTAAAAAGAAAGCTTGGAGTAAAGGGGGAAAGGAGAAAAAGTCACAACCTTTACTATTGTAGGACTACACATAATTTCCACTTGAGTTAATAAATTTTCAAAAGATGATGTAGGTAGACAGTTAAACAATTGGCTGTAAAGTAATAACGAGAAAAACAACAAAAAACAAACCAACAAGGCCTATGACATAGTTTGCCCAGTTGGTGGCGGTACCGCGCCATTCATGCTGACAACTAGCAGCACGCGTTTGACGTAATCTTTTCGCGCCAATTACAACCAAAACAGAGATATGCGTCGACTAGTGGGTTCTGTTGGATATGGGTAATATTACAATAAATAAAGGATAAAGCTGTCTACACAAACTGCTGTTGTCAGGGTTGATCTAGCCTCCGATGGAGGGAGATTTATTGACAAGAAATAGTAAGGATGACGGCCCAACAGGTGCCACGGAGCCGCAGCAGGAGACGAGGCATGCCGAGGAAGGAAACCCATTCACTTTCACTCCCCAGCTTATCCGCCTCCACAAAGATCACGAGCTGTTTGAGGTAACATTAAAAACAGCTCGAATCGACCGCGAGCACTTCTGTCAGATCAAACTTGCGGTGATAAGGTCATACAAGCTAGCTACTGACATGCACGTGGCCTTTGTTGACAGGATGGAGACATTCAGAGACACATGTACCTGCAAGACCTCTACATCTCAGAGACAGAAGACAGGCCAGCAGTCGGGTATGACAGTTGTGCTCCTGGGATATTGGAGTTGCCTGTATTTAAAAGCTAAAAACAAACTTCTTTATATCAGCCACAAAACAGCAGGAAGCATTTGACATTGTTTACCAAACAGTTAAACTAACACCAAACTCCTCCAGCAAGTCATACATCAATCAAAAACCATCACATTTTGAAATAGCATTACATGCTAATTTGAAATGCATCAAACAGAAATAATGACGATATTACTTATTTTATAACTCAATACTGATTTGTCCAAATTCCATTATGGCCAGAAATTGCGAAAATAATCGAGTCTACATTAGAATGAGCAGCAGCAGGTGTGGACTTTTCTCTTCAGTCATGGCAGATTGCAATTTTGGAAATGGTCAATTACAGTCCTCCCCTTGTCTTGTTGCAGTGTGTCAGAGTTTGCCTGTCACATCTCTGGCTGCAGTGCAGTCTTCAGTACATTGGAGGAGTATGAGCATCACTACAATTCCCTGCACAGACATGTGTGCTGCTCCTGCCGTCGCTCCCTGCCAAGTGCCCGGCTTCTTGACATTCACATTCAGGAGTGGCATGACTCTCTCTTCGCTATCCTTGCCCAGAAACAAGACATGGTAAGCTGGTGACTTTCACTGTCTTAAACTACGAGTAAAAAAGCTGGACAAAAAAAATAATTATTTGAGGCTGATATTTACTATTTCCTTTCAAATGAATGGGGTAGTACATACAGTATCTTTGTATTTTTCAGTACCAGTGTTTGGTGGAAGGCTGTGGACAGAAGTTCAGAACCAGTGAACAAAGGAAAGACCACTTAATAAGAGTTCACAAGTATCCTCCAGACTTCAGATTTGACAAAAACAAAAAGGATAAAAGGTAGGACTTTGTATGTCCACTAGATAGCAGCAGAATATGAGGCTGCATACTGTCCCTCCTCATGAAGTGATGGTTGTGTTGCAGAGGGGTCAAGCATTTAAGTTGTTTTCTGACTCTCTCATAGAGTTCAAGCCATGATTTTTATTTTTTTTTTATTTTGTGAGTATTTTACATGCTTGTGTTATTGAAAAATCATTTAACTTTGCTTTGCTAACCACTCTGAAATGGTTTGTTTTGTTGCTATTTCCTAAATACGGCTTTGTATTTTGTAGTTTTTATATTTCTTGTATGTGTATTTTCAATGTGATACTTCTGTTAACAGAACCAGAGAAATGAAGAGACAGCTGCTGAAGGATGCAGCCATGGAGGTTGTGGCTGATGTGTGTGAGTCTGAGGGTGTGTGTGAGGTTATGTGCAATGTGCAGTCTGACCAATCAGAGCAGGAGGAAGCCATGGAAACACATGTGTCCGTGGAAGAAGCTGCAAGTACAGGGGACATTTCTGCTGCAGCTCTGGGTTCAGATACAAAAACAGCACCACTAAAACCAGAATACTCGCACAGGTTAGTGTTTCAAAAGATTTGTGACAAAGCACTGTGTTTGTGCCATCATGTAGTTCAGCCTGGTTACATAAATGATCTTTTTAGCATTTACCTTGATTAATGTGTGTAATTAAAATATGTACGTCGGTGTATCCAAAACTTTGACTGCAGCCCGTTTTCTTTTGATTTAATTGATTAAACAATCTGATTTTAAGTGTTTGTGTGCTTTTTCTGCAGGGTTCCTACTACTGTGTGCTTTGGTCTCGGTTCAGTCCGAGGCTTCAGAGGTCGACGGGGCAAGAGGAAATGAGAGCTTGCTAATGACTTTTGTAATAACTTTTCTTTAAGAGTACAATGTTCTGCCTTTTTCAACATGATATATTTGACTTTATATGTGCAATTAAAGAATTTTTTTTTTTGCTAAACAAATTGATCCGCATAATCATTTGTGCAAATGCTGATATTATGTTGCTCTTTTTTGTTCATGTTTCTTTTCTTTGTGGTGAAATCCTACTGTGAGCAGACTAGATGTGTTTCATCTTTCCTGATAAAAGGTGGTTTGGAAACTTAGAATCGCTAAGATATTGCTGACATATCAGTGGAAAATTCCGCAGAAGTATGCAGTGCAGCTTAAGGGTGCAATATATATGTCCACAGGAAGCTGAGAAAAATGAAAGGAATGTCAGACTTGCATAATAGACTTTAATAATCTTACAAAACATGTTTTCACCCTTGAAATATAAAATACTCTGTACATTAATGACTGATGAGTCTGTCAGTCATGTTTAGCACTTTGAATGGGGACAAAATAGCCAAGGTTTTATTTACATTTAGGACCAATACTAAACGATCTTGAGAACTCTTGACAGCAAAAATATTATTCTTTTGAAGGAAGAGAACAAAACAAAGCGTTTATCTGCATTGAAATGCAGATTCATGGTGAACAGTTTTACATTTTGTTAATTCACTTCTAAAGATCACATGGTTCATAGTTAAGTCAGTGCAGCACTTAAGAGCGAAAGCATAGCAGGTAAACTTTGGAGGATAGAACTTGTGAAACATGTAGTTTTCCTCAAAACAGCAAAGGCACTTATAAGATCCTATTAGCCTGCGCCATGAAGACTGAGTTGTAGAAATGCACTTGTGAGCTATTTTGAATTAACCATATATTGTACTCTAAGTTTATCTGTATTTGAGTTGCTTACCTACATGGGCTACGAAATCTGTGCTAGTCAGACTTATGTGAGAACTTTCCTTCTTTAGTGCACAAAAATTGACTGAGTTGTAGTCAGTAATTAAATGATTAAGGATATGAGAGTTTAAAAAAAAATGATTAAGAGCCTTAGACTGTCAGGGTTTTCTCAATCACTCAAGTAAGTGATTGAGGGATGATTTTTGTGTAGTTTCTATGTTTTTTAAAATATATATATTCTGTCTCTCCCATAAAAACATATATGTATGACATTTCCACAGAACTAAAATGTTTTAATTATGACTGATGTTTTTTTTTTTTTCATCTTACCAGTTCATCTTCTTCTTTAAAAAAAAGTCTTGCTTGTCCAACTGTCAGTGATGTGTTTCTTTTTAATAAGTCTCTGAACAACATTGGAGCTCAATCAAGCTAGCTTCAGAGACATTACCTGTTAGATGGGTCAATCTGACGCAACTAGGTAATTATAAGAAAAATTTAGAAAATGAACATTTACCCTTCAGTGTTTTCTATACCATCTGAAATGTTCTTTAAACAATTTCTAATGCATATGGAATGAGAACTAAAAAGAAAAAGGAAAACAAAACTACATGGTAAGTGTAATGACTTCAGTGAGTCACAGTTTTCAGTCCAAATAGAGAGACTTACAAAAAAAAAATCATGACATCCTCTTCAGTAAAATTAATGGGCTATAGCATTTAAGAGAAACTCCGTTGGGAGAGAGACGCTAATAAGTCTGAAAATTTAATCGGAAAACAAGCTCTGTCGTGAAGATTTTATTGGATGTTATCATTAACACAAATAAGTTTAACTAAAAAATTTCTGAAAAATTTTAAACTTGTCAGTCGTGTTAAAATGCTTTTCTTACCTCTTCTGTACATGATATTTTAATATGCCGGATTGATCTGTGAAAAAGTTTGTGCAAAAGGAAGGGTGGGGGTCTCGCTTTTAGAAAAATAACTACTTGTGATAATATATAGGCAAATTAGAAATTTACTGAAACTGAAATTTACAGTTCACATGATGGACTGTTTTTGCAATCTTGGTTATTTGCTGTTTCAAGGCATTTTTAAAAGCAGTATAGGCACTCCCAACCAGCAGTTTAAAGTTTATGAAACTTAAGACAAGTAGTACATCCCATAAGGTCCGCTGAATAGTCCTGGTACAGGTATGGCAGGCCGCGGTCCGTTCAGGGCCCCGTACAGGGCCGGTGCGCCCATTGGTGCACTCAAGGGGAAGGGGAAGGCGAAGGCCGGGAGCAGCGGCTTTGCGGCCAGCTTTAGCTTCTCCAGCTCAGCCTCCTGCAGTCTCTTGGCTTTGGCCCGGCGGTTCTGAAACCAGATCTTGACCTGGGTTTCTGTAAGGTTTAGTGAGCTGGAGAACTCCGCTCTCTCCGCGATGGAAAGGTACTGTTTCTGACGGAACTTCCTCTCCAGAGAAAGCAGCTGAGAGGTTGTAAAGGGAGTTCTGGGTTTCCTGTTGTTCTTGTGTTTCCGTAGATTGCATGGGGTCGGGCTAGGAAGTCCTGGAAGTGGATTTAGAAAGTCACAACACTATTGTAGTTTGATGTACATAAACAATATAATTTTAGCTGTCTGACAGTGTTATAGGCTTTTTAGGATGAAGTCTTAAAGGCAGGGCAGGCTATGCATCCTCATTGCAAAGATAAATCTCTCCATCACCTGTATATTCATTGCGTGTAAAGCAACGCTTCTAAAAATATTGACAAGGCTATTTCATACAAACACCTGCATTTAAAAAAAGGGGAAAAAATCTTTAAAATGTCCAAAACCCCATAGGCCGAGAAATATATAGGCCATTTGATTTTTCTCAAACTTAGAAACGAAGAGATTATCCTTGACTTACTTGTAGGTGATGGGTAAGGACCCTGTAACCAGTCTCTTGTGTCTTTGTCGTTGAGATCCGCAGACTCCGTTTTGGACCTGTAAACTCCCCTCGGTGATGCACACTCAGTCTCCTCCGTCCGGACGCAGCCAGGCTCGGAAGAGTTTAGGCTCGTGCAAGGAGGAGTCCTGTCCGATATCAGAGATTCCACACTGAAAGGCAGCTCTAAACTTTTGGTTTTACTTTTTCTAACAAATGACAGATCCAGCTCATCAGTTCCAACTCGATTAACATCTCGATCCTCTGGAGATGTCTCCCCAAGAGCAGCCGAGGGCGGTGATCCTTGCGCAGGATTCATTACGCACGACTGCGGTGCCATGCAACCAATATTCCTGCTGCTTTCGTCGTAACTGTTTATAGCTTACGCGTGTTCACCAGAAAAGTGTTTTGTGTGTGTGTGTTTTTTTTTCTCTAAGATTCCTCTACTGTTGCGCAGCTGAGCGGTAAACTTCAGGCTTTACGCACGGGCTTCTTTTTCCTTCAGTGAAGTGCCACAAGTTAGTCTCTCATCTTGCCGCCTGCCTATCAGACTTTAGATGCCTCCACGTGACTCGGTTTCAGCGATATCTGATAGGCCAGAATTTAGAAAGCAAAGATGTGGTTGATTTTGTGCATTAGGGTTTTGACAGATGTAAACCTCTCATCAGTGGCAGCGTAGTCATGTCGTGTACGGTAGTGGAGACCTGGAGACCTCCTATTCCAATAGCCTATCTTAACCTCTGATTTTTAATTTTAGTAACGGATAAGATAAACAAACTTGAGAAAGTTTTTTGCCTGTTAAGAAGCCAGGTTGCTATTTGTTTATTTATTGAATGAAAACCAGAGAGAGAGAGAGAGAGAGAGAGAGAGAGAGAGAGAAATCCAACCAGATTTGTGAGCAAAATACCTGCTAATGTTGTTCTGTGTTCTCAGAGTGTAGGCTATAGATAAGTTGCCCTTTGCTTTAAATCATCTTTCAAAGCTGCAAAATAATGATTCTTGATTCCAGATTATCTTAGGCAGGTGCATGTAATGATGTCCATTCATTCATTCCAAAAAAAAGAGAAAAAAACAACAACTTGTAAGTAAGTAATTTTTACATAGGTATAGCACCTTTCAAGATAACAATCACAAAGTGCTTCAAAGAAATATGACAATACTGCATTAAACATGTGTAACATACGGTTTTGCTTTTTAATGACAAAAAGCACTTTGAGTTGTAAATCTTCTGCATGAAACATACTTTAGAAATAACATTTGATGGATTGATGGAATACTTCCCATGTCCTTCTTAAGATAACACTCTCTCGGCTTTATTTTAGGGAAGCTGAAAGCTGTCACAACTGACATCAGCCGAGGTACATCCTTGAGAGTTTGCCTGCCCATCACAGGGCTTGCCCAGAGACAAATAACCATGCACCTTCATATTCACAAAAGTTAAATTTGGAATTACCAACCTGCCATGCATGTTTTTGAACTGTAGGAGGAAACTATCATTCCTGGAAAACACTCTTAGGCACAGATAAGAGTCCACACAGAAACGCCCCAGCTGAGATTTGAACTGAGATGTGCCCTTGCAAACATATCACGGTACAACCCAGGCGGATAAAGAGAAAAAAAAGAAATAGTAATAGAATAAGACAAAAAAATATCAAACAGATAAATAGGAAGATTTAAAAATCATTATTAAATGTGAAAAAAAGAAAGTAAAATGGGTAGTAACCATAGGTAACTGAGGATCAGTGGAAGCATTTAACCCTGTTACAATGATTAACAAATTCACTCACTACATATAAAGTACAAGTTCAGTAGTTGGACTGTTGAAAAAAGCACAGAATAAGCCAATGATATGTTAACCTATCTATTGGTATATTCAGGTATGCTAAGGTGGTGGGGAGGGCCTTAAACACAGTGACTGAAGGTCTGGATTCGAGTCCTGACCCTTGGTCCCTTAGTGACTTCCTTTTTCCTACGAATAAAGTACATAAAAAACTTTAAAACAAAGTAAAATTGCACACCCGTAGTTAACAGTGATTATTTTGAACCTTGAAATTGAATTATGGCCCACGTTAATAACAACAATGACAAAAAAAAAAAAAAAAAAACAGTACCATGGTACTTTTCTGATAACTTTGAGTACAGACATGAGAACCCTATTTCTTTATGTGAGAATATTGTATTAACCCTTTTTTTATTTTTTAGTTAAATATCATATTTTGATTATGATGCAAAAGCTAGTGACATTGCTTGTTCCAAGGTCTCGTCTGGAAAGATGAGCTTGAGAACATGCTAAACAGTAGTTCATCCCTGTGTTTCATTAAAAGAAGCAAAGCAATCCAAGCAGCGATTTACTGCACTCTTTAAATCCAAAGAGTTATTATCACTGTAAATTTCTATCTTGTGGCCCGTAATCAAATTGTCTATGGCTATATTTCAGTCTATTGTGCCCATTGTGTGTAATCCCTTTGAGAGACTGTTAAGGCCCCACTGAAGAGCCCCATCCAAATTGGTTTTGTTCTGCAGCTCTTCAAAGTCAAGTCAGATCATTTCCAGTGAATCCAAATATGTGAGTTTTCTCTGCTGCTAGGCCTAAAGCAGCACACTGTCTGTGTGTCTGTAGGACAATTGGTTAAATGGATTTAACTGTTTCTCTCCCTGAGGTATGTTCCTACTTTGATCCTGCTGCGCCTGGCGCCTGTCTGCTCTGCCTCCCCCTCTCTCCCTCTCTGTGTGACAGTGATAGATCGCTGGGTAACCATACAAGCTTTCAATGACTGTAATTTAGTGAAACATTACATTCTCCCCTATTTACTGCCAGTATTACCACTTTCACTCTATGTGAAAAGAGATGCAGGGCTGTCTGTAATCTGTTGTTTCTCCTCCATTGTTTTGTAATGAAGGAGTGAAGAAATAAATAAACACATATCTTGCTTTTTTTCTTGTGTCATGCACATACCAAAAAATCAAAATTCTGCCTGAGATTAAAATCATACCATGCACAGTATCTGCTCTTTTACAGTGTTTCAAGTACTGTTTGCATACCTCGATTGATGTAAAAACACAAATAGAAGGTGAAAAAATAATTTTTTGCCATAACTGAGATAAGTTTACATGTAGCCATCACTATGCATTAATATAGTGTCAGGCAATTCCACTCATCATATTGTATTTACAAAAAAGGAGGAAAAGTGGACCTATTGATGTTGCTACACGAAAATAATTCCAACTTTCTCTCTTTTGCACAGAAGTTTATACAAACTTTTGCACCTACTGGCTTGAACATTGTGTAAAGAGTTAATTAAAGTCTGTTTTTTTCTCTCTCTCTCAAAATAGATTTTCTTTCCTGCCAGACATGTTGGAGCAAGCTCTATCTATGTATATCTGTAAATCTTTCTCTTTCATTAGAGTTGGCAGGGCTTACGGCTATCCTAAGCAAACTTTGGGGAGGGGGCTGGAGTCACATGGGAAAAACAGTTTTGAAAACCCACAGCGGGGGACTTGTGCTTGTGAAAGTGTATCGTCTTTAAAGGAGGCAGGAGGCCTGTCTGGTGACACAGAACACAACATTATTCAGGCCCAGAGTGGACCTGCCAACACTGGTATGTCAAAATGTAAGTGGAAGTGGGATCACAAACCTACCCTTTCCATGCTTACACAAAACTTATAAGTTTTGGCTTATGTAAGCATCCATGAAACAGCTTAACAGCTTCCATGAAATAAACTGGTGTGATTTATTGTGTTGAGCATACATTTACCACTCGCAGCACTTACAGCATGAACTGGGATGATTGATGTGGGTGTTATATTAGTTATTGAAATAACGAAGTGAAACATACAGACTCACTTGGCTGCTGCTCAGTTTCACTCAGGCCCAATCATGCCAACCAGCCGAGGATGATGTGAAGGGCCTGAGGTCTTCCATGTGATGTATCTCCTTATCTGATGTAAGGTTAAAGGGAACTGCAACAACATGTCAGTCTCAATTAGTCATTTTATCTTTGCCACTGTTAGCACATTGTGTCATGACAGCCACTACTCCCTTAAGGTTGGGTCTAACCCTGAACCATTATGACTTACATTTTCACCCCTCACACCTCAGATCATTTTGAGCCTCAGTTATCACCTGAGAACATCTGTCAGAGTGTCAAAGAGTAAAACTTGATTTAAGATACAAGTGTGTGCTTCAGCTGAACCCATATTGCACAACAAATGGATACTTAGCACTGGATAGGCATCAAACAAGTGGGCAAATTTTGTTCTTTTATTCTGGGTTTGCATATTAGAATATTTACAGTTTCCTCTTTTGCTCTACAATGTCATCAATAAGTTGTGGACAGAAAATGTTTTCTTTAGGATGTCATCTTAGGATTTTGTGACACAGATTTGTGACACATTATGGACTAAAGATGTTTCATTGTTGTGTTGCAACACAACAGTAAAGCTGTGTTGCATTTGTTTGTCTTTCATCTACACTTGTGACATTTGGGAACTGAATGCTGAAGCTTTGAAAGCAAAATATTTTCCATTCTTGCTTCTTTCTGAATTTCAGCTTTTAGAAAATTGAGGGCCTTCTGAACCCCATACAGTATTTATGTTTCATCTGCATGCAGGTTAATTCACTTTGACTCTTTTATGACAAAGCCATGCTGTTGTGATACAGTATGTGGAGAATGTGGTTTGGCTTAGTTTAGCAGAAATAAGCAGGTCTTCCCTGATGTTGTTTGAATGGCAGCATATGCTGCCAAATGCTGGCTTTGGATCTGTGTGCTGTTAATAAACCAGATGCTCCCTCTCCGCTTTAGGAATGACAGTCCATGATTTTTAAAAAGACTAAAAATATGATTTATAAGAAAATTTTCTCACATACTTCAGTCTGGGTTAAATATGTTCTGATTTAAACTTGAATTTGTGGTTGAAATGACAAATTGTCTGCACTCATGGAGGTGCCCTTACTCCTATACAGTCATTTCTACAACATAATCATGTCTGCTTTTACATCCATTTTTTAACGTTGCAATTAAAAATCAATTCTCCAATTTGACCAAACTGCAGTAATGAGAAGGGACCTACATGTTTTATAATGTTGCACCACTAGTATTTGCATCAAACTATGTAAGAGGATTTTTGCAACCTGTTTTTAATTAATAGTCTTCGTCAAGGTTTTCTTTTCAGTGCATTATATTACTGTACATATGCTGAACCTTGGCCATTCTCCATCCATGTAGCGCTGACCTATGGAAATAGGTTTGAGTGTGGGTATTATGGTGTACAGCATGATTTTACTGTATATTAAACTCTGAAAGCAGTGTTGTCATAATTGCTAAAACTGCAGAGGACCAGAAGCTAAAACTGACAAAGTGATAAATGTAGTGAATAAAGGAAGATATTTGAGTAATACCATCATAACTGATTAATATGATTATGATGCTCACGATCAGTGCTGTATGTACAAGCAAAAAAGTTGACAAGCATTTGAAATAGTGTTTACTTTGAATGCATCTATTTTGTTAGTTACTGCAAAACAAAACACAAATCTTAAGGGACATTTGATGATCTTGCTCAGGTTTCCAAGACAGACAAGTGCAAGTCACGTTCAAGTTTAAAGTAATGGCCCCACCTGTCATGCTGTGTTAAGAAAGTGTATATTGATTAACTGGTTAAACAAACGTTCAATCCAAATTGCAAAAATGTTGAGATTCTGTGTAAAATGTAAATAAAAGCAGGATTTTGAAAATCACATAAAACAATATTTTATTTACAGTACAACACAGACAACGGCTGTTGTAGCTGAGACATCATACCATTTCACTGAAAACAGCTCATTTTGAATTTGATGGCAGCATTATACCTAAAAAAAAATAGGAATAGGGTGATGTTTACTATTGTGTAGCATCCCTTCTTCTAACAACTGTCTGTAAACATCTAGGAGCTTCATAGGCAATGCCCCATTGTTGTCTGATGAGGGACTAGCTGCTAAACAGGGCTTTGTTGCAGGATTTTTCCATTTCAAAATGTACCAAATGCTTTCTATTGATGAAATGTCTGGAGTGCAGGGAGGCCAGTCCAGCATCTACACTCTTCTCCTGCCATGCTGTGGTGGTGGATGCAGTATGTAGTTTAGCATTGTCTTGCTGAAATATTCAAAGCCTTCCTAAAAAGAGTCATAATCTGGATGGGAGCATTTGTTGTTCAGACACTTATGTACTTATCAGCATTGATGGAGTCTCCACTGATGTTTGATGCCATAGGCACCAATGTAACCCTTTACCATGAGACTTGCTGGCTTTTAAACTGTCTGCTGATAACAAGCTGGATGGTCCTTTTCACCTTTAGCCAATAGGACACAGTATCTATTGTTTCCGAACAGAATTTCAAATTTTGATTAATCTGAGCTCAGTTTTCCACATTGCCTCAGACCATTTTAAATGAGCTTTGGCCCAGAGCAGCATTTCTGGATCGTGTTCACATGGCTTCTTTTTCCAGTATACAGCTTTGACCTGCATTTGTGACTTGCACAGTGAACTGTGTCCATAAACGAGGCAAGTTAAGTTTATTTGTATAGCACATTTCAGGTATAGCATTCAAGATGCTGTACATAAAACAGTAAAAGTATTACAGGAGAGTGCAGAAGAAAACAAACCTAAAAAAAGAAGAAAATCAGACAAAAAATAAAATGAGATAAAATGCAAGAAACAGAATAAAATACAGTTGTTTTGATAAAAGGCAGTGGCAGATAAAGTTTTTAACCTTGATTTAAAACTGCTGAGGATTTCAGAAGACCTGCAGTTTTCTGGGAGTTTGTTCCTCAAGTGAGGAAAACTGAACTGAACTAAAAACTGAACGCTGCCTTTCCACATTTAGTTCTGACTCTGGGAACAGAAAGTAGACTTGACCCAGATGGCCTGAGAGATCTGATTGGTTCGTAACGAGTCAGAAGATCCTGAATGCATTTTGGACCTAAACCATTCAGTGCTTTGTAAACTAACAGCAGGATTTTGAAGTCAATTCTTTGACTAACAGAGAGGCAGTGTGAAGATCTGAGAACTGAAGTAATGTGGTCCACTTTTTAGTCTTGGTGACTCGAGCAGCAGCGCTCTGGACTACCTGCAGCTGTCTGATGGACTTTTTAGGGAGACCACTGATTTCTTAAAGTCTTCCAGAGCACAGGAGAGAATCATGTCTGTTTTTAATGCAGTGCTGCCTGAGGGCCCTGAAGATCAGAGGCATCCAGTTTGACCTTTGACCTGTGCAAAAAGATTCATCCTGAGGATCACGTTGAGGAGCATTTTTCTAAAATCGTTTCCCTTTTTTAGACACTGTATGTCACAGTTGGTGAACCTCTGCACATCTTTACATCTGAGAGGCTCTGTTTCTCTGAAACATTCCTTACCCAATCATGTTACTGTACTTACCTGTTACCAATTAATTTCATTAGATTTCCAAATTCTCCTCCAGTTTTTCTGGATTTGTACCAGTTACTTATCAAGCCTTTTTTTATTGTCCATTTTCTAACTTTTTTTTTTTTATACACATAGCTGCCATCAGATTCAAAATGGTCAAACATTTTCCATGAAATGGTAAAACATTTGAATTTTAACATCTTATATGTTGTCCATGTTTATTGGGAATAAAGGGGTTTTCTTCAGATGTTTTTTTTTTTTTTTGGGGGGGGGGGGGGGGGGGGGTGTAAATAATCGTATTCTGTGTTCACATTTTACAAAGTGTCTCAACTTTCTGGAATAGCTGTTGTAATTGAGCCAACTAATGTGAAGTGAGAAGGCATTCCTCTCTTTTGGAAGCAGTGGAACATAATCACATAATCGCTGTAGATTCATGAAATGTTGTAATGTTTGTGTTTCTTATTGATGTTTTTATTTGTTGATATGGACCTGTGTGTTTAAGATAAAATGAACATTTTCTTATCAAATGTTTGTGCTGTTGCAAATTAGTGGAATATAATACTATTTCTAGGAGACATGGAGACATGACCATAACTAAACCCCTATTTTATTGCAGATTTACATTAATTTTTTTTCTTCTTTTTCCAGGGATTATTTTTTTTAGGTTAATAAGTCAGTAATTTCCTCACTGAGCAGGAAACAGTAGAGACTTGCATGGCAGATAAACCTTTGTAATTACCTGATGGGTTGCTGATTGGTTAAGTGCTTTTCATTTATCTTCTATATGTTAGCATGACTGGACTGTCAGAGGAGGTGCTGACAGATGAGCGGAGAATGCTTTATCACATCTCTGTCTGTTTTGTATGTAGTATATTGGGTTTGGTGACAGGGAGGCGCGTCCCGCATGGCGTCTGAGAGAGATGAGCAGAGTGTCTGGCTGACGGTGTCTCTGCAGTGAGTCTTGTCCGCAGTGCCAGGTGCTAACAGGTGAACACAGAGATATTGTTGCTGTGTTGTTGTCATTTGGGCAAAATGGACAGCGACAAAGGGAATCGGACACCCTCTGTGGACCTGGAGCGAGCCAGGGGTTGGGTGATCTCAGTGACTGTGCTGACAGCAGGGAGGGGTGGGGGACTCAGATGGCAGCCTGTTCTCTCTGAGGATAATGATGATGTGGATGATGCTGGAGAATAACCCACCAACACAAACTGGAGTTGGAAAGTTATGATGCTGCAGGCTGTCTATTATCTGTCTACGACAGAGGATGTAGGTATCATTAGTGTAAGGGTGATGACAGAAAAAAGGGGTTGAGGGTGGGGGTGAAGTCAGAGTGATGCAAGTGAAACTTTACACACACACAAAGCCCACTTCAGACACATCTCTCCAATGCAGTGTCTTGAAATACACAAAAGTGTGACCATACACCGTTTAAGAAGTATGTTTATAATCAGAGGAGCATTCCAGTGAGTCACAGTGGGACACAAAGAACTGGTGCATCATGATGGTATTTGTAGCCACTTTGTGGTGAAGTGAATGACTGAAAGCTATTACCACAAAATATAATGCTGTACAGTATGTTCTTTGCTTAGCATCCTCCTCACTTCCGTGATTCTGTGCAGCATTTGGATTCACTCGTGTCAGACACAGTATGAGTTTAGCACTTTTTCTCTCAGTGAACAGCCTAGTGAGGTCAAACCGCAGCACAGTGGAGACACTAGTGCACACTGTTTGCTGTTGGCTTACTGGAAGACGATAATAGCACACCGATTTGTGTAAATTAGCTTAATCTTTTACAAAGCTACTCTCGTTATGGCAGCTGTACTTTAACATGCTGTGACCAACAAGTCTGACAAATCACAAAACACCACCTGTTGGAAAATGACTGGCCACACAGGCATTCATCTGGGACAGGAAAAAGAAGATTTTTCTTGAACCTCTAAAGATATATAAAAAATATAAAAGGAGATTAAAACAAGAGGTGTAACATTACAGTACACGATGGAGCAATACAATGTAATTCTAAAATCTTGTTTCAGTCTAAATAGTTATAACGAGGTTGCCACCTGCTGTTCTAACCTAATATCAAACACTGCGTCATGTATTAAACTTTAAACAGGCTATACTGTAATTCTAGTACTTATCCTGAAAAGACAAACGAAGGACTAGTTTCCGCTTTGGAAAATATATAAATCTAAATTTCTCTGACGTTTATATCGGTGTAATAAAATATAGTTCAGTCAGTAACTGTTGACCTTGATATCAGTTTCTGGCTATTTGCTGGCGTTGGAATTTTAAAAGCTGTGAGTGTTGCTCACAAAGCTCTTCTGCTCTCCTGATGCATGGACTATTAATTTCCATTTTTAGAAAATCCACTCTAATATTATCTGACACTAACCATGTTGTGTGCTTCAGCAGGATTGGATAATTGTCCACATGTTTTTTGGGATTAGATCATTCCGTTACATAAAAAAGTTGAATTAAACATTTTTTCCAATACAATCTGACTAAATTGTACAGTAGTCACACAGTGAAGGGTGGTTTGATAGTATTTCTAAATATACTAAAAAGACACAACATGTACAGCACATCTGAAGATGATGATGTCAGCATGTTTGTGAAAAAAAAAAGTGATTTGTACAATTCTAAATGTTGAATAAGCAACACTGTGTAGAAAATAAGAAATAAAGGCCGCCAGTTTTATTGATTGTAATTTTTTTTATAGTGGGATTTTATTCTTTAAGTGTTTACAGTGAAAATGAACACGCTCCAAGGGTAAATTCTTTCATGCTGCCTTTGATCCAAACTAGCAGAAAGAAAAACCACAGAGGAACATCCACCATGTTGTGGCCATATTCGCCACTGTTTCTAAAGATAATCTAATTTCACCAACAGTAAATGCTGAACATGCAAAATGCATGCTATTGAGAGGAAATATCAGATGAGAAAAAAATGTAGATCTCAAAATGCTTTGAGTAAATCCTTTTTTATCTATTTTTGTTTGTTTGTTGCATTCATTGTTATACACAGCTAATTACTAAAAGCTATGTAATTTATATTCGGGGACTCACAGTCTTTCCAGTCTCACTACTGGTTTTAAATCATTAATAATCCTGTAATTTTATGACAATATATTGGCACTTTCAAAGATCAAAAAAGCTGTAAAACTTTTTTACTGTTGGCATCACATTTTTTTTTTTTTTTTTTTACCATAAAGGTAAACATTAGTCAATATATTAAGAGCAACCCGATCAGATAATGGACTTGCAAAATTTCCTGAAGTTACATTTGTATGCCTATAAACTTTAGCTTAAAAATGATATTACCGTAAGACACAAAAGAAGAGTCTTGCTTGGCACGATAGCGGTTTTAGTTATAATTATCATTTTTGGATCGTATACAATTTTATAACTGGTTGAGTCTTGGGAAATTTTAGAAATTGGTGGATGTGATCCAATTAGAGATAGTGTTTTGTTATGTTAAGCTGCTAAACAATATTTCCAATTTGGCAGTTTGTGATAGTGTCTGTGTTTTGTTTGGGGCCATTTGATGGCCTTACGGTAGATGATTATTGTTAAGTTTTTCAACTAGTGCAGTACATGAGTCACAGAGATTGGGAGTAGCCATCTTTTGATTTGTGGGAGACCACTGTTTTTCACCTATAGCGTTGCTTTTTAGACAGAAGTGACATGTAAGTTAAGAATTTGGTTGAAAATAAGATAACATATCAGTTTCAAGAGGCTCAAGAATACTCACTGTTGATGAAATTTAAGTGAGTGAATAATTTCCCTCCTCTTTGTCGACTTGGCCATATTTCCCCCCTACATATTTCCAGTGACTCAAAGTGGCTTCACAACATGTTCCAGGCACGTTGATTATGTCAGTAAATTATGGTATCATCTGCTGTATCAGTGGCTCTGATAATGTTTGCCACATTAGGAGGAGCTAAAACTGGGACAAATTGGGGTTTCATTCGTTGCTTTGGGGCATTTATGCACTTGTGCTAGATAGTGGGAATTGCCCTTTGAATTTATTCCCTCTCAATGTAACGATGTGGTCACATGCTTTCTTTCCAGTAAAACGCTGGACTTTGGCTGTCTTGTACATCTCTGATGTTAATACAAATTGTTTGTAGAAATATTGTTTAATTAAAAGATATTTAGGGCGGTAACTTTTGCACTTGAGTCCTTGTTTGTGATCTCAGAGTAGTGACAACCTGAACAAATACGTCAGTTTGATTCTTCTGAGATTACAATAGATTCCACGTTGTCTCATGGAACTCTGAAAGTGATGGGAGGGCACAGCGGAGGCCCCTGAATAAACAACCATTAAATTCTCCCTGCGCCTGTATGAAGGGAATCTCCAAAGTAGAGGCTATGCTTTAAACCAACCAAAACACAAAAGGCAGACACAAACAGAGTTAAATGCAGGGAGAGAGAAAATTGTTCAGATAAGGAAGTCCATTATACCTTTACTACTTCATCTTTTTAGACTGGATGAAGTGTGAAAGAGGCAGATTAGTGTACAACGGGATAAAGGGAGGTAGATGTGTGAAGGGAGAGATGAGGGGGATGAAGAAGATGAAGGAGAAGATGAAAGCTTTGTTGTGCAAATGCTTAATGAGCTGGAAAACACAATTGAACTTTTCTGACTGTGGAAATTGCTGTGAGGGCATCGTAAATTAGCACCAGTGTGGGAGCTAGCCGGCTGACAGAAAGGGGGCTTTGTGTGGTAAAGGCATCTTTACAGGCTGGTAGCAACTCCAATCTTCATAGCACTATATGTCACACGACAAGGAGCTCAGTAGTTACTCTTTAACATAAACAAGGGTAGCATTTTTCTTTGTCCATACAGCAGTGTGAACTGTTCATATCATCATCATATCCGTCAAAGTTACGTCTTATGCTGCTACCTGTAGCTTGGTATTCTATAAATAGTAAAGCCAGACAAAGAACAGACATATAGAGATAGGACAAAGTAGATGAGTGAGAGTTGAAGAGATGGGCCTAATTCTACTCTGATATTTCGTGAACTCCAAATGGCGACTCTTCATTCTGGCTTTGCAGGCTTGGCACATGCCTTCTGTTACTAAGTGGCTTCATATTGAAAGACTCTGCGGCCACTATTCTCCCTCCCACCGGGTGCCAGCCTCTCTGCCCTGGCAGCTGCTGGGCCTTAGAATAGACCCATAGTTTTCACTCTGCAGGTGAGCTGCACAGCCAAAACCAGGGCCCCTCAAAGGCCTTTTCAGAGTCTCAATGGGAAACTGACTTGGGGAAAGAGGAGCGGGCACACAATGGCTGCCTTCTCTGGACATAGAGAAGATGGAGATGAGCTATTGGGGTGCTGCTTTAGTGTTACTTATAGCCATGTCGAGGAGAGGTGATGAGAGAAGAGAGGAGAGGATGAGTACCCCCCTTTTTAAGTTTGTGAAGGCTTGTTTTTTTATCCTTGGAGTTTTCTGGTTTTGGTGCGGCCGTGCAGGGACGTCCTGTCACCCTGCATCTCCACTGTAATTGCTGTGCCTTTGAAACCTGATGAAACACAATGTTTTCTTCCATGTCCTGGGGTGATGGAGGTGACACTCCTATCCACACACCCTTCAATTCACCGCTCTCCCCTCCAGTCCCATGGGACTCCCTTTTGCCTTGCATAGCTCTTCTCATGCTGGCAGGAAATAATTTACCTCCCTCTGCTCCTGCTTACCTCCTTTTTGCTTTTTAGCTTTTATTTGCAACAGCATTCTCTGACGTGTGAAGAGTTGGCAACAGTGAGATGGGGGTATGTGAGGGAGCTAAGGTACTGTTAAATGTGGGGTTAAAGAGATACAAACAAGGAAGAGAAAGGTGTGTTATCTTCTGTCTTTTGTTTTAAGTCCAACATGCTATCAAACTGAAACACCAAATAAATGTAGCTTGCCAACCTTGCTCCTTAAATATCGACCAACAAATGATGACAGAGCAACAATTCAGAATTGTCTACTATTCTACTAATAATATTGTGTAATATCATCCATGTTTTCTTATTGTTCTTGAAACTATTTCCCACGTTAGCTGTATCCCAACTAATAGTCTTGCCAAAGTTTTAAAATATTCATGAAATATAATCTATTCCATGTGTTTCTTGGAGATGACATAATCATTTTCTATGTGCATGTACACAAAGTACAGTTGATGGAATAACATGCACAATTCACCTGGCAGACATATTGAGGACTTCAAGTCTGCCAGTTTATACTGCTATTCAGCATTTTGCTGTCATTTTTTTCCTTTGTTTGGTAAAATATAGTCATCGATTTAGACACATGAAGTAATGATCTTTTTTTTCTTTTTTTTCTTTTTTTTTAATATCATGGCATGGCTTGCCGTAAACAGACCATCTTCTGGGGTGATTACTTTGTGAATATCGTTTGGCTTTTTTTCAAGAAGTCTTTGTACAACTCATGGACTCTACACAAAGGTGACAGCAGCAAACTGTGTCTTCCATGCTATTGTTGTGATCTTACTAATGTCTACATGTTAGCCCATAATGATAAATTATTTGTATATAACAACAGTGGACAATAGACAATAGTGATATACTATCAATTTGGTATCACATTTATTAGTACTGTTATATTAAGAAACCCCAAATAGAAATCCATCAGTCATGCATTGGGGTGAATTTGGATAAAACTTATGGTACAATGAATGGTACTACAATGTTGTTAAATTGGACTTATACTGAATTTGTTTATTCTGGTTAAAGTGCCTTGAAATGAAATATGCTACATATATGTTGAAGCTATATAACCAAGCTATATAACCAAAATGAATGTAATTGAAATCGGATCTTTGTTCTACAAGGGCATCATGTCTACTGTAAGTTTCTAAAGCTGAACTCAGTTAAATCAGATATAACTGGAGAAAGATGCTTTGGGACAAGTAATATGAGTTTCATTCTAATCAACTGAACCAAATAACAGATTTAGATTTGTTCAGCATTCACTCTTAAAAAAAAACATAGCCGTATGGAAGTGCATTGTTTATACTTAATCTTGTATTTCCTTGGAAGATATTTTCCTGATAAAACTGATTCTGTTGCTTGAGTGGATTTTTTCTCTCCCTTCAATTGTGAAAGTATTAATACTTTTGTTAAATTCCCATCAGAAATAACAATGGTGGTTGTTATTTCAGTTATGCTGATAACACCCACTCCTACTCCCAAATTGCCGAAATACTTCCACAGATCACTCTTTTGTTATTGTTTACATTTCACACAAGAAACAGCGCACCATCTGAGAGATTATGGAGTCTTTAGCTGTCTAATATAATTATGTTGGCTAAGAAGATGCTATCAGTCCATGTCTCATTTTTCCTCTCCTGTCTTTCTCCCCCCTAATCAGTTCCACTCTGTTATTTCTGGCCCTGGGGCTGTTTGCCTCTTTCTTTAACTGCTTTCACAAGCATGAGACCAAAGCCTACTCAAATGTCTATTAGACCCTTTAAACGGTGTGGCTGACCTTGCCATCATTAAGGAATCAATGCTTACTGACACTGATGCGCCTCACACCTTCTTAAGCCAGGAGTCATTTTTCCTTCTGAAGTTAGTTGACCACTTTTGAAAGGTCAAGTGGAGAAAATGAACTTTCATTGCAGCAGGCAGACTGACAAGAGACAGCCAGACTGTGACTGGAGCTGTGGAGGATGTTAGAAATCCAGTGCAGACATCTCAACTTAAGTTCTAAGGACAAACACAAGTGTACCATGCTGCATGTACTATTTATTCTAAACTTTAGGAGGAGAAGAAAGCATTTCCTGCATTTCCAGGGACCAGCTGGGGGTGATTTTCTGACATTAGTAAAAACTCATGCTGGCATGCATCTTTCCTCAGGGACAAGTTCATAGTGCTATGTAAACCAATAGTGTAATAGTATAGTCCTCTTTAGAGAAACTCATCTTGTGCTGGCTTATTTAGAGCAAACAGAGTGGGGTATCATTATTTTGTTAGTTTAATTCACAGTGACTTTTGAACTGTACCTCTCCCTGTACAACATTTAACTCCCTGGTATCAGTAGTTACTTTTAGTACAGTGCATGTACTCTAACTAAAATTTGTCAGGTCGGTAAATGGTGTAACATGTATTACTAATCTCAATTCACAATTGTAAATTGTGCTCCTGTACTTGACTTTTATATCTGCATTAACATTCCTGCACTCGTACAGTATACATGAGGAGACTGTCATCCTCCCCAAAACATGCCCTTGTGACATCTGTGCATACACGCAGATAAGGCTTATATTTATGTTTAATTAATACATGACTAGTGGTCATGAGAGCAACTTTGTATGAAGGGTATGAATGGCATCATGACTGTGATGGTCACATTGTAAAAAGAAGGGATTTCAGTCCTAACTGTGACAATCTTCTAACCCTAATCAAGTAATGCTAACCAGGAGGTGGGAGTTTAATTGTATTCTTGTTTAGATGTATCCATAGCAATCAGTGAAATGGTGTCTATGAATGTTTCACTTGTGGAGTAAAAACTGTCCAAACAATGATTGTTTTCTCAAATGAACTTTTATCTTAACCAAACCAGGAAATTTTTTAAAAAGCGTTATAGTCAAGGATCATATTACTGACAAAACATAAAGTACACATCAGATGTGTATATGTTTTGTCAGTAACACACTCATTGTTAGAGTGGATCATTTAGCTACTCCATCCAATCATGCCTTCTTGTTCCAGATGACGTTGCAGCCTGATAGACATTAGACCTGTCGATGACGTCTACTGCGATTTAATGCTTACAAATACGTATGATTCTTGTTTCCACCTTGCTGCTTGTAGGGGAGGATGGGATTGGAGGAATTGTTGTACATCGGCGATGAGCATGCATTGTTAATTTAAAGACAGACACAGTCAGATAAAAATAAACTTTTTAACATGATTGTGTTTTTTCAGTGCATGTGTATGTTAGAAAACATTTCATGAAGGAACTTAAAGTGCTGATGACACGACCTTAACTTCAAGTAACTTTGCCATAAAACAACACACCAAGACAAAATAAGTAGTTCTGTGCAGTTAGAAGTTAATCAGACGTGTATTAACATAAATAACCGATGTTTATGTGGCAAGGTACGCAACGGAGGGCCTGGGCAGAATTTGATCCCAGACTCCCAGGTGAAAGTCATGCGTGCTGACCATTCAGCCAAAGAGACATCCCTGTGGCCAAGTAGCCAGGGTACATCATCTGTCGGAGGCATAGTGACAGGACTGTCAACTGCCACATCTAGGAGGCTTGGCTAAATGCCAATAGCTTTTCAGTTGCGAACCTAGCCGCCACGATGTGTTGTCTGCGACATACAGAGTTGCGGTCTGCCCATTGAGTTACATGTATAATCAAAGCCGTGGAAAACATGAAAGATGGCTCCAGAACAGCTAGACTGGAACTGGTTTGTGTGCTGGGATCATCAGCCAGTTCAGAAAAGTGTGATAGTACTGAGGAATTTGGGGAAATCACATTTTACAAGCTAGAACCGGAGTAGAACTGTAGCCAGCTGCCTACAGTTTGTCTCCAGCCTCAGCTCCACTGGTTCAGCTAAAAGCCTGCAAGACCACACAGAGGGAACCAGAACTGTGAGGAGCGACCCGGAACAACACAAGCAGACCCACAACTGATAAGGAATTGCACCGGTTAGAGCCAGGCGTGACAGAGACGAGGCACTCCTTCCCTGCGTTAGCTCGCGGCGAATGGCTAGCCGCGAGCTAGCCACTGTAAATAATTACCTTTTAAAAAATGAGAAGATAGCAACTTACATGGTTCCAGTCGAGTTTTAAATAGTTCCCGTTTATAAGGATGAGGATGGAGGGAAGGATGCATCTTTGGAAGCGGCTGGAGGAGATATGATAACCGGAGACGTCCTCATATAACCAAGCCGCAGCTGTCTGCCAATACAGTAGCTGTATGACTGATGCGATGGTTAAAATGATTTCCAGAGGACATGATGAAATGAAAAATGAAAAAAAGAAAAATACTTTATTCATTCCAGAAGGGAAATTCAGTATTGTAAAAGCTCACTCTTTTTTCTTTTTTTTTTTTAAATAAACAAAAATGTCACTCAGGCTTGTTCTTTAGGGTGATGGCTGCTGGTTCTTTCTCTCCCACCCCCCCCCTCCATTATCCTTTTTTGTTTGTGGGGAGGGGGGGCTTCCTCTCCCCCCTTCCATATCTTTTGTCTCCTTTCTTCCCGCGGCTCCGAGTTCTCCCCAGATTACCCCACGTTACGTTTGTTTTTTCTTGTTTCTCTTCTTCTCTTGCTCCCCCCCACCCCGCAAAATGCATTTCACTTCCCCTTCCCCATCTTATAGGTGATCAACCTCCTCTGGTTGGAGTTGCTTTTTTTTTGTCTGGGGTGGGATTTCCTTCGGCCGGACCATCCCCCCCCCGAGCCCTCCTCCTCCTGTGATTTTCCTTCCCCCGCCTTTCCCCGCCCAAAACCCTCAATACTGGAGGCCACCACTAGGAGCAGTACACGGCACTTGGACACTGAGAATGTAAAAAGGTCAATCTGCCGGTCAGACTGTATTTCCGGGGCATACGTAAATGACCCAGGTGTATGTGGAAAGTGGACAACGTGGACAACTTCTTCAAGGAAGAAGAAACGATGATTTTACTTTTGCTGCTGCGAAAGAAAAAGAGGTCTCGTCGCCAGCGGAGGTGGTATGTGCGGCCACTTAACCAAAGTCACGGAGAAAGTCACAAGCACCTCTAGCGCTCAAGTTGATACTGCACCACGCTCTACGCGGCACGTTACCTCCCGTCAACGCGACCTATGTGCCGTAGGTACGCTGGATATGCGTGGGTGCCATGATGTGTACGCAGACACGTCACCAGCAGCAAGTATATTCCAGCCTTTAGAAGTCTCAACACGTTGGTGCCTGAAGCTCCAGTAAACAGACGCTGCAGAGAAGAGAGATGTGAAGAGAGCTCCTACTGCTGCCTACTGTTTCCCGGTAAGTCCGACTCCGACCTGCTTCTTTATCCTCTTCAAAATAAAATTCTAAATCTGTAGGAAACCTGAATAAATTAACACTGTACTTACGAGCTTTTAACCATTAACTGTCAATACAATTTGAAGGCTGAGTCGTAACTGTTTGTAAAACTGGAAAAGGAACTTAAAGGTATAGTCCGAAGTTCCCCCCGTAAAAAATAAACGTTAGACTTGAGGAAGTGAAATCCGTCTCAAAACCCGCCTTTGGGCCTCAGCTCCCGTGCCGTGGTGCGCTTGAACGCAACTCTCTCTCCCCCTGCCTGTAATTCGCTCTTTTGTATTGTTTTGGTCTGGTCGGGACGTTTCTGGGTGGAGATTTCTGGTTATATCGGCAGCCAATGACAGAGCTAAGAGCATGACGCTGTGTGGAAATAAGCTCATGATTGGAGCAGACGCCAATCACTCGAACTCTCAAAGGAAAAAAAAAAAGAAGAAAGAAAACACCGTACATGCACCGAAGAAAAGGTAAGAGCTTTAGATAATGCACTTTGGAGAACCAGGGTTAATAATAGTTTGGCTTGTAGCCACTTCTGAGATCTGAAGGAGAAGCTTGAAGTTGAATAGGCTAGCTAGAACGAGGCGGCCATTAGCCTGAGAGGGAGGAGCGCTAAGTTTGAATACTGTTGTTTGCAAACAGAAACGCTGGAGGGACTTCGGACTCTACCTTTAAAAACCAGAATAAAGCCATTGACTTCAATGTTAAATAAGCTGCAAAGACTCTCTGGCAGACGTCACATGCGGTTTCGGCTCACAGCACCACAGTCTGGTCAGATGTGCTGAAAAGCAGCAATGTTTTCTAATAACTCATCTATGCAGCTGTGCTTGTTTCTGTTATATAGATCATTATAAGGAATGTTTTGGTCGATAAAACATGGCAAAAAATGTCAAAAATGTGAATGGTTGTCTGTCTGTCTCTGTGTTGGGCCTGCAACAGACCTGTCCGGGGTGTACCCTGCCTCTCGTAACAGCTGAGATAGGCACCAGCAACCCCCACGAACTGGTAAGCGGTACAGAAAATGACTGACTGACTCTCTGCAGAGCACCAGTCTCCAAAAGGTGAGGTCAGACAGTCTGTAAAAGACTGGAGGAATCAGTCCTGACTGCTTTAAAAAAAAACTGGAAGAAACTGATTAAATTAAATTAAAGTAGAGGCTAGTGCAAACTGCAAGAAGGACTCGCAAAGCAACAGAAGAAGTGGTCAGGACTGTCTGAGCAAGTGGCCGCAAGCTAGGGCTGCCAACCTTCTGAAACAGAAATAAGGATTGCATGAGGCAGGATGTGAGTTTTATTGTCTGTCTTTTTTATTAAGTTGGCAGTTTAGAAATCAGTCAAAGTGATCAAAGAGAGAGAAATTAAATACGACTCTCAGACCTTTTTTTTTTTTTTTTCAAATAAGGAGTAAATTAGACCAAACAAACAAACCCAAAGCTCTGTTGTGCAATCCATGTGCAACAAGGACAAATTTGTAAACAGACTAATAAAACAACTTAAGCAGTAGTACAAACCCCACAAAATATGTTGCAAAAAAATCATTTTTAATAAATGTTGAAGTTTCATTTAGCAGTAAACAACTGCAAAATACTCATCACTCATATCTGAGATTATTTTACACTCTCATTCTGATTGTCTAAAATACCACTTGTGTGATCATCAATAAACCATGTTCCCATGTAAACGATAATGTCATTGATCTTCCCAGTCACAAACTGTATTTAACAGTGGGATATTAGCCGGGAAAAACACAAATAAAGCAGTGAAATAAAAAGGTCTATTATTGTACACTTCTGTCCTTTTAACAATTAGATACAGCAGAAAGTAAGTGGCAGCAAGCTATCACATATCACTGATGACAACTCCTTCCCCTTTCATGCTGTGCCTCTCTTTACTCTGCTCTTGTCTGCGTTCTGCAGGTACGTAATTATGGTTTGAAAGGGTTGGAGCCAGACTTTCCACAGGGCCCAGTGTGGGAACAAAGCAGGGTCTGGTAGCCAAGGTCAGGGATCGTAGTAACTGCATAGTTACTACATACTACAGAGATAGACATCAAGGAACAATGATCAGTCTGCTGGTGTGGCAGATTCAGAGGTCTGACTCACATCCTCTGACTGTGCTGAGAATAGTTTACATGATGCTGAATGATCTGGAATGAACAGTTTTACAATACTTGGCATGAATGGAAGTTGTTGTAAAAGCACAGTTGATTAAGAATTTGTAAAAGAGCCATGAAAGCTGGTAGCAATTTCTTTTTGTAATAGATTACATTTACAGAACAGGAAAACACTCTCCAAGTCATATAAAGGAGCAAATATACGATAGTGCTATCAATAAAAGAGCATTTTATTGGATGGTTAAATTATTTAGACACCTTTCATTTAAATTTAGGCAATTTTAATTATTCTAATTTAAATTTTATGAGTTTTGGGGAAATGGATTAAAATCATGGGACAATGTTTTCTCAACTGTTTTTTCCAATACCAGAGGTGTTTGACATCTAAGGATACTTTTAAAAAGTCGCTTACTTTTTGTCTTAAAAGATTTATGTATATCCATTTGTATTAAAAACAGAGAGCATGAAAAGTTTAAACTCCTCAGTGCAAGCACATGTTTCTTCAATAAGGATGAAAGCATGGTGCACTTGTAACCGGATCTTTCTGTAGCAGGGAGCTTTGCATCAAAGAACAGCAGGATCCTGTCTTTAAAGCAGGAGCATCAGGACAGATGGGACTGTGACACGCAAATTCTGACACACCAATTCAGAGCGTGACAAACTCATAGGATTTTTGGATGCAGTGAGTTGTGGCTGTAGGAGCACATGGGCGCAAAGGATGGCAGTGAAGGCAGTGTGTGTTTGTGTGAGACACCTGTATTTGTTAGCACCTGCGCTCACTCAGTGTTTTTTAGAAAGCACTCCCCTCTGGGTTCATTCAGCTGATGATTCTGTGGTGATCTCTTTGGGGCTGGAGGTCAGAGGTTAAAGGTTAGGAATACTCCAGCTGGCAGCCAGGGCTATGCCGGACTCCAGTGAGGAAGCATTCAGTGTCTGGGATAGGAGGGGGGCTGGCTCAAATTGTCCCTTTCTGTGTCTTTATGCTCTTAATGTTTGTTGCATTAAATTAATGGCTGCACTATAGAAATAATGTCAATGGAAGGGCAATTAACAGCTTTATCACAATTTCCCTGGATCAGGAGAGGCCACAAAAATAAAAATGCTCTTTAATAAGACATGACTTGAAAACAAGACAAAGGAAACTGGGGTATGTGCCCAGAGCTGGATTAGAATCCGTTACAGTTGCCTCGTTATTCTGTCCCTTTTAATAAATTTAGTTTCCATTTCTGGTTGGTTTTGATTAAGCAAATAGGTTTTACTTTGTAAACAGAATTCATGGTTAAGATTAGGAAACAAATTGGATAGTTAAAAATGTGGAATTAATTTAAGTTGCATAACTTCACCTAAAAAAATTGAAATGATAATCTAAAACCAAGTGTTATTCTTTTTCTAACGTTTTTTTTTTTTTCAGATGCATCTTTTTCACCTTATCACAGAAGTGGCATCAACAACATCACTTCCATCCTGAATTTAACACGCTTGTCTGATTTAAAACAGTTTTTCAATCTGATGTGCAAAAAAAAAAAAAAAAAAAAAAAAAAAAACTCCTCAATTATGAAAAAATGATGTTTGTCTTAGGAAGATTTTGCCCCTTTAAAATAAATATAGGACCATATGGAAACATCTGATGCAGCAATAGTGTTCCTCACATGGCTGACCACACAACTTTATCTGTTTCTGCTTCTTAAAAACAAACATGAAAAATATTATGAGACTATATGTGCAACATTCCCATTTAAAATAACACCACTGAGATGCAGATATGAACTGTAGTGTCCAAAATAAAAATTAAGTAAAAGAAATAACTGTGCCAGTCTGAGAAATTTAAATTATGGTCTACTGGTATAACTAGTTGATTATCTTGTGACTTAGAATATTGTATTCCACTCACTAACATCTGGCAAAATTGCAGATTGCAACACTCTGAAAACCCTCACTTTACCCTTCTCTTCCAAGAGAGTTGGAGAAACTTTTTCAACTTAAAAGACAATTAAGTGTTTTACTTTTACATATACACAGTTTTTTGTTTTATCCTCACGTGATGGTGAAAAAAATGAAGTTTTGTAAAGTCAAAGTCAGATTCAGACAAGTCAGTGTTCACGTTTCTGCATTTCTGGTTTCTCCAGTGGTTGGCAGATCTTTTAATTACTGTCAAGAGCCACATGTGCCAAGTGCTGGCAAGAAGTGTGTTTCATTAAACAGAGTTTTCCAAAACATTAGCTCTCGTCAAGTGGAAAATCTATTTAATGAGAAGCGCACAAAACACAGTAAATAGCTATTAAACTTACTTTAACAGCTCCCACATGTTTACTGTGTTTATGAGGGGTGTGATTGAGGGAGGAGAAGGGTGTACAGCATACTTGTGTGTGGGAGAAAGAGAAAGAGGGACCACCTGAGCTTTCCCTTTCATTATTGTATCCTTAATATATTATTTCCATGGGTTACACAATGTCAAAGCAGTGTAATGGCTGCGTGTCAGTTCAAGCAGCTAGCATAGATAATGGTCATCTTTCATGCAGATATTCACATCACCTTTTCAGATTAGCCATCTCGAGAAAAAAAAAGGTGAATCACATTTTTCTGTCTCCTTCCAAACAAAGACCTTCCTACCGTCCTGTCATCGGTTACATAACAGACCCCCCTATCTGTCTCCTTTGGACTTATGCAGCTCCTGGTCCATCTCCTCTTCTCTGCCTCAGCTGTCGTCAGCACCATTGTTCCTAGAAAACTGTCTTGGGCATTACACGAGGAGCCAAATATTCAGGTGGCTCCAGACCCCAGACTGACTCGATCATCACTCCCCTCATTTTACCTCTTTTTAATTCCACCTGACTAAATTCTATCTTTTAATTCCAGTTAAGAAATCACAATGTCACCTAAAAACCCCAAGTCGCTGGATTTCATGTTCGCCTCTGCTCTTCCATGGAGGTCTTTCCCCCAGCCCTGTAATTCATACCGTAAACTCCACTGTTAGATGTCTGATGTGTGTTTAATGGATGTTGGTGAAGCATCAATTAAGTTAATTGTAGATCATTGAGTTAATTTTAGTGATTTAGAAAACCCCAGCTTTCCTAAATGTTGTGAGTGTGGGGGATGTGACGGAAGACTGCGTGCAGAAGCAGAGGGGTGGTTAGCCTCAAATACAGCTCTGTGCTCTGAAACGACCTTTATGGGATTTACTGATAGTAATGACAGTGATGATGAGGTGTTGTTGTTGATGATTGTTTTAGTGAGCTACTTGGCTGTTTTGTTTTATTTCAAACAGCAATTCATACTTAATGAGGTTAAGTGTGGAGTCTGATGTCTCCAGTTTATTGTCACCAGTTAGATATTATGTTCTCTATTTGTTTCCACTCCAATGAAGACATCTTGACAACAATGCCCCTTTAAGTAAAGTGGAAATATGACAGCTGCATTCCTAGAAGCAGTAGTGCACTGTCATTGGCTTAAAGCATGGCCAGGACGTCAGATTTTACACTTTGTTTACAACTTCAAGACAGCTGATAATTCATAGCTGCAGTGACATATTATTCTCTTAATCTATTAGTCTGTCTACACGTTGGGCATGAATATAAATACAGTAAGACAGAAGCATTAGGACAGAGAAAAGCCTGGATAATTTATTTTAAAATGGGAATTTAGTGAAATATTCATTTTGGTTGTCTCCCCCATCAACTGTTGTGAGCATTAACATTTGGAGCATGTTTTCTAACCCACACATACAGGCATAAATCATTACTCAAGGCCGCATTTAAACAGTTACAGACAAGCAATTTATTTTTGGCTCTCCTCTTGCATTTTGTGCAATAGCATTGTTTGAATGAATGCGAGTTTCCCAGTTTACTGGCTGCAGTCATTACTTGCTGACATTACTTACTGCTTGCAGTCTCCAAAAGGCTTGTCATTCACATGATGCAGTGCACGCACATTCATACATTGCTCCACAGCTTGGAAATGGTGAGATACAAGAAGTATGCATTGTGACGGGAAGAGGAAAACATATTTTCTGTTAATGGATTTAGCTGATGAAATTGAACCCCTGCCAGCTTCCAGAGGTATTAACACACAATCTCTACACCCTGTGTAACAGTGCATTATCTGTACAACATCTGCAAGTTGCTTAAGGGGGGTTAAAGGCTCATTAAGGAATATTTCACCACTACCATGTGCATGTTTTTTTTTTCTAGTCTGTGATAACAACTGAATATCTTTGCTGCCAACATAAGTGGTTTGATAATGGCCCAATATATTCTTTTTTTTTTAATGTCAAAGTGATAAATCATTATGTAAATATCACATTTCTACGTATAATGTGTTTAAATAATATCTAAGCTGTTAAGTGTAAGTGATTACAAAATGAAACAAGGTTTTCACATTTTGGGAAGTACACCAACTACCTACAGTATCTTGCCAAGAATTGGATGAAAATATCAATAACAATGTCGTGACAGTAAAGTTAGAATTAGCCTACTCACTAAGCCTGGCTGGGAATTAATTGATTTGGCAGAATTGATCCAGTCCTCATTTCTGCGTTACAGCAAATTTATCAATGCAGTTCTGAAAAATTAATTCTCTTAACCTTATTTTATTTATTTATTCCTTATGTTTAAGCTTTCTGTATACATTTCAGCTACTGAGAGGATCAATCAATACAGAACTGAGTCCAACAGAGAAGTATGTTTTCTTGTGAACCTGTTGGAGTTTCAAAAAGATCAGTGAAAAGAATCTTGTGGTTAATCCCTGCTGGTAGCTACTGGGCTTCACATGAAAGGTGTTTGCAGATGTGCACGGGACATGAGAGACAGATTGATTGAAACTTTGGTGCACTCTATAAATAAAATCTCTTTCAAGATTTGTCTGCAACTCTTCCGCAGGGGCTCTTCTTTCTGGGAGACAGCAATGCAAGCTTAAGTCCATCTCCAATGTTGGAATAATTGCTGCAAATGTTTTATCATTGTCCCCAAGAAGACAACCCATATTCACTTGCCAATCTAACGGCTGTCTATAGCTTCATATTTAGTTACATCTAACTCTTAGCAATTAATTGAGTGGACATATTTACCAAAATACAATAGTAAACTACTATATAAATGCAATAGTAGTATGATATTACAGAATCAAACAGTAGTAATTTCCTTGCCAATATTTCACAGACAATGTCTGGCATTTCTTGCTTTTTTTGGGCAGCAGACCACTCAGTGACCTGGGTGAGGGGCTCGTCAAGAGGCAATATTGGGCCGGTACATATGGATGTGATAGAAGGCAGATAAGCAGTAGACGTGCTGGAGCCATCTCCTGAAAAGACCAGGAAGTGTCTGCTGTGTCTATTACTCCCGTTCTCTTGTACAGTGTGCTAAATCCAGCTGTCATGAGACCTCATTAACTCCTCATACATCTTTCCGGCAGCTGTATGAATTTGAATTGAAGACTTTTGTGTCAACAATGACGCTGCATGCTGAACTGAATAATTTACTTAACAGTTATGTATGTTAAGGTAAGAGTTACTTAAATGAGTTTCCATAATAATCTCTGGCCTGCCTTGTCAATAAGGCGATTCAAGTTTGGGTTGTAATCAAAGTACAGCAGACATGAACCTATTGTGGAGCATTTTTACACTGTGATTGGATTGTGATTGTATGGTAACATAATTTCAAACCGATCATCTGTATCCAATCTGTCCTGTAAATGAGGAAACCCCAATTTTCTTTTAAAGCAAGCCAAGCATGCAAAGTATTCCTGCTTACTGTTACTATAATCTAATCTGCATTCAAGAATTGCTTTTTTGTACAGTGCCCCCTATTTTAAATCATTTACTGACCATGTAGCAAAATAGACAAATCTAGAAAATTCTGAAGAAATTTTGATTAGTGTCAAATCAGCTAGGACAACAGCAGTTTTTTTTTTTTTTTTTTTTTAGCAAATTAACAGTTAGTCCAAGTGTATCTTAGCCCGCCCATTTTTGTTAGCTTCTGTTAGCTGCCCTCTTGAAATCATACATTGTGACTTTGTAGGAGCAGATCCCTCTCTCATTGGATCATGTGAACTGGAACACTTTATGCTATAAACATAGGGGGGTATGCTTTGTGCTTGTTTTTCTCTAGAGGAAAAAGTTTTTTCTGAGGAAATCTGAGAAAAAACTGTCAGGCCTATACAGTGATGACTATATTGGATGAAAGTCTTACAAAATCCTTCGGTTTTGATACATAATTTGTGTATGTACAGGAGAGACTGTGGGCATGAGAGAAGTTTGAAGAATTTTCAGAAAAATTTTGAGGCCAAGATTTAGAGTGTGTGATATTATAGGCTAAGTACATAGGGACATTGGGCGATTTCTGAGTCTCAACTTAACCTGTTTGCATCAAAAATATAAAAGGTATCAAAATATCTTTGATGATCCATTTAGAATTCTAATGAAGTTTCCATGCCTGAACAGGGCTCCAAAATAGACTGGATATTTTACTGATTTTGGTAAAATGGACCAAAAATCACAGTCTTTTTGTACATTAAAGCAAAACTCAGTAACTTCAGCTCGGGGCTCCCCCTAGTGGCGTCCTTTCACTGTCGTAAAGTTCAAACCCCCTACACCCTCACAGCACACAGATTGCTTCTCTACCTGTCTTTCCTCTATTTTGATCCCTGGATACATTTCTAAGCTTTTACTAGCTTGTTGATGCTACTTTGCTGCGTTGGTAGCAGCACCTCGTCTCCCTCTGCTCAAAGCAGCGTCCTGTCTCTCCTGCAGCGGGACGTTTTACCCGCGATTTGTGGGTAAATATGCCGTGGATTATATTTTTCTCTGGTGTTGGCGGGCAGCAGGTAAGAATACGAACTTTTATTTACCTTTTGCGGACATGACAAGTGATTATTGAGCCTGAAGCAGTGATGCTTCACCCGGCGCCCAGGCAGCGCAAGCTACGTGAATCACTCTGGTCCAGCAAAGAGTTGGTTATGAGAGCCAGGAGCCGGTGTTTAGGTGGTGTGACGCTAAAGAAATGTTTTCTTCGAATTAGGGCTGGTAGTCTCGTTCAAATCAGAGCCAGAAGCAGCTCGGTAGATAGGGGATCTGAGTACCGTACAGCGGTTTCTGTTGTCGCAAGTTCTGCTCGGGTCGGCTCAGGCAGACTTGCAAGTGCTGCTCGCAGGCCAGAGACCCTGGCGGGAGGGAGAGAAACATCAAATCGCTCTGTAAACACTTTGTTTAGCCCCACAGGGATTCTGAAAATCATTTATTGAGGTAAAAAAGTTTCTGAGTTCTCTTTTAAGTTCAGGAAGTAGTGCTGTGTCCATAGAGCCGATTCAAATACTAATTTACATAAATCATTTTTGTTATCAACCTTCTTGATCACAGTTAAAAAGCCCTTAGGCCTGAATGTTTATCACAAGACCATTTTTTTTTCAAAGAGTAAAAGTTCCTCTTATCTCCTTAAAGGTAAAGTAATTTTGGTCAATGCTACAGTACATTTGTCATCAAAGTTATGTATTACAGTTCTCACAAACACTCTAGGTGCAACTTAGACACATCATCAGTGTTGCATCCTGGGTTCATTGGGTGTTTCGGGTCTCACAACAGACACCCTCGCCCAGGTGACCCAACCAGGGTTGATCAGGCCCCGGCTTGTGTCTAAGTAGCCTGTGCAGCCCACGGATCCCCCCTGCTTGATCCACAACCATCTTGATGCTTTTTCTGCTGCGTCAGAGATGTTTCTGATGGCTTTCCTGTTCTGCAGCCCTTTCACTCCCAACGACGAGTGCCCTGACAAGAGACTGGCCGACAAAGCCTCTGCACCAAACCTTGATGGGGTTAAATAGGGTCTTCACAGATAATTAAACATTTAGTCAGTTTATGTTTCTACTCAACTATTAAAATGGCAAAATAAGCACTAATTAATTACATTAAGTCTATCAGTTGTCATAGAAATTTCCCTGGTTGAAGGTTTGGAAGTTGTCTGGTCCTGTTTTTCCATGATAAGCAGCAAACTAAACACAAATTTCTCCTGAGAAACTACCAGTGAACATTCCAACTCTACATTTAGATGGCATAAACTAAATGACCTCTAAAGGAACACTGTTACTTGAACAGGTTATCAGTCCATTACAGACTTTAGAGACAAACAGGACAAAACAGAATTGGCAATTCACCTAACATGCATATTTTCTGTAAAAGAAAAAAAAAAAAAAGAAAAAAAAAAAGAGGCCAAAGTACTTTGAGAAAACCCATGCAGGCAAAGACAAAATATGCAAACTCACAGAAAAACCCATGGTTCTAACAGGAACACTTCCTGATATCAGCAGAAGGATCTGTTTGTGAACATGTAAATGATTTGGACAATTTGTGGCTGCACAAATTATTTTTTATTTGCTCAAATCTTCCTTGAAAAAGTAAATCGCTCTTTACTGATTTAATTAAGACAACAATAATTTTCCAGTGACTTATTGATTTATTTTTTGTGTCACTGCAAGACCACCAAGCTGACATTATTCCAGTATTTCTATAGTTGGGTGCCAATGCTGTCAGCATGAAGGCCCACATAATTTGTCTGTGTTTATTCCTCGTTTTTACTTTTCCGTCACAAATTTGCGCGTAATTGCGCCTGCAGATTGGGAATAGTCTGCTTTGACTTTTGCTGTTTTCAAGTTTTACAATGTTCCCTTAAGGCAGCTCATTTGTTTCTTGTCTTTCATTACTGGACAAACTGATTAATCCTGGTGTGCCTGACCTCAGTAACCACAACGACAATGGCCAGACCTGGATTAATCAGTTTGTCCAGTAATGAAAGACAGGAAACTTTTAAAACTGTATTTGAATTCATGTGATCAGTTAACTTTCAATAACAACACAGTAAAATAAAAGGAATATGTGTTCTGGTCAGATGTTTGTACAGCACATACTTGTTGACTGAAATGTTATGATGTTGGCAAAATGCTGCTCACAGCTCTTCCACTGTTGATCACATTCTTTTTGATGCACAATGCAAGTTAGATAATGTGATGAATAACTTGCAGCTGACAAAGCTGTATTCAGAGAATACAAAGGTCAAGAAAACATAAAAGGTTTATTGGTAGAACTTTGCCCCTTCAGGTCCACAACAGGTAAACTAAGTGTCTCTTGACCTAAACATTTACTGTAGCTGAAAGCTTAAGAAGACATCATGTTCAGGTAAGAAAGCTGAAAATCTGTAAACACATTTTCTGGTGGTTAAAATAATTTTGATACTTGTGTGATTGTTTATAATGGACATTAATTCCTGTGTCCTCCTCCATAGGATTTCTTTGATCATTAGTTTTTCGCTGATATTCGGCGTCACAACAAAACCCTGGGTATGTATTTATTGATCCAGATTGTTAGCCATGTTGTTATGCTACAGGTTCAGTTAAAACCATACTAGCCCTCTGATGACTTTAAAATCTTTTCAAGTTCATTGATTTGTATTTTTGTTGGGATATGTTTATTTCATTTTATTTCTCCTTTACAGAATAAGCTTCCAGATGACGCAATCCAGGAAACAGTGTTGTAAGTTGTGACTTAAAAGTGAATAATCTTTGGAATGCTGGAATAAAAATCTTCCATCCATCCATCCATAGAATATATCGATTTGATCCAATGAGGGGTTGGGTCGGCCAATCCCTGAAGCTGAAATTTACCATTGTATAATTCTTATTTCAGGTCCATAGATGACGAAGGGAAGCTATCTTTTAAAGTGGAAGTGGAGCCTCCAGAGGACATGGATGGGATTCACTACAACATTGACCCCCACATGAGGATTTGGAAGAGCATGACAAACAGTGGACAAAACAAACAGCCCCTGAAAGCCGAGGAAGACTTGGATGAGCTGCATCACCCCTCAGTGCCTGAGCTGCTTCAAGTTCAAACACAAAACCTAGGCTCTGCTGCCAACATGCAAGAAGAGCTGCCGCAGGAAGATGCCAAAATACAGTACAGGCAAGAAGCAGAAGTAGACAGAGATGATATCGACCACCCTGTTTTTGAGGACGTGGCGGCAGAAGAGCCTGAGGAGGACTTGAATGAAGCCTACAACAAAGCAAGGGAGGAGCTTGCTGAATATTTGGCTCCACTCGTGGTTAAAAACAAAGCTGAAGTACATGTTGCGTCCTATCAAGCAGTCATGGATGAAGGCCAGTTTTCACCTTTGGAGATGGATGGGCTGAGGCGTGAGATGAGTGAAAGTGAGTTCAGAGTTCACCGTCAGCCGGAGGAGGACATGGATGAAATTTACCACAAAGACCCCCTCATGCCAGTCTTAAATCAAGACGACACTAAAGCTTCTGCTCCTGTGGATCTGCCGTTTCAACGGAAGTACAGTGTGCCAGAGGAAGATCTGGATGATTTCTACCACCAGTGATCCTACAATAGGCTGATGGGGTGCAGCTTCAAGTAAACAAATCATAAGTGTCATTTGATTTCATTAAACCACCTTAAAGCAACACAAATGTTTGAATCTGTGTCACGTTTGCATCCTAATAAACTTTTAGCACTCTTTTAAGATTTCATGTTGTATTTATTGAAATACAGACTGCAGAAGTAATCTTAAAAAAATACAAAATAGCGTCTGTTCCATGTAAAGTGGAGACTAATAAGATAATACTTACAATATTAATTATAGATTGACAAATTGCAATTTCAGGTGGAAATGGAGCAAAACCAAAAACCGAACAACTGAAACTGATCAATTTAATAACAAAAATTATTATCCCAAACTACAGTTAGCGCAACACATCTGGGCTTCACTGCAGCAGCTCAGCAGGAATGACTCCCTTCTTCAGTATCAGGTTACCATACAGGGCTGTTTCGCTGGGGAAATAATAAAAGGAAAATATTACAACGTATAACACATTCTTTAAGTTTAACATATTGCGTCTTTGAAGGGCAGATTTTGTACAGTCTGGACTTAAGATATTTATTTAAAAAAATGTCCATGATTCAACACATCTGAATTCCAGATTTGTTTGAAAAATTACAAATAAAATGTCACTGATTACCTAATATCACCCCACAGAAGCGTAGCAGAATCAAATTATGTTTTCTCTGGTAGAAACCGACTGCATTTCTTACAGCTTTTACACACCAAGAGGTTTTTGTCTTTATTTTACTCTCTCTCTCCCACACACACACACACACACACACACACGCACACACACAAATCCTTTTTTTAAAAAAAAAATCTGCTAATACACACCCTGTTGCTACTACAGCATATGCGTTCTTAGCTCGTTCATAGAAAGCAAATCTTTCCACCTTCTCCAGAGGAGTCTGTATGCAAAAAGAAATAACACAGAGCCAAATATCAACACTTTTTTTTTTCTTACAGGCTGTTTAAATGCTTAGGAGGCAGGCTGTCTTACCTGAGACCCTGCCTGATTTAGGAGCTGTGTGTAAGTCTCCCACACAGGGACTGCTAAACATCTTTGCTTGTCACTGTCTACCAGATCCATGACTGCTGCCTGTGCAAACATGTTGGGAGTGATTCAAACATCTTCAATATTAAAACTAAATTAAATAAAAAACACAAAACAAAAACAGTTCTGCACAAAATCAGCCGACAGAAAAATATCTGAAGACAGTACTCACTGGCACATGGTTATGTAACAACAAAAGTACACCTTCTAACAATTCCATGGTTTTACACAGAATAAAATAAAAATAATAATAATTTGGTCCTTCTTATACCACATCATAATTTATATTAAAAGCCAAAATTGCTGAAGCAGTGCAAAAAACCTAATGTATCCCTATTGCTCCCATGAGAATTACAAAGGTAAAGTGCTGCCAATCAAATGTATTTTCATCATCAGCAACTCTGATATATATATTCTTTTAAGATTACTTCTGCAGTCTGTATTTCAATAAATACAACATGAAATCTTAAAGAGTGCTAAAAGTCGAGTTCTTCTCGACTTATAGCCTATATCCTGTACCGGATGTGGGACATAGGTATCCAGGGGTAACAGCTTCAAAATGGCCTCCAAAAGCCCTGGGATTCCCAAACCTACATCAGGATCAAATACAGTTTACACACTGATGTATGAACATTCTCATGTGATGTGTAGATATACATTTATTTGTATATTACATACCATCAGCTCTTATCTCTTTCGGACCGCAAGCACAAATGGAAGATGCAGGGAAATTAGCATCTGCAAGCACTGAAAAAAGTACAAGTTAGTGTCTGTCAGTGTAATAGGTTAATGATCATGTGAAGCGTGCCCTCGCTCTATTCACGGTGTGGACAAGAATATTAGCTCACTGCCCCACGATATGCAACAATTGCAGGCACAGCAGCTAGTGACTACAGCCTGTGTATAAAGTTAGAGAGCATACCCAGTTCATCCCCATGACCCATTTTAGCGAGAACAAACAGCAGATCAGGTGATAAAATCGAGGGGATTCCTTTCAGAACGACCATACTGACAGCCAGAGATTAAAAAAACAAACAAAAAAACCCATACACACAGGAATGAAGAGCGAATCAAGATAACTCACTCCCCCGATTTCCTCCTTCGTTTAAACGAGGACCGCATAACCGGAAGCAAAAAAATAAAAACAAAAAAGGAGAGACACAGATAAAGTAGTCCGTTCAGTTTAATGCATTTATTACAATAATATATTTCTTTTTTGTTTTGTTTTTTACATAAAAACATTTTCAAGTGGTTTGTGCGGTAGGAACTAGAAAACATGCTCTATTGACCTCTTTAAAACACGGGAGCACAAATGCTACAAAGAGACACATGACTCAGCAGCCAGATTTGATTGGTTAGATTTGGAAAGAATTTTTTTTGTCTTGTCTTATCGGTGAAATAAACCATTTCCCATGCACAACCAATGAGAGATGTTGCACGAGGCAAAAAATATATTGCTATCTCTCTCTCTCTCTCTCTCTTTTAAAATACTCTTTAACAAGAGTCAGACTTTGAAATTATCCTGGGGTGCAAGAACCCATACAAAAAGCTGGCACTACAGTCCAACATTAATCGTTGCTTTGTTGTTTCTGACATCCTTGGGTGGGTACAATTCAAAACATACTCCGGTAAATGTGTTATCCCGACACGCTTTATGATGCCAAGAATGTGAGATAATGAAAATATTTTTCAGATGAAAACGATTCCACCCGGCTTGTTTTATCTGAGCCAGAAAAACTCAGCTGGGTGGCAGAAAAAAAAAATGCTGAGGAATCCTTTCCATAACCACAGAGCATGTGGTGGTGGAGAGAGAGAGAGAAAGAGAGATTAACCTACTATTCGCAAAAAGTTAGGGATATAGCTTATAGAACATGTTGAATTTATTTGTCGTCTTGGTTTCAAGATGTCAAAATATGAACATTAGCCTAAAATGAAGTGAGCCGTTTAATTACAAGAATTCTCACTGATCCAGAACATTTAGTGGTCAATTCATGGTTGACACACTCTTTCCCTCGTTTATTTCACTTTAGAGAACAGTATGTTGTGCAGAAAGAAGCCTACACTGAAAAGCTGTGCATTCAAAGGTTTACAAAGGGTCCAATAGTTCACCTGTAAAGCTAGCCTACATCAGATAGACTACATACTGACATAAAGCAGAATATTTTGTGAGTAGCTAGTATATATAGCTTATTTAACCTGTTTATTTTATAAATCACATTTGAAGACACTTTACAATTCTCAAGCAGCTGCTGTTAATAGTGACCATTAAATATGTCGGTATACTCAAAAACAAAACCTGCAGGTTTTGTTTTTGTTTACTGCTATTCCAGAAGAAAAAAAGAGAAAACTCATGTTCGTTGTCTGATATAACATGAAAAATGATTGACTATTTAGTCCAGCTCTGGTCTGATTTTGTTATACTTTTATGAATTGGTTCTACGTGAACACAAAGATATAGGCAGCCATGTCTTAAGAGTCACTGCTGCAGTGAGTGGATTTTGCTGGGAGAGATTGGATTCTACTGGACAAGAGAAAAGAACCTTGCAAGAGCCGGGCCTGCCTGCCAAATCTGAAAGCCCCCATCCCTCTCCGGACTCATGCTGCTTTTGCTTTATTTAGGCTTCTTTAAATGAGTTTATCACGCTATGAGGTTCTGCGCTGCCAAATTGTAACGTTTTGCCCCTTTTGTGTGCGTGGGGAGCCTCAATTGAGTCTACATTTATTATTTTGACCTTTCGGCAGCCTCAAAGAGGAGTTTCTTACGGGTCCTCTCTGCGGACTTTTGTGCATCCCCGCAGAGTGAGAAACGAAGTGCCCCCCGCCCCCCCAAAAGTTTTGTTCCAGGAGGCTGACAAGAGAGCAAGCTCTGGGTGGATATTGAATTTGAGGGGGGAGGAAAAAAAAAAATCAATTAGGCCATGGCCTTGTGAAGATATGGGGCGCCGCCGTGTGAAGATCAGAGAGAGAAAAGACGCCTCCTGATGACTGGAGCGGCAAAAAGAAAGCGCCCACTAACCAAATTTGTTCTGGTGCTTTCTTTGAAGTGAAAATTATGTTTTTCTTAAAAAAAAAAAAGAAAAAGAAAAGAAAAAAAGTGTGTGTGTGTATATATATATAATTTTTTTCAACAATTATTTTACATCCATATGCACCAATAAAGGTCAGCGACAATAAAAATTTTGGTTATTTAAACTAATGGTCAATTAATTATTGAGTTTTAAAAAAGTATTTTTGTTAGAATAATATACCGTGGACAAGTTTGTTATTAACTCCCAACAACAAAATGGAACGGATCTTTTACTCGGTGCGAACTGATGGGATCTTGTGATTGATTTATCTAATAGACGTACCTTGTTAAAATAAATCTAATGTATTTCTCGTATTTCAATTAGTTCTTGATTTTGTTTTCTTTAATATATAAAACTGATAGTGAGGACTTTACTGTGCACCAAGCTGAGACTACCTGTGTAAAACCTTACCAGCCCCATCTAGTGGGGAAAATTAACACCATCTTCAAGATTTCTGAAAAAAAAAGGCTTAATTAAGGCACTGCATAAAATGATTCCATTAAATTGTAGGAAATACTGCACATTCATAACTGTTGCTGTTTAACATTCAAAGCCTCACTGCTGAAAATCATTTGTTTTATTTGTAAAATATACACAGAATAAGTAGCTATAAACATTTGACAAAGGGAAAGGCAAAGTTAGTACAAGTCAACCAGGCTGATTCCTCCTGTTACATACAGGCAAGATCAAAGTTATCAAATCATATCCACCAACAAACCTCCTGCCCACAGACCACATGTGATTTTGATAGTGGGACCCCAGGACACAGGGCTTTCATTGTGAAGGGACACTCATACACTCATCTAGTGCCTAATCTTAATCTTCAAAGCCGGTTTGTGCCACCATTATAATTTTAACATCATTAAAGATATCGCAGATGAGGAAGTAACCAATTATTATCAGGAACTTTGTGCTTTTCATCAAGTTTCGGTATTACTTGTCCTGGAAACTGGCCTTTCTCTTCTCCACAAATGCAGTCATGCCTTCTTTCCGGTCATCCTGTGAAGATAAAGAAAAAAAAGTATTAAAAAAACAACAACAAAAAAAACCCCATCAGAAATCAGCTGACAAAATCAGAATAAACCCCTTTTCCTTACTATAGGTTTTTAATACTCACTGTAGCAAAGGTAGCGTGGAATAAACGCTTTTCCAAGCGATTTCCCTCCGCCAAGGTCAGTTCAAACGCTGCAGAGGAACAGATGAGTTAATCAGACAAAAATTAAACACAATCATTCCTCTTTTAAAAAGAGCATAATAAACTTTACATACCTGCATTGACAGCCTCTTTAGCCATTGCACTGACCAGCTTTGAGTTGGCAGCAATTTTCTCCCCACATTTAACAGCTTCAGACACAAGTTGGTCAACAGCACAAATCTTACTCACCAAACCTGGAAAATACACTCAGCTGCTCAGTTACAGAGGACAAATATCCAAAACGAACTGTCGGTTTATCAGCTATACAACTACAGACTAATCTAGGAAGCTCAGATAGCATTACATATTTATTCAAGTGAAGATCTACTCTGTCAGCAGTTTAACATTTACTCTCTAGGTACCATGACTGAATTTTCTTTCTGGCATGACCTTTACCCGATTGCTTGGCTTCTTGAGCACTAATCTTGTCTCCTGTTAGCACCATTTCCATTGCAAGTGATTTGCCCACTGCACGAGTCAGCCGCTGGGTGCCGCCCGCCCCTGCAGGGAAAGGAGCGATGAAGAGCTGCTCTAAATGCAGAGAAGTCTGACCAGGAAAGAAAGCATTTCTTACCAGGAATGGTCCCAAGCAGGATTTCTGGTTGGCCAAACTGTGCCTTCTCTCCAGCGTAGATTATGTCACACATCATGGCCAGTTCACAGCCTCCACCCAGCTAGGGCAGAAACGCAAAAGCAGGACCAGGAAGTCAATAAATTTTTTCCTTTGTGTCATACCTCAACAACACTTTGTACTTTCTTAAATGTGCAAATAATACTTAATAGTTACGAGCTCAAAAGTGTATGGACACATGTAATAATGCACCTGTGCACAACATCAGGTTTATGAGGATTTTCTATTTTGAGGAAGATGTTGACAAGCTCTCAAAGAGGTGTGATATTCACCCAATCCAATATCTCTAGGATTAAAAAGTTCCTAATGCCACCTCATCCCCCAACATAACCAACTATATTGTCGAAAGTATTCTCTGTAGAGTCTGTTTTAGCATCCCAGTCATGTTTCAGGGTAATAAGCATGTTATAGTTGGTGAAAGTTGGTACAGTATATATTTCTGAAGAATGTGCCGCTTATTTAGATAAACCTGAATGTGAAGAATGGGCAAAGTTTTGATTCAAATGTTACAGATAGGGTTAAGTGAGGACAAAAGTGAAGAAAAGGTAGTTGTTTAAATGACACGTTAACTTTGCCCTGACTTTATGCAAGTCACTTGTTTTGTGAATTATTACTTGTTACATAATAAAAAAAGGTGCGCTTTTTTAGGTTAGATTAGCTTTATGAATGTGTGGACAGGCAAACAAACGCAAAATTCAACCCAATTCCCAAACATAACATTCAATGGTGTTGCTTTATGTGGCTCTGGGGTAAATACGCCTTATTTTCAATGAATGAGGTCAAGGAAAATTAGGTAATTTTTGGGGGCCATTCAATCTTTCTCTCATCTTCTCTTCAAGACATAGCTTTAAAAATTAAGTCAACTAAAAGAATACGAATAAGAAATGGAGAAAAGAGGTAACAGAGATTTGTTTCTGAAAGATATGATAAGTATGTTTATCTAACAACTGTAACATTTATTTTCTAGCATTATATTTTTCATTGCTATGGAATTTTTTTTGTTGGTTTTGTTTGAATAGTTTCTGTGTTAAAGCTCTTCTACTCACTCTGAAAAACAACAATAAAAGTAATGCAACACCTACAGCAAAGCCATTGACAGCAGCAATTACAGGCTTCTTCACTGTTGACACTCTGTTCCAGTGGGCCAGGAAGTTTCCACCATAACACTCTTGAAAGGTTCGATTCTGCATCTCTTTAATGTCTGCTCCAGCTGGAAAACAACAGTGGAATTTACCACAGCTATACATCACTGTAATCAGCTTAATATACACTACCAGCAGCAGTACGGAAGGCAAAGTCTGCTCATTACCTGCGAAGGCCCTGTCACTGCCAGTGATAACGATAGCTCCAACATCTGCGTCAACTTCAAAAGCATCCAGTGCTTGTCCCACCTCCTTCATCAGCCCATCACACAGAGCGTTGAGAGCCTTGGGCCGGTTCAGCTGAATGAAACCCACATTGTTCTTCTCACCTCTCTTTTCCACCAAAATATACTCATACTGACCACCTGCATAAAGACAAAAACAACAGTGATGTCCAGGTGAGAAAAGTTGATTCTCCACACAGCTTTAAAACCATAAATCGTGCTAACTTTCCAGAAGTCAAATAATGCATTTAAATGCGTTTTCCTGGTCTGCGAAGTACGATGAACACCATAATAATGCATCATGACTTACTGTTTTCAGCAGTGCAGATTATGCATAATGATAATTCAAAAATCTTTGCTGCAATCGACACCATGACGGGAAAAGTCCGTAAGCTACATTTATGACAACTTTCAGCAATTGCTTTGCTGAGGAGGCACTGTGAATGTGCACTTGTCCACTTAAATGCAAAATGCACTTTTGTCTGGCGTTGAAATCCGAGGATCGGTCACCAAAGTGGTCTGGATTAATCTAACCCATAGCATAAGGCCATGATAAAAACAAACATATTCTGCATTTGTGTCACGCCCTTGAGAGAAACGATCTATTTTGTCATATTGTAAATACATTTTTACGTTGGATTTTTACTTTACTGCTGATCCTCATGCCAACACAATAAAAGAAATGGAAAATAAAGCCTTTCATTAACGTTTAGCACCAAAAGGGTTTAGAAACACAAATAGCACGACCTGTTGCAGCAATCTAAGCAGCTGTTGTTGTAATTGCTCCATGCGTGTCGCACATTCAGTGACGCAGGTTGCTTGACATTGTAGAGCCAGCGGTTCGTGCAGCTTCAGTAAAATGATCCCCGGTCTGTTTCTGAGCACACACCTGAACTGTAGAGGCGACCAGAGGACAGGAGAACTGGTGCTGCTCTGGAAGGCTTCAGGAGCAAGGCAGCAGTTCTGCAGAGGAAAGCCATGACAGCTGGATGACACTGAACTTTGCTACAGAAAAGCTTCGAGGCTCCAATCGCCTGCCTATTTTTTCTTCGTTGGTGTTTTATGAGGTGTTTTTTTTTTAGAAGATGACCGCCACCCGATGGTTGCGAAGGGTAAAACAGGTGGCGTAGTTTCCATAGTTACCCACTTAAAATCCTTGTGATCGCAATCTGACTGGATTGAAATTATGAAATTATGCAACTCTCCCACTTTTTTTTATTTACGGCAAAATTTGATGTAATTGTTAGAGTATAACAATGGCCCTTGAAGGATCATATAACTGGCCTTTCAACCACAACAGGATGGTTTAAAGGTCTTGTCTAAGTGTCTCATAAATTGCTGTAAAAAGCACGAAATTACCTAAAAGAGATGCAAAATTGCCACGAAGCATTAAATTTCAATGCAAGGAGATTAAAAAACAGATGACAGGGTCACGTAAAACGACAATCGACACAAAATCATCAGGAGGTAAAACTAACAGCTACCTGACCACAGAAATCAAAGATGTATTAAAAATTTCCACCAATAGGCACTTAATTCTTGTGCAAAATTAGCAAGATGAAAAATAATCAGAAGCACACACAAAGATACATTTTTCCACATTTAAACTAAAAGCGATGCTTGTGTGTCTTGCTTTCAACTCCTCAGAGGCGCCTCTGTGGGCGCGCTGCGCGTTCTCGCAATCGTCTGCCAGTAAGCCTGCATCGCCAATTCCTTACATTTTTTTTCCGAGGGTTAAACGTCAGCTTGGATAACTTAAGACATTAAGGTAAGAACCAGCCATTAAGATACAGTGGTTAACATGACTCTGGGTGTGTAAATAAAGAAATGCATATCTTTTGATCGCTGCAATCTGTTCTGTCTGTGATAGCTCACGGGCTAATTTATTACAGTGAGCTGAACATCATTCATGGATGCATTGATTTACATTGACCGTGCATTGTTAAAACATTTTATTAATGACACACACAAAGAAAAAAAAATGTATTGCACATTTTTACCCAATCATCTAGTTAATCTGGCATTTGAAATGACGGCCTGTTACCACCCCAAAAACAATAGTCGATTTTCTTTCTTTCTATTTTTTTCCCTCTTAAATCTCTGCTATCAACAAGGAAATCTTGTTTGGTGATTATCAAGCTTGCAGCTGACAGTCTCTTGTAAGTGTGGCTATTATTTTTTTTACGGTGACCCAATTTAATAGAGGAGCAATCAAATGTTGACAGAAATGTGTTGCTTTGAATATTTGTCAGCACTGAGCATAACATCAAACCATTAGAGATACAATCAGCTTTCAATGGAGGCTACGCTCTAAATGTCACTTTAGGGTGATTCTGTCAATGCCGAACTGTGGTGAATAATCTATTTTCACCTGTTTTTTTTTTTTATCAAAATTGAGTTTCACCCAAGATAAAACCAAATGTTTTGTTTACAACCAGACCTACTTGAATAAATTCTCATTTTTGCAGGTATTAAAGGTGCTTCCTTTTAAATGCGTCCTCTTCCTGCACAGACCTCAGGAATGAATCAGCTGGTTGCAACGTGCTGGACTTGCCTCCTGCTCTGTGCTTTCCTGTCCGAGCCTGCGCTGTCGAAAGGAGGTCGTGGAGGATCGCGGGGCTCATCTCGCGGATCTCCCTCACGCAGCTCTGCAGCTGGGACCTACCGGGGAGGGGGCGCCTACGGTGGGACTCGCTCTCGCTTCCGGGCAGCAGGTCGGACCTCCCCAGTGAGGGTGGCAGGAGCGGCAGCGGCAGGGGCAGCGGTGGCGTTAACAGCGGATAAATGGTACGCATCTGCCTACCGCCGCAGCAACACCGACAGCTCCGAGGAAGAGCTGGATTACTACAACAGGACCAATTACTTTGATGCACTCATGTCAAGCTCAACTCAAAATGGATCTTTTCTTTCTCAAGTAGTTACCATCATTATTGCAACATTTTCCCCAAAATGTGGACTCTTACTGGACTATGGAGTGTAGATGTTTAAAATAAAGTTAGGCTAAATTTCAGATGAGGTTTTAGACTGAAAGATGATAGAGGATGCGTTGGGAAGACCAATAAGAGGTGCAACATAGGTGGAAGGATGCAATTACAAAAACATCACTGTACTGTATGTTTTTACATTATAGGCAACTAGTGGACAAATGCACATTGCCAGCACAGTATTAATGGTCACATTAAGTTAAAGAGTGCACCTCTGCCAGAACTGTTTACCCTGTGATAAAAAAAAAGTTTGTCTCTAGTATCTAAGAACTGCATATCATGTGTGATATATTTGCACAGTTGTCTCAAAAACTCAAATCAGATAGTTTCCTGCCAATCTTAACTATGCTGCCGAACTCAACTTTACTTACGAAAAAGGGGGTGGGGGTGGGATTTTTTCCCAATTTCTACTGAAACTGAAAAGTGATTTCTTGTACAACTCTGTGCATCTCAGAGGAATAATTTGTATAAATGGACATCCTAGCAGACATTCTGATCTAATCTGGACTATTTTATTAGTTATGGTTCAGAAAGTCAGATATGGTCCGTGTTTGGACCACACAGTCTTTGTTCATTTTGGTTTGATCAGAGTAGTTATGCAGGTAAACTGTATTCCATTAACAGAGTAAAAACAAGTGTGCACCAGCATTTCTCTGTTCGTCACAGAAACTGCTACTAGAAAGCTTATGGTCAGTTAAACTTGTTTGGAAATGGGAAGTTAAGAATCCAAACTCAACTAACATGATATTTCTTCTATGTTTTCAGCAAAACTTATTTTCCACAGCGGTTTATAAGATCATGCTTAGGTACACCAACTATCTTTGGTGTAATGACAGAACGGACTAGCTGCAATAAGATAGAATAAATCAAAGAAAAGCTAAATCATTATTTTAATACCAGTTACTAACACCTGTAATTTAGTAGAATACTTTAGTCGGACCTGTGTGCAAACATCCTTGCAGACCAACTGCTGCTCTGTTTTTCATGTCTCTGGTTTACTTGGTGTCCCCATCATTCCAAAGACCCTCTTCACCCACATAGGACACTCAGGAGCAACAGACTGTTCCATAGCTGTAAGTGCACTCAGACTGCAACACATATGTAAATAATTATCTAAATGTTTGTTATCACTGTGTGTATGCTAATAAATATCTTGTTTACACATCTGCCTTGTGTCCTACAGACTAAGAATGACCCTCAAAGATAAATTAAATAAAATTATTTTATTTACAAGTATCCCATCGCTGTATCGTGTCAGGGCAGACACAAATTCACCTGACGTTACTTCAGTTGAGAAGTATTTAAATGTTGCTCAGATCAGTCCAGCATCACTTGTCCCAGCTCTCCTTTCCTGAATGCTCTTATGAAGTCATATGCTGCTGCTGTGTAGTTTGGGATGGTGACAGTGATGTTTCCTGAAGGAGTTCAGAAACAATTACTTTATTAATGGAAGTAATCAATGAGACAATTTAAAAATGTAAAAAGTTGCTAGACATGGCTTCATAAACAACAACATTACCATCAGCGGAAATGCTAATAAGTTCAATGAATGATGCGATTAAAAGTAGACCAAAATACTGCATGTGGTGGGGTAAGTGCAGGATTAGCCCTTCCTTACCCACTCCTGTGATGGCTTTGACCCGTTGAGTTTTTCCAAGTTTTACCGCAATGCGTTTGAGAACATGCTGGATGTCATCACTAGGCTCTTGTAGATCATATTTCGCCACATAACTGCACATAAACCCATACCTTCAGTTAAAAATGAGTTATCTGAGATAAAATTACTAATTGAGCATAGAAAAGTGTATAAAACTACCTGAACTTCTCTAGCCTGTTCAAGGAATAAAGTAAGTAGTCAGCAATAATATCTTCTCCCACTAAATGGTCGAGTATAGTTCCTGGAAAAAAAAAAGATGACATCATAATTTGTCCACAGATTTCACTAAATGAATGTTATCATTATGTTGGAGGAAAATTGAAAGAAAATTGAATGCTCACCACATAAAGCCAGTTTCATGCCCGTTTCTACACTCTCAATCTTAGGAGGCAATACTCCTGGTGTGTCCAGCAGGTACATCAGAGGTCTTTCACACACCTGGGGACAACAACAGTTACAAATATTGCAAAGGTCCTTGTGTGCAAACACAATAACTCCATGAAAAAAGAAGCAAACTTGTCCTCTACCCACTTGAATCTTAGTCAGGACGGCCCGAGTTATTCCTGGCTCCCCACCTACTCTCGAGGCACGACCTGAAATTAGAGTAAAATCCAAACAGTCATTGCTGAGGAGATGAGAATTATGATAAAATGACACGACTGTTAAACTTCTTTGATACCTTTTTTCATGTTTGTTCTCCGTAGTGAGTTAATAAGCGATGACTTGCCCACATTGGGCACTCCAATCACCATCAGACAGTAATCTGTATGCTGAAAGTTTTATATTAAATGAAAAATACTTAATTAATCCCAGAGAGAAACTGCAATTTACATGATAGAATAAGAGCATCTAAGTATGTTAATCCTTTTCTTGCATCTGTACAGTGAGGAAAAATAACTGTAACAGGAAGTGAATTATATACTATGCAATGTCATTTAACAGAAAATAAGCCTGAGAATGATAATAGAACAATACATTATTTAGCATCTTACTGTTATACTTTTGTCTAAAACTTAACTTTGTGATAGATTGTACTGTCGAAAGCTTACAGAGGACCCATTGTGCTCATTTCTCGCTCTACACCTTTTTCTTCTCAAAGCTCCACGAGACTAACTTAGTAAAACACAGAATAAAATTTTTATCTTATTTTCTTCCATAGCACTTTGCCTCAGTTTATTCTCTTTAATGAAAAGAAAGGAAAAAATGGTTTATTAATTATTTAAGGCTGATGATTTTCATGCATTTGTTTATTCTTTTTTTTTTTTTTTTAAATCTCATGTGAAACTTGGATCAGGTTAGCTGTGCTCATATTGTAACCACATGACAACAGAAAATAAGGAAGCTTGTAACATTAAATCATGCATCAGTTAAAGGAATAGTACACCCACAGAATAATGTAACTTTATTTTCCACTTACCCTCATGGTGAGCAAGACTCTGGAGCACTTTTTTAATCTGTCAAATGCAGCCGGCGATCAGGAAGGCTTCTCGTTTTCCCCCAACTTTCATTTAATGGAGTTTGATTGTGCCCGAGCCAAAAAGGTCCATAAAAAGTCCACAAAAACTTGTCAATATTCCCCCATACTGCTCGTCCAATGTAATCCAAGTGTCCTGAGTGGGTAGCATCCAGAATTTACTCGAAACAACATCATTTACTATATTTTTAGAGCCTAAACAGTACTATATCTTACTTCCCCAAAGCGGGCACATACGCGTGCACAAAATCACGGAAGCGTCGGTGTTCAGAGCCCACTTTGCCGAGAATACAAGTGTAGAAGAAGAAATTCGCTGTTTACATTAAGCTAAGAGCCACAGAGCTGCAGAAAAAACCGGGACAAACACAGGAGGGGTTGGATATTGATTTAATACAAAGAAAGAAAAAGAGAATGCTCGATCTCATCTGGCGCGCCTTCCGTAGTTTCATGAATGCGCATCGGCGTGCTCGCAGGAGATGTGATGTAGAACTGCTTAGGCTCTAAAATATAGTAAATGATGTTGTTTCAGTAAATTCTGGATGCTACCCACTCAGGACACTTGGATTACACTGGACGAGCAGTATGGAGGAATATTGACAAGTTTTTGTGGACTTTTATGGACCTTTTTTGGCTCGGGCACAATCGAACTCCATTAAATGAGAGTTGGGGGAAAACGAGAAGTCGTCCTGATCGCCATCTGCATTTGACATATTGAAAAAGTGCTCCAGAGTCTTGCTCACCATGAGGGTAAGTGGAAAATAAAGTTACATCATTTTGTGGGTGAACTATTCCTTTAATAGGAAAAATTTATCATTTGATGTGTATTGCTTGTAGCCTTGTGAAGGTATGAATAATGTTACTTTTGAGCTTTTGTAGTATTCTGTTGACGTATCTTTTATCTAAAGTAGCTATTGCTTACATTTTAGGGCCAAATGACACAAATAATAATGGATGTTGTTTGAAGTAAGGATGCAGTTTCTGGGCAAGAGTCAGACAGCATTGAGAGATGTAAAACATAAACTGGGCTAACAGAACTAACTACTCCCAAATTTGAACTTCTAAATAGTATTTACTGGAGCATGCATACCTCCTCTCTGTTAAAACGTGGTCCGTTCTCAATCATTTCCAGCACCATTGGCACCAACTACATGGGAATAGAAGGGACAGCATCTGCATTCATGTTCATAATTTTCATTTCTTTTACCAGTAAAATATTCAGTATCCAGGGAGGAGGACTTTTACCTTTTTGATGTTGTCATCTCTCTGCTTTAAACAGTCTGTGAAGAGAACATTCCTCATACCATCTCTCTCAAGCTTCTTTAAGATTCTCTGCAGAAACCAAAGCAAAGAAAAGTAAGAAAATATTTTATTAATGGCTATTTTAAAATGCTGGTCACACGTGGCTGCAAATACGCCAACAACAAGGCTTCTGACCTGCTTGTTAGACAGATCAGCGAGGTCCATTTTGTTGAGAATAAGCAGATGTGGTTTCACATTGATTGAGTCCTGAAACATCGGGTTTCTTCCAGAGAAGGGGATTTGCTTCGTGTTAAAGAAAAAAAGCTTACAATCACCAGATCAACAGATATATTTGGGGCCTTTCTGAGCTTTTTCATTTCACGATACAACCTGATCACAGATTCACACAGTGGCATTTTCCTAAAAGACAAAATTTTGGAAGATGAAAGCAAAGCTGATATAATACAGAACTTGAAATAGTTGGGGGAGCACTCATATGGCAGCTGTAACTTTTCTGATAGATTTTGTCTGCTAATCAACCAGTCATTGGTTTAATCTCCTGGTGTTCTTTTTGATGTATTCAGTGTTGTTTGAGTATGTGGATGACAAAGGAAAAAGTGTTAAATGTACTCTCTGATACTCAGTGATTAGGAAAAGTACTTTGGAGAACCTAGTCAAGCTTAAAAAACACAGTGAAGTGTAGAACTCCTTGTAAGTTGAGAAGCTTTAGTATTAACTTGACTAAATTGTTCTTTAATTACAAAACTATACCAGGACTGCAATCAAAGGATGTATTCAGCGTATGGATGAGAAAATGTTTTTTTTTAAATAAAGCAGAAGCATCTCTTAGATCAGTCTGTGGTTACAGATACTCTAGTTTACTGTTATCAACTTTTCACTGATATTTGTTAGAACTTTCTGTCTGGATTGTTTAATATTCTGCAACCAGTTTTAAGTGTCAATTAGGGATCACCTTATTTTCAAAGATTTATGTATACCTCCTCTGGATCTGACCGTTTTTTAGAATTAATTTAAAGATATAGTGATAACAGCTGCAAAATAATCTTTCCCCTTGGTGGTATTGGTTATTTGAAAATATTCTTATATTACATAGTTTTTTGTTTTGTTTTGTTTTGCTTGTTTTCGGGCTGTCTGGATGTTGTAGAAGTTTAGATATTTTTTCCACGTAAAACACATGGCAAAGTCAACTCTAGCTAAAATACTTTGCGACAAAATGTTCGCACTTACACTGTCTATCTCCTAATAAACAAATATCTTCGGAAAGTACTTGAGTTTATTTACATTTCACCATTCAAAATGCTAATGGCACAATGAAGCAACAACAATTACATTATCTTAACATTTTAAATCATACTGAGGGGGTTAGAGTCGAATAAACCTTTTTATATTTAAAGGATATTCTGGCATCATGGATTTCTACGACGCAGTCCACACTCTTTAGGCTGGCTTTCATCTGCTTCAGTCCTGCAAATATAAAACTATTTACACAACGAAGTGCCTGAGACATTATACAGAAATCCAGATCACCACACAATCACATTAAGTTTACATATTGTAGATAACTTCAAGCTAATCTGTCACCTTTAGCCATATGTCCGGGGAACCAGTGAGCCACTTCCCGTCCTCCAAAGTCAAACACGGTTCTGAATTTGTTGGCATTGCGCAGCGCTTGGTACAACCTCATGGCTTCTGTTAAATAAATTAAGAACAGTCAGCCATTTGAATTACAAAACTCCCTCCTCTGCCCTCAAATGCTGCTGGAACGTGCTACTAGGATGCTTCACTGTTTACATACCGTGTCGGAACTGGTGACAACCAACTCTGTTCCGCCGTAGAGCAGTTGAAGAGTCAATACTGCCCCCTGCTGGATGCAAAGTTTATTACACTTGCAATAATCAAATGTCAGTTTAAATGTTTATTAGCTAGAAGAAAAAAAGTTCAGTAGAAAGTAACAAACTTATATTTTATTTAATTTATCACAGTGAATTTGTTTGACAAATTATATTTCCTAATCAGTAGTTTTTTAGTGTATAGTTATTCATACAGTTCACATACATTAAGGTATACATAAGACAACATATTAAGATCTTTCCTGAAAAATTTAGATTGATTCTACGTGTTGTCAATTTCATAAGTTTTCATGATCAAAAGTAATTGTTAAGACACTTGTAACAGCAGAATCGCTTTGGATTCTGAATCAAAGTTTATTGATATGATAAACACAACTTGAGAACTTTTAGCAATTATCAGTAAATGTATCATTCATTCAACTGCACTTGATTAATGAAAAATCAGATTGACAGAGTGAACAAAAAACAAATTGAAACTAAATCAGTAGTAGAAACCATGACATTACAAGGTCAATACTAATCAATGCAGTTGTGATTTGGACCAGAATGACTGTAAAAAAATATATACAGACTACATACGTATATTAGTATAGAAAAATATTAGTAGTGGTGTAACACTATATCTTTTATGCATTTCATTAACATTGCAAGGTTGACAGGCAATGAGCAGCATACAGTCAAAGGTTTTGTTGTAGCCATTTTCCTATTATGGTGTAATTTGTTATTTAGTATTGGTAAAGTGGTTAATATACTTTTATCATGCTAATAAGTTGTGTTGCAGTAGAGTAAATTATTTGACCAGTAACTAATGATACAGAATATGTTGCCTATATCTAATTGGATGTTGAACTGACATGGGTAAAATTTCCAGATAATTAGATCAGAAGCCACTGGACCTTGGAGCAATACAGTCTTTTGACCTGCACTGCATTTAGTTAGCTTTTCAGAAAAGTCTAGAGACAAGTTTAAATGTTGTATGCCATTTTTTTTGTTATTAAAAGGCAAAACGACAACTTCGGTTTCAAGACTTTTGCTTGCTGAGTGTTGGGTGCAAAGACCTTTGAGGTCCAAAGCTAGTAAGTCAGCCCTGCTGCACTCACAGGTTTCAAACCTCATTGGCTGCATGCAGGTGTCCCCCCCACCCCCACCCACAATTATTCAGTAAATTATTTGAGTAAACAGTAGTTTCTAAGCAATTATCTGCATCAACTCAGATACCGGAGTTTGTTGTGATTTGTTCATTTATATAAAGTAGTCTGTAAATTATATAAGTCTTTCATTGACACAGCAGCGTAGAGTAGATATCTTAAAGCTTTGACTGGGGAAGCTTGGATGGATGGATTAAAGAGTAGTGAGAGATAAGTCTATCGGCTTCCCTCCAACCGGTGAGAAGCGCTCCATGGACAGTCGAGAAGTAGCAGGGATGGGTTGCTTCTCCAGCAAATAACACTTGCAACGGCTGAAAGAGGTTGACAGGTTAGAAAGATGAGTCAAAAACTTTAACCACGTGCCAGGTGGAGTGCATATTTAGAACATGTTTGTGCTGGAATAAGAACAGTGTAGATACTTGTGATTGTGATCCCTTTGGTGGCAGTGGTTCCCTCATGTTGTCGAGGTCCTGCTCTGAGCAGCCTCTTCCAAGGTGGCTGTAGGATCCGCATGTCCAGGGATCATGAAACCACTGGGAGCGCAGGACTCTCCGAGGGGAGATGGTAGGGTTCCCTGCACATAAATGATCAGTCATATCATCCTAAGGAAAGGGTACAAAGCACTATGCAGCCTCCCTGCTCGCCTCCTAAACACAGTGATCCTGAAAAAATGTCAGTAAAGGATGTTGGTGTTTTCCAGGGTTTGTGGCTTATCAAGACTCACCTGTAAACCTGCAAATAAGTTGTGTGATGGCTTGTGTGACCTCCTGTTCAGAAAGTGTTTCCATGTACTCTGACTCGTGCCCTGCTATCCAGCCACAGAGAACATGGCCATACCTGAGGGTTAAAACACAAACATAATTTAACTATTGATTGCTATCCAACAAACTGGACACGCATCAGGATTTTTGTACCATTTGTGGCTGCTAACCTTTCTGTGGGTTTGAGAACCGTAAAGCCAAACAACTTCTTTATCCAGGATCTCTGTATGTCTGGCATCTGATCCACCATCGCATCCTGATTCATGAGAAAAGAAAAAGGAGCAATTTAGGTGTAGCATTGATGATTCTTAACATTTTTGACGCACAAAGTTATCTTATTCAGGATGATAAATACTCCAGTTTGTATGTAAAGTTTATGTAGCAACTCCTTGTTTCACCTCATCCTCCCACACCAAATAAATGACCTCACAGTCAGCATCCCACCATGGCACATCAAACTCCACAAATATCTTATTGTTTGTTCCAAAGCCAAGCCTCTGGATGGAGTGCAGCTTGTGTAGAGGGAGAGGAGGATGGAACAGGGTTGAGTGGTGCTTCTTTAGGTATCCTGACAAAACAAAATAATATAGGTTTGCTAAGATATAAAAGGTCAGACTTAAATCTTGTAAAATCATCATCAACAAGCAGAACTGAAGTAAAAAGCCTATTGTTGTTTATCAGAAACAATTCTATAAATAAATGATTAGACTTTTAGTGGTAGTTTATGGCTGTTTGCAAGAAACATGACCAATCCACTGATTGAAAATTACCTAAAGGAACTGTGACAATAACATGATCAGCAATGATCCTTTTCCCATCATCACACTCAACAATCACAGAAGTTTCTCCCTTCTCTGCGCTGTGCCAGTGGAGACATCGAACAGGCTGATTGTAGGTCACTAAACCATCAGGGAGCTCCAACATCAACTTTCTGATCAGACCTTCATAGCCACTGCACAAGAAAGAAAAGTCTTTGAATAAGTATGAGGCGCTTAAATCTACTGAAAACAATTAACAACCAGTTAATTGACACAGTGAGTCATGTATTATTAGACTATATACATCATGTGAAACTACCAACATCTTAAGAGTAAAGTACAACAAATGCAATTTACCTACAGAGGAAAAATACTGATTGCTGTGCTGTATGTGTATAATGTGGAAGTACAAACCCTGGGAATGTACAGTCCAGTCCAGGCAGGGTCTTGTATTGGCCAAAAGCCCCCAGACCCACCTCGTCCATGCTGTGGGCCCCATTAACGCAGCATTCCACCTTCAACAAGTTACTAATCATACACAGTTGCAGAGATCTGGTGGCAGCATCGACATCTTTCCATTTGTCTGCTGCTCGTTTTTTAACCTCCAGACAACAAGAAAAAAAATAGAAATAAAACATAAGTTTATGTGAAGTGCAACAACATCCCAGCTACTTATGGTGGCTGGCAATTACTCACAAACAATTAGAAGCAGCAAACACATTGTATTATTGCCTGGTCTCATAAAGAGGGATACCTCTGTACGCATGAAATCACCCACACTAGCACACGGTTCTCCATTTTGATTCTCAAATTCTGAACTTTCATTCAGGAGCTCAACAAACATTTCCAGAGCCGGACTGACGTCCTCAGCGTTCAGCTTCCGACCTGCACACATTAAAAGAATACTGATCAGACAAGACAAACAAACAAAACATATAAACAGCGTGATTTAACAAATGTGAAAAAGTAGACCATAATTCTTCAAACATCTCCCAACCTGAACTACTGAAGAAATTGGGGATCCAGGGGGGATGTCCTCCGATGTCCATGGCCTGGTTTTCTGGGGTGAGGGCCTCTGGCTCCAAAAGCCCATACTGACGAGCCAGGCAGAACACTGGGTTCTCTTCCGAAGGTCCATGGATCCAGTTTGCCCCAATCTCAATAGTATTATTGCCTAAAAAGAAAAATATTGTGGTGCAAAAAACAAACAAACAATTTCTGTGTTGTTAGTTACTCCTACTTACCCTACCCCTCTTTTGTTTTTAATGTGAAACATAAATATCTGGAACAGAGCCTAAGTTGGTGGGAAATTCTAAAAACAAACTAAATATTTGTAACAATTACTTGTCTAATTTTCCTCGGTATGTTTGGTGGTGCTTTCTCCTATCTCTGTCAGCATGTTACACACGCGCGCGCGCGCACACACACACACACACACGCACACACACATCTCGTTCACAACTGGCATAAGTCTTCTTTAATGTGATAACGTGGACCTGACCCTGTTTATTTTTTATCTTTTAATAAAATTCTTCCCTTAATCTTGCAGCATTTTCCCTGTATCACTGTAATAAGCAATATGAAGCCAAAAATTAAGACGTGGATTTAAATAATGGCAGCATTTGATGCATCTTTAAAAGATCAGAGAAGTATCTTTTGTGCACTCTGCCTGGTGTAAACAGCAGTTCTAATTAGGGGTGCACCGATTGATCGGCCAGCCGATCGATCGGCTCCGATTTCCTTAATTTTGGGGGATCGGGGATCGGCCGATCAATAAATGTAAAACCGATCTTATCTACCGATTGTATTTACTTCCGCTAAAGTCACTTTTGGTGGTTTAAGTTTTGTTAGTTTGTCTTGTAGCTTATTTTATTCATTACTTAAACTTTATTATATGCATCGTAAAATAAGCAAAATATTGTTGTGAACTGTATTTTTAGTAAGAGGCTCAAAGCCAGTTTGAAATGCAACCAGCTGAGCTAGTTTTGTGTTTAATAATGTGAAAAATGAGACTGAAGGAATGGATATTATATTTTTGTAGTTTGGACAACAATGTTTGCAAATTTTCATTTATATTTAAGAACAGCAGCTTGTGCAGTTAAAGCTAGTTTGCATTGTACTACAGGTATTGTTTGTTAATAAAACAAAATTGGTACATTGAAGATGCTTGCTGTCAATTTTCAAGAAAAATTGGTATCGGCAAAAATCGGTATCGGTGGGTCAGATTTCATAAAGATCGGCGATCGGTGATCGGCCAGAAAACTGCAATCGGTGCACCCCTAGTTCTAATGTCATTAATCAAAGTGGCCCTAAATACAGACTTTGACCAGCTTAAACTAGGATCTGTGTAAAGTTCAGGAGAACTGGACACAAGCAGATAAACTGTTTGGACCTCTACAGAAAATGCATTTGGCATCAGATGTTCTAACACAAGGCTGCAACGGGGACCCAGATCACATTGGGTACTTTTACAGATGTTGGCTCCCAGGTGTAAAGGACAGAAGGGCAAATTCTGGCCGAGAGACGTTTAGTTTAATTTTTGTGTTGTTTTTTTTTTTCCAATTAATGTTTGCTTCTCAGATCAACTGTCGCCAAGAGACACTTTGTTGTAAAAGTATAGTTTGCAAAGCTGTCTTGTTCCATACAAAAGTTTACTAGATGAATCGGGTTCAAGGGTCCAAAAGAAAATGCGTCTTCTCGTTCTTGTAGGAATCGTCTTAAGGGCAGGTAACTCCAAAGTAGTTACATCCACTGATATCATGACATCGCTCACCCAGGCTGCCTGTTTTGATCCGTCCTCCGCACCTGGAAGTTGCCTCCAGTATTCTCACATGATGAAATCCAGCTTTTACCAGCCTCTGTGCTGCTGCTATTCCCGATATACCACATCCTACTATAACTATCTTCGCGTTCACGTTCCTGGCCATTACCAACTGTTACTGTTAGAATGTTGTCTTGTTCCATTTCCGTGTGAATAAAGAGCAGCGACGGCAACCTTTTCCGGTCGAGCTTTTCAGAATAAAGCCTGAAATCGGCGTAAACCACAGGTGTACACTGAACTGTCCTTGTTTAAAACCCTATACTCAAGTGTACTGCAGCAATACCAACATTATCATCTGTCTTCAGTAAGATGTATGATTTTAGATTAGACACCGAGACTGGTTTATGGTCATAACATTTTTTTTTTATTTATTTGCAGACAATTTAAAGAAAGAAAAAAGGAATTACACAGTAATAGTATTTTTGTTGACAAAATAAACACAAAAGCAGATCTAAATAAAGTGTTTTATTCATTCAGTGAATATTTTAGAAAATGGAAATCTACTTTATTGCTCACATTTACCACCTTCATAATGATTTGCATGGAATAAGAATAGGGGGGGGGGGGGGGGGTTGGGGGGGATTTAAATGTTGCTGGCAAAATTGTCCCCTGACTTATACAATCCATCTGCTACCATTGATATGTGCCATTTGTGAATCTGACTTACAGTTTGATAAAATCTTTTAAAAAAATATATTTTATTCTCAGACAGCAGCAATGTGCACACTGATGATTTTACATTTTTAGTATACAGACCGTGGAGATTACAGATTGGCAAATTCATACTCAATTATTAGCAGCTTTGGCAATCCTTTTGTTTTGCATGTCACAGTTACCTGCTTGTTATGTAGTTGATCTAAATACTCTGCCTACTTTCCAAATTCACTGACTCTATCACAGCAGATCTTACCAGTGTCATCTACCCTGCAACAACTCCTTTCCAGGTGTCAGGTGATATTCTCTGTCACCTGATGCACATTCACCAACTCTCTTACATCGACCTAGTTCCTTCAGTGCTTATCAAATCATTTACAGTTCATTTCTTAACTGCTTTATGAACTTTGCCTTAGCTTATCCTCTCTGATGTGTTTAGTTGTAACTGTTTTACTAGACACTTTAAGAGCTATGTGTTGTTGAGATCCCATGAGTACCCTACTCATGTTCCTGTTTGCCCTAAAATGGTTCTACATAGTCCTGCAAGTGCTAAATAATTAACAGAATGGTCACACTTACAAAGGGAAGTTTTTGTTCTATGCATTTTCCTATTGCTAAATCTGGCACTGATGTAACCCATGATTTAACTCCAAAGAGAGCCCCGGTGGAGGCTCATATAAGGCTTTAATGTCAAACTCGGATAAACAGATTGGCCATTAGTCGTTGCCTGATGACATTTAAAGACAGTTTAAATAAGCAGCTGTCTGTACTTTAACTTTCTGGTCTGACTGGCTTAAAGGACTGACAGAAGAGTAGTGAGAGATGAGTCTATCAGCTTCTCTCCACCCAGTGAGAAGTGCTCCATGGACGGTAGAGTAGTAGCAAGGATGAGTTGCTTCTCCAGCAAACAACACCTGCAGAGGCTGAAGTACATCCAAACCATTAATATAAAAATATTCATATTTGTTCTGTGTGCTATATGATTTTGTATTCATCTGTGCACCTGTGATTGCTTTCCATTCGCAGGTAAGGGCTCCATCATGTTGTCAAGATCCTTTGCTGAACAATTTATTGCTGGGTGACAGTAGGATCCACATGTCCAGGGATCATGAAACCACCGTGTACACAGGATTCTCTTTGGTGTAATAGTACAGTCTCCTAAACACACACAGTCATGATAAGGAAATAACCTAGGGTCAAACTTTTTGCAAACATCAAAATTTATAACATAAAGTGCAGTGCACTGATGATGTTAATTTTTTCTTTGATTTAATAGATTAGGATAATTTTCTTTTCAAGAGACAACTCCAATTTTGGTTTTACCTCGCTCTGTAAAGTGCAGTGAAACTAGTTCCTTAATCCAGAAAAATAGGCTGTCTATACAGGGCAATAAAATTTTGGACTTTGAATCCAGTACAGCAGTTGGTATTTTCATGACAAAGTAAAAGAGAGAAGAATACTACAGCACAAAAATGAAGACTGATGTGAAGTGATGTGAAACAGTAAAACAGTGCAGTAAATCTTACAAGATGATCATGTGTATATATTGTAGACATATTGCACTGCTCTGAAAAATCTGAGTACAACAATGTTTTTGATTTTATTTTCTTTAGATCAGATGTCAGATTCACCTGTGAATGTGTGAATGAGCTCTGTGATGGAACGCCTGATTTCCTCCTCAGGAAGCGTCTCCATGTACTCTGCCTCATGGCCAGCGATCCAGCCGCAGAGAATGTGGCTATTCCTGGAAATTTGATATTTAAAAAGAAAAAGGTCAGTTTTGTGTTATGAATCCTTGAATTTCAAGAGAAACTTAAAAAAAAAAAAAAAAGACCCGTCCTTGCTGACTTTTCAGAGGGTTTGATGACAGTGAACAGTGGTATCTTCCTAATCCAGGACTTGTTTTTATCTGGCACTTGGTCTGAAATATTCTCCTGATGACAAAGAATACAGAACAAATGATTAATGTTTTTTTTTTTTAAATCTGAACTACACCATTAAAATACATTCTTTAATGATTATTAGTTTATTTGCTGATGTAGGATTAGCAACACAACATTTATTATGACTTAAAGGCAGGGTGGATGATGTTTTCCAGGAGCATTTTTTACTATATTGCTTAAAGTCTTCTTCACACCCAGATTGCAGCCAATTAATTCAATATCTATGTTTGCCAACAACCATTGGCACACGCGTTCCTGTGCTCTGGAGGCATGGTTTTAGGGGGTGTATATTTTTTCAAATGTAGCTTGCTCAAACCGTTTTTCCTAGATCCCCTACCCTGCCTTTAAAGAAATTAGAGATGCACATTAGAATTTGTAACAACAAAGTGGCGATACAACTTTTTGTGCTGATGAATTAATCCACTCACAGAGCAAATTAATAACTAAATTTATACACATCTTGAAGGTATTACTACAAACCTCATTTTTCCACACCAAGTAGATGACCTCACAGTCAGCATCCCACCATGGTGACTCAAACTCAACATATATTTTGTCACATGTCCCAAATCCTAGTTGGTGAATGGAGTGCAGCTTGTGTGTTGGGAGAGGGGGAGAGAACAGGGTTGAGTGGTGCTTCTTGAGGTATCCTGACAAAAATGACAATTACAAAAGTTAATGATTTTGCATGTGAAGTTTCATCAGTTATTTCTAGGGACTAAAAGCATTTTTAAGGTTCCAGTCTTTGAAGCTCTGTGCTGCCACCACAGGACCTTAAGAGCATGTTATTCTTACTGTAAAGTCAAGGATGCTTCCTCACCATGATGGGTAAACACCCATCATGGAAAAAGTTCCTTATATTTGAAAAATGGATCATTGAACCGTCCTGACAATGGGACAAGTGTCAGGTTGGTTCCACTGTTAGTTTTACCCCCCACACTGACATGTCTGTTGAATATCAGGTAGCTGCTCAGTAACAGCTGTGCATATTAGCAGTTTATAAGTTTGCTGTTCTTTGACTGACGACGTTATAATGCAAACAACTTTATGGTGACCATAAATATGGTTAAACAAACTTAAGGGACATTTAAATGCATATTGGGCCAACATTGTTGATCTGATATGAATAAAAGATTGTAGGGGTGCTTTGAGAACTGGAATTTCATGATAGGAGGGACTGAGTTCATTGAAGGATCCTTCACATTGCAACAGTCTGTTGATGGAGTTTAAAGGCATTACATCCTGAATATCACAGCCTCCTCCTTTGGCCTAGAGAAGTCCCAACATTCTCAAAACAGCACCAATGGGAATTGTACTTTTAAGAGTACTAATAAGTTTGGGGTGGGATTTACTGCACTGAAAACTTTTAATTATTTTTCTTTGATCAGTTTCTCCATTCATGTCACAGTCAATCTCCAATATAACTTGTAAAATCAATTATGTATGCCTGCAGAGATTTCTGTCTGCATCGGAGAACAAAGATCAAGGATCAACAACAGTCCCTGCACACACAAAAGAACTTGACATGTCTGTTGAACATGCAGCTCAAATTGTTCCTCATATTCCTGAGACTGCCTTTAAGAGACAGCGAAACACTGCAACATGTGGGTGTGTTTGTGGGGCACTGATGCACAGGCAGAGAAGTTGCAAGTATGTTCAAAAAATATGTACCATGGGGTTTGTCTTTATAAGAACAATGTTTCAACTTGGACCCCAAAGTAAACTTCTGTCTGAAGAAACCTTTTTAGTTGCTTGAAAAGGTCCCTGGTACTAAAGTATTGCATACTGTTATTCAAAAAGCAGCTCTAATTAAGAAAACTTGGCATGAATACATAAATCCATCACACTGTTAAAAGGGTATTACATGGCAGTTTCAAAATTTTTGCGTTAATGTTAAAATGGAGCTCTTGCTTACTTAATCATCTGGATGAGCTAAAACCACCCTCCACCCTGAACTCCCTTTACTTTGCAGGTGGGAGGGGGGAGGATGGGGATTTCATAACCTAAATTATGTTGCAAAAATCATATCGCTAAGTCCCTTTAGCTTTGATAGAAGTCACAGCATCTAATTTTCAGTTATGTGGTTTCATGTACTTTTATGAAAAACAGTGCAGTGTATGAATAAAAGTCTACCCAGAGGCACTGTGAGAATAACATGATCAGCAGCGATCCTCTCCCCATCGTCACACTCCACAGTCACAGGATTTACTCCACTTCCTGTGTCATTCCAGTGGACACACCGAACAGGTCGATTATAGGTCACCATGCCAGCGGGGAGCTCTGACATCAAGTGGCTGATCAGACCTTCATACCCCCTGCAGGAAAGAGTACAGATAAGTTACCTACCTAGCTTCACCTGCATAGTCCTCTGAAGATTTCTGCACAAAGAAATTTACATAGTGCAATAGTAAGTATTCATTCATTCATTCATTCATTTTCTGTACCCTTGTCCATTTCAGGGTTGCAGGGTTGCTGGAGCCTATCCCAGCAACTATCAGGCAAGAGCATCATAAAATACACTCAACGAAACAGAATTGTCACCTTGCTGGATGACAGCTGGCATTCAGAAATTGCATGATTAGAAATCTTTGCATATAAAAAATATCAAATATGACATCTAATATTTCATGTGGAAAAAAATGCAATATTGTATAATTTTTACAGAAACAAGTTTTGAAGGTTAATAAATACATGGATGTGAACATTAACATTCATAAGATATAGAAACGGGATATCTGGTTCAGTTCAAGAACTCCTTCTGTGTAATGCAAAGTAATAGAAAAGTCAATCAATCCACTTTTTGATACATTTTTCATTACCTTCATTTGTTTTACATGAGTGTGTGTGAGGTGGTGCAGGGCAAACCTTGGGAAGGTGCAGTCTACTCCTTTGATACTTTTGTACATAGAAAATCCAACTAAATCTATATCATCCATGGTGTGAGTTGCACTGGCGCAGCACTCCGCCTTCAACATGGTACTGATGCCACACAGCAGCAGCTCTTTGGTGGGCTCATCTTTATCCTTCCACCTCTTAAATGCTCGTTCCTGTGCCTACACAATACCAAACACTCACTCTGAGCACACAAAAGCACACAGACATGGAACTATACTTAAGTTTTATCATCATGAACAAAAATATAATTTCAGCCACTGAATGAGAATGTACCTCTGATCTAATGAAGTGCCCAACACTGGCTCCTGATCTTTCTTTGTTCTTCCTAAACTGACAAGTATGACCCAGAAGCTCATGAAACAACTCTAAAACTGGCCTCATGGAGTCGGCACTCAGCCTCTGACCTGAAGCATACAATCATCACAATTAAATTTATCCTCAACATTCAATAAAAGATTACATGACACATAATGATTGTCATTACATAGGATAAACTTAATGCCTTGCGCAAGCACTCTGATAATAGTCTTTATGAAACGTGATGTGTGTTAATTCTCTTTAATCCTGGATTAAGGTGGATGGTGATGTGTTTCTTCACATGGTCACCTGAACTACTGAACCAGTTGGGTACCCAGGGAGGATACTCATCAACATCAGTGGCCTGGTTTTCAGGGGTAAGGGCCTCTGGATCTAGTAGGCCATAGTCACGAGCCAGACAAAACACTGGGTTGTTCTCAGATGGACCATGGATATAACTCGCACCTATTTCCGTAATGTTGTTTCCTGTGGAGAAAAACGAAACAGACTTTGTGTAATTTAACGTGTTTAAATAAACAACAACAGGACAGAATAACTATCTTTTGTAAGAAAACGAAGACAAACAAAAACAGAAATCATGCTTGGGTTTCATGAATTTAGCTAAATTATTTTCAAGAAAATTTCTAGTTGATTTCAGAGTTAAGAATAATTTATAAATAACGATATTCATTTTCCGATTTACGGAAACTAAAATGAATTAAAAAAACAAAACAAAAAACATAAATTGCAGGCATTTGTTTCTTTATGACTGCTCACCAAGTTTACTTGTTTTGATCCGTCCTCCGCTTCTTGAAGTAGCTTCAAGTACACGCACATGATTAAATCCACCTTTAACGAGCGCGTGCGCTGCCGCTACACCTGATATCCCGCAACCAACTATAACTACTTTTGCGTTCACACTTTGAGCCATATTCGTATCAAAGTAATGTCATCTAATAGCATCGCTCTATCCTTTCTTCATCCTGTTCAGTCATTTTCTGCGCTTAACGTTATTTTCCCCATCTACTGGTGGCTGGCATGTCTATGGTCACGTGAAGTCAGTGGTGCTACTGGACCTTAGCAAACAGCTGTACATCACCGCCACCTACTGGACTGGAGCTCTGGTGCGTGAGAGACGAGTTGTTACTAAAGGGGGCAATCTTTATGACTGTGTTGTAAGAGACTTTTTGAAGGAAAGTCCTGTTTTACTTTAAAATAACATAATTAGCACATAAATAAAATCAAACAACATTCACGTGAGATGTAGAAAACCAAATGCTTATTGAGTGATGAAACTGTAACCTACTGCACAAGACAATGATGAAACTTTTTTTTTTTAAAAAGCTCAGTCTCAGTGGGGGGGAAAAGAGCAAAGTTCCACAGTCATTGGTGACATGGGGTTGATGTCAGGTAAAGGAACAAGATAAATGGTTGTCACCGCTCTACAAAACATACAATTGGACACTTCTACCTCCATTCATGAAAAGTAGCTTTTGTGACAGTCATCTTTCAAGATGAGAATATGATATCACAGGGAATGTAAAACCTTACCTCTTAAAATACATAAGCATAAGTACATGCCTAGCAAGTAGTCCAGATTTCAATTTTAAAAGTAATAAATAAGATATAACAAGGCTCCATCCTGCTAAAGGGATTTGTTAACTGACATATAAGAAACCACCAGTGTGGTTGTTGAAGTTCTTTTCTTGCAGTAGCAAAATTTATGTCTCAAACAATCCAAGTTTTGCAAAAGCCGGAGAGGCAACAAAGTTCTAATGGGCTCTTTTTCTACTTCCTGAACTTAAGGCAGCTCCTTTGTTTCATTGCTGGACAAACTGATTAAACCAGGTAGGCCAGGCCATTGTCGTCATGGTTACTGAGGTCAGGCACACCTGGATTAATCAGTTTGTCCAGTAATGAAAGACAAAGGAGCTGACTTAAGTTTGGGAAATAGTGGAGTTGTGGATAAAGCCTATTGTCTTTTTTTTTTTATTATTATTTCTGTTTTTTCATAATTCCAAAAATGTTAACTTGATTTGAGAAAAAAACAAATCAAAGAAAAGAACATGACTTACAAATAGTTCTTTTTCAGGTTTTTTTTTTTTTTTTATCATCCTTCTGTTTTTACCACAAAACTGGACAACTGAATGAATATCTTCCATAAGTAGCTGGTAAAATCAATTTTTGCATTATTTGCGTTGTCTTAAGGGGTGCTAAAGTCTGGTCCTTGAGAGCTACTATCCTGCAATTTTTAGAACATGCCCTCTCCAAAACAACTGAATCAAATGGCTAATTCTCTCATGTACTGTATGTGACAGTGTGGTCCTGTCACTATGCCTCCGACTGATCATGTGCCCTGGCTACATGGCCACAGGGATGTCCCTTTGGCTGAATGGTCAGTGCGCATGATTTTCACCCGGGAGGCTGGGGTTCACAGCCCACCTGGGCCCTCTGTTGCGTACCTTGCCACATGTACATGGCATTTAATTCTGCAGAGGCCTGGTAACGAGCTATTTATTTGTTTCAGGTGTGTTGGTGAAGGAATGCAATCAAAATCTGCATGATAGTAGCTCTCAAGGACTGGACTTGTATTAAGTATTTCTTCTGCCACTAGGTGTTGTCACAGTAAAATGTGTTCAGCTGCTTTGTCAAATTATCTGTGTGAAAGATTTTGTAGAACAATTTCTTTCATAGGTTAAAATAGTATCTCCAGAAAAAAGTACCATTTCATTTAATAGTAATCCATGGACAATTTTAGGGTTATCATTTATAATAAATTAACTCTTATGTATTTAATAGTTTATTATACAAACACTGCAGTTGAACAGAGCTAAAATTTCTTGAAGTAAACTTGTTGTACTGAAATCAGTTGAGTACCCAGTATTTGGTGGTGTGTCCAAGTCTGCAGTAGTCTACTGTTCTACACCAAGGAGGGCATCTGTACAAATAACTGCAATTAATTCTGGTTTAGTCACTTGAATATGTTTTTCTTCTATCTGGCAAGTTTTGTAAAGTGACTGTAAGGAGCTGTGTTCAAAGTGTTGCTACTGGATTCGTGCTGTGATTGTTCATATTTTCTCCCCATTAAATAACAGAATTTTTCAGTTTGTGAATCATGTGTGCATGTATCGGACCGTGTCATTATTACCAACCCAGTAAAAAAACACAACAGTGATTGTACGGTCAAGGTAGGTTTATCAAATATTGCAACAGTCTCTGTTTGTGAAACTGTGGGAAAAAGGAACTGGTCTGCCTTCTCAGGATACCCTCATTGTGTAATGTTGATACACACAAACTCACACACATGCACACAAAGCTCATGGGAACTAACTGGCAAAGAGGGTTGCTCAAAAGAACAATGCTACGCTATGCTTGCACTGTGAAAGTACAGGAAATAAGAAAAAGATTATTTTTTTCATTTTCTGAGAAATTCAAATTGGGTATTGTGTTTGGTATCAGCAGAGATTCAGTATACAGAAAGGGCAGCATCATAGTCCTTTATCAAAATACCTATATCATTTATGAAAAGGTCAATAGGTGCAATTTGAAGCAGTTTTATTAAAATCTCTAAGTCAGGAAAACATTGCAGAAAACATTTTGTATAAATATCAATATGTGCTGAAAGAGTTTTAATACAAAGTATGAATATATTAATGGTAGATATCAAACTGTGATAAGAACAGATAATACAAAGAGATCCTACAAAGTATTGATTTCTAAAAGTAGAAGCCACTTGTTCACCGTTACATTTACTACAGTATTTAAAAATATTCCCACAGTAAATCAACAATCATTAGTGTTGCACCCACCCTACCCTTCCTTACCCCTCCCTTCATGCACACACACACACACACACATGCACACACACAATACCCACACAGAAACACTCATACTCTGTCACTGTCGTGAGTTCTGCATTCGAGCTGATGTAGAATCATAGACCTCAGAGCGCTGTACCTGCACATGAGAAGAAAAACACATGTGATTAGGCCCATTAAAGACACAGAATGCTGCACACAAATATAAACTTGTGCAAATTCAATACACATCACAAAAAAGTCCAGCGTGTAGAAAACATTGATATTATTTACAGCAGCATAAATGGCAGATTCTAACCAACAGAATAACTCCACTCTACCCTTTGTTCATATAGAAAAACACGACAGCTAAAACCTGTAAATAGTTGCTCCTTGAGTTGTGTCTGCTTTGTCCCTTCTGGTAGTAACATTATAGTAACTACAGTAGCAAGCAGCGGTACATACCTATGCTGTCCTTGGATTTAAACTGTTCATTGTAACACAATAAAAGCACAATGATAAAAAAAAACAAAAAATACATTTTCAAGCAATTCTTCACCAGTTACAATTTATTCTAATATTGCATTGAATTTCTGTCATTTCAACCCAATGAATTTATACAACAGCAATTAAAAAAAAAAAAATCATATGTTGCTTTTGCCCATTTTCTTTTGTAAAGTCTACAGCATTTTTGTGCAAGTATAAAGTGGGGTAAAATTAAAAACAAACAAAAAACAACAATGTTTATACCTAATAAAAAATTCTCCTTAACAAAAATGATTTTTCTAGGGCCAACCAACCATTTAGTGAATTTAGTGGGTGACAAAAAAATATTGAAATTAAGACAGACAAAAATACTCCGTTACTTCTTCATATCATTCCAAGGCTGTAAATGAGCTAAATATAGGCTTTCAAAAGGAGAAGACAAGAAAGACATTCTTAGTATAATTAAATCATACATTTTATGAAAGACCAAATCAATTGGTCTCCATTGTGAGCCTGTTTTTGTCACTCAGCAAATTTATTCCTACTTGAGACATAACATGCATGTTTCAGGCCACATGCTCCAAGTATAACATCAAACCCAACCTCATCTAACCCTAAAGCAGGCCCGCTCTCAAATGCAATAATATAAATAATAATGTAAGTTATGTTAAGCAACCACAGCACAAGCAATAAAAAAAAACACAATGCGAGTCTTCTAGCATTAAAATCTTGGTCATATGAGCTGAATGATGTAACCAGACTTCAAACAGTAAGTGATGAGCATTTCAAACAAACACTGTCCCCACCAAAGGTCAGTTGTGTGTTTTGATTCTGCAGTTCTCACAGGACACACGCATATTAGCTTCACACAATGAGATAAGTTAGGTTAGCAACTCATTTTGCAGAGCTGAGAGACTCGACTTACTTTCTTGTCAGTTTGATTATCTCCCGTTCCTCTTCCTCTTTTAGTTTTTCTACAAAACTGTCTAAAACAGGGATCTCAAACTTAATGTACTGGGCAACCTGGGGAGAAGAATTCAAACATCGGCATCAGTAAGATACTCATGTCCTTTTTGTATGACACTAATATGCAGATGTACAAGCATGTAAACAGAAAGAACTAAGAAATATAATCTCAATTGAATGCTAGACCTTACTTTTGAAATTACTATGACTTCATACTACAAGTGGTAAGCAATATCATTTTGTTGTTGTTTCTAGAATAAGTTGATAAAATAAGTGTGTAACTGAGCTGATATGGATGAGAGTGATAAACTACAGTGAAAAGTTGTCAAGCAAGTTGTTTTATTTATAGTAAACACCTGTTTATGTTTTATTACAACAGCTCACAACAAGATATCTTTCCTTGGCTTGATGCATTTAACATAATTATCTATCACTGGCTGATTGTGTATCCAAGCTGACTTTTGGCAGGAGGCCCAGACTCACATCATATGTGACTTCCTCTCCCAGATCGGCCTCTGTGATAAAGATCTTGGAAATTTTCTCACAGGGTCCGTAAAGCACACGAGTCACCAGCGGGTGTTCACCATCCCTCAGTCGGGTCCTCTCTACAAGGTCACAGACAAAGGAAAAACTTTTCATAGGCACATTAACACAAAAAGAAAAAAATTATTCTAGTTACTAAACAACTTACCTCCAGTCTCGTGCACCATGTAAAGGACAAAGTCTTCAGATTTGTTCTCCACCTTGAAAGAAACATGTTATTCAAAGTTTTTTCTGAAACACCACATGAGATGAAACCAGCAAATTCTGCTCACCCTGAACTTGTGAAGCAGCAGGTTGAGGACCTGTCCTGTTGTCATGGCGCTGTTTACACGAACATTAGTAACCGAACCATAGGCTGGTGTAAAAACAGATGTCTGGAGGTAAGAAAACAGAGCATGCAGACTAATATGAATGAGATCATTTGAGTACACAGTTTAGTACAGGGCAGTGAGTATATTCCAAGACTTTACTGATTCCCGGACTTAAAGTCTTTGGACATTTTGGCCAGAAACTTTAAAACAAAAAGGAAGTCCCTCCATCTGCCGCTGGAATCTGTCCAACATCAACATTTACGTATGCTGTACTCAGGAGAAACTAATGGAGGCCCTCTGTGTAACCTTGTTTTCTGTGGCACATCAATGAAATCAGCCCACAGCAGGCTATTGTGAAACCCAGGACAAGTACAGTCAGAGGAAACTCTGCCCCTCTGCACCTGGAGATATGTCAACAAGGGGATACATAAGTGTATGCTAGTAAGTGTGGTCTGTTTATTGTACCTTGTGGTTGTAAAAGTGACCGTTGATTGAGAACCTGTGTGTGCGCAAGCGCTGTAAGTCTCTGGCGGTGTGTGTGTTTGACCGCCTCTGAACTCGCATGAAGGAAGCATCACTCCTGGTCCTCAGCAATTGTGGGGAGTCCTCTTCATCCTGACCTCCCGTGTCACCACCTCAGGGATGCATATAAACAAAAACACGCCTCTTTTTACACATGCATTAGAGCAATGGTTTTCAAACTGGGGGGCGGGCCCCCCAGGGGGGGCTCAGGACTCTGTCAGGGGGGGCCCAGCCAGGCCTAGTTTTTGTACTTCTAACAAAAATGGGCATATTCTTTAAAGTACTAAGAAACAAAGGATGATGACTCAAAAGGCATTGCCCCCCACCTCAAATGCAGTCCATTTTTTCATATATTTCATGCTAAATATTTTGGTACATGTGGTAGTGGTGGTGGGATGGGGGGGCTTGACATTATTATTTCAAATGAAAGGGGGGCCCTGCAAAAAAAGTTTGCGAACCACTGCATTAGAGTATCATCTCTCCATTTGTTCAAATGTAGTTCTAATTTACTTTATTTTTTGGAATTGAACCATTACTGAGACAAATGTGATAACCAATAGCAATTTTTTTTTTCTACTTTGAATAGTGCTAAATCTGAAAAATTACACCTCATACAAAACTCCAACAACAATCGCATATTTTAGTACACTATATAAGTAGCATTTAAATTCTAAATAAACCAAATATTTTAATCCTGCTGAAAGAGTTTAGTTAATCTATGTGATGATCACTGTATTTTAAAAGTATAAAAAGGACTCTACCAATGATTTTGAAAATGTATTTTGCAGTTGTATTATGTTCCAAATTAAAAGATGGCTAATATATATACTAAACTTTAAGATAATACTATCTGAGGGCCAAAATAAGGAAAGGTTTTTACATGCAACTCAGCACAACATCACTGAATATGACCTCAGTTGTAAACATAGAGTTGAACTGTTAAAATGCTCCAAACCTCTGGAAACATTTTCAGCATTTCGACTGTATATTGGTGTTACATGCAACTTTGCAAATGTCCATCTTGACATACAGAACTACCTGAAATGAATTAAAAACACTATAAGGCTCAGTTAGTTATTTGCTGTTTGGAAATTGTAAAATAAATTCTTCCACTTACTATAAGGAGAGCAAAATTGCAAGAATCTGGGTTTGAGGATGAGTACTGTACATACAATGTAAAGAAGTAAACTTTTCTTCAGCTGTTTATCTGTGAACCAGAAAGAACAACTGACAAAGCCCTTTACAAAAGCTGATGTCAGGCATATGGATAGGAAGTCTACCTATGTTTATTCTTAGTTTTTATGGCCTGATCTAGGTGGCATCTAAATATACTACAACACGTGAGCCAGGCTTTCCATAACATGTGCTGAATGAAGCACTGGTAGAGCCATAATCTCTTTCAGAGTGTGAGTGTGAGTAATGTAGATTAAACCAGCAGGTCTGTGTGTGTGTGAGAATGACTGCACGTGTTTATGCTCACCAGCTGGCGCAGGCTCTCTGTTCAGGGAGTTATTGTTGGACTCTGCAGATGACTTTTTTGCCGCAACAGATCTATTGTTTTTGAAGGAGAAAGACAAAAGAAAAAATGCCTGAACTGTGTCTTGATATTTCTAGCAGCAGTTCCATTGTATCTAAACTTAGTGTCAATTTTTAAGATTTTTCTTTTGCTTACAAGAGGTTAACATTCAGGATGTAGCCAATGATCATTTAAAAAGGCTTAGTCTTTGTGCTGTAGCATCATATTTCTACTAATCTAACACTTGGAAAGTAAGCAAATATTAGCTCTGCTAAGCTCAACTCAGCTTAGCCCACTAAAGACCTGAAGCTTTTTATTTTTTTTTTTTTTTTTATAAAAAGAAACAAACAAACCTCTGAAATGTGATGGTTTTCTGGAAAACTAAACTGTTCACTATATATTTTTCTCAGCCTTTAAGGAAACTATGAATATCAAATTAAAAACTGTTTGAAGGGTCAAAACTATCATCTTTTTTCTTTAAAAAAAGAGGAAAAAAGTTTGCAATCATGTTAATCAATATTTCTTTAAACATTTGAATATTTAATGTGTCTTGAAAATGTTGATTTGACCTGTGCCTCGCTCCAGGCTTTAACGGCACGTATGTCACTCCAGGTCAAAGCAGGTTGAAGAAAGAAAAATGTCTGGCTTGCAAATGAAAACAATCATTTCCCGTTTTAATTAGCTTTTCAGTCATCTCCATGTAACTCATCTAGGGTATAAAACATAAAAAAGTACATTTCCAAAATCAGCAGATTGATATGCAGCCATATTTAAATTTATATGCAGCCAATTATTACAGCCAGTGAAAGTATGTGGTTTGAATTCCACTCCCTTTTGTGAGTCTATTATTGTGTCCTTAGGCAAAACTCCAGTGTTGGCATTGCTTGTGTGTGAATGTCCAGTGGTGGTTGGAGAGGCCATTGGTTGCTTGCTGCTGTGTGTCTTTGAAAAAGTCTTTCTTTCTTGTGTTGACTGACAGCATGCAAGGTCTCCATTTGTTAAGAACACAAGTATCTAGGGCTGTCACAAACTATTATTGTGATAATCCACTAGTCACCAATTATTTTGTCAATTAGTCGACTAATTGGATCATACGAAAATTGTAGCATACAGTATTTACAGTTCCAGTCAAAAGATTGGACAGTTTCTCATTTAATCTAATCGAAAAACATGACCAGACTTTTGATTGCTAGTGTGTATGTTAACTGATGTCAATATGCCATTCAAGAAAAGATGACGAGACAGAACGTTGGAGAAGGCAGTGGAAGGTACAGTGGCAATTTTGAGAGAAAAACAAAGATTAAATAATAAACAATTATTATGAAATTAGTTGACACCTGTTTTGATAGTGGCAGCCCTACATGTATCATTGTTTCTTTTCTTAATTTCACTTTAACTAAATAATACAGGAATAGTTTACAGTTTGTGATGTATGACTTTCTCTACTACAGTATTGTGTGGCCCTGTTTACTTTTTGAGATCATGAAAAGGCCTCCGTGTTTCAGTCGGAATCAGATTATTGTACCTGTTCAGACGGAATCGTTCATTGTCATCGTACATCTGAAGCCTTATTGGTCGGCGAAGACCCCAGTAGATGTTCAGCAGCCCCTCCAGAATAAACTCTCCATCCTCCTACACACAGAACACCACACAAAACAATAATTATAAGCAGTCATGTTCACAAAGGATATCCTGCTGGCTGGCCTCCACAGAGGCTCAGTATCAGGTGTACGTGCAGGAACAGTCGCACACAGCTGCAGAGTGAACCCTTGCGTCTTGGAGAAATTCTGTTAGGTTTGACCCACCCAAAGTTTTCCACAGTGCAAGGGTGAAGTCATGTCTGAGAAGACAGAAGTGAAGAGAAGAGAGCCAGGACTGTTGCAGGTCACGTAGACACACAAGGGGAGGTGTTTCATTCTACAAAAATGAAACTCTAAATTTAGAACCAAAAGGTTATCATCTTGTATGTGCTAGGAAAATGTAAAAGTGATAGTTTAATCATTAAGATAAAAGTAATACACAGTATACTACTACTACTAATAATATTGTCAAGTGTTTTGACCTGACTGATTATGCCTGAGTAAGTCCAATTATTTTTGCCTGCACTGTATCTAAGCCAGTGATTAAAAAAGAGGATACACAACACTGATAATGTTGTAATTGCCAGCCGCCACACTGAGTAGATCGCTTGTTTCCCTCATCTCAAACAAGGTTGTTATATCATCATCATAACGAATTCAATAACCCAATAATCGCAGGCCTTTTAACACAGATTTCTCTGATGGAAAAGTTTTAATCAGTTCTTCACAGAGACTGTTACACCAAAGCCATACAGATAAGAGAACATTTCTAAATCTAATCTTATCAGGTGATTTGTTGCAAGATTAAAGTTTGATGTTACCCCGAAGCACTTTTAACTAAATAATAAGTATCATAGTGAAAAGAAAAAAACTTAAAGCATCAGGAAATAAAAACAAGGGGAGATATTAAAGTGTTTTCATCTTTGATATAAAAAGTACTTCATAAGAAATATGGTAGTTGCAAAACTTTTTACTCATGCATTATTATGTGTAAAAGCATAAACATGGAGATAATAGTGAAATATTTAAACATGTGACCACTGATAACACATGATCATATCAGTTAGCACATAAACAGCTCTGAGAACGTAACTAATCACTCCGTGTGTAAATGTATGCCTTTCATTTTTTTACAGAGTGATTTAATTCACATGGAAAACTTGTGATTGACACAGTTTTTTAATTAACAATTCTAACTGGCATGTCATAGTGTTATAACAAGGGAACCAATTAAGTGATTGAAAATGGGAAATGTGCAGCTTTTAAAGAATATTTGTTTTCATCCTTCATAACTGAACACAGTCAAGAAAAAGAAGACAATGATTTCTGGAGGTTGTTACAGGGCTTCATTGTTTCTGGAGTGTAAACATTTAGTGCAGCTGCACCACTCGACCCTCCTAACCCGCCACTCCTGAGTTTCCTGAGCAGGCATGAACACACCCTCACATGCACACACTCACACTGATTCACAAAGATGCAAGTAAGGTCAGCCGAGCTATTTTTAGAAGGCACGGTTAATCACTACTGCAGCCTGCCTCTATAAAGCCTGGGTACACACTCCAGTCCCCTCATACTCTGCTGCACAGACAAGACATCACTCTGCTTATCCTGCCGTTTCAAACCTACAATTCACATATCAAAGGTAAGGGTGGTTCTAATTTTCTTCTCTTCAATAAGATCTGATTTTTATTGCATACAATCTAGTTTATATCTCGGAAAGTTTATTTCTGAACTAACTGAAGCAACATCACATTATTAAACTGTTTAATTTGATGATACCAATTTAAATAGTTTTTAATTTGTGATTCCTCCTGATCAAAACATGAAAGGATATATCATGTATAATTAACAAGAGTATTAAAAAGAGTTAATAAATCAAAGGATGAAAGACTAGTAAAAATTGCAAATATGTATAACCCCACTGGCAAATGCTTTAACAATAGTTATCTTTTTAAAAATTTGAAGTTATGATAACTTGAGGTTGTTTTTAATCAGCAAAGACCAATCACCTATTTTTTTTTTCTCTTCTGTAGCATGAAACGTAGGAGGTTGTTCTTGTCTCGCCCTCTTTTACCCACCATTACTGAGACGCTTGAGGACTTGCCTGTCCATCCCTCAGCCACACAACCAACCCAGGGATCTCAGTCTCTGGAGGACTACATGATCAGCATACAGGCCCTTGCACGCCCTGCTGAGGCCCTGAGCTACGGTCCTGTCAGACTCCAGAGGTCTCCTAGGATTCGGCTATTCTCAAAGGCTCAGATGAAGCTCTCAGCCTCAGTTGCCCGTGTGTCTCCTCGCACACTAAGGACTTCCAGACCCTCCAGTCTAAATGCAAACAGCACAGAGGATTTTTCCCTCAAAATGAACAGAGAAAGAGACTGCAGGGGCAAAGACCCCGTTGACTGGCTGTTTGGTCAGATAAGGACTTGAAAAGATATGCTGTTGTTGTGGGAAGCCCTCTGGATATTCTGATGGAGTGAGCAAACAAGACTGGAGGAACCTTGGGAGGAAACACATTGTGTGCATTGCTGAACAAAGACTACATTACCATATGGCTCATGGGGCTCTACAATATTTATTTCTATGCACTAAAGACCCAGGTCTACATGTTTACATCATTTAATATTTTTTTTATACATTTTGTAATAAAATGTTGAAATAACACAGAAAATGTCTTCTTTCTACAGTCAAAAGCCAAAGATGATTATATCTGAAATACAGCCAAAGAAATTAATCTAAAAGGAGCAGAAAACAGAAACAAAAATCTTATATGTCTGGCTTTCCACAATTAAATTAATTTTTTTCAGTTATGAACTGCTGGTTAGACAAAATAAAACTGAAAACTGAGGGTGTGTTCTTATGCCCAGGCTACAAATATCTTGACTGATTTAATGAGTGATTGATGAAGGGGAAAAATAACTATTAGTCTTTAGTTAATATAGTTGCGGTCATGGCCAAAATGGTATTTGAGGATTCAAAATGCTATGGGAGATTATATGTCTCCAGGGCATTATGATTATCCAAAATATCTAAATAACCATTTTCTTGTTTATAGACAATGGCAGAAGATAATGTACCCAAAGATGAAAGGGCAGAATTTTAAATTCTTGGCAGTTCGTACTTAAATTCTAAGTGCAAAATTACTATTTATATATTTTCAATTTAATGTCTGTATTATTTTAAAAATTATTTGAAAATTTTGAATGTACAAAGCAACTCATATAGACACAGACACAGTAGATTAAAATCAAAATAAGATTAAAATCATATTTATCAGGTAGTCCGCACAGTAAGTGTGTTTGCCTTGTGTGCTTGTATTTGGATGCTACTAATTCTTGAATGTAGCCTCGTTATTCATGATCAAGTATTTCAATATTATCTTATTGCTATTTTTACAATAACAAAAAGCATAGGTGGTCATAATTTCAAAGAATGAGAAGCAAAATAAAAACAGGAGACTTTTGAAAAGGCTGCTTCTTTTGTTTATCTGTATAGTGTATTCTGATGTGTAATTTTACAAAGTTTCCTCTTATATTACAGACTGAACGCTCTCATTACAGCAATATCTTACAACAGGGATTTTTTTTTGCATTCAGTCTCAGTGTATCACTGCCTTCTGGTGGTGGATTTACTAAATTAATAGTACCAAACAAAATTCCCTAACGCTCACTAAATGTTCTTATTGTATTTTTTCCTACAACAAACAACCCACTCAACCCACCTCCACCTCCTTCTATTTAAATTAAATTTATTTTAAATCGATTGTTACCTATTTTCTCATTAAGAAAAATTATTAATTAAAAAAAAAAATCCCCTTTATTTATTGTTTATTTATATAAAAAAAATTAACAAAATTTTTTTTTTTAAAAATAATAAAAAAAAGGTGAAAAAAACAAAATTATTATTAAAATAATGGTTTTGGTTAAATAAAAAAAAAACTTGAGTGATCCCATTGCTCTATGTCAACCAAAGGGATCTTTAAAAGCTTCTCCCCTTTGTACCACACTGTAAGAAAAGAAAAGTTGACTGAACTTAAAAAGTAAGGCAACCAGCTGCACAGCTTTTTTGAGTTTACTCAACTAAAGGACTTATGTGTTGAATGAACTTAAATTAAATGGGTAAATCAAAGAAGAATCTTTAGTTCAATAAACTTAGAATGGTTAGTCAGGTCTACTCTCATCTTTAAGTTGAGAAAACTCATGTTGTTAAGTTCAAAATATATATATGTAATAGTTGAGCCAACGTAGGAACACAAGTTGGCTCAACTTAACTGTGTGAGTAAGGCAAACTTAAAACTACTGTTCAGATTAACTTAATATTTCATCTTGATTTACCCTGTTGAAGTAGGTTCACTCAACACAAGCCTGTTAGTCGCGTTTACTTAAAAAGGCTGTGCAGCTGGTTGCCTTACTTTTTTAAGTTCGCTCAACAACTCATTCTTCAGTTAGGAAATCTGTAATGAAATCAAACACACATTTAACATCACGTAATTTATTTAAAGAGAGTGAATGAACATTATAAAAAATATATATATATTTCATGTTTCAGCTGCTTTTTCCACTTACAGTGGTAACATGAACTCATCAAAAGGCCATGGTATATTTTTCAATTTTTATCAAAACAAACAAACAAAGATAGTAAAGATGCTTAATTATTGTCCTTACACAGATCAGATCAAATCAAATACAGATCAGATCAAATACAGAAAACAGCAAATTAAGTTTTCTAAATCTAAATAAAAATATTAGAAAACCTCTGTCTGGACAGAAATAAACAAATGTTTGTGCATAACGAGCATGTCATGAGATAATATATATCCCATGAAACAAATATATGTATGTATTTATAAAAAAAAAAAAAAAAAAAAAAAAAAAAGAAGAAAAAAAACCTTATGATGCCATTAATATATCCGAGTAACATTCATAATAACAGCTGCCATTTGTCACCTGAAATAATAATAAAAAAAAAAAAAAATTCTAAATGTAGCAGAGGTGGGAATTGTACAGTCAAATAGTAATCCTCATTTCATTTATTTCTTTTGCCTAGCCCTACAGGTGGATCCAATCAGCACAGTGAATCTGTGAATCAGTTGGTTCAGTGGCTGTGCAGAATAAATAGATGGTATGAAGACAACTTGTTGAATAATGCCCATCACTGCATTGAACAGATATTTTGAATATTGTTTTTTGAACAAAAGAAAATAAGCACACCACAATTATCCCATATTCAATGAAGTTCTGACACTAAGCTGGTGTGACCACTCTGGTCACTGAGTACTCACCAATGCAGGGAATCATATCATCACAGGCCATTTCATCAAACTGTTCTTAAGGGCCTGGACCCTGGCTGAGCAGTGGGTACTGAGGTTCATGAACACTTTCTGAACAGTCTCAAAAGTGTATCTCAGCTCCTTAGGATAGTCCAAGTTCACAGCACATGTTAGGCCATGTTAAGTCACTGATGTCATCCAGAAGAATCTGCTCCTCAATAACCAGGGCAATGCTTCTTGTATTTCCAAGTTCCAAGCCTCCGAGCCAGTATCCTGTGAAAAAAAAAACAAGGCTGTCAAAATGTGCAAAATTCAATACATCAAAAATAGTACAGCCTCAAAGATGTTAAATAATAAAACCATAGGGACATATTAAACATTTGTGTCTAATCAGATATCTTCAGTTTCCCTTCTTAAAAAGAGAAAATCTGTCAACATGTACCACACTGAACATGGATCAAAGAAAGAAAAAAGCTATCTCAAGTCAAAAAAAGATGGACAAGCATGTATGAACAACTTTAACGTCATCTTCGAGCAGCTTGATGCTCATGTGACTATAATTCATATCCATAAGTGTAAGGGCTGAAATGTAGCCAATCTCCCTACATGTGGCAGCAACTTGATGATAAACTGAAGATACAGATGATATGAATGGTGGCCAAATGACTCAGAATGAGTTCCAAAATGATCAAAGGTGAACTTCAAGACCAACAAAAATCTCAGTTTGAACCCAATCACCCTATCAGGGCATTCTGGAGTAAAAAGATGCTGTCTGGTCTCAAAAAACATCTCAGAAGCAGGTCACAGATTCTCCAGCACAATAATAAGCCAAAGCATACAGTCGAAAAATCTAAATAAGATAAGATGGCTTTCACAGAATCTTGGCTTAAAAAAACAGGCGAAACATCCGACAGAAAATGTTTCAAGCAGTTTGTAAGGAAAAGAAAGCGCCTTCAAACCTGGGACAGTCAGAGCAGTTTGAAAATTAATTTCCTTAATTTGGGGGGATTGGCGATCGGCCTCTAAGACATGCAGAGCAGTTGGTCCTGAAGACCAGAGTTGAGAAACACTGATCTAGACTGTCATAGATATATAATAAAGGCCTGTAAGTTATTTTATCAACCAATTCAAACATTGTGGCACTGTGATAGCAAAATATCGCTGTGGACTTTACATGAAAGTCCACCTGGTTTGGCTCAAAACAGGTCTGAAATGTAAGCTGCTGAGCAAGTTTCATTTCTGTGTGAAAATGAGAGACTAAAGGAACTGATCATTTTGTAGTTTGGACAGTGATGCTGGAAACCTCTCATTTATACTGCAGCTGAGAACAAGACCTTATGTACAGTTAAAACTAGTTTTCACCAGTATTTAAATTTTTCTATCAAACTAAATTGGAATATTGCAGCTGTCAGTTATTAAAAAAAAAAAAAAAAAAAAAATTGGCATTGGCAGGTGATCAGCCAGAAAACTGGAATCAGTGCACCCCTGGAGACATTCCCTCAGAAAGTTTATAATGTAAATATCTAACTCTGTATTCCTTTGACAGTACTAAAAAACAAACATGATCAGGCTCTGAAAATATCAGGACACTTTTCTGAAACTGCAGTCAGTTAGGTGGCGCAAGCAATCTTACCAAACGTCTTCAGAAATCCATCAGGCCACTTCTTCAGAAACAAAAGGTAGGCCGTGAAGAGATGCAGACCCTCTGTAGGCAAGCACATGTGACATAAAATAAAAATCCTGTTTTATCAGACATTCATTTATTCAATGTTGCCTTTATCAAAACCTGGAACGCTTTTTGACTTTTTTCCCCCAAAATACACAGTTTTACCTATTCCACACACTACATTGTGAAATACACACAAATAAAATCATTGCATTTCATGCATGCTTTTGACAATTTGTCAGTGTTACACTTAATTTGGTAGGGTTGGGGTGCTGATTTGATGCTTGACTATATTTAAAAAGTCTGAATTCAGTAAGTCTAAATTACTGGTGTTGGTGTCCCCCATCGTCCATTTAGTGACAGATCAGTCCTAAATAAAATTAAACTGAGGATTCAAAATATGGCACAAAATATTTACTGTATTACCTGCTGATCCAAGCGGTTTAGAAGAGTCCTTAGGTCCTTCTCTAGTCTTCCCCAGTGTGACGTGTACATTTCAATGAGTTGTGTAGAGTGTAGATCCAACAATGATAGGAAGGTCTTCATTAAGTCCACTCGTCTAATTCTGAAGAACAGTGCACACATCTTAAAAGATAAAAGTGTACATAACACGCCATCATGAGTGTCAGGGAGAAAAAAAAAAAAAAACACGTACAATTAACTTACTGTCAGCGGTAGCGGTCTGCAAAAGTCTACAGTGGGAAAATTTCAATGTGTAAAACACATAACAGTAGGAAAACCAAGAACTAACCTTTTCTTGGACAAACAACGTAGGCCATCTTTTCATGACATCAGCAGCAAGGGGTTCTTCATCCTCTCGTTTCCTTCTCTGTCATAACAAATGTCACTTCCATTCTGGAATCGATCAAGGTCTTGTTGGGAACCATTTTCATTGTTTCACCTTCCAATGCCTGCATGTCAACAAAAACAAAATTAAGTTAAATGCAGTTAAATGTTTCCTGTTAAAAGAAAAAAAAAATTAGCTATGCACAGGTGTTGAACACAATTCAATTCAAGGCAAAATCCAAATCCAGGCAGCCACATTCCTGCAGAGTTTACATTTATAAATGTCAGTTTTGCCATGTTTTTGCTTTTAAATATTTTTAACAGAGTAACATTATTAAAGTTTTCAGTTGTATGAACAGCCATAATAACTTATCAAAACAGGTCTCTCTTGTAAATGAGATCTTATATCGTACAACAATAATAATTGCATAAACTGTCAACAGTATATTTAATTGTTTTATGAACAAATAAGTTAAAACTGTTTCAACTCTTCACCAACAGAGTTCATCTTATGTAGGTGTGACGACACAATCATCTTCACAGGGGCTATGTACATGTATTAGCTAATACAAACAGACATTTAATAAGAACATTTTTGACATCTGGAAGACATTTGTTTGTTAAATCCTCATATAACCACTGAACTATTAAAAGGAGCTACAGGTTTACGCGGGAGAGGGGGAGGCGGGGCGGGGGGACGGGACGGGACTTCAAAGACTTTTAAACCCGACTTAGTTTTAAGTATAGTTAGACTTACCTAAGGTTTCCCAATTTTAATTCTAATATTTGACTGGACACACGTAAAAGTTGTGAACTAGGACCAACATTTACATTAATTCAAACTTAGCTGCTAGCTTGGTGAACTCCTGCAGTTCAAATAAAGCGAACGTTAAAACCTGGTGTTCGAGCAAAACAAATTATTAACATTTGCTACGGAGTTTAACAGACAACTGTTACAGAAAACATATTTTTTGGACAAACAGGCTTACCTGCTCACTGCTGTAGAGGCACGGAGTGAAGAATATCCGCTGTTTAACACAGCACACAGTTGCGTTGCGGTTGTTGTAGATAAGGCGAAACTTGCGCATGTGCGACCTGTAGTATTGGCAAAGAACTGCGCATGCGCGACATGTGGGGGCGCATGACGTCACCCTTTAGTTGAACAGTTGGATGCATAACTCATGATCTTAAGTTTTCTCAACTTAAAAATTCCTTTTCATTGCACAACTAATTAGTAAACTTCGAATTCTGAGTTAGCTCAGCTCTTTTTTAAATTATTAGTTAATCTAACTCATAAAATAGTGTTGAGGTAACAAATTAGTAGTTGGCGTTTTAACAGTGCACTTGTATGAAGCACAATAATTGGGAACTTATTTCTTCAGTTTTGATACTCAGAGTGTCATTTTTCCAAGGATTATATAGCACTGGTATCTTATATAATCAGAAATATACTAAAATTGTTAAGAAGATCTGAAAGAAGCCCAGGAAAACTTACTAAGAATTGATGAATGATGAATGAAATGAAAAATATTAACTTTACATTAATTGTAAACAAATTGACAAACAAAGCTAATGAGCTCCTGACCAAGAGACTGAATATCTACTGGCCCCTGACTTTTCAGCCTGAGAGGTGAGTAGAAAATATAGAACATCCAGCAGTCAGCAAAGCTTATAGATAAAACAGTTATTCTCTGAACAGTCATACATGTTTGTTTACTCCTCAAAAGTTTGGGGATAGTTAATTCCGACTGACAGTGAACCGCAAAAATGAACCACCTGACAAGTCCGCCTTCAACATAAGCAATGTACATGACCTGATTACACCTGCAGAGTGTGATTATGATCTGATCTTCTAAACAACACAATGTCAAGCCGCCTCCTCTATTCCCACACAGAACCTGTTTGCATCAGACATGTTGGTCAAACTGTGTCTGGGAAACATGGGTAATGGTGCAAGTCCCATTTACAACATTTTTAGAATCTTCCATTAGTTTCCTCGCTTTGGGCTTTAGGCAAGCTTCCAACCCATGTCAATGCTGTGTAATGTTTTGACCTCATATCCACAAAATATCTAATGAGTCAGTTCTCCATAAATGAGACTCAGCTGTTACTTGAATTGAGATTACTTTATCAATTGCTCATTGTTAAGAATCAGTTTTCTAAAGCAAAATGTTTGCCAGAGCCTATTATAGATTTTTGTTTAGAATGTCATATCACTGTCTCAGTTTGTGAGTCTGTTTTCTTTTTGTTCTGTTCTTAAGCAAAGAAGACCATTACATTTTTCATAATTACTCAGTCTGCCGTTTCATCGCTTCAGAAGTTGGGATAGGACTGAGTCAGAGAAACTAAACGAAACCAAAAATAAGGCAAATGCCTGAAGGACGAGAATTAACACTAACATTGCTTTTCTTACTTACTATATTATAACAGACAGCAGATTTAGATCATATAAAGGTGACTACTGTCAGAATTTTACATCAGATTTTAATACAAATTTTTTTTTAAAAAGGGTGGGGGGGGGATACAACTTCTGCATTTCTTTCTTTGAGAATGACATTTTTTAAGGTCGAAAACTTAATCCAAAACAGTCAAAACAAGAGGAGTCTTGTTCTATTTTTATCATTTACAATGGAATGCTGATACGACTTCATATCACATAAATCAACAGAATGTTGACATAACTTCCACAGCTGCAAAACATACTGTAGATGGTGTTGAAGATATTTGTAAATGCATTTCAGTAAAACTACATTGAGCAAGAATTGCTGCCACTGCACAAATAGAAATTGCCATCTATTAGCCTAAAAGCAAAAAGGATATGGAACAATTTGTTACTGAGGAATATATTCCGAAGGCCTGTATACTAAATATATTTGATTGTGGATATGCATACAGACAACTGCCAGCAGCACAGACACCTTGCTGGTTGTGTGCTCACTTGCAAGACTGTAGTCTTTACATGCTCAGCATAGCAGAAATTAGCATGAATGAGCAGAAATCTTGAAAAAGAAATATTCAGTGTATGTATACAATACATCAAATCAGCCAATTATATGGTCATCTTCAGAGAGCCTGGCACACTTCCTGATTGCAGTATTTACAGTATATGGTGGGCCTCTTCACCAAACTGACCAGCAAGGGAGAAGAACTCCTGACTCAGCCCATTCTCAACATAAAGCACTAAATTCAAATGTTTACAGATTTACAATATGTAGTAGTTTCACAATCTGGGCTTCAAAGTAATTGACAAGAATTTTCTTTTGTGTTGGGTAGCACTACATCATGTGACAGAAACTACAACCAATGAGTTTAAAATTGTACATACGATAGTCTGTGACATTCTTAAACCCCACCCTGTATTTTCAAGATCTAAACCTAATCATGCACATTAATTCTAACCAAAATCATGTATTTCCAATTCCACACCTTAATTATTAGCTGGCAGGAGAGAAACAGAAAAATGAATAGGCTGATGTCGGAGGTAGAAAATTAAACAGACTGAGGAAAAGCTTATAAGGAGCAAGGCTTAAACCAGTTTCTCCAATTTCTTGCTTGAAGGCTGACGCTTCTAACATTCATCATGCGAACCTGCCTCTAAATAAGGGATATATTGTGGTAGTTTCAGAGAGCTGACTGTCAATTTAATCACGTCGCAAACAAAGTTGAGTCTTTACTTTAAACAGCTGACTATTTTTTCATAGGTCAATGACCGTATTTAAATTTTTTCACGAGGACCCAAAACACACTTTAATTCACAATTACAATTGAAATAATAATAATATTTCAAATATTTACAGCAATCATCAAAATAGATACTGAAGTGGTGCACAAAGAAAGAATTTATACTGAACATCATATGATGAGCAATCATTTATAAATAATGAGTCTCTGTTATTTACTGACAAGTTGCCTCATCCCATTTCTGTTTTTGGCAAATTTCCTGCATTTTTTTCCTGAGCGAATTCCATCAGTTCCAGGATGGCCACTTAGTTCTATTAGTTTAACATAATATAAACAACCAACATCCACTTCAAACCTAACAAAATTATCAAAATAAGCTACCTTACACACACTCTCACACAGCACACAACGAATACAGCCACTTACTGTCAGTAACATTCAGGACCATGCAGGCCATATTTGCATGAACAAATGTCTGATAGAAATGATTTCCTAATGTTTATTTTGAGCATTTTTCAAACACATTTGACCATATTTATTCATCATTTTGTATATTAAGTTATTACTGCAGCTGCCTGAGCTGTGTTTGTTATCCATGCAGCCATGTTATACATGGCCAACAACACACAGATTAAGTACCTTAAGGATAAGCTCAGAGTTTGAATAAAAACAAAGGATGTGTCCAGTAATCTCTTTTTAGAGCTATCACACACAGTTAAGACATTTTTGATTAAATCACATAAACAGGGTTTTCATTTTCCTTCCCCCCCTTCAGCATAGCTGAATAATGACACACTGGTAAAATCCCACAAAGCTTCAGGCAGCCTCTTACATCACAGGCTGACTCAACACAGGATACCGTATCTTACTAGATCCCACAATAAGTTGACCTGTGAAAAGTCACTTTCAGTACAATCATAGGTGTGTTTAAACTGTTCTCGATTATTATTGAAGCTCCCTAAGTAAAAGTTGCTGCATCTTTTTGTGATTGATATTAAACCAGGGCTACTTAACATCTCCCTGCTCTGACACACTTGACTCAAATTAAAGACGCATTGTGCAGAACTTGATATGGCTGCTGGATCTACTGAATTTTAATTAACTGTGTTGGAGCATGGAGACACTGAAAACCTGCAGGGCTGTAGCCCTCAAGGCTGAACAGAGTCACCCTGTATTAGACCACAATTATGTGTCATAATTGTGCTTCCATCATCCCTAGTATGTGCTTGTGGGGGATTTTCCCACAGCGTCACAATGTATCGAGTGGTACTGTAGAGGGTCTGACTTGGGGGACAAAAATGAGGGCCACATCTTGACCACTGTGCCCTGCCCTAAAACAGTCATACACAGACAAACATACATTCAACTGCTCTCTTTCTCAAAAACCTGCTGGTGAACACAAGGGGGAACTCCCAAGTCCTGACCATAAAACCCATAGAATGATTATCAAACAAATAACCACACTCTTGCAAACAACTTTACAGACACAACAGAAAAAACTTCACTATGGAAAAATGTTTTGCTAAGCTGAGAAATGTGAGACTGTCCTCCTTCTTCCATCTTCATTTTGAGGGAAATGGGGGCTTTTTGTGGTTTACCAGCTTCTTACCATGTTGGAAAACAACCAGAATTTGCAGGTCTGGGTTCAGAACTGCCTCCACAAAGGAAGCAAATCTGATGCTAACTCTTTTGTTCACATAATCTACCTAAATTGAGGAGCTGCATTTTGGTAAGTAAATATGTGAGCTATGAATACAGCATGTTGCAAGTTTGCAAGAATTCTCTCTTACATTAAGCTTTTCATTTCGAGCCCAGTCTATGGGACTAAGCCACTCTTACCTCGCGAGTCCTCAGCTGGAAGTTTTTCCCTTCGTGGTAACAGTTGTAGGTCCTCAGTAGTGACAGGATGTCAGACCTGATTACACACACAAAGGGTGGATTACTGCTAAAAGTTCACAAACAAAGCACACATTAATGAAACATAAAACATGGAATTACCACCTTAATTTCACATCATTGTTCACACTTAATGTGAGGTGACTGAACTTACTTTGGTATGTGCTTCTCTTCATTGAGCTTCACAAAGATCTGATGCTCACCCATTTTGAGTAAAACCCAACTGTTACAGAAAATGAGACAAATAAAATTTTTACGAGCTTTAAACATAATCTTGACTCATGCTCAGACAACATAGATAATAATTTCCAGAGATTAACCTTTATTATGTCAGCAAGACCATGTGCATTTAAATACTTGCTATCAAAAACTGACATTTCCTAAAACATATCACACTCATACTGCAAAATATGCACAAAAATGTAAAATTATCTCATGCATAATTGTTATTCAAGCAGAAAGGACTACAATATCTTCATTGAAAGGAAAAGCTATAGATGAAACTGATCCAGAGTTCAGGACAGGGACAGAGAATTAGGAGAAATCACATGGGTTTTTTGACACTGAGCCAACAAAGAGAAAGAAGTGCCATGTTGTGGGAAAGCTCAACAAAGCCTTGGGGTTGGTATATTCTCCTCTTTCAAGGATAACTCCTGCTACTGTGCAACACTAATAAATCATTATGGAAAGAAACTTAGTCATCACTACAGCAGAATTATGCATGAAAAAAGCCCTTAAGAATTGGTCTCTGCAGACTTTAGTGTAAAGGAGAAAAACAAGGGAAGCACACTGATCAGTGAGTCCTTTAAGATGTCAAGTGTCCTTTAAAAAATCCAGAGGAATTCTGTCCCTGATCCAAGCATCCTGAGTTCACTGTCCTGATATTTTAAGAGAGAAAGAAGGAAGGTGCTTTGGGGGAATTTCCTGGCTTGGAAAGCCCAACTCTGAATGGTGGGGGAGGAGCATCAGTATAAAACAGCAACATGTGGTTCAAAAGCTCAAATGCTCAGCTTGTCTCCAGCATGAAGCTTAACTCCAGGATAGTCTGTCAGCTTGCCTTCCTGACCCTCTTCTGTGTACTGAACACAGGTAAGGATCTAAGGACTGATTTTTTTTGTTGCTATAAGTAATGCAAGCATTAATATTAAGAATTTGAGCAAAACTATCTGTGAGCATGTGAACTTGCAGCAAAAAATCTCTGCTTGTGTTGCGCTGTATCAAATTAACCAGTAATCCTGTTACTTTGCTTGTGCAGTGAGGGAAACAGACAGTACGTTTGTCCCAGGAAGATGTTTGTGTCCAAAAACGCAACCAGGTGTCAGGGGACAACTGAAAGAGCTTCTGGTTTTACCTATAAGTGCCAGCTGTAGCAATGTTACAGTCATGTGAGTAGCAGATGCTGCAGACACACGCGCACCCCCGCCACATACATACAAGCACACACATATTTGGGACTAAATGTCTGATTTTCCATGTGCTTTTCAGAGTGACACTGAAGCATAATGATGCAGCCGTGTGTTTGGATCCAGAGGCACCGATGGCCAAACAGCTGACTCGCTGCTGGAATAGGTGAGATCCTTAACTAGTAAACTAGCAGACACATTTATTACTAGCATCCACAGAAGTTATGTCCTGAAAACTTTATATTTGGATGAATGATGACTTTGGAAACTCAATTAAAGAATCACGCAAGCTTCATATTAAATGAAACTTAATGTCAACAGTAATATGCAGTAGCTTAAATGATCAGTTTAAATGTCAAAAGTAACAGTGGAGAATCCACCTGCCCTATGTTCCTGTATGCTTATTTTCCTTAAACCACAACCGACAGTTTCTCATTTGTTGCCAAACTGGTTCTTGTAATAACAGCACCCACTATGAACAGTTTCTTGAGTTTCTGCAGCTTTTGCTAAGACACAGTAGGAAGTGTCAAGGAGCATTAACAAGCATAATCACCCAATTTTCTCCTGCAACTCAACATTGAAATGCAATTCTTTCAAAAGGATTAGTTTGGCACCACACCAATTGATAGCCAAACCTTTATCTGACAGAAAATAGCATACAGTATTTAAGAGTAAACAGTATTTAATGCTGACACATCATCACTTTTAAGCAGCTAAGAGACTTTGTAATTGCTATCTGAACTGAGTGTTGTGCTTCTTAATGTGTTGTCCTAGGGCTCATAAGTTGGGTCGTGATGTGAAGATGTGTCTGAAGAGAAGGAGAGTGAGAAGTGGTCGACGCCAGCGGCCACGACAGAGAAGACGCGGTCAAAAGAACAAAGCATCACGTTTAATCTCCCAATAAATTAGGCAGCCTGACAAATGGCATTAAGCTACTACATGGAAAGAATTGTGTAGACTGTTGCACTGTGGGCTGCTGTTGTAAATTCAGTCCACTGGTGGCTGTTAAAATCCGCGTGCAACCACTCTTCTTCCTATAAATATCACAAAGATCAGACATCATGCTCACCTGAGCTTCTGTCTGAGCTGTATATCTCCTTGTAGGCCAGCAGCAGGGGGCTTTGCTTTGTCCTGTGCAAATGACTGATGTCATAATGAAGATGAAAGCCCTGGAGGCTTACCAAATACGGTGACAGGTTTCGCTTAAAGCATTCTTAAATGGTCAATGTATTGTTTATATGTGGTCCTGTATAAGCAACTAGACAATCTGACTGACTAAGACTTGTGTTTATTATTTATTTTTATAAGAGTATGGGAATATTTCAGACATTGTTTTTTTTTTTTTTTAAATAAATATATCAGAACAATACAGCAGTTGTGTACTTTTTAAGTTCAAGCCTTTGATATTCCTTCATAATTAGAGGAAGAGGGAAGATAAATCCCTCGTTGCCAGGATATGGAAGGTCACTTGGACCTCAGCCTCAGCTTTAGTTAATAAGCTACAGGATGTGAGTCAGCAGTAGGCTAGAAGCAAACACATTACCCTTAAAAATCAGCATAAATACTGTATATTAAGGCTGTAGTAGCAAAACTGTGTTGTTTTGCTCACAATTCACTGTACTTAAAAAAATACAGTACCAGTCCCAGGTGTGTCCAAACTTTTGACTGGTACTGTCCGTAATGCACAACAGATTGAGTATTGTCCAGTTTGGTCAAGGCATCTGAAAAGTGGCTCTTTTATTTGGCTAAAAAATATGCTTCACGGTCAGTTCAGATTTCTTGTAAAACATGTGACAGGATAGACCAAAACTGAGCCACAAAAGAGTACCAACTGGGACACACCCACACACATAATACCTTTGTACTTGAGACTTGCCAATGCTTGTACCAACCTGATTCTGGAAAATCAATTGACATTGATGTAGACTCTTGCTAAACTATCATGCTATGCAGTCCACTGCTTGACAGCACATGTTAGTAAAATGGAAAGTGAAAGCAAACTGCATTACAAAGGCAGCTTTGTCTTCAGGCAGTGCAAGTCATTTAATGGACTTTTCAAACATTTTATCAGTGAACACAGTGAAAAAACCTGAGTGAAAGTTAAATATTATTAATCTGTGATGGAATATAAAAAAAATCCTCTCAAAATCTAAGCAACAATTGAAATAACATATATTTAATCAATACCTGTTTAGACATTCTGTTACTCTTAAAAAGCATTTTAAATCTAGGTCGATGATTATTTTATGCTGCTTTATTCCAGTCTATTACACTGTCATAAGGATAGAATAAAAAACAAAAACAACTTTATTTACTCTATGCATCAGTAGGCAATAATTGCGCCCACACTCATCTTTCCTGCAGTTAAAATGCCATTTAAGATTTACATGATTAACAATTTATCATTGAATAACATTCATTGAAAAACTTTGTATAACATTCCAAGCATTAATTACAAGCTAAAACATCTTTTCAACCTACAGTATGTTAGTGGCTCCCGGGAGGAAACTGCAACCATGTGGAAAAGGGAAGCATATTGATGAGTGCACTGTTTAATAATCAACTTTTAAAAGTCTTTGTTATGGTGCAACAACATTTTTTTCTTTTATGATGGTACAGTTCTGATGTAAAACCTTTATCAAGGATTGTTTAATGTTTGATATGTACAGTACCAGTCCAAAGGTTTGGACACATTTTCCCATTGGATTTAATGGGAAAATGTGTCCAAATGTTTGACTGGTACTGTATGTTGACTTTAAATTTGTCTGAACTGCCTTTGAGCTTATAGACTGTTCTGTACTGTAAATGGTAGAAACTGAAGGCAAAAGGTGAGTGGCACTTTTTTGGGGGGGTATGTTGACAGTGCAGGGTTAACCCAGGTCATTCCCTTGGAAAATATCAATAGTGAAACAGTTTTGACTGCAAAACTAAAGATCTCTTGTCAAGTATGGAACCCACTAAGAATATAGTCCTCTACCATTGTCCCACTGTTTGTTGCCAAATATACAGTATTTCCTTTCACTTGTGACTATTCCAACCAGTCAATGTCCTCTGCAGTGATGCTGTGCCCATAGAGAGGACATGCTTTTTTTTTGGGGGGGGGGGGGGGGGGGGGATGCAATGAAAGTCAGACTGAAGCGCTGGAGAGAGTTTTTAAAAATGGCTTGCAAAGTCATGCCCTAAAAGGTTAAAACATCTAACCTCTGCACTGTCAAAACAGAAGGTAACAGGCAACAACTTAGCTGGTTAAAAAGATGCCAAAGCTACAACATGCATTCATAGTTTGCTATCAAGCATAGCTTGATAGCAAACTAAAACTGATACTTACTGTTGCAGACCAGTATCAAGACAACACACATCACATCCAGGGTGAGACAAGCAGCAAGCCTGGTGATCAAACTGTAGGATTTAAACCATAATTGAAGTCATGTTTGTTTCTATGTTTTGGGTTTGCACTAATATCCTCTTGTGCTGTCTTTATAAAAATGCTTCTTCAATGGTTAGATTCTCAATGAATATAAATTCAAAGGTACAAGTAAATAAAAATTTTTTCCTCATAAACATCATGCTGTTTTAATGCAAATTCAGGTAATATTAAGCTGTTAATGATCAGCATCAAAAGTTAATAAATTATTTTTTTTTTAAGAATTGCTTTTAATACACTGAAATACAAGATGTTGATGATACAAGAGTGCCACCTACTGTCTAAATCACGATCCACAACTCCCAAATACTGAGACTCTTACATCTTTGACGTGTTTAAAATGACAGCCTTGTCACAGCCAACACCTGAAAGCGAAGCAAACAGAATAGAAGGAAATCTTAATATAAAATTTGCTTCAAAGTACTTGTGTGTGTGTGCGTGTGTGACTAGTTATAATTTCTTCCATTTGAGATGATCCATTCAGTTGTAGTATTAACATCTGGACACATGGTAAAAAAGGGAAGTTGAAATTTCTATACATTCAGTTTTAATCCAAGCACAATTTTTCAGTCTCAGCCATCAACCCTTCTTTAAAGCAAACTGGACAAAGCTGTGGAAGAGAACTCAGCAACACAGGAAGTCATTCTTTTGTAAGTCTTGCAGTTTAAATGGGAGTTTGTTACCACAAAAAAAGAAGAAAAACTGCTTGCATGAGCAGTAGTAGCCACCACAAAAACCAGGAAACAGACTGTCCAGTACTGTCTGACTGGAAGTGATCTCTGAGAGGCAATTGCTAATTCAGCTTTACATCATGAGCATGAACGCAAGATTATTTTAAACGCCTGTTACATTGTTGAGCATCTTACCCCAACACGGTGAATTGATCAAGATAAATCTTGCTGAATTCATCTTTATAATCTTTCTAAAATCTCAAGTTTATGTTAATTGAGGCCATAGCAGCACCTGTCTGCCCTTTAATTACCTCTCCCAGTTTCCATTGTCATCATCTCAAACTATACTGGCAGATAATGGCACATATTGGGGTGGTCAGCCTAGTTTTCCTACATATTAATACATAATAATGGGTACATAAATTTTCTATAACTTAAGGGTTTCAGTCTGTCACCATTATAATGAATTATTCAGCCAGTGAACATGTCTGCACAGAGGATGGACCCAAAGATTGTAAAATGGAAAATAAAGGGGTTATTGTGTATACAGCAAGTGATATTTAGAAACTTCTCTTCTCTTCTCTTCTCTTCTCTTCTCTTCTCTTCTCTTCTCTTCTCTTCTCTTCTCTTCATCTCTTCTCCCTCTGTGTGTAAGCTCCCCCGGTGGACAAAGAGCCTTCATTGCAGGTTCTAATTGGTTTGATCATCCTGAGATTCGTTTCCAATTATCACACCTACACCAGCAGCTGCGCCCCAGGACAAACCATACCCATGTGTATAAAAACAGAAAGAAAAAATCCAGGACGAATCAAAAGACAATGCCAAATCCTGCACCTCCTTTCCTCATAAATCTACATTACGAGACCAACGTTACCGGTCGTATGCATCTGCAAACCACTTAGCATGGTGACATCTATTGGTGTTGCAGCTATTGATGTAATAATCGCATAACAGTGCAGTTGACTTGAGTTGACTAAAAGTTTTTATTTCTTTTAAAAAGAATCACCAGTATGTTAATATTTCTTAAACGCAGAACCCAGATTTAAAAAAAACAAAAACAAAAAAACCCTGAATCCAACTTCGGAAGACCTGTTTTCAGATCTTTTTCAGATTCTTTGAAGCTTGATAAAAACTACCTGCTTCTTTGACATGCTCTAAATCCTCTCCTGCCATAGATTTGATCAGTTTGCCTCTTACCATTAAAGAGCGCGTCCCCCGTTTTCTTCCGTATCCACCAGCGATGAGTCCCGTTTATCGTCATCAGTGTTCATGCCTCCTTGGCAGTGCGGCATTCAGAGCTTGAGAATCAAGACGACAAGAAGATCATCCAATAGTAGGACAGAGGTTCTACGTTTAAGCCAATCAGCGTTTAGTGGGCGGGATGACCCACAGTGCCGTTCCCCTCTGAATACGGTGCCTCTCGGAACACCAGAGACCATTTACTGAGAAGCAGCTCATTCTTTCACTAAATGGGTACTCTGACAGGTAATAAGAAAGGTGCATTGGATAATCGATAGTGAATGCAAATATACTCAGGTAGCCCTCACAAAGAGCGTAAATACCCTTCCAGATAAATGTTAAGTTTAGGTAGTGTGGTCATCCGAAAATGTTATTTGATGGGAAAGTACTTACTCGCCATATGATTAAAAACTGCAGATTTATGTTCAGCCAATATTTTTTTTACTGGTATTGTGCTCGGATACTTTATTTTTCGATAGTTTTTTGTTGGGTTTGCTTTCTTTTGATTATCTGTAGTGTGCTATTAGAAGTAGGTTATTATTGTTTAAGTAAACCCTTTCCCTCAAATAATAAGAATAACCAGCATTTGCCTGCATATACACACATCTTTTAAAAAGTACTCATATTACAACTTCTGCTATAGACTTTTTGTCCAGCTGAACAGCAAAGGAAGAAGGGCTGAGAAGATTTGTTTCACCCATCCTGTTTTTGAGCCTGGATCTACCATCTAGGAAACTCTGGTAGGGTGGAAACAGAAACTGTAGGAAGTCTTTCCCAATGTATGAATAGGATTTATGATTTAACACGCACAGAGGAAGTAAGACGTTCCAGCAGCTGACCAACTTCCTACACAGAGAACAGCTCATTCTAAACTATGTGATAAGGCTGTTAGGGACATTGGTGGAAGCAGATTGGAAATAGTGATACAATTTTTCTCTCCTCTGTTTATTAATTGGGTCAGCTGCTAATTGACCAAAGATCATTGTGAAGATAATAGCACAGCTCAGTGAGCGACTTCAGCAAACTTTGGACAAAGACTCTCTGTTCTTGCCATAACACATCAGACCATATCATCCCTCCTGACTGGACTCACATGATACAGTTAAAAAGAAAACCACACACACACAAACACACAAAACAAAACAAACAATAGATTATTGAAGGGGGATATGTAAGGTAACGATGCAGCTCATGGGGTTGTAGTTTGTGTCAAATACAGAGAATAACCCTTAAACCTTCGAGCTATTATTTTCATGTGTCTGACACCAGCTTCCAGCGAGAAGCTTTCTGATGAATGAGACTCTACTTTTATTGATTCTCTCTTTATCTTTGATGCTACTGAGAGATTGTTTCTTTGGGCTGCATGTTGTATTCCTACAGGTCAGTGAACAAAGGACTGAGGGGTACACTGAGTACAGTTGGGTGCTTGTGTGTGTGTTTTGAAATAACAAAATTATTGATTTATGACAAGCAAAAGACTAAGGTGTTTAGAGGATCATATCTTTTGTTGTGCAATAAAACAAAAGGAAAACATGGTTTATCACATGGGCCTGTGTCTCACACATATGCTAATTTCATGGTGATTTATAGAGGTTGGGTCTAATTTACATACTGTTATTTTTATCAGTGTTATGACAGATTATTAATCTGTGTTTTGGTGAAGCGCAGGCCTATAGCGGAGAATTAGCAGGCTATCTTCCATTTCCCCCCATCACCATAATAACATGATCACTCCTCCCAGAGCTCTGTCTCCATGGTCACCACTCACACATGTCAAACACACAATGAGAAGGCTTGAATGTGACTAACACTTGCATCTGCACATGCTCTAAGGACTGCACTCTTACACAAATCCACATATGTTTGTCTCTGAATGAATGAAACAGCTGATCCAATTTATTATCTTATGAATAATGCATGCTGTGGTAACTGGATTGGATTGCCCTGCATTAATGTCTGTTCTTCAATCAATGCTGGCTTTACACAAACAGAGACCAAAAGTCCCCCACATGCACATGTACAAACAGTTTAATTTTCTTTTAGAATTTATTGCACAAAAATACAGTGGATAGAAGTCAAAAATACAGTGGACTTCTTTATGGTATGTTTTTAGGTGAAAAATATACAAATCATTCAAATATCAAACCAGACATAAATCCTGATATTTAAGTAGTTGGATTGCATAAACGAAACAATAATGCCAGACATTCACATGCTTATTTTGGTATTTGCAGGTTTTAGCTCGAATGCTGTACAACACCAGCTCGTTGCTCACAGTCAGTATGCTTACCACTGTGTGTTATCAGTAAGGAGGTTAATCTGAGTGCAAGGTAGTCGTTCAGTCAGTAATCATAGGTGCAGTGTCTGAGGTGGTGTCTGGCTCAGGCTCAGAGTACCCATCCATCTCCTCCATCTCCCTCTCCACAGGCTCCTCCCTCCCTCTGAACCAAATCAGTCTCTTTTCTTTCCACCTCCTCCTCTGTCTGTTTGTGTCTTCAGATGCTCCTGGCTGCTCCAGTTCTATTATGGCCTGGATGCTCTCTCCTCTCTCCCCCAAGCTGTGGCAGTGGTCTTTGTTGGAAAAAGTCGGCCCTTCTGCCCTTCTTCCTGTCACTGCATGGAAGAATGAGAATGTGCTGCCCAAGCCTGACCTCTCTGCCACGCACACAGAGGTCAGGTCTTCGTCGTTGTTGCTTTCTTGTGGACTTTTGGGAGACTTGGTCTTTGTTTTCTTGCTTAGAATGAAGTTGAAAAAGGCTGTCACCAGAAGCATTGACCCTGCATTCAGAAAATAGTCCTGTATGATTTTTTTTCTTAACAGAATAAAGTCATATGAAAAGAAAGTGCATCCACTTTTAACTGTAAAGTTTGAAGTATCATGATAGAGGAAAAATGGTCCTATACCAACCCTTATGGTTCTGTCACAGCATTTTAATCAAATATGGGAGATTGCAACACACTAATTATTTCCAGCCACTCACTGTTGTGGATTAATTGTGCTTGCAATCATTTTCCTGGCGAATGATCAAGTTTCAGCCAAACTTTAGTTGTCAGACAAGTGACCTTACATTTGACTCTACAATATTTTCTTATACAGAGGAGTTAATAGTATGCTTAATGACAGCAGTGTGCTCTGGCCCTCTGACTAGAAAATGGAAATTATTATTGCTCCTCCACCTCCATGAGAGTTGGTATGCAGTGGTTGTGCTGATATACTGGGTTTGATTTTCTCCAAATGTGGTGCTAAACATCTCCACTTTGGTTTAATCTGTCCAAAAGACATTGTTTCAGGAGTTTTGTGGTTTGTTCAGATGCAACTTTTCAAACCTAAGCTGTGCCATTCAATTTTGGGAGAAGAGGCTTTCTCATGGTAATGCTTTCAAACATGCCACACCTGTTCAGGCTTTTTTCTAGTTGTACTGTCATAGACTTTAACATTTTGCTTGCTGAGGCGGGCAGAACCGGATATGTAGCTTTCTTTTTCAAAAGCCTGAGGTGACCTTGTTGGGATGTTGACTCCTGGGAAGATTGACAACCGTCTCAAATGTTTTGCATTTGTGAATTACCTTTCTCACTGTAGAATGACCGACTCCCAATAGTTTAGAAATGCCCTTTTCATAGATTGATGAGCAATAATAGCTGTTACTTTGAAATTATTGGGAAAATCATCTCCTCCTTGGGATTGTTGTCATTCACACTGGAATGCTACATGCAAGCAATGTGCCAAAACAAAAATCATAGTGGTGTTCACACTGCCCATCATTTAAGTGCATTTCCTTAGCAGCACCTGGCTGACACTTACAGTACTCTCTTAATTCATAGCAGAATAGTATGATTTCAACACATTATTCCTTCAGTATGGTTCACTTTTGGAGAAACTGACAATGAAATAAATTTATAAAGCGTTGCTGTTCATCTAAAGGTGTATTTACTTTAAATCCTGGTAAAGAGCAGAAACATTTGTACGTCTCGATATAAAACTTGACAATAGAAATTGTAATTCCTTGTAGCTGCTGCAATTTCAGGGATCTGCTGTTGAAAAGTATAACAAATCAGTAAACCTAATTTATTTGATACTGTACAATTACTGCTGTCTTTTTACCTGGGATAATTGCATGCCACACCAACACAGGGTGCAAGAAGCACACTACTGACATGATGGAGTAATAGAGGAATTTATGGAAGCCTCCAACATGAGCCATCTTCCCCCACAAGACAAACAGCTGCCAGTCTGGAGGACAGCTGTAGAGATAAAAAGTGGGGAAAAGATAATTAAAGCCAGCCAAGTTCAATGCAAGAGTACTTCTTTCTACCATAAATTTCACAAAAAGGCTGAGATAACTGAGAGAGGCAGTAGAGCTTCACCCTGTATTTGTGATGAAGACGTATTTATTTACATAGGTTTTCAGAGGAAATTAGAGTCAATGCAGTGATTTCCATTATCGCACAAGAGCTGCTTTCAATGCAAGGCCCAAAAAGTTTACAGCTTTTAATTTTGTTCCAGCATACAGAGACTTCTCTGGATTATCTATTTATGATTATCATATATGGTATGATTAACTATTCTGCTTGAAGTAGTCTACTTTTATTAATTTTTAGATTGGATCAGATGTCTTTTTTTCTGTGTCTGTTTTAGCTTGACACAACTTCGAGTTCTTGTGCTGCCCACATTGCAAATTTTGTGAAACTTTTTGGAAAATCATGTTCAAAATTACCTTTTATTTCTTTCAAATCTTGCCCTGTTGAGTTATGATTTTCTAGTAAAGATACTGTACATTTTAAAATCATACATTGTTTTTTTCTATTTACACTTTATGCAGCATCCGAAAATGCATGTTGCAGAGGAAGTACTTACGGCAGACACATGGACAAGAGAGCATCCAGGAAGTAGGCCAGCTCAAACAGCATGATGGCAACCGATGACACTCTGCAGGGAGAAGAGATTGTGAGCCACATGACACTCATATAGACACAGTGATACAATCAATTATTAAAGGTACAGTATGTAAAAAAATCAAAGGTCAATGGCAGAAAAATGTGATGTATAATTCAAAACTACGTTTCTATTAATGTGTAATTGCTGCACTAGAATAGCTGTTATGTGTTTATTTTCTTAGAATGAGTCATTTATATCTACTTTCTGGCGGGTGCACATATGGAGGCTGCCATATTTGTTCTGCCATTTTTACTTCGGTGTCCCTGAATAGACAAAACAATGTATGTAAAGTAAGAACCTCTGAACTTTCAAAACTACTGTACCAGCTTTGTTTAATGGGAGTTAGAGACTGTTTAGGATCAGTAATGCCTTAAAAAAAATTAAAAATAGTTACTCATAGTCATAGCTACACACAGATAAAAACATCTTTATTTCTGGGATAATTTTGGACACTAACAGCCACCATACTTTTACAACAGTGCTTGGAATATGAAGTCATTTGAAAGAAAACATCTTTTATTTCAAATACCCATCTTTACCACTAGCTGTCGGTAATTCTTACATACTGTACCTTTAAGCTATATAAGCTTGATATAAATAATCTAAATATGTCAGTTTCTGTGGAGTTGGAGCAGTGGATGAAAACTGCATTTTCTATTTTCTACTTGAGTGAGGATGTGTGACAGTGTGTGTGTGTGTGTGTGCATGCACACAACATCCGTCTGCATCTGTTTTATGTGTCCTGACTGAATAAACACTCTTGTTTTTCTGGTCTCCTTTGGGAACTGTTTTCCTGTGGTTTGGTGGGAGTTTGGCTGTGACACAGAGATAATAAGAAGTAGCAAAGAAAGGCTGGTCTCATTTTTGCCCTCTTCACCTCCCTTCATCCCTTTGACTCCTTCCCTTTTCCTTGCAAGTGTATTTGTGTATTTACCATATGGTGTACTGTATTATGAAGAGAACTACTGTAAATGTTTCCTTAAAGCCCATAGGTCACATACATTCTTTGGTTAGCTGTATGTAGCACAGAAACACCACGACCAGTTAATATAAAGTGGGTCAGATGAGGCTTTGATTGGTCTAAATCCTCATAGTATTGTATGTATGCAGTGGCTCAAAACCAGCGCACTTACATTAGGTAGATGCCAAGGCTGTTGAATGCTCCCTGTTGTACTGTCTCCACTCCTACAGCACACAACACTGAAAAAGAGATGAGATGGTAATTTATTTTCTGACTCTTAAGTAGCTGATAAGCAGATTCTGTCCAGCAGATGTCAGGCTTAGTTCATGATTTTTCTCATTAGCCAAAGGGAGAAAGATAAAACTATGAGGAAACATCAAACACTTAAACTTTAATTAAATGTTAGTAGTTATACTGTGTTGCAACTTGCATTGCTTTGCTTTTATTGCTTATTTGATGATGATATACATAAATTCCTGATAATCTTCAAGAATAGGCTACTTTGCTGTATTTTTGCATTCATTCTGTTTCAACATATAAATAACTTTCCCACCATTTACAAACAAACATACAAACAAACAAACAACAAAAACCCATCTTCAATTATCTGAAAAAAGAGCTAACTTAAAGCGTTTCTCCTAACCAAACAAAAGGTTGTACTAATCTGATAGATTTGAAAGAATACATCATTTTGGCAGTTAACTGATTCTGCCAAGATGAAAAAACTTTTGTAACGCACTCATGCTTTCACAATTTCTTTCAGGCCATCACAGACTTTGTGAGAAGTAAGTTCAAGTAAGTAAAACTATGACATTAAGTGAAGATGAGGTATTTTTTTATCCTTTTTTTTTTGGCAGTTTTATTGTATCACTTTTGTTTTGTTGTTGTTGTTATTCTTTTTTACAATTTCAGAATGTGAAACAAGGAAAGAAGAACCATACAAAGTTTTGGTTACCCAAAGAGCGAGAAAGAGAGAGAGGGGAGAGGGAAAGAGACAGAGACAGAGAGAGACAGAGAGGAGAGAGAAATCAAAACAGAATGCATGGGGATGTATTGTTCTCGTCCTGAGCTTGACTTACAACCATGGACCCAAAGTAAAGGAAACCTGGAAATAAGCATGAAACAAACTCTGTACCAAGAGCATGCAATTTAATAGTTGCAAAGAAAAAAATGAAGCTGAAAAGAGTATGACCTCATCAGCAGGGAAATGATCCTAAAGAAATGTGCAGCTGAAAATGTTAAAAGGGGAAGGCTTTAACCCTCACAGAACTATGACTAACCATCAAAATATCTAATTAACTTATTTAGTAGGGATAATGGGCAAAAGTATCCAAATAAGGACTGAGAAATCCTTAGCTGGCTTCCTCAAGTGTTTATACTGTAAGCTGTGTTAAGTAAAGGGTAATAACACATTTTTCCAGAATAAACTGAAAGTAGATGAGAAAGAAAACTTAATCTTGAAATTTTATAGAAATGTTTCGTTACCAACATTTTATCTTTTGAAAATGATGTAACCTTTTATTCACTTAGCTTTTCATACTAACAGAAAATTTATACTGTAAACTTTTGCATGACACTGTACCAGACCTCTCACAGGATATCCTTGAATCTCAATGGTAAAAGTGAAATGTCTTTAATGGTACTTGAACTGTAAAGTACTAGGATGAGGATGAAGATTGATATGATAACAAGTCTAAAATGACAAGAACGCTAATTTTACGAACCAGTCTTTCCCCCGTGAGATAAGCATGGTTAAACAGTGATCACAGTCAAACATATGGAAGCAATTTCTCTGGCCAGTTTACCAGAAATCCAGAGATACAATCTGCACCAGAGGGAAACAGCGGGAATGTGGCTAAATGGTTGCTGGTAGTTAGTGTGTGAGAGGAATTAACACTGCATATATCCCAGCTGGATATTAGCATATATGTGCTCCCCTGCATGAATGTCTGCACCGATCACACACAGAGGCTAACAGGCCAACTCAGACGTGTAGACGTGAACACAGAGCCAGGCAGACAGAGACACACGCACACATGCTATAAACATATATAAACACACACTGGAAAACAATGGACACAAAGCTCTTGTGGGTGTGAAATGCATAACAGCCTGATCACTTGAGCCCATTAACCCAGCTGGATGCAGACTTAGAGCGGGCATGATGTGAGGCACATGTCTTTGTTCAGCATCTGCAGCTGTTTGAATTTAAGAATAGGGAGTCCCATATTTTTTCAAGGAGGTGGCAACCAGAGAGCTATTTCTTCCATGATGATTTAATGTGCTGTGTGAAATCTGTCCCTTTGCGCCTGAGGAGAATAGAGGAGGGGGAGGGAATATAAAGCTTTATGATCAAGTATATTTTTATGCTCTTTATATCAGCCAAGAGATGCTCTTACATCCATGGAGGTCACTAGTTCAGTTATTCGGCATCAAAACCTGCCTTCTTAATAGGTCGATAACAAATTTAAAAAGCTCAAAAATAGGATATTTAAAACTGAGATGAATGTTGTTTCAGCAAAGTCAAAACATGTTACCCTTTACCAAATTAAAACTGCTACTGCTAATAGGCTATGGTGGGTTTTAAGTTCCTACTGTAGGTTTTTATGTGACACAGAGGCAGTATGGATTCTGCTGTGCGTCCATTATTGTATCCAAATGACATTAATTTCAGTCTTTAATGATTTGTTTTTGATATTCATCTTACCTGTTGCTGTAGAAACACCAAGGATCCTACAAGTGCATTCCACTACAATCCACCATATCCTCTCTGGGTTCCCCATGGCTTCAAATATTTTACCTCCTCACTTTTAAAACAGGAATATTATAGGTGGTCTAACAGTTTCTATTGTAGCATCTTAGTAGCAATTTAGTTTATTGTTAGCTGGTCGGTAAAACAGCTAAAGCCACATAATCCATCAGTTCCATGATATGGAGCCTCTTAGACTAGACGACTTTACCTCAGAAAGGTTTGTGATGGAGTGCTCCTGTTGCTCCAGTAACTGCTAATCACACACATGCACACACACACACAATACAACTTTCACTAAGTTAAGCTTTTCTTCCGTGTACACCAAGGTGAAACTTCTCAGCTCAGGGTCATTTGTTCCACCAGTCACCTTTGTCTTTAGAGCAGGTTAAAAATTATCTTTGAAGAATTAATATAAAACTTTGCCAAACACATAAACTGAGCTACCAGAAATTTGTGTGCAACCCTGAACTGTGGAAGGTATCAAAGACTAATATAACTGTTACACCCTTTCTTCCACTTGTTTTTTTTTCTGTGTAATTTAATTGTATAATAATAATTAAGACACCAAAAGCACCTCATCCAAACAGTGTTTTACTTAAGTTGCCAAGTTCATGTTTGTCATCCACTGTTAAGAACTCAGCTTCAGGAACAGTAGGCATTGATGAAATACACTACAACTTACGTCAGAATACAAACAGTTACAGCAGATTTGCAAATAATATAAACATACTGCACTTAGTATGCAGTTTACTTTAATGCACCAATGACTTTGTGTGTGTTGTTAGAAGAAGTAGGGTACAGTGAATGTGGGATAAAAGAGCACATGAATAAACAGACACCCTTTCACATACTTACAAATGCGTGAATGAAAGCCCACATAATCGACTGACGCAAGTTTGGCTGAGGTGTAAGCTTGTTCAGACACAGCAGAGACCTACTGGAACGAGCACTCAGAGTCACAAAGTTCACATATGCATACACACAAGCACACACTGACTCCTGGAATGGGCTAAAATGAGCTAAATAAATCTCTTTAAATCTCAAACAAAGACACTTTTGTGTTTTTGTACCAGTTCTGCTTCTTTCCGGCTTAGTAACCAGGGTATTTGTGGCATTTACGGCACTGAGTGTAAGTGCCTGTGTATAACTGTGCAGCCAGAACTTCTGATACTAAATGTGTAATGCCAAATGTAATACAATAATTGATACTGTTTGTCAGGCTTTCCTCTACGGTCCAAATGAAATGTCATAACATCTTTTTGATACATTGCTGGGAATGTTGATCTTTGATGGAAACCCCAAAACTTTACTTTTTGTGCCAGTTTCTTTAATATTTCTTGCAATGAAAAGTCTTGATAAATGTGGCATGGACTAATCTGGAACCCACTCACATCTCTCTTTGAAGAAAGTAGAATAACTTGGGGTGATCCTTTTACCTGGCACCATCAAGCCAAACGTGATTTCCCTATTTGTGTAAAGTTTGTGTTACGGTCTTCAAGTTTTGTTTTGTTCTTTGTTTCTTTGTGTTCCACATAATTGTTCAATTTTTTTCTTATTTCATATTTCATTTAACATTATTCCACCTTTTTTTCATTCTGTTGATAGGTGCTTTCTAGCCCTTGCTTCACATTGCTACCTCATTGCTGGACATCTGAACTGTATTAATAATCACTTCTTTCAGTAAAGTATGTTTACTACCAGGTTTCCTCAGTTACAGATCCTCTTATTTTCTGTTTTTCTGTTTTTTTTTTTTTTAAATGTGAGGAGTTAATTTTCCACCATGCAAAAGCTTGTTCAATCCCACAAAGTTAGTTATTTTTGTTTTCTTTTTAGGATACCCTGCCTTATGGTACCTATTTTTCCACTTAATTATCAACTTTACTCATTTAACAGTTCTTTCGTTATTGATACGGCAGTGCTTTACAACATGTCTCCTAATCTACAAATTACGCACACCGACACACATGGTTGTAAAGATAATGTAGTCAATCACCTGAAGTACCTGGAGCTCATTGTTTTATTTAAGGGAAGTCTGTCAAGTAGTTAGAAGGGGGACTGAACCACAAGCTGTGCACTTTATGTACAACTTGCATATTATAAAAACAAAACAAGCAAACAAACAAAAAAATACCAGGAACAAACATGACTGTTAGACCACACACTTTATATGGTCTAATTGACAAAAGGGTTCTGAAGACATCTTGACTGAATCACAGGCGGATTTAGACTGTTGAGCATTACGCATGGACCAGATAAACACATGCCAGAACTGCATGCTGCTAACCAGGAAATGTCATCATGGTCACAGTGGGCTGTTTGTGTATAATTTTTTGACATGTTAGGCCTTGTGGACAACATGAAAAAGATGGTTTTGCAAAAGCGTAGCTTGTTATAAGTCACTGAATATTGTATAGAGATCATTACTAAAAGTCACTGTATACTGTAAGGATGAGGGCCATAAATAAGGGAGCCAATGGGCCATTTTAAAGTAGAGCACTTTTCTCTAAATCTAAACATAACAGCTTTGATTCCCTGTCTCCGCCCTCAGAAAGCTTGTGTTGTTTGTGTTAAGTGTGATGGATTTAAAATTTGACCCCCTCATTCCTGCAATGAATCCAGCACCTTTGATTGTGAGTTTATATAGCAATCATCAGGATATGCCAGAGGGTGGAACAGTTTAAGTAATTGCAAGAGATTTTCATTGAGTGAGACTGTAAATCTCACGTTACAGTGTAAATACATTCTCGTGTTTTCATTTGCTCTGGGCAGCAACAGCTTCACACTCAGCATCACTGACCACCTGACCTTTCACCCTCTTTCAAACGTTCATGTGCCTGCTTGGTCCTCTCACCCTGCAATCACCTCCCTATTATTCCTCATCATCCTCCTCATCATCTGGGCTTCACACCATTCTCACCCTCACTCCACTGTGCCTGTGGGCATCAGAGTCGAGATTAACCATGCCTTGCTCTCCCAACCCTGCGGTTGCTTTCAGCCCAGTGTGGGTGTCTGGTGCCTGTCAGAAGCAGTGAAAACAACTATAACCTTAATTACAGCAGCAGCTTTATTACCCTGTTCCACTGTTTTGCTTAGACAATCTCTTTATTATCACTGGCTTTCTACCCTTAAAGGATAAGTTTCTTTTTTTTCAACCTGGACCTTATTTCTAGGAGTTTATATGTGCACTGATTCCTCAGTAACATTTCTGTATTATTCTGACTACTACGTGAGATATTTAGATTTTTTGTGATCAGCGTAGCTATGTCCGTATAATGGGAGTAAACGGGGCAGCCAGAGCGGGCCTCTATATAAGACATTATCCTCCGCAAAACTCTTTTAATTTCATTAATACTTTCTAATGGATGACCAAACGAACGAGTACCATTGAACTGTGACGTCAGGTTTTGCTCTTCATTTGTTATTGGGGTCGTTCAAAACACGACTGGAGAAGCGTCTGAGGCTATGGGGGCCATCCCGGCCCACACTCCCCTCCGGAAGGTGGCGGTAATGCACCTTACGTTGGTTGCCAACCGCCATAAAACATCATAAGAAGAAGAAGAAGACAAAACACGACTGGCCGCGCACGCCCCCTTGACGCGTGTAACGCTGAGAGCAGGAAGTAGCTTACCGGACGGACAACAACAAACCCAGCACAAGTCCTCACTCCTGCTCTGTGACGGTCGGCTAACCGGATTGCTATTGATAACATGGTTCGTTTTTGCATATTTCCAAATTGTGAAAACAAAATGACTAGTTGGACAAAGTTCAGCTTCCACAGGCTTCCTTTGGGCAACCCGGAGTTACTAAAACTTTGGCTAGTTGCGCTGAAAATGGACCCAAATACCGAAGTGGAAGCTTTGAGGCGTGCGGATAAAAGGGTCTGCGGTGCTCACTTCGCTCCGGAAGACTTCATTCCCAAAAAAGGACAGAGGGAAGGCCAGAAAAGACAGTGTCAGGCCCTCAGGAAGAACGCCATCCATACAGCTACAGAAGGCACAACAGACACAGTGGAGGTAATGCAATTTCTTTTTAATTTTGAGGTTAAATAACGATGTTATGAGTATAACCTTTGTGTGTGTGTGTGTTCTTGCTCTCAGCGTTACCACGGTACTGGCCACGCGCCACCACTTGGGGCGCGTGGCCAGTAGTGTGTTGAGCGACACAACAAACAAACGAAGAGCAAAACCTGACGTCACAGTTCAATGGTACTCGTTCGTTTGTTCATTCATTAGTAAGTATTGATGAAATTAAGAGAGTTTTGCGGCAGATAATGTCTTATATAGAGACCCGCTCTGGCCGCCCCGTTTACTCCCATTATACGGACATACGCTGATCGCGAAAAATCTAAATATCTCACGTAGGAGTCAGAATGATACAGAAATGTTACTGGGGAATCAGTGCACATATAAACTCCTAGAAATAATGTCCAGGTTGAAAAAAAAGAAACTTATCCTTTAAGGTCTAAGGGAAAGCAGTGACACAAACCTTACTGAGATTTTTTGAATATGAGGACACAAACCTTGCCAGACACAAAGTGAAAAGTGAATATTGTACCATACATGCAGGATTATGTACCAGGCATAATGTTGTGATGAACTCTATACTCTATCATTTACAAATGCAGGGAGTCACCTAGTGGTCGAGCGAAACTGTTACATCACAGCGCAAGTGACTTTATGGTCATTGACCAGTTTGATTTACTGACCTGAATGGAGAAAGCTTCTTGTTTTCTTTTTCTTTCCAAGATACCATTAATAACAAAACCAAAAGGCCAACTGCATCATAAAGAAATAAAATACAGACAAGGGAAGTAGTGTGAAAAACACAAGGTTGTGAAACAGAAAACAATCATGAAAAATGTTTTGGAAAGACAGACCAGCATGTCTAATGCCTTCCTGTTCATTGTCTTATCATAAACACTAACTTGTAAATGCCCCCCCCCCCCAACACACACACACACTTCCAGAAATATGATAGTATACACAAAAAGCAGGAAAACAGATTGTGTATCTATGATCAAACTTTTGATTGCAATTCTTTCTTGTTTGCACTTAGAGAGAAGAAATAGAAAATGTTTCCACTTTCTCTGTTCCTTTGGACAATGATAATGATTCTTTTAAAACTGATAGTTGCAATAACAGTCACTAAAATAGTAAAAGTAGTGAAAAGGTCAAAACTTTAGAGAGTGCCGGATAACAAACATTTTCTTTTGTAATTGTATACTCAAACCAAGTGGTAGAGATGGCTCAGACAGATTTGTCTACAAAATGTTGAAAGGATTCTTTAGTCACAGAAAAAAAAAAGATTGCTCTACCACACAGTGAAGCAGGTACTATTATCTTGAATAAATATCTTTGTTTGTGTGTAGTATGCATACATAGTCACATACCTGTGGAAGACATTGGTCAGAATGCATAGAAAATGCACATGTATATGGATGGGTGGATGTGTTTTCATTCTATTAATCATACACAAGCAGTAAATGACTCTTCTCTTTAAATAATTTTGTCTTGAGTGTGATGAGATATTTTGACTAGAAGCTAGAAAGATATACTTATGAGTTTTTGCAGTGTAGGAACTTTTGTCCTTTAGTGGGTTCATTATTATGAGTGAAAATGGTATTTTGTAATTTTCCCATCATCCTGATCTTAGTTTGTCCCATCCTTGGCGTTGAGATTTTCATTTTGTCTGTGTTTCATCTTTCAAACAGAACTGATTAACAGAAACAAAGTAGCTCTTCTGATTCTGACACACGCCATCAGATGAAGTGTCAAGATAAGCAAAGAATTTCTTTTCGGTCATTAAAAGAATGACAAAGACACACTGTCAGACTAGTCTGATGTTTTTGTACCTAAGCCATCATCTTGAGCACTCAGTGGGCTGCAATATCCTTATGCAGAGGCAAGGTTAAGGAATGTGGCATGAGAGGGCAACCCCTCTCAAGCTTGAATAAAACTAGATTCACACACTGATAATGGAAGAGAGATTACAGAGTTCTCAGAAACTTTTTCAGAAAATTAAAGATGTTCACTGTGAGAAATAACGTTTTTGTCCCATGAGCAGTTACTCTGTGGGTAGCATTGAAAGTATTCAAGTATTTGCCCTGTAACCAAGAGATTGTAACAATCCCAACTCCCACTGTTCCCCTAAGACCAATGGTAACCTCTTATGAGTTATGTTGGCTTCACATACCTTCTTCAGTTATCTAAATCAGTCTGAAAGGAGTGGATCTCAAATTTTCTCAAAATATAAAGATTAAACAAAAGCCAAAGTATTCTTTCAAAATATATGGCCATACAACATAATTTCTATTGTAATAATACATGATGGTACTGTATCTCAATGTTAACAAAAAAAATTAGATATTGGAATTTATTCAATGGTCACAAAATCCTGCTGTTCATTTTTACCTAGTGTGAGCAGGAGTGTAATAAAAACTTTGATGCAACTCTGATGTACTCACAAAAGAACGAGTTTGAAAGAAGAGACTAGTGGGAGGAAGATAAGTTGAGACAGTCTCAAAGCTATTCTGCATGCAATGGGCTTTAAGCATACTGTATAACAATTGATTCGAGAGGTTTTTCTTCCTAAGCAAATCCTGCTTTACATCATCGTGCAGTATAGGGTCACAGAGCTAACCTGTATATTCATGTTCCCATCACAAATAACAGAAAGGGTCTGTTTGGAGTTTAAGTGGAAATCCAACTACTTCATTGTTCATTTGGGAGCTGTAAAATACAGACATGGTTCACATGCAGTATACTATTACTAAAAAGAATAAATTTAGGGCTGTAATCCTCAAAGAGGTTGCACAGAGACACCCTAAATTATCTTCAGCACGCAACATAACTGACTTTATGTTCCTGTTTTTAGTCCATTAGTACTTCAGTATTTGAAACCAAACCAATGTAGGAGATGTTAAAATTGCCTCAGGCTCAGGAGGCCAATCATAGACCACAGTATAATCTCACATTGATAAATGTTTTGTCTACTGTGTGTGTGGTATGTTTCTCTTTATGTGTGTGGTTTTCTAAGAGTGACTTCAGTTTGATTTTGTTTTATTCTTTAAATAAAAGTCTGATTAAGCTCAAAGATCTCTTGTATGAGCATTACAACCAACCTTAAATATGAATATGATAAATATGAAAAAAATGCAGGCTTTGGAAATGGATGTCATAGAGAATCTGAATATTTTATTGAATTTCTAATAGATCATCCCAGTCTCACCAAAAGAAGTGTGATCCATACATTTGTGCATGCGTCCAAAATGTAGTAAAGTCACAGTCCTTGCCTGTGAATGCGGAAATGGAAACATATCCCTGTTGTTTTCTGTCAGACAGCATTAACCTGTTAGAACTCAAAATGCAAGTAAAGATATGTCATTTCCAACTATGTGCATCATTGCAAATGTCTAACCATGTGCTTTGTCATTTATGGACCCATCACTGAAAATTAATTTCAATCTCAACTGTTTATTTTCAATGCCTAACCCTGATCAGTAGCAGACCAAGCACATAGGAACATAAGGAATCACGAGTGGGAAAGAAGCTGAAACTTGATTGTTGAAAACTACGTGCAGGACAAGTCTCAAATCTGCATGAAAGCATCGAAAGTGACACAAAGCTCTATAATGTAACGATTCCCACCATCACATCCTTAATTGTTTTTGGACAAATAAACACTAGCAAGGTGTGGAAAGTGGATGATATCATGTAAGAACAGACATGAAGACATAGCATGCTGATTTGTTGATGAAAAACAATGTGCTGGAGAATCAACACATCAGTGTACAAAACAGAGTAAGGAAGACATAGTACTGTAATAGTTTATGTCTAAGTCTACGCTGCAAAAGTGCATTATTCAGCACTGTAAACCAGTCTAACCACTTATTGTTCTGTCACAATGACCTACTGAATAAAGCAAAAGAAAATAGACCGTTTTTTTCAGCAAAGACAAAAAGCAGTCATAAAATGGGCTTAACCAATATAAGTCAGACGTTTCTGTACAAATACATCCAACCTGTATGAAAACCAAATATTGCCACTGTGTTATGAGCTACAGTATTCATGTTCTGTAGGCTTGTCTGTTCCTTCTGCGTGACTCTCGGCCATGATCCAGTATTGATTTAAACTGTTACAGTGGCTTGAACAAATGGCAATAAGCTGTTTTGTTTCTGTGTTTTGGGGCCACTGAGGTATCACAACAAGACAAAGTTCACTCCTGTTTTGCTTCACATTTTGGTTTTGGTAGAAGCATGTATGACTCCAGGAAATAAAATTATTTAAACGAGAAGAAATGTGACCATATACTGTAGAGGTGTTCACTGTCCTCAAGTTAGTTTATAAAAAAGAGAAGACACCCTAGTTATGTGTGAAGCCCCTTCTCAAAACACAATCCCCGATCTCATGGCTGACGTTTACAGTCGTCAGGCCTTTTTAAAGACAACTAATAAATTAGATGACAAAGCTCTAGATCCAGATAAAGAAAGGGGGTTCATGTCTTATTAAATGCCACAGAATAAACACCATGTCATTTGACATGCCCATTTCCCTCATACTGATTATCAAAAGAGAAGTCATGATCCTCACAAATCCTCCACATATGGCTGTATTTTATGAGTTTGCGGATGGTGGTCAGAATGAGGGACATCCTTGAGCCTGGCTAAATGTTTCCATGCTGCTGGGTTTTTCTATCTACAGCTGCTTATCCAGTTTTAGGAATAAGATGAGACCTTAATCACGAATGGCTTGCGAGAACTATTACTCACAATTGTGCATACATTGCCTTCTCGTGTATGGAATAAATGGCATTTATTTACATATGCACATGATTGAGAAATAAGCTGAGATTATGAAGAAATGGGAGGCATCTGGATTTTTCTTTTGTTTATATTTTGCAGGGCAGCAAGAGTTGAGTCCAGCAATATAATGAAACTAATTTTTAAGCTTTATAATTAGATTAGTTTGAAAAAAATTGTAAAAACAGTGTGGTCAGTGGGATGCAGTTCTCTCATAGTAGTCTGAATATGTTGGCCAATATTTTTAATTCCCAAAGCATGAATTTAAAATTCTTCCTGGAAAACACAATACTGTGCAATGTTATGAGAGCAGACAGATCTGATTGAGGAAATTTAGAGATCTTTTACTCTGACATGGACAAACATGCTGACTTAATGAAAGGAAAGATTTGACTATATACTAACAGCTACAATGTGTGTATTTGTGGAACACCTGTTATCTACACGAATCACATCAGGCACATGAGAGGACACACAGGAAGAATGCTCTTTAATTATTTAGCTGTTATAACTGGATGCACTAATGAATTTTGAGTGACTAAATGCACTCTGTGCTTCATAAATCAAGTAACAAGAAACAAGGGAACGTGATGTCAATTTTCAAATAATCGAGTCCAAAAATCTGTTAGAAATACTCAAATAATCAGAATGTTTCATGGGTCTCCAGGCAAATTTAGGAGTTGAATTTGTAACGAAAGACATACAATAGTCATTGATGCAAATGCGACGATGCATGGTCCTGGATGAAAATGTTGGAGTTCTATCACTCCCGTCTAACCTTTTGCTGCTCCTCGTTGAACCCATGACCTTGTTTGACCACACAGAAATACTCTATCAGCAGGCAATGGCTGCACTTTAACCCCCCCGGCTGCAGCTCTGATATTATAAGACCCATGTGTAAGTGCAAAGATGCCCTAAATCAATCCATCAATCAATCAAACTTTATTTATGAAGCACTTTTCCAACAAAATGCAACTCAAAGCACTTTACAACCATTCCTGCCCGACCAACCCTCCATTCCCCAATTGTACAGTGTTCATATAAACACACACACATGCACACACTGAGATAAGATAAATCAGAGTGTATGAGGCTAATTGCAAAATGGACAAGGTGAGGAAACCCCATCAGAGGAGCCGCCTGCACCGGGGACAGCACATCGCAACAACTGCAGGGGCACAGGCCTCAAGATGCCCAGCAGAGGTATAGCTGGAACACCGGCCTCCGCTAAGGCACCAGTAGCACTGCACCCACTCAGCCACAGCCAACCACCACCCCAGACACAGGCGGCCCCCACAAAAGAAACACTGGAGGACCAAGGAACAATAAAAAGCAACTATAGAGCAATCAAAAGGCTAATAAAGAACAATTACAAAATATTAATCAGCTAATATCAACAGTAACAGTAAATATCAACTAAAAGCCAAGCTAAAAAAGTCGGGTCTTGAGCCTAAAAGAATGAATGTTCTCTGTGGCCCTGAGGTCCACACTTGATATCCTTGTAAGATTGACAGGAAGGATCATCCTTGGGTCAGTTGCTACCAGCAACAAGCCCATGTGACGTATGATAATGTAAAGAGCCTAATGAACATAGCATACTTTAATGTAAAAGCACAGGTCCAGGCTGGTTTTAAGCAAAAATCAAAGAAAAAAAAAAGAAGGAAAAAAGCGGAAAGGATCAATTTGAATCACTGATGGAAGGTTAACAGAGAGGTCAGTCAGATATCATTATGCATAAAGCTTCAGGGTTTATTGGAGGTGGTTAACATAGGGTGTAAAATCCCTAAGGCCTTTTTTCATCCAGTGACATTTGTCTAAATGGAGAAACTCAGCACAGTAATAAGTTATGCATGAAATGTGTGTCCACACTTAACAAGAAAAAGCAACAAAACATAAGACATGTGTTATAGATGGTTAAATAAACATGAGGGAACCTGATTCCGCTACATTTATAACATCAGTGGTAATGACTGTAATTGTTTCCCACTGTGGCTTGCACTGATCACTGTGGATAACATAACCTGAAAGGAAGAATGGTTTTCATTGGAAAGAAAAATAAAATCATGATTATTTGTTCTACTATAATGTGAACCAGTGCAACAACTTAAGCCCTATATCTCCAGTGCTAAAGTGCCAGCTCCTGATTAGACCAGTTCTGGTTTTCATCTACACAAAGTTATGATTTTTTTTGTAAAGTAGTGAAATGATTTTTATTTCAGCACCTATGAAATCCATCAGAATGTTTCCAACAATAGCAGGAATACCTGATGACTTATAATTTGTCTTCTTTTTAACCTGCTAGGTTATGATTGAAAAATGCAACTCTGTAAAGCTGTGTAGCTTGTCATTACGCAAAACGACTTTTGTAAATTCTTCCCATGCTAATTAAATCTTCTGTAGATATTGTTTAAAAATATTCACTTAGAATAGAAATAGCTTCAGCATTCAGCAGAATGCAGGAAAAAACTATTTATTATTATTATTATTATCATCATCAATTATAATATTAATAATAATGATAACGTTGGACTCTAAAATGACAGATTATGTTAAATAACAGAATTATATTTAAAAGTTAAACTATACAACTTTTTTTATATTTCAAATCAGACTTCTTTTAGTGTTCCTTAAAGACAAACAGCATCTCACCTAAGGTGGAAACCATTAAAGAACATATATCTGAACAAACTGAATACTAAAACTTTGAATAAGGCCCTCTCCTCAGTTATATGTTATGTTGAAATTTTTTAATATTCTGCTACAGTTATTTAACAGGAATACTGGTAATGTCTTAGATTTTTCCTATGTTTACTAAGTATAAGCAAGCAAATAAACAAATGTTTGTCTTTGAATGCACTGTTTTTACCCGACTGTCTGAATTTCATTAAAAAAAGATCTTCAAGATAATCAAACGAAAGTTGGAATTTTCAGCATAATTTTGCAATCAACTTAACTTATTTTACAGTTAAATCTAAAAAAGGAGAAATTTCTTTGAAATGGCTTTCCATAACTTGAAAGACTTCCAGCAAGCTTCGATCTTCACATGCCACATTTTGAGAGGAATTTGTCGATTAGCTGGCTTGTGATAGCTGATGCTGCACCTTGTCCAAATTTCATGGTCACTTTACTTGATGGGGGTTGCGCTATGAAATATCCTTACAGACCTGACCTTTGACACAAGGCTCTCTGGTGACCACACAAAAACGGTGAATGAGTGAGCCAAACATGATGTGGGATCACAGCAAGAGATTTGCTGTTGACGTACACAAGCCATCTTGACTCAACACTGTCACACAGGAGGCTTTACTTTAATTTGTAGTATGCCAAACAAGAAAAACTGCAAAACAAATAACACACCTTTTCACAATCACACAGAGACAATAATAGAAACATTACATTTAATTACAGTTTGACTTGGAGAGGAAAGGAAAGCAAACGTGGTATAACGAATGACAGGTTTCACATATTGTATTATGTTAGAAGTTTTTTCTAAAACACATGGAGCACCTCTGCTCTCCATATACACACAAATATGTGCCAGACGTGTGCTAACTGATGCAGAGGTCATGGTTTTTCTTATGAAAACATGTGCTAAATTAGACCATTTGTCACACATGCAGAAAAAACACAAAAAGCACTCATCAAAATAACCAGCATTTTAACAGAGTATCTGATGTTTTTTTTTTTTTTTTTTTTAAGGAAAAGAGCTGGTTTGAGTTATCAGTATCTTAACAGAAACAAATGATGCAAACATGATAAAAAAAAATGACTGAATGCTGTTCTACGTCATTATCAGAAACAGTGGTCTACTTTGTTACGTCATTATCAGAAACAGTGGTTGACTTTGTTGATGGGGCTGAACAAGTGTTTACTCTTTTGGTTGAACAAATACAAAGACAATACAAAATAGTTATAATGGGTTTGTGGAAAAATGTTTTCCTTCTCTTGAATTTACGTCACTGTATGAGTCACTGCTGGTTTTTCAGAGAGGAACTTAACTGACAAGTTAATTGGAAGTAATCAAATGCATAATGACTTGTTGCACACGCCTATTTAATTTTAATGGGCGCCTGGCTCATTTTGTCTTTTGGCAGATCTACTTGATGTAGATCTTTGCCTACACTTGACAAACACTAAGTACATGCAGTGGAAAATGAGACTCCTTTAGGTGAAAAAGAGAAAATTTGTCACACAAATTGAGGATACAATGAGATGCTTCCCTAAGGGCGCCATGAAATAATCCTGACCACAGCCTAAACAAATTCCAGACAGATAAACTCACAGTGAACATTTCTCAGTGACACCAAAACACATCCAAATGTTCACTGAACACACATTTTTTTAAAAAAGATAAAAGGTGTAAATACATTAAATAAAGTAAACACTAGAGGTGAAATTAATACAGTAAAAGCAATGTCATGAACCAATTATTTGCCATCACTATCATCAAGGATAACAATTGTACCAGGGTTTTCTTTGTAAATAAAGAGTCATCCTCACATTTCACTCTTTTTTTTTTTTTTTTTTTGAGATCGTACATCTTAACTTAGGAGACAGTGCATTATTCCACTGAGACAAAAGCCGATATTTGCCTGTTTGGCTGTCAGAAAGATTAAGCAAAAACTGCCATGCCCAATAAGGCACTTTGAAAGGAGCAGCTTTGGCAAAACAAATAAACAAACAAACAAACCTTAACCCTAATAAGAATGAATTGACCTTGGCAGAGGATGCTTTACCAGTATAGTCTGTAAAATATAAAGATTATAGTACTATCATAGGTTTTTTAAGCCTTCTGGAAGAGCAATAAAAAAAAAAAAAAAACACACACAAAAAAAACCACGTTTAAAATATTTTGACTTCAACCATATCCCTGTTCCTGGATTAATTAATGCTGTCACTGAAGACTCAAAATGACACAAAGAAGAGTAAGCTCAGAACAGTTACATGAGAAAAATCCCTTTGGAGCTTAACCAAACAATATCTAAAAGGGGCTGAGCATTAGGCCCCCCGGACCCCAGATTAAACAATTGACCTTCTCTGAGCTCTGATCATGATTCTTGTTCCAAACAGCAGTGAAAGTGAAAGCTGTTTTTTTTTTGTGCCTTGTAGCTTCATGGTCAGTTTGCATTATAGCCTCGGGCTCTATTTATAATACAAGTCATAACTACTTAAGAGGAGTGCTGACTGGTACATGTATATGTTTGAGGGGGTTGGTGTGACATGAAACCAATCTAATCCATCAGGATCAGTCCATTAAACCCCCGACAGATTCAATTATAGGAAAAAATAATTAGCTGCTGCATAACAACGTAACACAGCAAAAAGAAATACTGTCTCAACAGTCAACCAGTCACAGCTTGACATGTGGGCGAGAGAACAAACTATAGTTTACTCATCCTTTCTTGTCCTGGATTTCATCCTAAAATTCGTGCAGAGGGGCTCAGCATGGTGATTGTAATTTCACGGATAAAAATGTAAGGCAAGCCACCTCAACAGGAAACAAATGCTGCTCTCGGTGCTTGTTAAGCGTTGAAAATATCTTCCTCAACCCGAACTGAAGTAGAATGTTAATAGGTTTCAAATTAACATTGTTTAGTTGTCCAAATACTTATAAGTCTTTCCACGCAGCCTGAACCAGCTGCACAAATACGAACAATTTACCCATGGGGAGTATTGCTTTCATTTTATGCTGGAGCCCCATGGCAGACACCGACAGACAAGTCAATGCAGTTAGAGTTCAAAACCTAGAAATTAAATACGTAGAGGGGACGCCTAATATTTCAGGACAATAGAAACTGCCAAGCGGAGCTTTAACCACAGACATGGAACCAGCCAAAGACACGCTTCCCAATCTCTTCCAGAAGTAGTGGTATAAGATTTGAGCATAATCTGAAGATCAAGTTATGGCAATGATGTTTTATTTCTTTAAGATTTATAGTGGAATCTTTTTTCACTGTATGCCCTGAGGACTGAAAGACTTTTTTAATGATACTTTGAAAACCTATGCAGCTGTAACCTGACATTTTCAAAATCACATTTACAGTAATACCTATTGACAGATGAACATTTTTTTCTGAACAGTATAGCTTATCCCTTATAAGTTTGATAGAGTCATGTCAGATTTTTATATAGTGCCAAGAACTAGTTTGGCATGTGATCCTTGAAACCTGAACCTCTTATTTTGTGTTTATGATATAAATTAAATATCTTTAGTGACATTTGGACAGTCATTGCTGTTTTTAGCCCTTAGGCCAGGCATTATATTAGTGGCTGTTGCATAATAGTATTTAGTTGGCAGAGAGGGTGGATCATAACAAGTTAAAAGTTGCCATTTTATGGTTTTTAAAACACACAATGCACCCAAATCTTAATGCTTCTGAGCCAAATTAACCTTGCCTCTTTCTTCATAAAATGGTAAAAAAGAAAAGGGTTTCAGATTGTATTTCAATCGCATCTCTGTTCAACCCAAGTTTCCCAGATTAAGGCAAGGCAGCAAAAACCCTGCTGAAAGCAGGATTGATGTGCCTTTTATTTGCTCCTTGCTGCCATGTCTATAATGTATGCCAAAAAAATGTGGTGTCAAATTTAATGTATCTTTGAGACAACAGTGGAAATGGTCAAAGAGCTGAATTGACCAACCAAACCAAAAATGCCTTTGATAGTTTTCTTAGGCAGGGTTGTTATTTATTTACACAACAGTACACCTCCTCTAATGAGCCAGTAAAAAAAAACAGAGAAACAGTGGTGGCAACTGAGTTGCCGTTTTTGAGCTGATAGCACAACTACTGTGTGAAAAAGGGTTTCAGGGAGCCAGACTGATGCATGTGTGAAAAAGGAGCTTTTTGAAAGCACACACTGAAACGCTGTCATGCTGCCTCTGTTTGGTTGCTATAAACAACCGAAAAGTAAACAAAATGAAAAGTGTTTTCTTTGTGCCATTCTAATCCAACGTCTGTGGGAAAAGCACTATTGCAAGGAACAGATCAATCTAATGCAAATTCAGCTCTTTTTTTTTTTTTTTTTTTTTTAAAGTCTCCTCTATTTTTTTTTAAACCCATTTATTTATTTATTTACTTTTCAACATGTGACAAAATCTAGGCTTTTTTTTTTTTTTCCTCTGCTTTCTCTGGCCTTTCTCATCAGGTTATCAGATTTTATTACGTTCAAGACAGCATCTTGGAGCACTGATGCTTCCCAGAAGGCCCCGTGGGTCCTGAGCTCTATGCTGATGGACAGCAGGCAGCCGGTATAGGGTTCCTTGGAGCTGGTCTGTGAACCCCAGGGTGGAGGTTTATCTTATCGAAACTCCAGTGTCACACATAGCTATGAACCAATCTCACCTGATAACAGTGATTCAGAACATGCAGAGAAGGAGATTGCAAAGATCAGTTAAATATGAACAGGAAGAGGTGCATCAAAGAACAAGGTTACCAGAGGGCTTTTATCTGGGTACTAAATTCTAGCCCCCAGTCTGTGAAGGTGTAAATGATGTGGGTACAAGTTAAGAGAAATAAACTAATTGATGTCCTCATTTTTCATAATTTGGAAACTTGCTATAATGATTTAAAAAGGTCCGGAAGGCAGACATTTTAATGTGAGTATTTTCCCCACAAGGTTTCTGGTAAAACCTTGACATCATAATTAAGCCACACTATTAAATCATTGAATAAATTTAAAGGAAAATCTTTGAGTAAAGTCTATGGAGTTCCACATCTCATTTTTCTGCCCAAGTGTGTATGAATCATGTAAATTGGCCATCACTGCAGCTTTAACATAATGATCATCACATAATGAGCACATAAGTGGGTTGAGCTTGTGTGACTATTATTGAGTGTTATGACAAAAAAGGGTTTTTTAAAAAGAAGCTGAGGTGGAGGGACTGCAAAGGTTTCCCATGCTGATTGGTCTCTGTACTTTTATTCTCCATGTCCTCCTTAATGGGATTCAAGTGAAAGCCACTGTTACTGAATAGCTGCCACACCAGTCCACTGAAAGACTTACAGTTCCAGCCAGCTCACATTTCAGCAGCCAGACATCAGAACAGTGGATTATCGCAGCTTCTTAACCACTATACACCTTCTGAATGGTCTGGATTCCCTGTTAATGGCAACCAAACGTTTAAAAAGCAAAGAAGTGAAAGACAAAGTTGAAAAGAAAAAAAAGAGAGAGAACCTTATTTCACATTCACCTCCTGAAAATCTTTTCACTACACATACAGCCCTCTGCCACAAAGCTGCTTTTGTGTGGAGAATGTGGGGTTAACTGAACTCTGCTAGGGTTCAGAGACAAGGCTGCTGGGAATCTCCACACCCTCTCATATACACTGATAAAAATACATTTGCTATGAATATATGGACTATTGTGATTAAGAAATGGTAATGTGTTCCGTGTTTTTGTCTTTTTCCAGTGAAAACATGTTTACAAAAATAACTTCACAATGAAGTTTCTTGTATCAATAGTAAAAAACAGCAGAAAATAGCAGAAAACTGCCTAAAAATTCAAACTTAACCTCAAACCCATAATTTGAAAAGCTTTGTTTTTCTATTTTAATGCTCTTGTTCTGGTCTTGAAAGGAAAAGACAAGATGCAAAGAGACATGAGCAGAAACAAATGCACGCACCTTGCCAACCAGAATTTTCTTGAATGCGCTTGTGATGACCAACTTATTGTGTAGTTCTGTGTGCTGAGATGGTTGTTTAATTAGTGTAAGGTCATTTTAGCAAGACGAAATCTCAGAGATGAGGACAGAAGAGTATAGAGAACAGAGGTAAATTTGTGAACAAGCTGAACTGTGGAGCCAAAATGTTTTGTTTTCACCTGAGTTTGACAGCTGCAGGAAACCACATTATCCTTCATCTTTTACTGTTGATATAATTGTTTTACTTCATGGTAAGTCCTGTCACAGCTCTTTTTTTTAAATTTACATTTGTAGATACAGCAGAAGCAAGTACAGTAGATTAGGTTTGAAGGATAAAATACATGGATAAGGTTTGGGGAAAAATATGGTCTGATATCAAATACAGAACTCATATAACATGCAGGTTCCTTACAAACTATCACTTTGTCAAATGGTGGAAGACATAACAGGCTCCTTTGACTGAAAAATATACATATGATACTTAATCGCGGTTTCCAGGAATGTAACATGGCTACGTAATTCTCAGGAGAACAGGCTGGAGTCACAAGCAGAAATATGACCACTTTTCATCTGTCATTTTGCATATTTTTTCTATAGCACTTGTTTTATCCTAGCAGTTTATTTCTGTTTGCATTCAAGAGTGGCCTCATAGAATCCTTTAAAGGTGCCCTATCATGAAAAATGGACTTTTAAGAGCTTTTCAGCATGTTACTGTGTTATTTTTTCCTCATCAAAAACTTCATTTAAGTAGTTTTTTTCTTCATTTGTGCATATTTGAGTAATATATATGAATATTCAGGCCAAGCTCTAGCTTCCTTAACATAACTGACTGACACCAGTATACGCAACGAGGTGGCACCAATCACGAAGCGACGAACAGAAACTCAAAGAGAATCCTATACACACTCTCTGGGGAAGAAGCTAACAGCCATCAGCTAACAGATGTTTGCTCCAGAGTTCAGGAGATAAGCTTTTTTTTTTTTTTTTTTTTTTTTTTTTTTTTAAGCTCTAGAGGATGGCAAGTTGGGAAAAATGTGGTTGCGTTCGACATGGGAGTTTATTTGTTGTACTGGACAAGTCGACTTGCCAGAAGTGGTTGTATTATATCTTCAGGAGCAGAAAAAAACCCTCAACTTTGTGTGTGAACTTCACTCTTGACAACTTCACGAATCTCTGGCAGTAAAGTTTTTTTTCTCGGGTATTACTACTGAAAACTGACGCAGTTCCCACTATAGAAACGCCTTATGGAGAGACAACAGCACCGGTGAGTGAAAAACGTCTCTCAGCTCAATGCTAAGTATTAGCCTATGATTTGTTTGCCAATTTACTTACTTGTCAGGGGTCTCTGTGGTACTTCTGTGGTACTTCTGTGGTACTGCGTGTACTTCAAACGCCATATCAGACTTTGGGTCGAGCGCATACAGCTCCATAACAGGCTGGTCCGTTTTATCCCATCGATCAGAGTCCGATTATCCATCAATGTTTACAAATAACATCCATATGAGCTGCCGGTGCCGCTGCTACAAACAATTCTGTGACCCTTCAGAATCAGTGTCTCTTTCGGGGCGACGTCATGAAATGGGCGTAAAACATGTTGCAATTGGTCGAGAGCTCCGTGGTTCAGTACAGTCAGCCATCTTACTTCCGTGTTGGAAATTAGTCACATAAAAAAAATAATATTTAACATCAAATTAGTTTCTATAGTGGCAATGGGAACATATTTAGCTTAGAAATGCCTGTATTTGACTTTTGGAACGTTTGAAAAGCATACAGCTCCTTTAAATCTGTGCATCTAATCCTGTGCTGCAACAGAAACAAATTATCTCCCAATGAAAGTTTATCAGCTTCTGTTTCACTTCATCTCTGTGTTTGACAACACCTGCCTGTATGAGCAGAACACTGACTCCTTGGTGCAGGTGTGTGACATACTTGCAGTTTCTGACCTTTAGAGCATAAAACACAGATCAGACTTGCTCAAGTGTTCAGGCCACATGTGGAGAAAGTTGAAAAGAGCACTTGCAGTGCTCAATGAGTCTACTTCAAAGACCACCCATAATTGGACTAAATATATGTACCATTTTGGCTCTTTATTCTTATCCAAAGTGACTTAGAAATGTAGGCAGACAAAGAGTGTTGGAGTCATTTCTGAAAATAATACTATATTAATATAAATCCCAAACTTGTGCTGCTTGTTTGTACAACATATTTTGGTGACCCAATTATGACAGATGAATTGATCTGTTTGAAGTTTCTGCAAATTTCTGAAAAAAACAAAAAACCGAAAACCACTCTGTTGTTTTGTTTCCTTTCTGGAATATGGAGATACTTATGTGTGCCATAATCATTTGTGCATGCAACAACTGGTACTGGTTATTGTGCATGCTTTGTAAATACAATTTGAAAGGGCAAAGAGGCCTCATTTGCATTTTTTTTCTTTTGCTCACAAATTCACATTTGGTTTAATGGAGTAATAAATTAATCATCATTGGTTTGACAAATTTATTTAAGTTTGGTCTTCTTGGAATAAGAATTTATTGACTTTAATTGCAGTCCTCCAGTTCCCTTGGAGATATTTCAGTCTGTTTGAAAGTGGAGCAGCAGGCTGTTAACATTGCAGCGAACATTATCGTTCCACATCTGAGAGGTAAGTCACGACAAAGATAAAGTTTTCAGGAACTGTAAATCCTGCACCTTTTCCTCATTGATTAAGATATCAGCAAGCTTTATCGCATGAGAGGTCATGGTCCACCTGTGAAGATCACTTTATTCCAGTACATATATTTTACACCAGTAAAGGGCGTGAATCCCAGAGTGGAAACCCCAATCAGATCAGAAGCTGTTTTTGAATTATGGTAACCTGAGGTTTTTTTTGTGTGTGTGTGCATGTGCATGTGTGTGTGAGGGGGGTGGGGGGGCAGAACATGAGTTTAGATTCATTGTCTAACCTCCCAGAATGTCAGCTCTCTCTGTGTGCTGCACCTCCATGCCGTGGTGAGTTAATGAGGAACAGAGCATGGTTACAGTCGCTAATCAAAGCCAGCCCTGGAAACAGGCTGGCTGCTCATTTTCTCCCTCACCTCTTGTTACTTTGCCTTTCCTCCACATCATCTGGAGTCCTCCTCTCCTTAGTCTTTACCTACTGTTAACTTTGCTTCCTGTTTTCCCTTCTCTCCATCTTTTGCGTTATATCCCATATTCATTCGTCACCCACTCTGCTCTGTATGCTGGTGACATGTGCATGTTGTTGTCAGTGGGCCTACAGAAGGATTCTATGATCGCATGGGTAATTAGGAATAACAGAGGAACCGAAGCAAATGCCTCCAGGCCCACCAACCACCATGTCAACACACATTGCACAGGCAATTAAGGACTGTATATAATTTCACAACTATGTCTTCATCCTACAAACACATGAAACTCATTTTTAATATCTTTATATAAACCCATACTTGTGTCTTTGTGTGCGTGTGCATGCTTTTGTGTCCAGACACATGCAAGTGAACCTTTACATATGATCCTCTTCATGTTCATTTATGCCCTTGTGACAAATCGCCATCCATTTCCTGGCTGGGGAATTACTTCAAAGGTGCCATGCAGGATGAATAGCATGTAACAATATCTCATATTTGTCCAAGAAAAAGAGGACAAGATACTCTGTCTTAGCTCCTCTGACGGAGCTGTTTCCTCATTCTGATTAATAGATCTTTGATTGCAGCTAAACCTCTATGACCAACCTCACAGAGCTGCACGGCTGCTTATTATAGGCTGCTAAGTTACAAAGAGAACATATAAAAGTGACAGTCATGTTTGGATGCTCTATCATCCTGACTGACAGCTGTAGCCCCTCTATTTAAATGCTCTTTAAGTCTTTTATGTAGTGATCTGAGAATGGAAAGCAGTAAAGAAGCAGCAGCTGTGATGCTATGGCTCACTGGAGGACTGAGAATAGAAGGACCTTGGGGGGTTGTCCCAAAAAAAGAAGTGGGAAGGTTTGGGCTAAATTTGGGAGAAAGTGCTTTAAAAAACAATGCTGTAATTACATCATAATTGATCTGTCTAGGTAGGAAATATGATACATCCAGTGCATCCAACAAATTCATCCAGTAAAGACTGGAGGCTATATTGATTGTTCTATGTGTAATTATTTTAAATCTGGACTTTCTGCAGGTCAGACTGGTGAACAGACTGAACTGTGTTTTCCATTTTTAGCATAAGTAATTCTTCCTCAATCTTCTCATTAGCCTTTTATGAGTTTCTAGTATAATTTCCAAATTCTAAGTACAGCACATCTCTCTGGGAGCCTGAGGATAAGGGGAGCTTTAAATCATGCTGTCAATGTGAAAAAAGTACTGCTAAATTTAACCACCTGGGTGAATTTTATCATCTATTTGTGTATTATCATTGTTGTAAAACTTAATACTTAAATACTTGGGTTTATTTTCTCATGCAGAACTGTGGTAATGAAACATTGCTATCAAGGGTAATAACTCACAAATATAACAAAAAAGCATTTTTCTGACATTATGATTATTAAAAAGCAGAGGTACTGAAACAAAATCTTTCCTGGGATATTTAATCAATTTAGTTCTAATCTATTTTTTTCAACTTTATGTTCCTTTTTTAGTTTTAACAGGGAAACACATGCCAGAGTGACTCTCAGCTGTTCAAAGACATTCACCTGTTTCAGCATCTCCCACAGCACTGAGAGACCTAAAGTACACAACCACATACCAGGTTAATGACAGATAGAATGGAGCAGTGAAAAAGTACTTCCTGAATGAGAAACTACAGTCAATGAATAATATGTCAGTAATAAAAGGGCCTCGTGAGTTTCTCAGGGCTTTTTCATTTTATCACATAAATGCATCATGTAATGGCTCACCATCAACTGTTTGTGGATGCAATGACTAACACAAAAACCGAGGAGACAAAATGAAAAGGAAGCTAAATGTGGAAAGGGATTGTGTGTCAATGTTTTTCTTTTTTTTTCTTTTTGAGGATTAAAAATGCAACTGTGGCTAAGGCATCAGGCATATTGTTTGTGTTGTGGTTTTCAGTTTCAGTGACAAAATAAACTGCAGGAGCTTTTGCTTGTGAGAAAAAGTGAGTTTGAGTATGTGTAGCTGTCTCTGTATTTATTGTGTGTTTATGTACAGTTGCAACACAGTAAAAACTTTGCAGACAATGTTTCTGTATATGCAAGTTCTTGGTTCACTGATTGCAATTTATGCAGAATTGAGAAACTGCAATAAAAAAAGAACAAAACCACATCAGTGTGTTGATTAACAGATCTGATTAAATCCAGGTCTTTTTTGACAAAACCTATAAATTACAATCTTCTTTTCTACATAACGTGAGACTGACTTGCATACTGTATATTTTTGAACCACTGAAAAACTGACAACCCCCCCACAAAAAACTCTGTGATTACAGCACATTATTATACTTTACAAAGCTGAATCAGTTGTGTTGCTGAGAGCATTAACATGTCTCTGAGTGGTTTCTCGGCTCCTCCCGGCAGCATCACTGAGGCAGCTGAAGCAGTTTTGTTCCCGTGGTCAAACAGCACCAGGTGTCAAACTCAATGGATTCACCATCCACCAGCTCCACACCAGCTGTGTTTCATGTGGTCCTGTCTGGCAGAAACTCACAGCTGAAACCATAAAAACTATTACAAGTGACTTTTGCTTTAAATCTGACTTTATGGTTCATATAAGCCTTTTGTTTTTCTTTTTGTTTACTGTATCTAAAGGATGATCAGAATGCAAACCGTCTGCTGTTATTTCTAGTGTCTTGCATGCAGTGGTTGTATTCTGAGTATATTGGAAAAACTTAAAATGTGGGTTTAAAGTGATGACAGCATTGTGACGAAAGAGGGATTTTGCCTGGTTCAGAAACCCTTTTGATGGATGATGTAGAAGATAAAACGTAACACTGTTGTAATTGATTGAAAACATGGCAACAGAAACCCTTAAATCAAAAAGGCAACTAAGGAAAACAGTGGAAAAAGAAAGAAAGTTTGGAAAATTATTTTATGTTATTTGTATTATTTGTCAGGAAATTTTATTCGATGATGCTTTGTTTTCTTTTTTTGTATTGTATTGAAAGGATCTTTAAATTGACCACTGATTATAAAGCTATTGTCCAGGGCATTGTTTCTCCTTTGATTTACCATTGATGGATAAAGACTTTGTTGACAGGTCATTGAGGTGGTCCATATGGTGGCATGAAGGCACAGGGCTCGTAACTCTGTGGAGGATGTAGAGGAAACTAGACAAAAGGCTGAGCCAGCAGGCCTTTAGCCACTAAGAGCTTCAATGAAGCAGTGGCTGCTCCCCTACTGGGGCCACTCGCCTGTACGTTCTCAAACTAAAGTTTGATCTATGGAAACTGGCAACTCCACCATAATACGTTCATCCATCCATACTCCAGCACCCCCAGGCTACACAGTCTCTTTTAAAGGGGGAAAGCACTCATAGAATGTTTAACAAGCTATTGGCATGGGAAAGATTTGTATTTTTCTGCCTCATCACCACCAGCATGTACTTTTGTTTATGCACACTGGGATGTAAGACAAGCTATTGAAATACAGTAGTTACACAGAAAAATCTGTTCAAACAACAAAAAAACAAAACCAAAACAACATTCACTCTCAATAAAAAAATCCTGAAGTTAGTCACAGGCAAGCCAACTTTTACCTTGTCTGCATGCCATGACCAATTCTAACTTTTAGTGCAATTGCTGGCATACACAGATGGTGTCGTTGATAATATCTCTGCTAGAAATGAAGAACCCTTTGCAAATCTTAGCATGCATTGCTATGTTATCCAGAAGTTGTGTGACATTTTGTACATTTACTTTTGGATGTGGTATCTCTTCTTTGATGTGATCGCTGAAAAGCTTGATAGATTTCCTCACAAAAATGTTGTCCTCCTCAGTTAGCCTTACCTTTGACGTAATGGATGTGCTATTTAGTTTGTAAGTGCTTCCTCATACTTTAAGAGTTCTTCACAGTTTTCTCTTAACCGTCATGTTTTTGACATTCAAAAGTTCAAGATAACAAAAACTCTTGTCTTCCATTTGATATTGAAAGCTGAGCATATACACATTTACTCAACTGTAGAATTACCTTTCATAGCTGCCTGCAGAGGTAAAACAGAAACACAATGTGAACATATCAGGATTTTCTAACTAATTTCTTAAAAATCTAATTACAGAAATCTACTTTTTCCAAGTAAAAAGTAATCTAACTAATTACTAGTTTTTCCCTGTAACCAGATTACAGTTACTTTTCTAATTACTTAAGTTACTGACATGCATTATTCCCAGTGTGGTAAGACTACACTTCCCACCAAAGCATGTGTGAAGTTAAGACTTTTAAAGGCCTCCTTCCACTAAAAACCCATTTAACTTGCTCCTTCTGAAAAACGGAGGGTTTCCCCTTGTTTACTTACACATGCTGACTTGCTAGCGTTGCGTTCCCCCCAGTCGGCTGTGCTTTCTCATCAGAGAAACAATACGAAGAAAAGAGCGAATCGGGAACAGCCTCGCAGTTCTACGTCACATTGCAAATAGCGTATCCCACGTGGGGTTTATATCTGTCCATTGGAAGGCAGGTAACCCTCCACTACACACTAGAAGTGAAGACGGCACGACTGTAGCTTCAGAGTTGAGAAGCTAATTAGCTAACTGTTTGTTAGCATGGCGGAACAAACTTGTTTGTCGGCTCTATTTCCTGTCTGTAACAAAATAAGAGCGGAGGGCGAAGCTTCCTTCATACACTCATGGGAAGCAGCCAATCAGACGGAAATTCATGAGAAGGACCCGGAAAAGCCTGCCGTTGGACCACAAGCCTCTCTTCTAGTATACAAATACAGCTGTTTTTTTTCAACAGAAACGATGCAGAATGCATTCAATAATAATGGAGAACACAGAAATATTAATGAAATGACCATGGAAGTACAACTTTAAAGGAATACAGTGCAAGTTCCAGCTTTTTTCTAGAAGCGCGCCCCCTCTGGCGACAAGTGACACCAATGCTGTGCACACGCATGAGCTGCTGTGACTGCATTGGTCTTTAACCCGCGCTACTCAGTCTGAGCCCAGAGTCACAATGTCTACTGAAGTAACAAAGTCATAAATCTGCAAGTTGTTTATGGTTAATCGTTGAGTAAACTGACGGACTGTATGCCAACAGTAACAACAGGCTAACACTGGCTTGTAGATCAAATATCCAAATTCAGAGGCTGAGACCACGATTACTGGTCAGACTCCAGTTTGTCTCTCTTCGTCTCACAAGACAAAAATTTTCTTCTTTGTCTTACTGGAGTCTGAGTTGGGGTTTGAGAGGCACGTGTTCTTCATCTTTTAGCAGTAGTTATCGGTGTTGTCCTGATGTGCACGGACCTGGGGTGGCGGAATACACGACACCGGCGCAGCCAGACGAACAAGAACACGCAGCTCATCTCCCCCACAAGCACCCCCTTGAGGATTCGGACCGAAACTCTCGCATTGAGCATGCAGAAACAGAGAGAGTGAAGAGAGATCAGCTCTTAACACCATTTCCCTGTTAGTTTTTCCAAACCAGTAAATAGTTTATAGATTTGTCCAAGTGCCTATGTGATGCTACTTCATCATTTTCTCACATGTAAAAATAATGCTGTATTTGTTTGTTTATTTCTGGTAATTTTTGATGACCAAAATTTTGTTAAAAGCTCATGTCAGACCTTTATGCAGTATTAGTCAAATTTAATACTTGACCAATACTGTCATACTAATACTGTCATGCTAATACAACTTTGGCCTGAGCTTGACCAGTACAAAGGTGGGTAATGATGAGAGTCATGTGTGTTAAAATATTAGCATCTGACAGTAAGAAGCCAAATAAGTTACGGTGTCACCTGGGGGCTTCTTTTGCTGAACACAAAGAAAAGCTTGTTGATTACTTCAGAAATAAACCATTCAGCTGTCAAAAACAGCAGAGTTGTTTTACTTAAGCAGCCTGTAAGTTTTTAGTAGATTTAGTAGATTGGATTTGCTCCCGCATATCCGTCTGGGAATCAGGATCGGAGTGAGCCATCCAAATAGCGCATGTTTTCACTGCCATTATATCTGCAGTAGATCTGAGGACGGAGACAGTTCTTGAGATTTATTACAAATATAACTCCTTCAGCTACACTCGTGCAGCACGTACTGCTGCTGTGCGGAGACTGTCCCGTGATGCGGCTCCACTGCTGCGGGACTCCAGCAGTTCATACAAGGCAGAATCAAACCATCAAAATCATGGCCACTGTGGCCTTATTTAGACATAAAGGCACACAGCTTAGCAGCTTAGGAGATGGGCAATTTCTGTCCTGGGGGGGGGTATGCGTTTTCAACTGAATCTGTCCATAATAGAGCGCAATATAAATTTAAATTGTAATTTACAACAGGGACAAGCATAATTTATATGTGTTCTTAAATTTACACAAGCGCTACACACAGTCGAGACGCATGTGTAGAGTTTGTTAGTAGCTACGAACCGATCGGAGCTACTAAAATGTTGCTGAATGCGAGATTCACGTAAATTTACGTCTACTAACAGTTTACACACAAATTCGTTCTGCTCACGTTTCATGAATGAGACCCATTGTTCATGAGTCCGAAACTGTGCATAGAAATCAAACCTGTGAAATCTCTGGAATGCGACTAGTGTGCGCTCCCTCAGTTTCTTGCACAAACTACTGCACGGTTGCCATTGTTGTACCAAAAAGTGATCATCCGTCAAAAACTGATTAAACAGCCACGGGAGCAGAGTAGAGTCTGGCTGCAGCTTGGAAGCCAGAGGCATGTCGTTACTGACGTTACTACAAGACACCTTTACTACACAACAGCAATGGCTGACCTCTACCATTACCAAAGTAGCCTACAAAAACTAGCATGTTTGGCTAGCATTCGCTAACTTTTAACTAATGTTTGGGATGTTAAAGATAACTTCATATTTCTTTCCAGCAAAGTGACAATATGTTGCCTCAAATACGTTGCTTACCTTAGATCAGATGTAGACATCCTTGTTAATTTAGCCACGTTCAGTTGATGTTGTGGTCTGCCGCATAACTTTATCCAAAGCAGACACTTTTCTCGTTTGAGATGTGGATTGGGAAAAGGCAAAAAATACACCCCGTCGCCCAGCCTCTCAGGATACCTAGTGTTGAAGTTGCATGCACACTGTTTGACCGTTCTAAACAACAACAACAAAAAAAAAACACACAAAGACACATAAAAATGAACAAAAACAGATTAACTTTAATGCATTTCAATGAATGTTCAAACACCCTGCCCCCACCCCCCCCACATACACACACTCACACACTCACTCACACTGATAGTTTTAAACAACCAATTAACTAAAGATACCAGACTATTTCTCTGCCAAACAAATACTACTACAAAGCACATTGATTTATTATGCCAGAATAATAAATAACACTAATAAAGGTATCCAGTTTTGTACGTGCCATCCTAAAACTACATCAATCTGCAAAACAACAAGCAGTCATTCAGGAGTTAGTACAATGAAGAGCTGTAGACATGTAAACATGTAGTTCTCTAGCAGCACAGATGCAGTTTATTTCTTGGTTAAACACATTTGGAATAAGCATAAACAGGACTGTCTGTTTAGTTAAACATGCAAGATGTACTCTACTTTGGTTAAAGGCGCTATACCTGATTTTGCGCATTTGCAAACCGTGAGCGAGGTGAACAGTGTAGTTTGAACTTTAAGCCCCGCCCCTAACTGTTTCTCCCAGTGAGAAACGCTCCTCCTCTCGTTTCTCTCCTCCCACTAAACATGCACGAAATAACGTGCACGTTTCATACTCGTGCACACAGAAACTCTCCAGAGAAAACTTGCATCTTCCAGTGAATTTACTGTTTTGGTTGCAGTAAATGGCTGCGGATCAGCTAAATGACATTTTCTATCATAACCAGTAGTTTACCGTAACTACAGTTTTGTAAACAGATGCACAGTTATGACGAGTTATGATGTTATAGGTGACGTTACAACATGACAGCCTGATAAAGTTTCTAACCGACCACTTCGAGAAGCAGTGATGTAAAGCTTCGGCATGTTACGGTGTAAATATCACTATGTATTATATGGTAGACCAGCAGAGGAAGCGCCAGCACCCGAGGACGTAAATGTTACTGAGAAGAAAGTTATTGAAAAAATACCTGTCCAGGTGGACTTCCAGTCCACATTCAGTCTGAGGCGTCCAGCTGGTCTCTACCTTCAGTACAATCCACCAAGATTTACACGAATTTTATTCCTTCTTTGGTCTCTCCTGCGTTTCAAGCTTCTCTCCTCCTCAGTTTTTATGCTTTCAGTCTGTTTTGCTGCGGTATCACGACTTTCCCTTCAGTAGACGCCATGCAGTTCTGTTCATGCAGAGGAGGGCGCTTCTCATTAGAAAATGCTGTGAGTGGCTGATAGGAAACCGAAACTATGCAGAACGAACCGCATTGGCATGAGGAGAGCGTCACGCCAGCCTTAGAAAGCTAAACTAAAAAGGCCTGGATTCATGCATATACGCAATCAATGAGTGATTTATTTTTTATGAAATTACCTCTTTTAACACATACCGTGTAGAAAGCATTTCTCTGAAAGAGATTAAAATAAAATCAGGTACAGGGCTTTTAAGACCATATATAAAAAAGCAACTGTTTATCAGGTTTACTTTGGTTAATAAATTCATGTATGAGTGTCGCACAAATTCATGTTATAACTGTTTTCCACATTACAAACAGTATTTCGGGTTTGGAAAACACTGACTCAGATGCTGTAATAACAATACATCAAAATATCCTTTTCCTCTGACACCCTTTACAAACTTGCTTGACTTAACAATATCTTGAAAGACTGTCTCTCTCCATTGTACACCAACTGTGCATTGTCTGCACAGCAGCAATCACAACCAAGTGCAAAATGTAAGACACAATTTTAGGAAGGTGAAAGATGATTACACATCCAACACTGAACTGTGTTCTGCAAAGCTTAATCTTTATCTGCATGATTAATTTAAATACTCTCTTTTCTCTTAAAAGGAAACTCCCACAAATGTATATAAAAAAATGGCCACGTCCAAAGATCAGCATCTGGAAATCTTTGAGGCACTAATTTGTCTGTGAACACTCTTTGAAAATACTAACAAATAAAAGTTTTGACAAATTATTGCCAAAACAAGGTTTGCAACCAGCATAAAAAATAGAGGAAATCTGGGTCTTGCTATCATTATTCCTCCTTTTCATAATTAATTTAAACTTTTTTTCCTTCATCTACCATTCTCCTCCTCCAATAAATGTCATAAAAATAAAGAAAACAGGAAAACAACAACAATGAACTAGCTGATCAAACATGATCAAAGTCTTTAAAAAGCCCTGGAGAACACCTGCCAGTCTTTGTGAACTTCAGAGAAAACCCTGTTGCGTGATTTACTCTTGCAGTTAAAAGAGCTCTTCAAGAGTCCAGTGAAAAAAAATACCTCATGCAGCGAGCAGGAGATGGACCTTAGAGTGAGACGTCCCTAAACAGAAAGACAGGCAGATGGGATTCAGAACACTACATCACAGCTCAAAGCAAAAATGGAAAGTGGACAGGTGTGAGAAATATACAACAGGTAGTACGTTCAGAAGTTGTGCAATGTTCTCAAATCAAAAGATACCATGCACTCATATAGCTATGTCACTTAAATACCCCCAAATGTAATTTTTCTTTCAGTTTCATTTTTAAAGAGGTCACCCTTAATGAGTGGTTTCTTTAAACAAGCCCTTGTGCTGAGCAAAGAACTGTTTCACATCAAGACACCAACCGCAAACTTTTTAATGCAAGTAAGAGTGGAACAATTGGGAAACAGGATGTGCTGCCAAATCTGCTTATGTAAGACTGCAACAGTTCGTTCACTCCATTTGAGTAAAGTAAATCTCTTTGATTGTGACAGTACTTGAATGTGCAAGTTCTCTCCCATGACATGGAACAGGTTGGCCCCCATTTACAGCTTTTATGTGTCAGTGCAAAAGTGTGTTTGTGCTCAAGAAAAACGACTCCTATTTGTTTATGATCTTGCGCAAGTCCCACAACACGCGTTCATTTTTCATCCAAACTCACAAGTCTGATAAAGAAGACCAGAGAAGTGAAGAGAAAGCAGATCATGTGTGAGTGTGAGCAGGCTGATGAGCTGTTGTGGGGACCTGAAAACCTCTGATGTTAAATTTCACTCCAAGCTGAGAGAACCTTACTCAAATACTTTCCTTTTTACTCTTTTACTGTGTGCTTGTTTTATCATTCCCTTTTCAACACATGCACACATTTGGTAAAAGCCTTTGTGGGCTGTGAGAGAAGTCAATATGTCCTTTCAGCTGTTAACTGATTATGCCATGTGTCTGTCTGCTCCCGTCTGTTTCCATGGCTTCATGACAGTTTGCACAGAAACAAAATGATAAACTCACATAGATTTCAAAAGTTTCTGTACAAAGCACTTCATTGTTAATAACTTGTTAGTGTATTCACCCTTAAGAACATGGTAATGATATCGCCCATAACAATACATGAAGGAGGATTTATACTTAGATGCAGTAAATCACAGGCATAAAATACATCTATTTTCCTTGAACTGCTCTTTTCTGTTCCTCACAGATTTTCATGATAAAGTGTGCTGTCAGCAGGTGGTCTGCTTTCACACAGTTGAGTGAGATGATATGTCTCCAATAACAAAAAAAAAAAAAAAAAAAAAAACGAGGAAGAATGGAAAACACAAAACCAACAACTCATTCACATTATTCATGTTGCTCTGAGATTCAGACAGAAATGTAGCACACTCCTCAGTCTGTGTCAATAGAAGCCTTTTTAAAAAAAATGAAATCCCTGAGTGAAGGGTTTTGTGGAACTGCATTAAGTAAAGTTTAGCATGTCTTTGAAAAAAAAAGAAAATCATATAAAAAAAGTATTTAAGTTTTTAATGCACATGCCAGTACTTAAAGAGTACTGGCATGATTTTTCATACACAAACACTGCAAAAGTTCTCAATTACGAGGATCATATTCACACATGCGCTCTGTTTGCTCAGAAGGATGAAAGTCAAACATCTGAAGACAGACTCACATCTGTATTCTGTTAAATACTTCAGTAATTAATGCCCTAAAATACAACTGTGAAAATGTGCATGTGCACATTCAAAACACATTGAAAATTCTTCACAGGCGTGTAGAAAGGCGATAATTAAAAAAAAAAAATCACTTAAACTGTGAGAAAACTTTGGTTATTTCCAACCACAAGCTGGGATGTGTGTTTGTTTCAAAGTAACTGAACACTTAAAATTCACGAATTCGCTCCAATTTCAAGCTTTAAGGCAAAAAAACATTTTTTTCATCACCTAGTCAATTTTGAGATTTTCGTTTTTTCCCCCTCCATCAACATGTTTTCTTTCAGACTAGAGTAAAAAAACTAAACGTCCAAAATAAACATTTTAGGGGTTTATTTCATGATACTTTGTCTGATGCGCACCCAAATCCCACCAAAATGCAGCTAAAGTTGCCGTTTTCTCAAAATGAGTTTTTTCTCTTACTCTGGGTAATAAAATCTCAACTTCAGGAGCACTTACAGAAACCAAACTTTCAAGTTTTGCTCCTGACTGTATTCATAAAGTTTTTACAGAAAGATTTTTTGATATCTCATTCACAGCCTGATTTATAGAACATTTCTTCCCAAAAATATGCCAAAAAATGAGTTTTTTTTCTGGCTGTTGACAGTATAGGCTATTCTAAATTGTGAAATGATAACTAGAGATATCCAAAATCCCCCCTGTAAAAACTTTTGTCTTCAATATGTGAACAAAATTAAAAAGAAACTTTGAACATGGTTTATTCCAGTGTCTATTTTTTTTTTTTTATAAAATAAAAAACTTGCAATACAAAAAATGATAGCCATAATGTGAGGAATAAACCAGGAAAGTTTCATGGTGATACCAGTTAGTTAATTTTTTTTTTTACCCTATTTTCCTGTAGTGTCTCGCCTTACGTTCATTTGTAGAAGACAAGTGCTAACTAAAACCAAAACGCCACCCAGAAATGCCTCGTGTTCTCAGCAAGAACCTGAAGAAAAACTTGTGATTAGCTCTAGTGGTAAATGTTTCTCAGCATCAGCAAAATCCAATACAGGTCTTCTTGAATGTGTTTGTGCCATGTTACACACTTTACAGAGTTTTCTAGCTCATCATCATCACTGAAACATTTTGCATATAAAAGAAAAAGTGCGCGTGCTTGCTGAAGCGCGTGTGTACAGAGCTGTGGTCATGATATTTTGACGCTCCGCTGTGAGAGATTTGGACTAATAGCTATTTAAGTTTGAAAGGACCGGAAACAAGGAAAGGTTCTTACAAAATAAAAACAGGAGAATCGTTCTTCCAACAGATGTACAGGTAGCTACTTGCCACTAACGGGATTCAAAACCAAGGCGTGCTGATTAACTTCGTCTATTTTTACGTGATTATTGTGCATTATTTTAACGAATGTGCTTTTGTAGCTTTTATTTTTGAGTATCGGAAGTGATCTCCTCAATCCTGCATCTTGACGTTGGTGACTAATTTAACACGCCGCCAGAGTCCCGTCTGTCACAGCTCCTCTGGACTTCAGTCTTGGCAGACTTGCGGAGATTTGAACCCAAAATGGATGTGAAACTGCTCGCAGTCGTGGCTGCATTGACGATGGTGATATATGCGCCTTCTTCACAAGGTACGGGATTATTTTCTGGCTTGTGGTTAAGTTCTGTTAAGACTTTTCCCAGCGCAGGATGTGAAATGATGCAGATTATTTAAACTATTTTGTCTGTAATTTGTCGCAATGTTTCATTTGAAGTTATCGTTGTATTATTGGAAGTAAGGGATATTGAATCGTAAGAAAATGAACAATCAGAAGCCCAAGTCTGTTTTCACAACTTTTTTTTTACAACAAAAAAGACTGTTGACCCTGATCCAACTCGCACTGACATCAGTAATGAGAATTAAAATACGACGATTTTTCAAAATAGACTTAGATTTTTATCTTTATTTTACCCTTACTGAAAACTTTTTTGTTAATAAATAATTGGCGATTTACCTGGAATCACTTCCATTGACGCGCATTTTACGCGCAGACGTGGCGTAAATTAAACATTTTTAAAATGTTCTAGTGGAAGGCAAAAATGTGTATTTCATAGGCCTATGCATGTATGAGCTTGTATTTGAGACCAGGAAAGGAACTTTTTCCTCATGCGTAAACCATCAACATGCTGCACATGTGGCCCTTATAGAAGAAATGCACCGTTAGATCAGTGATAAACATTTGTCCTGCCCTTTGTTTTCCTTTAATTGCGCGCAAGTGAGGCATTACAAGGTTTGAGCTTATCTTGGTGTCGCCCGCCGCCCAACTAGCGGCTGTTTTGCCCTTTATCATGTTAACAGCAAACCTTTAGATCAGGTGTAAAAAAGAATTTGCATTGGGGATTAATCCCTCGAGGAACGTCAAACCATATGTTTTGTTACCTACGGTTTACCATCAGGATGACTGCAAAACTGACAACAGAAAAAAAAAACCCAAAAAAAAACCAACTTCTTGTATTTAATAAAAGGCGTTTGTCATAACAACCACCGAAATGATGTCAAGAAGGTCTTTCATTTTTAACAGTTTTGCCTGCTCATACATGAAAATTTGTCATAAAAGTTTTTTTTTTTTTTTTTTTTAGAGAGCAATAACTTGGATTGTTTTTCCATTTTAACTAAACGTACACATCTCTGTACACAAACCAAAGTTGTAATGGAAAGTTTATACATTCATTATTGAGTATAAATACGACTATATACAGATGACGGTATGACTGAAAGACTTTACTCTTTGGAAGTGTAGGCTACAAGTTCCGATATCACTCTCATCTGAGGAAAAAAAAAAAGAAAGAGGCCTCATGTTCCAAACCCAGACAGTACAGCATGGCCTGTTGATTTTTCTGTTTGGAAAGGTCTAGATTCATGCTTCATCTTGCTGATCTGTCAAAGAGAATATTGTAAATCATTTAATTTGATTGATGGATGACCTTAAGCAAACAAAGATTAAGCATTGATGAAATTCATGACAGTTGAATAGATAAATGTTATCCCCATTTCCAGAGGGGACCATTAATTTAATCTAACAAGTCTTACTGTTTGTCGTGAACGTGCCTTGCTTTGAATATTGTTTTATGTAACAGCGACTTCTCCTGTTTGCTTCAGCAAAGCCCATCAGTCTTATGGAGCGATGTTCTTGTCGTTCAACTGTCAACAACATCCCACGAGGCCTAATCCAAGAGCTCAGGATCATTCAAACGCCTAACTGCCCCTTTCAAGTGATGTAAGTGTTTTTTCTTTAAAGATTATCTATCTATCTATCTATCTATCTATCTATCTATCTATCTATCTATCTATCTATCTATCTATCTATCTATCTATCTATCTATCTATCTATCTATCTATCTATCTATCTATCTATCTATCTATCTATCTATCTATCTATCTATCTATCTATCTATCTATCTATGTTTGTGTGTGTGTGTGTGTGTGATATTGAAGATGGAGACATGTTTTCTTTCTCAGTCCTAAAATCACGGTTTCCTACCCATTAGACATTTCTCACCATCAATCTCTGGGAGGTGACAGGCCACAGAAAAGAGCTGCACATGCATACGTACACACACGCCCCTCTGTCACTCGCTTGCACATACACAGAAAGTAAGATGTTTTTACCACTTGCCAAATTGACGCATCCACAGGAAGTGGTCCATTTGAGTAATAATGAATGTGAAATGGAGAGAGAAAGATGATGCAGGTTTGTTTAAAACTGGGAACAATAATGTCGGGTTTTGTAAATGTTTTTCTATATTTTGTTTAAATTTGTTTTCCTTTTCATAAGATGCTCACAGCTTTTAATTTTGATTCCTTTCATTATAACAGTTTGTGCTTATTTACTGATGATGATGTGCAGAAGCACAAACACAGTATGGTTTGGTCACAAAGGGAGAACAGCATCAATAGTTCCCTGTGAAGAGTAGTGTATAAAACTGGCAAATCTTTGGATCACAACAGGAAACCTTTTACTCTCCCACTCAGAAGCATAACAAGTTTTGACCTATTCTTTAAATAACTCCAAAATATGATGAATTTTGAAGTGAATTATTGCTCTACATTAAAGTATTTATTCATCGGTGTATCCCACTATTTATTTCACATTAATAATTTTGGTCAATTTAGTGTTAAATATTCAAATTTAGGGTAACATCTTCAAGAACTGTTGTCAAAGATTGATTGGTCACTCAAAAACTACCGTGATAAGTTTCTTTAAATGTGCCAAACTAACAGCACAGTGCTAATTTAGCCTATTTGATAAGTGTCAGGACACCCAGTGACGCTGATTTCTCTTAGTTAACTCTTTTATCTTTAGCTTAAGTTCATATTGAAATCTTTTCTTTTTCCAATCAGTGCCAAGCTGAAGTCAAACAAAGAGGTGTGTGTGAACCCAGAGAGCCGGTGGGTGAGGCAGTTCGTGAAGAACGTTATCAACAAGTAAGTTCTGACAAGACATATATGATTCTCTTGACTGTTGTCAGGCCTAAACCTACAAAGACAGTTTGAAGTGCCGTAGAATCCACTTTGTGGAAATTTAAAGAACAGGACGCACCAATGCAAAAGAACAAATGCACATTTGGACATCTCCCAACAACCATCTGTGGGAGAGACAAATCTCAATTGCCCAATTCGTGCTGGAGCCAAAACTCTAAACATGCGGCTACATGACCAAGTGGGAGTAGGGACTAATTCCACTTGAACACTCAAACTGTGGATTTGATGTGGGATGATGCACCAAATTTAAAACCAGATTTAATGTGATCTCACTAAACTATTGCTGTGGGTAAAGTTCTTTCCATCACTGTTCATACAAAAACATGTCTGCACGTACAGTTTGATATAATACGCAGTTGTCGTATGCTTTCATACTGTGTAGAGATTTTAATGTTGAACAACAAAAAAAGTTTTTTTCACTGTTTACAGAGAAAAACAACAATTTGATAAGTTTATTTTTTTAGTCACTTGATTAAACAATAGTGCAACTTGCCGTTCTATGTTTGTTTGTCTAAGAGCGAGAGGTCAAAAAACAATTTTTAAGGAATGAAACAAAGAGCGTGGTTGTGGCAGCAGATCAAAAACCTTTAAAATGCAGGAAATGGAAAAAAAAACCCACTCCTACATCAATTCAGCTTTCGTTAAATGCAATACTCACTTGCTGATCCACCCAGCCAGTGAATACTGGTCCTGCCGTGGTGTTGCAGTCAGACTGTCTGTCTCAAGGAGGGTTGTGGAGACCTTGACCTGCTGAGGTGAGAACAGGCCTCAGCATAACAAAACAGCCCATGCAGGGAGAAGATGGTGCTCATTTACAATGGGTCTAGACCTAATGTGTTTCCAATTACATGCATGGTCAACAAGGAGACAAAAGGATAAACTTATTTACAATGTGCAGAAATGCACACAGTCGTAACTCCTGCTTTGTGCTGCAATTTCATCCAGTAAACAAAACTGTGATTTCCTTTTTATAGCAGTTTAAATGTGACAGATTATTATTCCAAAGTCAATAAATAAACAGCCCACCCATGTTCACGTGTTTATGCTGTTACATACAATTTATACAGAGGTATGTGTACATCACTCTGATAATTTATATGGTAAAAGTGCATTGTTGAACATGCAATTCATCAACTCTGAATGCAACATTTCTACGAAAAACTGATGAAAAATGAAACATTTAATGAGGTAGTTCATTTCTTGATTATGAGTTAACATTTTTTTTTGGCCCTGTAAATGTGAAGCAGCTGTTTTTATTTGACAAGCTTGAACAAGGTGTTTTCTGAATGTTGAACAAATCAAATTTGCCTTTTTCTACAGGAGGAAAATGCAAAAAGCGCAACTAAAAAGCCTGCAGAAGTCCACCTAAGCCATCATGGAAGACTTGGACCATCAACACTGATATGTAACCCAAAATCATCTGGTATGTTGATCAGCACTTATCCCCGCTGTTCTGCTGCAGCCTTTTACATGGAATGAACCAACAACTCTTCACCATGAGCACCAGCCCAACCCAACTCTTCTGCCACCATCCTCACCATCATCACTCCTACCACTTAGAACGAATATTATTACTGCAAAGTGACATTATATCTGTGAGTGTGTGTTTTTCTAACTGCTTTGTATATACTTTTTCTTTTGTTAATGGACTTTTACAGTGAAGAGATTTTCTTTGGGAGGTAGAGTTATCCCTCTGGCTTTTCAGTCATTTAAGAAAAAGCATAAAATCTGGGGTCAAATTGTCTAAAGTGAAGTGCACTGTATGTCCATAACAAGCATGACACAGCAATCTTTTTTTAACTAGCAGATTCTGGGCTGCTTAGCCTGGAAATTATATCTAATTCTTAACATGGGATCTGCTTATCCTCACTGTCTCAATCTTCAAATACAATATTATAAACAATGAGCGATTTCTTTTTCCAAGAACAAGTAAGTTCAAGTTAATTGGTACCAAAGAATTTCAGTTGGTGCCAGCTACCCCAGACTGAACATAAGACGTACACAACATCCTAATAAAAATGGCAATTACAATGTTTTGTGATGGAAATTAGGATGCCAACAAAGCCTGAGCATTTCCTGAGCTGAGCTGTGGCTGTGATTGCACGACCCGACTTAATGATGTGTGCTTTTTCATTCATTGCAAAAAGCCCAACATCTGGTTCCCAAAAAGTTTTAATTGAGCAGCCAATAAGTCGAAATTTACTGGAATCATTCATCAGTGTACAAGAAGGGGACAATAGATTGTGACGCTCACCAGCAACAGCTGGTGGTCTTTGTGTTGGTTCCACTTGTAGGTATGCACTTTTTAAAAAAACAAAAAAGAAAAAAAAAAGGTGCAACAATTTTTATAACAGTTTTCACATCAGTAGTTACACTTGTTATAGAAAAGAAATTAGTGCCAATACTGACAATTAATCAATGTAGATGGATGTGACTACCTAAAACTGTCATGCAGATAGTAAAGCACTTTATATCTGATGTGTTCATGTGCTAACAGCAAGCTAGTCACTAACTCTGGTCTTCAACTTGTGTCTTTTGTTGTATTTTTTGTGTTTCTTTATCATTCTGTTATCATTTCATTCTTACCTTTTGATCACTGAATGTGTAGCTGCATGTAACTGTTTAAATCTGGGAGATACATACATCTATTCATTCATATCTCCCTGTCATTATGTAATATTAATGTTATACAAATGTTTTATTTTTGTACTCTTTGGCATTTATATATTAAATCCAAACATTTATATGAAGGAACTATACTTTCGCAACTGAGCCATCAAGCATTTTATTGTGAAGCTTGTATACAGCTGTTGAGTAAAAGAAAAAAAGGAAATCTTTAAAATCCTAGCAGTTTTAATGTGTGCTTTCCTGTACATATTATGAACCCTTTTTTCATACATAATCACACACATGCTACTTTTCTGAGTAACTTTTTATATTGAGTGTAAAGGATGCTATGCCATGCCCAACATGCAGCTGCTGTAATCTTACTGTACCAGTGGGTCAGAGGGTAAATGTAAGCCTTTCATGTGAGAACATGTGTTTGGCTTTACTCACAAGGGCAAATTAAAGGCAAGGACAATAATCCTGCCTGCTATTTAACTATTAACTCAACAAGCAGCCATTAGGAAAGCATTAAGGCTAAAAGGGATGAACTTTTAACTTCCCTCTGAGGGCACCAAGTGAAGCGAAGCGCCATGGTGATGTGTGTGGTGTGCTGATTGAAACATCATGGAGAGATAAACGGCAGTTCATTTTGCAACTGATTAGCTTTGAAATCAAGTTTAAGCCACACCCAGTAGGACAGTAGCTGCAGTGTTACAGTCAGGAACGGAAAATAATAAGATGTAATCACTGCTTTAAGTGACTGTGATAACTGGTTTCACCACAGAATTCTGCAGGTAGAAATAATGATGTGATGATTAGGCAGCTTATACACATATGAGGCATTGTTTTACATTTGTATGCTATAAGTACAGTATGACCATTTAAAGATATTTGTTCACTGACTACAATTAAATGTTTTAAGACAAAGATCTCAGTTGCCTTTTGTCATTAGCTTCATTTATCTATCTTGGTTTATCCTAAGCGAAAAGTGAAATAGTGAAATATTGTCTAATGAAAAACAGTTCTTTGAAAAAGTTCATAATAACTCATTGTTTTCTTAGGGCTGACTCCAACACCCACCAGTTAAACTATGCAGGTGCTGTGATTGGTGCCATGAAGCCTGGGGTATTGTAGAAAAAAGACATAAAAAGGTTTGAAATATTTTATGTGCACATACGCTTGCAAATGGAGAATTTATAAAAGGATGGAAACAAAAAAAAAGAATCACGCAGTGCTTGTAAAGTTAGCTCATTCATATAAAATGTGTCTGTGAGACAAAACAGCTAAAAAACATTTAAGGAGCTTTATAACGCAAAGTCCTCATTAAACAAGTGGCTATGGAAAGTAAATGAGATGTGTTAAAGTACTTATGCATCTGCACATCAAGTTTACTGAAGTGGAACAGAACAACATGATTATATGAATAACTGACAGATAAACATCACTGATCCCTCTTAGTGCCATGTTGGTACTTGAGCTCTACTGGGCAGCAAGCCCAAATAAACATGCTGCAGATCTGCACACCCATATATGTGTTTCACATATTTATCACCAAACGTGACACAAGCGCATACTGCAGAAATAAACAGATGTGACTTGTCCCTAAAAAGAGCGACTGTACAAATGTAGAACTCAGTTTGAGAGTGCATGAAAGGCTCTGCTTTATCAACTTGAAATATCTCTTTGAACACATATTTGGGTGCAGAACCTGCAGGCAGTGGATTTGATTTAAATTCTTGAAGTTGACCCATTTACATTTGCTGTTCAAGCATTATGTGTGGGCTCCTGTTGCCTGCAGGAAAGCATAATAGAAAATTGTGTCATCGTGTTTAGCAAACACAATGGTAAAAGCAATCTTAAAATCACTGGCTATCTTTTCACAACAACCAAGGGCATTTTTGGATTTTTAAAATGTTTTTAAATATACACTCTCAGAAAATTAAGACTATTTCTTTAGGGGTAAAAGGATGGTACTTCCAGAAGTGGGCACTCAATTGTACTCTTGTAGTTTGTAACTTTTAAAGACCAGTATCATACCTCTGTCTTGTACCCTAACTTAACAACATTGGCCTTCATGGGTGTGGCAGGGCGAAGGAGGGCCTGGGCATGGTTTGAACCCCCAACCTCGTGTGTAAGAGCCATGTGCACTGACCATTTGACTAAAGGGACATCCCTGTGGCCAAGTAGTCAGGGCACATGATCAGTTGGAGGTGTCGTGACACAGAACCTTTGAGTGTACCACCCCAATAACAATCCTTTGAGCCCCTAAAAGTACAATTAAGTACTTTATTTTCTGAGAGTTTCTCTGTAGTCTTGGCTTCTCTATCCATTATCCAGGCCTCACAGAAAGTCTGTATAGCATAAACTGTGAGCATTGGCAACTGTGTTGCTACCAGAGGCCAAGTCATCAGAAAATAGGCAAACAGGTTCCCAGTTGACAAAATAGTAACATTTGGGAAAATATTCTGAGAAACAAAAAAACCAGACAGGCACTCATCACCTTGGTATGAGCCAGCACTTCCTTGGTTTGCTTAACGGCCGAGGAATGTACAAGACAAGAGAAGACATATGAAATTCATATTCGGCATAGTCTTCAAAACTCTGTTGGGGTTTGGAGTTCCACCACAATGTCAGAGGAAAAACTGACACCTTGACAGATGAATAAAGATTTGTCATGTGATATTAAAGGAGTGACACTGAAATAAAGGAAGTGCCGAGTGTCTGTACTCGTTTAACTTTCGGTACATGTTCCCTCCATTTTTAGCAGTAAAGGCTCCCAGATGTGCAGCCAATGAAATTCCACTTAGTGGTTATTCATCATGAATATAGCACATGAACATAAAAAATATCAGTGTATATGTGTGTGTGCAAGTGTGTGAGGGGTTACAAAAAGTCACCTCAATGTCTAACGGAACATGGATCTCCTTGTTCATACCTGTTTTTAATAAAGTACACATGTAAATCAATAGATGTGTGTATTTGAATCAGTGTGTCTGAATATATCTGAGCAAGAAGTCACTGCATAATTTTTACCTCCAGACAGCAGCCTTATTTAACTCTATTTCTGATGGTTGCAGCCAGTTATTTCAACACTCTAGCTATCAAGGGATGACAGCTCATTGTTTGATGTATTTCAAACACTGAATCTGCATCTTCTTTATGGTTTTGTAAAACGAAGGTAAATTGCTGCTTCACAGCTACAGATCTGGGCATGAAAAAGTTCCTCCTTTTTCTGCCAGAAGTGGTGCAGCAATAGTGCACTATTACTGCACTATCACTGGCTGAACGATTTGTCCTGTGACTACGTCATCACGCACGGTGTCCAAACTTGGTGTGTGGAAACGTCCTTGTTCCGGGCATTCATTTGTGCTCTGAAATCATTTCCCCTGGGCACACAGGCGTTTCTCTGTGCGATTGAATTAGCAGACAAGTGGCTGGTAAGTGGCTGGCAGTCGGCTGAAAGGGGAACTTTTTCATGCCCAGATCTGTATACTGTCAGGTCATTATTGAGCAGCTGTGGCCTTGAACTTGTGAATTGTTCATAAAAATTAGGATGTGGGTGCATTCAGATCTGCTGTTCTTTTAAAAATTCATGCACACTAAAGGTCTGACTGTGAAAATATTAATTGGTTTTCCATCTTTTAGACATTTTTGCTCTTGAAAAAAATATCCCTGCTAAATGATGTATGAAAATGAGCGCATCTATGGAATAATCCAGGTTGTCGACAACATCTGTCCATCCTTGGTGTGCTAAACATTTTCTTATGGAAAGAATAAAAATGTTTGCATTTATGTTTGACCTCCCAAAGGGGATCTTTCACCCTTGCTCCAATTAGCTCAGAGCACAAGGTCAGCTACTGAGGGGTAAACACTTGGCTGTCATGTGGGATTGATCTTTGTTTTGTTTTTTTTTTCTACCTCAAATGTTGTCTTCTAAATTCCTTTGAACTCTGCTTATGATTGTGAAAGAGTATTAAAAACAGAAATGGTGAAAAAGTCATGCTAGAGTGCTGGAGATACTTTAGAGATAAGAAAACTATTCATTTGACAGTTGGTCTGAGGGTAATGTACATTATTTCAAGTATTGATTTCATTTAAAGTAAATAAACATACCATGCCACTTATAAACATTTAAAATGAGTGATTTTTGTTCAATGAGCTGTGTGTCAACAAACTGCATTATGTATTTACACAGCCCACAACGTCTAATTTCTCATCAGAGTAGAAAAGCAGATGCTCCCCATCCCTCAGCGGTGCAGCCAACATATTTATCCTGTGATATTTGCACATATTTGATTTTCCTAACAGTACTTTTGTTCTCTGAAAAGTTGTTGAGTATGTTTGGGAGATGTGTTACCACAGTTCCTGCTCTCTCTCAACATTATGCTCCTTCCGTCTGTTGTTATTTACCCCCCTGCCCCAGACCAGGCCACTGTCCTGGGGCACTTTGTGCACCAAGCTCATGCTCCCAAAAGGAAACATTAGAAGAACTGTAGCTGTTCTAGTATCAGATGACTTGTTGCACATTACCACGGGTCAAGTAATGATTTATAAATGACCTGTTGATTGTGTGAAGGGGGCTGCTGACTGTTGTGAAATGCACAAGCATTGCCAGTGACCTTGCAGAACATTAATCATAATTATGACAAAATTACTCAGCTGAACGTCCTCAAGGAGTGAGCAACAACGGATGTTAAAAGTGACCAACATGCAGCTTGTAACAGCAGCGTCATGCATGCGTCTGTTTGCGAATGAATGGGGGGCTAATGTAGGGGCCCCTATGAGCAGTTAAAATGTCCCTCCTGCAGTCTGTCCACCTTTCATGTGCTAATATTACCAAGGTTATGAGTGCCAACACCATCCATCTCCACACAGATGTTTGCTTGATCATGGGGCCTTCCCCTCCACATAATAACACCAGCTATGGATCAAACTCCCTTTATTGTGAGTCTGTTTTCAAACCCTGGCGAAACATGGCAAACATTGAGTGTTAGGTATAGATGAAACACAAAAGAGTCACACACTCAGGGGACGGTAGGAGGCCTCTGTCTGTGAGGCCCAGAGAAGCTGACACACTACCAACTTTAAAGTTCACCCACATATCACACACTGTGTTCCCCTTCATCTCCATTCCTTTCAGGATTATCACCCACATCATCATTGGCGGATTTGTCCATGAATGGTGTGTTGAATGTTTGCCAGTATGAAGCTTTGGGTGCCATGTGACACCCAAACAGAGCGAACTTGAAGATCATAAAAGATGTGACTAACCAGAAGAAAAAGAAACAATTAGACTATTATCTTGAGATCAAGCCCATATACCATAGTTGTCTCATCTCCAGTGTCACAGATTTTTTTCGTTTTTTTTCTTTAACCATGAGGGTGATTATTATAGAGACCCTTCTGTTAGTCTGCAGTGATTCAGTGGCTGAACATGCTGTACATACATGAAAGACAGGGAGGTCTGAAGCCTAATACCATCAAGCAACACTGTTTCCCGTCAGACAATTTAATTTAGTTGAAACAAAGTGAACAAACATCAGTTTTACCCACAATCTGAATTACATTTTTGTGTAACTGATATCCCAGGAATATTAAGGATTGTCTTTATTTCATTAGGTAGTTAGTTGTGTTGCTTTGGGCTGCTTTTATATTTGACAGGAGCTGTTTTTTAAAAAAAAAAAAAAAAAAACATAAATGTGAAAATTATACTTTCCAAGAAAAATGATGAACATATTTAACTTGAGACCTTGTGCTGACTACTTTAAAGAAAGGCTTATTTTATTTAGGAGATCTTATAGTGTTGACTTTTCATTCAGCACCACCACAGGTTCAAATCTCAATTTGTCCACTGCTTTGGTTTATTTTTAGTGCAGTGCTCGGGTGCTGAGTTAACTCCCAGCACATCAGTGTTGTCAGTTTTTAAAGTTAAGGGCCAAAAAAAAAAAAAAAAAGATTTTTTTTTCTTTTCGCTGAGGGACACATTGTTAAGCAGCATTTGGCAGTTCAGGCAGTTCCTGTATGATCATGGAGAGTGTGAATACTTTTGTTTTCTTTCTAATAGACAATCAATCTTGAATCAGTTTTCATAATACAGATTGTCCAAAACAACATCAAAACCAAATGTTTATAGGGGGAAAAAAAGAGTCTGGAATAATATTACCATTCATTCATGTCTTTGGCCTTGCTGGTCCTTTGCTGTAGCTGAGCCAACTTGAGAAATCCTTTGCCTTTTTGTTGAAGTGCAACATCCAAACCAAACATAACCTCACATTTCAACGATCTCAGCTCCAACTTCACCTCTTCTCTTTCACAACCTGCTGTCAACTGGCCTAAGTTTAGGTTGCACATCAAGCAAGGGAAATGAAACTCAGAAGCCTCAGTATTGATTATGAAGAAATATTAAAAATCATCTACCATGTAGTCTTCTTGGCTAATTTATTTCAATCTATCTCGCTAATTTAACAAAGGTTTCCTGGAAATGTGTCTATTGCTATAAAAGAACCCAACCTCATAGACAAACAAGTTGTCTGTTGTAGTTTACATAAAACACATCAAAGAACATAGAACAAAGGCCTTGAAATACCCAGACTGAAGAGAATTCTTTATCAATCTGTTATGAATTGTACAATAAATAAAGGACATACTGTAAGACAACTGTTTATGCTGGTCACACTATAGAAGAATGAAGTCTGACTACTGCTTGCTAATGATGGGAACAATTTTACGGGTAAAATTATTTATAGATTGTGTTCCATTAATAAACCTAAAAAGAAAACCCCAAAAAAACAACCCTCATAAGGGTATCTTACTTCATGTTTTTCTAACAAGTCCAGGTTGTACAGTTCATAAAATTTGTGTCCAAGAAGAGTTAAATCTTGGACACAAATTTAAACTTTAGTATTACAACACTGTTGTGCAAGCCAAATAAAAAAGTGGGACATGACAAAGACGGATCTGGCACAACTCTGGAAGAAACTGTGGAAGATTTTCCCCACTTTGGCCTCTTTTTAAATTCTTGCAAATCAGGATACACTGGTCCAAAGTTTGAATGGTTCAGACCTTAAATATACAGAATAACTACGCTTCCTCAGAAATAAATGTTTCCATTTATTTTTCCATGTTTAAAGTCTGTGTTTTCTGGCACAAAGACCAAACAAAACCACAAATGCAATGGTAAAAAGGTAAGACACAAATGGAAAGATAAAATGCAATCTGTAACATCAAACAGCTGCAAGCTGAGCTATGTTTACAAGGTACAGACGTTAGACACAGCTGCAAAACTCTGCTTTGTAAGATTAATAATCCTTTAAGCGACTATACCAGCCATGTATTATAGTATGTCCAAACTGCATCAATTTGCAATAGTTATTGGTCCTGTAGCCATGTCACTATTTACAGTACATGTGGTTTGAATGCATAAAAAAGTGTTAAAAGCTTAACATAAATGTGTATTTGTGACAGGTCTAGACATGTTTAAACAATTGATTTAAACATACCTTCTAAGCATAATATTATCCTGAAGCTTAAATTATGAAATTAAGTTAAATTATTTTTTCTGAGCATGTTGAAAAGAATCTAAAAAAAGAAAAGCTGCAGATTTCAGCAGCTTATTTGAAGGTCATTCTCATGCTGGTATCACATAACCCTAATAGATTTATCCACTATACTGTTGTTATACTTTAGTCGCTATCCGTTCAGGCAGACACAATAAACACCCACACAGTGTTCATTGTGTTTCACCAAGTGGACATTTAAAGAAAGCTGGTGCAGCAGCCAACATATGAATCCTCAAATCTGTGGGTAAGTGAGTCTCCCCACTACCAGAAGCAAGAAGCTGGACTGAAAGCTGCTTTTTTTCAGACTTCGTCACAGGCAAACTAATTGTGCTGTCCTTGTACTTGCTTTCATGAACCACAGCTGGAGAAGTTACAGTTGGTTAATTTTTTTTAAATGATAAGAGCATGCAGTATCAGCTGAGGATTCAGTCACAAGAGCAGGAAAATAAAGTTAAAAGAGGAGCTCATTCCTGCTGTCTGGATAAATGAAGATGTTTTTCAACATATTTTCTGTGACAGACATATCTACATAAATACTTTATGCCATAAGATATTCTATATTCCGTGGTGCATGAAATACAGAAATGCATTGAAAAAATTATCAATATTTTACAGACTGTCCAAAACATCCAAATTTGTGCTTTCAAAAGATTCCATGATTAAAGACCTCATACTGCAATAAGAAAAAAAAATCCTGCCTACTATTGCTAAAGAGCTCTTTAGCTTCTCACAAGTTAAGCAAAATCGTGCACTCTCGTCTATAAATCTGTTATCCAGCAGTCTGTTAGCTTGCCTTTGGATAAAGACGGGAAATATTAAGTAGCAAGCCAAGTTCAGTTTAACCAAAAGGCCAAATAAAAGGGTATTCATAGCCAAATCAAATACTCAAAAAGAAAGCAGAAGAGGTTTTCTAATAAATTTTGTTGTGATGTGAAACAGAAAATGGCTTTGAGTACCCCCACCACCACCACCACCAAAAAAAAGAAAAAGAAAAAAAAGAAAGAAATAGAATACAATTAAAAAAAGAAAAATCATATTTCTTGTTGAACTCAAACTGCAGCTCTCATTTCTTTTATGAGAACAACATTCTCACTGAATTGTTTGGGTATGTATCAAGCTACCACCAAGCAGCCAGATTTATTCTTTGCAAACTTGCCAACTCTTCAAGGCTGTTCTAACAGAACCAATCAAGTTGACATCAACAACCCCTTCCCCTGACATAAACACACACCCCCACATGCATGGTAATGGTGCCCCTCCCTTCTTCCAAAGAGGTCTGTAATTTTCACAGTTGTGGACAAATCTCTCTGTTCTCTCTTAGCTGTAGGAATTTAATTCACTCCTGTGAAAAGCGCTGCTGTGACATTATTTGCTTTTGATGGTTAGCTCAACACACAACTCATTTTGGCCACCAACCCCCTGCTGAGTTTTTATTACTTGCATCCAACCATCAAGAGGTAATAAGAAAATGACCGTTGTCAACATGTCAGGAATAAAATTTTGAATAGAATAACACTGGCTCAAAAGTGAAAGCTGTGGTTAATATTTGTCAAAACAAAAACTTAATACAAAAAAATCACAGCTGTCAAAAAAGTCTTTTATGTGTTTTATCAGTGACAGACTTTACGGTGCATTTTTGTCTTTATCCATGTTTCATTGCTGCAATGGATATAGCTGTTCCTAATAGATGAGTTTGCTGACAGAGTTGAACAGAGCAACTCATAAAAGCCACATGCTTATCATTTATATCTCTTGGAACATGCTTTAATGACTATGAAAGAAAATTGAACGATCACCCTATTTTTTATTTATTTATTTATTTTGCATGCATGGCTCCATGTTCTCTCTTTTGCCTTTAATTTTAAATCATGCTTCTATTCTTTTGCTCTTTTACTTTTAATGTCTTATTGTCTTTTGCGCTACGCTATGGTGCTTTTAATGTTTTAATAAAGGACTTTGAATTGTCCTGTATGTGAAATGTGCTATACAAACAAACTTGCCTTGTCTTTTGTTGCAGCAGGCTGCCACAGCACTTAGTCTCTCCTTTTCTCAATCACTGCAAGCGGCAATTAAAGAAAGAGATTTTTTTAAAGCATTTCAAAGATTTAGCATTAGAAAAAAATGGAAAGGATTTGAAACAAATGTCAAGGACAATGTCTGTCCGAAAAATATGAAAAACGTTTTTGGTACAGCCTATTCAAAGGTTGACTGCCATTGACTACTTAATTTTGCTAAGTGAGCACACAAGTCAAATATGTGAACAAGTCAGCACAGGCACAAGAAATACTTAATAATCTCATCCTCAACAGAAAGCCTCATGATAACATTTTCATGTTATACATCATGTTCAAACTTCCTCCTTTATGCTTGGTGTAAATGTCATCTTATAGCTGCTGCATCTGCATGCATGAACTGACTGGAACTATTTGGATGAGCATGTTATTTCTATGAGGTCACCAGCACCAATTTTTTCCATTTCTGTACTTTAATCAATACACAGTCTTTCTACTTTTTTAAATGAAGAATTGCAGATAGAACGAAGAATAACTCTTCAAGACAAGCATCCAAGTTGTTTTCCACCATCTTGTTGTCAACTTATTCACCTGATAAATGTTTGCCAAATTTTGAACAGAGGGTTGACTGGATACAGTCTGCCCACACAAATTGTGCAAAAACTATTAATTGGACTGAAGACTCCTGTAAAGCAGGATCAGCAGAATAGAATATACTGCTCTAAGATACGGACAATATAAAGTTATGGCACTTGATTTTGCCTGGCAATGCTGGACATTTTAAGGGATTTTTGAATTTGATAAATCATACCAAATAAATTAAATCAATCATGTGATCAGCTTAAAAAATAAAGGGAGGGAAGAGGAAGAGCAGGAACAATCTGGAAGCATATTGTCTCTATAAGCGCTATTCTACTGTATACGTGCAATGAAACAGCCTAATGTTACTAATGTAAGGTTACTATTTTTGCTCAGGAAAGCTGTATTCAGTTTTTAGGGTGCATTCACAAAGCTTTTTTGATTCAAATCAGAGTCTGTTTGCTCGGAAAGTCCGCTTCGTTTGGGGTAGTTGTGAATGCGCAAACAGACTGATCCAGAACAAACAAGTGGACGCGGTCCGCCTGCAAACGTGGGTCTCGGCCCGTTTCAAGAGGACCGAATACACGAAGTGGACGACAAACTGCTGCTTCCTTCATTTTGTTTAGCATGGCATTGTGGGTAAAACGTTGGGCATTGTGGGTAATTGTTACGACAACAAACACACGTGTGGGACTGCAGTACTTTTAAAAATGGCTCGTGATCAGACATGGAGTGACAAGGAAGTAAAAGCTTTAATCAATATTTGATCTGATGAAAGCATATCCCAGCTCCTCGTAAGTACGCACAAAAATAATGTTTTTTTGTTGAAGTTGTGAGAATTTTCTTTTTCGTTGTACGTCTTGTCCTCACCTATGGTGAATCCGAATGCAGCACCACCTCTGGAGAGATTGGAAACATTATTCAAAAGGTTTGGCTTGTTTGGCTGTGGTGCAACGTGAACGCAATCTCGGTCCAGAAGACCCCCCTGGCCCCCGCCAGAGCTGAGTCCCCAATCGCACCAAGTCTAACCGACTATGCTTTCTTCTTTTTTCTTTTTTTCCTTAAAAAAAAAAGGGGACTATGCTTTCTGAATGCACCCTAAGTCTTCATTTATTTGAGATGTAATATTGTCTGATAATAATATCTAATGATATCTGATTACACTATAATAATTAGGTTTTACTAAGTAAAAGAGAATTCTCAGTGCATGTGGGTCTGCAGTCATCTAAATGAATAAAGAATACCAATTCAAATTCATTTTTAATTATAAAGCAAAGCATTTTCATGCATTACAGCAGCACAACGTGCTTTACATAAAAATAAACAGTTTTTGCATCTTAGAAACACAATCACATAGCCAAGTTTATTGTACGCACATGCGCACTCCTTATCATACTCTCTCTCAATTTTAAACTAAACATATAAGCCCCACCCTTCAACCCCACATTAAAACAAAATGTCTAAAACTGCCACTCTAAAATCAACAGTATAAATTAACATATTGGCACCAAGTGAGGAAATAATATCCTAGAGGTCTATCCACATCAAGAGCTGCCCAACCCACGACCATATATGCATATACAAAATACATTGATATTTTGAAATCTATACAGGGAGTGCAGAATTATTAGGCAAATGAGTATTTTGACCACATTATCCTCTTTATGCGTGTTGTCTTACTCCACGCTGTATAAGCTGAAAGCCTACTACCAATTAACATATCAGGTGATGTACATCTCTGTAATGAGAAGGGGTGTGGTCTAATGACATCAACACCCTATATCAGGTGTATTAGGCAAACAGATTTATAAGGCAACTTAACAATAACCAAATATATACCCATTTCAATTATTCATTTTCACCAGGGAAACCAATATAACAGCTCAACATTCACAAATATACATTTCTGACTTTCAAAAACAAAACAAAAAACAAATCAGTGACCAATATAGCCACCTTTCTTTGCAAGGACACTCAAAAGCCTGCCATCCATGGATCCTGTCAGTGTTTTGATCTGTTCATGATCAACATTGCGTGCAGCAGCAACCACAGCCTCCCAGACATTGTTCAGAGAGGTATACTGTTTTCCCTCCTTGTAAATCTCACATTTGATGAGGGACCACGGGTTCTCTATGGGGTTCAGATCAGGTGAACAAGGAGGCCATGTCATTAGTTTTTCTTCTTTTAGACCCTTTCTTGCCAGCCATGCTGTGGAGTACTTGGATGCCTGTGATGGAGCATTGTCCTTCATGAAAATCATGTTTTTCTTGAAGGATGCGGACCTCTTCCTGTACCACTGCTTGAAGAAGGTGTCTTCCAGAAACTGGCAGTAGGACTGGGAGTTAAGCTTGACTCTATCCTCAACCCCAAAAGGCCCCACAAGCTCATCTTTGATGATACCAGCCCATACCAGTACCCCATCTCCACCTTGCTGGTGTCTGAGTCGGACTGGAGCTCTCTGCCCTTTACCGATCCAGCCACGGGCCCATCCATCTGGCCCATCAAGACTCACTTTCATTTCATCAGTCCATAAAACCTTAGAAAAATCAGTCTTGAGATATTTCTTGGTCCAGTCTTGACGTTTCAGCTGTGTGTCATGTTCAGTGGTGGTGGTTTTTCAGCCTTTCTTACCTTGGCCATGTCTCTTAGTATTGCACATCCTGTGCTTTTGGGCACTCCAGTGATGTTGCAACTCTGAAATATGGCAAAACTGCTGGCAAGTGGCATCTTGGCAGCTGCACGCTTGACTTTTCTCAGTTCATGGGCAGCTATTTTGCGCCTTGGTTTTTCCACAGGTTTCTTGCGACCCTGTTGACTATTTTAAATGAAACGCTTGATTGTTTGATGGTCACGCTTCAGAAGCTTGGCATTTTTAAGAGTGTTGCATCCCTCTGCAAGATATCTCACTGTTTTTGACTTTTCGGAGCCTGTCAAGTCCCTCTTCTGACCCATTTTGCCAAAGGAAAGGAAGTTGCCTAATAATTCTGTTTGCCTAATACACCTGATATAGGGTGTTGATGTCATTAGACCACACCCCTTCTCATTACAGAGATACACATCACCTGATATGCTTAATTGGTAGTAGGCTTTCAGCCTGTATAGCTTGTAGTAAGACAACATGCATAAAGAGAATGATGTGGTCAAAATACTCATTTGCCTAATAATTCTGCACTCCCTGTATACATAGCTTTTGAATACTATGGAGTGTGTTACTCTGCTAACTGTAAAGCATTGACTTTTGTGGGGTTTAAATTTAAAACTTCAAATGTAATATTCTATAATTACCCAATTAATGAGTCATTGTGCAAAACTTCAGGCTGTTGACCAGGCTGTGACCCATTTAATTTGAGTCAGGTGTGTTGGAGCTGTTGAAAACCTTTTGGACACTGGCCCAAGAGGTTGAGATTTGGTGATCTCTGTAATAGACTATAGTAGTATTTTCATTTGATTTGCCCTAAATGTGATACAAGCCAAGGCTGTCCCCAAGCTAGAACAAAAAAAAAAAAAGTAATTTCCCAATGTCTTTCTGACTATTTGATTTCACCCCTAAAACAACATTTTCATGACCATTTAGTAGGTGAGTCATTATTGTGCTGGTAGAACAATAGAAATGTGACAGTGTGGGGTACAGTCACTATACCTCCAATTGATCATGTGCCCTGGCTACTTGGCCAAGGGGGTATCCCTTTGGGGTTGAATAGTTAGTGTGCATGACTCTCACCCAGGAGTCTGGGGATCAAATCCCACCTCGGCCCTTCTTTCCTGCCATAATCTGGCACTTGCAAGTAGGGATCTATGTAGCATTAGGGTTTGTCTGTGGGTCCCTGATGGGTGGCAGCCTAATGTACATGGATCACGAGGATGTACTGTTGGAAAGAAGGGGAGAGGTGTGATTGTGTGGGGTCCTGTCACTATGCCTCCAACTGATCATGCTACTTGGCCACACAGGGATATAGCACACTGGACCCTCCTTTTCCTGAAACAGTAAGCTAGCTTCATCCAACTGTGACAGTTGACAGTCCTGTCACTATGCCTCCAAGTGATCATGCGCCCTGGCTACTTGGCCTAGGGCAGGGGTGTCCAGCCCCGGTCCTCGAGGGCCACAATCCTGCAGGTTTTCCATGTCTCCCTTCTCAAACACAACTCAAATTCATAGGCTTTCAGATTCATTTAATTTGAGTCAGCTGTGCTGGTGCAAGGAGGCATGGAAAACCGTAAGGACAGCAGCCCTTGAGGACCGACTTTGGACTTATTATGACTTTATTGTCCAATTGAGTGAAATGCCGCTCTTCTTCCCTTTGGTTTGTTGCCACTGACAACATTGTGCATTATAGGGCATTATTTGCAATAAAACTTTCATTTCACCAACTTTAAATAGCTATAACAGACACTCTAGGTGCAACTTAGACACATCATCAGTGTTGTATCCTGGGTTCATTGGGTGTTTTGGGTCTCACAACAGACACCCTCGCTCAGGTGACCCAACCGGGGTTGATCAGGCCCCAGCTTGTGTCTAAGTAGCCTGTGGCACCCATGGATCCCTCCGTTTGACCCAGCCAACTTGATGCTTTTTCTGTTGCATCAGAGATATTTCTGATCGCTTTCCTGTTCTGCAGTCCTTTCATTCCCAACAACTTGAGTGCCCTGACAAGAGTGCACCCGACCTTGATGGGGTTAAATTGGGTCCTCCATCCCACACTCCAGCACTCGGCTGCCAGCTCCTCATACTTGGCCCTCTGCCTCTCAAAGGCCTCCTCCATCTGGTCTTCCCAGGGAACAGTCAGCTCCAGCAGGACCACTTGCCTCATTGCTTCAGAGACCAGGACTATGTCTGGCCTGAGTGTGATTACTGTGATGTTCTCTGTAAGTAGAATGAACGAACGAATGAATACTATTGTCCTGTGAGTTCAGAGTTTCATGGATTGCAGTTTGTTGGTGTCTAGGTAGTGAGCTGTTCTTCTCAGCTGCAGCAGTGAGCATCGGGAAGAGTGCAGAGAAACCCCAAAATAACTCTTATTATTGTTGTTATTTCTGTGTTATCAGTTAACTCTGAACTCACAGGACAGTGGTACTTGTTCGCTCGTTCATTCTACTTAAAGTATTGGTGAAATGAAGGAGTTTTGCTGCAGATGATGCCTTAGAGCCTGCTCCGTCTATCCCATTATATGGATGTACACTGAAGGGCAACTCAATAAAATATCTTCCAAAGGAGTCAAAGTGATACAGAAATTTTACCGGTGTGTAAATGCACGTATAAACTCCTACAAAAAGATCCAAATTGAAAAAAGGAAAGTTATCCTTTAAGTTACAAGAGAGAAGAGGCAAAAATGACAAACAAAGAGTTACAGAATCAAAACAAATGATAAAAAATTTTTTTCTTTTTTTTCTCTTTCTTTTTTTCCTTTCTTTCCTTCTTTTTGCGGGGTTCTCGCCCTTTTCGTCCTATGGATCTTCCCCTCGTTCTCTCTCCTCCCCTCTCTCCCCCCCCTTTTCTCCTCCCCTTTTCTTCTCCTCCTCTTCTCTCTTCCTCTTTTTCCCAATTCCCCCTATTTCTCCTTTTTCTCCCTTTTCCTCTCTCCTCTTGTTGGGGTTTTTTCTCTCCCCCCCCTCTCTCCCCGCCCCCTTATAATTACAAAATTAAAAAGGCGAATTAATATATTTTTTATATATTATTTTATTTCTAATTATTCCCTTTTTTCACACTTACTTTAAAAGAATAATCTTATTTAATTTATATAATTTTCCTCAACTGAAAAACACAATTTCTGTAAGAGAAAGAGATATTAGTGGCTGCATCACGTATTATTTGCTCTGGGGTAGAAGAGATTTTCACACCTTTTGACGGATGTTAATTTCACTTCAGAGAGTTGAGCGATTATTACAGTCCCATTCAGTAATTACTATGAAGTACAGAAAGTGCACAGGATTGCACCCATGTTGATTTCCTTTCCCAGCTCCTGAGATGGATCTGAAAATTGCCCCCAGTGCAATATTTTATAATCTCATTATGTAGTCATTGGGTATCTTATATCTCACTGTATCTCATGTTTATATACAGCATCTATGAATGAAACTGCGCAAGCAGAAAAAGTAAACAGTACTAATCTTCAGAAGATTACCTAAATTATGATATTTCAGTAGGGACGTAAAATGTTTGACTCCTCCCTTAAATAGGCTTTTTCTGGATGCTATTTCTTTCTAAATCTCAAAACACTCATGTGAAAGCCAATACAATTCTCAGCCCTTCAGAGAATGTTGTTTCCCAGCAGAAAGTATGGCAATTCCCACATAGCTGAGCACAAACCCTTTGGGTTCTCAGACTGCAATTTAACATGCCCACTGCTGATTCAGTGATAAAAATACACAATAATTATTCAAGGTTTAAACTGCATGGAGAGGACCAAGATCCTCCAAGCAGCCATTCTTCAGGGTGTGTTAGGTGAAATGTCAGTGTGCAAGCATTGACCTTCTATGTTTATAACTTAAATTAGTTAATTAACACATTGCTTAACACATGGTGGCTTTTGTTTACTGTTGGTTAAATGTTACTATCTTCCAGTCTCGTGATCAGTGGTTTGATATTCAGACTGGAAGATGATTAAAGTGTCCTTGAGCAAGAATGTAGCTCTTCCACTCCAACTGCCTTCAACCAGAGATGGAATGGCCATCAGGCATACTGGGCACAGTTTGTTATCAGCAGCCCAACTGATACTAGGCCTGCCCACTCAAATCTTTGAACACCACCTGACCTTGTATCTGCTTAATTCAATTATCTAAACAATTAGTAAAGAACTTTCTTTCCAGGCCATTGACTGAACACATTAACTTGTGGCCCATTGGTTCTTTTCTGAACTGACCACCAGCCTTAATCAGTCAGATACCTTACCCCTTTTGGCTCCATGCCATATATATATATATATATATATATATATATATATATATATATGTATAGATAGATAGATAGATAGATAGATAGATAGATAGATAGATAGATAGATAGATAGATAGATAGATAGATAGATAGATAGATAGATAGATAGATAGATAGATAGATAGATAGATAGATAGATAGATAAAGTTCTATTTGATTTAATTTAATTTGATTTGATTTGAATTTACATAAGGACTATATTGGTACGGACCTTTTACAAACTAAATGTCAAAAGGTTAATACAGATTTGAAAAGGATCATAAATCAATATTTAATCCACATCAAGGAGAAAACATCTCAAAATCCTAAACATGATACATTTTACAAATTTATAAAAAAAAAATTTAGCTCTTTTTTGTTTGATGGCAACACTTCTCTAAAAAGCTGAGACAAACATCCCCTTTTCTTTCATCAAAAGTCTGTAAATGTCAAAGAGCTGTGAAGAACAGTTACAGGACCTTTTGGAGAGGAATGTTGTCCCATTATTTGCTGATACAGAATTCTGGATGCTCAGCAATCCTGAGCTTTCTTTGTCATATTCTGTTTTTACTGATGCAGCAAATGTTTTCAGTTGGTGAAAGGTTCTGACACTAGGCAGGCCAATTCAGCACCATGACTCTTTCACTTCAAAAGCCAATGTTGCATTAGACATACTATTCAGTTTAGTAATGTCCTGCTGAAATTTGCAAAATCTCTCCCTGGAAAAAGAGATGACATGTGAATGGGTGCACATACTTTGAAACCTATAAATACTTTTCAGCATTGATTATGCTTCTCCAAATGTGAAAATGGCCAGGTCTGTTGGCCTCGATGTACCCCTATAACCAGAGATGCAAACTTTTGAACTGAGTGATGAAAATAGGCATGCTGATTCAACTTCTCCTCAGTCTGAAGGATGTCAGCCATCATTTTGAAAAAGAATTTTAAATTTTGATAAGTCTGACCACAGAACAGTTTTCCACTTTGCCTCAGAACAAATGGCTCTCAGAAGACTGCAGGATCATTTTAACATATGGATTCTTTTTTGCATGATTGAGATTTCACTTGCACTACAGTGTTTACAGACAATAATTTCTAGACTTTCTCCTCAGCCCATGTATGTATATGTATATATATATATATATATATATATATATATATATATATATATATATATATATATATATATATATATATATAATACATTTTATACAAGTGGAAATATAATATACTTCACAGCAAATTTGGTGACCTGATGTTTTGGGGGAGTCAACAGAAGTTGACTTGATCTGAAGAATACAACCGTTTTTCATTTTCATCATTCAGGGATAAGGTTTTAGAATAAGATGCAAAATTAAGTGACTAAGAGAGCCCAATTTTAAAACTGTTATACGACTTGATATGTCAGCAGTAGTGCAACAGTTACTGTCACCTTATGGAGAAAGTATCTGTGCGGCATTTTTCCAGTTTGCTCCCACAGTCCAAAGACATCCAAATTCAAATCATCAACTGTAACCATGAATGTGAGCATTCATGGTCCTGTTATGACAAAGCAATGTGTCCAATTTGCTTACTTTTTACCCACTGGCAGCTGGGATAGACTTAAGTCAGAATAAAGCATGTACAGGAAGAAATTAAATGTGCTTTAAGGGCTGACAGAAAAATTGTATGTTTAGTAAAAGACAAAAATTTGAATACCATTTAATGAGTGCTTTTGCAGTTTGTTAGTCTCAATAAACCCTAAACAGAAAAATTAAAAAAATATAACAGGATTATAGTTTGGACACCGTGCGAGATGACGTATTCGTGGGGCAAATCGTTCAACCACTTCTTGCAGAAAAAGGAGGAACTTTTTCATGCCCGCATCTGTACAGTATGTGTTGACCAGTCCATAGCCATACCATCTAATTTTTTTTTTACCTAACTAGATCTACAGTAATGCCATATAACACAGACGTGCTCACGCACACACACAAACACATGTGGCAGGGTACGTAACGAGGGCCTCGGCAGGATTCAATCCCCAGACTCCAAGGTGAGAATCATTTGCACTTCCCAGTCGGCCAAAGGGATATCCCTGTCACCAAGTCATTGGGGGGCATGATCAATTGGAAGCATAGTGACAGGACAACACATAGTCTCACACACAACCCTACTTGAAACTCTTCACCCACGTGTCAATGATAACGCCAGATAGCAGTTGTTTTTAATTACTTTCACTACTGATGTATAATAATATTTGTATATATTTAAAAATTTTAACTTAATCATTCCTTATGGCGTAGTGAATCCAATTTTACTGAATATTCCAAAAATTATTCAAAGAAACAGCTTCTATACCACCTTTAAAGCATGTCATCAGTGGGCAACTGAGGAGTCAGTCAACATTAATCAGCGAGAGATGCCGATTGCTGCAGAGTTTCTCCTGGCTTTGCAGCTGCTTGTTGCTCACTCGTAATTCTAAGTATAGGTGACTTACAGCTGATGAGTTTGATTACTTGCCTCAGTAGACAGTTGACTTGACAAAGTTAAAGGAAGGAGAGTCAACAGAGTAAGCTGAAATGAGTTAAGGTCACTTTTTATTTCAAGTAAGATGTAGATTACATTTTTCAGTGTACAAGTTCTACTTCTGAAATATTTGCGTGATGTTGCAACATTTTGTGGCCTCCTCCCCCATATGATCCTCTTCCATTCAGGCTGTTTTAGGATTCCAGGTAGCAGTCAGACAGCATACATAAACTGATTTAATGATATTAGATCTGTATAAACTAAGAGATCAGATATACTGGGCCAAATCTACTAAGATCCAAATTTGGGTGTATAATTTGCCCATGCAATCTAGAATTTTGCGCAAAGGGCTGAACAACAGTTTGCGGGTGATTCACTGAAAGTAAAGGCGCAAACATGTTGAAAACACACCTATATAAGTGAGAATTTTCTGTGTTTCAAGGTTTGCAGCTTGGAAAATTTGACATGACAGTCCAAAAGGAAATATGACCCTATGGAGATGGAGATATTAGTGGAATAAGGCAATGAAAATATAATTTGAAATAAGTAGAAATATTAGAATGAAAATAGAAATAATACAACAGGTATCTGTGCAGAGCCTCTGAAGTGGCCAATTTATGAGGCTATGGATAAGGACTTGCTAAACAAATTAGTGTTCTGCAGCCTTGAAGATGATCTATTACATCTATTAAACATAAGGTGTCCAGCCACTACAATCCAAGTTAAAGGTGCCATGACATCAAATTTAACTTTTCTGGGGTTTTGGGGGTATAATATGATCTGTTGTGCACTGATGAGGCCATGTGAATGTCCAGAGTGAGAATCAAAGTTCCTGTTTATGGTCTGTCAGCTTTGTCTCTCTGCTCAGAAACGGTTGAATCAGACAGCAGGCTATCATTCTACGTAGTTCTATCATTCTACGTAATTTAATTGCTCCAATAAGAGCACACTATCAAGCGCCCCCCCCTCTCCTAACGGTTTATGCACCCCCCCCCCCCCCCTCCTTGTCTGATTCAGCTTCGTGTATGGAGCTAGTAGTAACTTCTGTGGGCTGGATTTTCAAACAAATGGATTTAAAAGAAAACTTCTGCAGCAACACTGAGGGAGGGGGCCACAACCTTGTCATTACCTGTAAGTTTATTTATTTTCTAAATGCTGTCTTGTCTGATAAACGTAGCTCACACTGTCTGAAGTGCCCATGTTGCTAGCAGTTAGCCTTTAGCAAACTCCGACCGCAGCTTGACCTAGATTCTCCAAATAAGGTCATAGCCAAATAAGGTGTAGCCAATCAAAATGAAGTCAACGTGGTCTCCGGGTAAAGCTCCATATCATCACCGGACCCAACTGTATTACTGAGGAAGTGAGGTCTGGCGTTTCAAAACAATACTCCGCTGTAAAAAATGCCGTTTTTTTCTTTGGAGTATTTACATATGCAGAAATGCCAACAACATAAACTAGTTTTTAACTGCTATGTCATCACTCCTTTAAAATTTGATGTAGGCAAAAAGAGGAAATGAAAATTAGTGCCAGCTTTAGTTGTCATTATACAATGGCTGCAAATGTTTGGTTTGTCCAGAATATTTAATTTATATGTTAATTAGTGGTGTTTTCCATTCCCCATAGGGAATGGTTCCACTCCCCACTTAGAAATGTTGTAAATGTGAGCAAAGGAGGAAAGATGAAAATGTAGCTGTTGTTGGATGTATTGTTTTGTAAAATGGAAATGAATAAAAAAAAGAAGAGCTGTCATTTTGATTCATTCAATCCAATGTTTCATCTCAAAGAGAAAAACAAATAGACTGACAGTGTTCACAAGCATTACTGCTATAACGCAACAAAACACATGCAGTAATGTATTATCCTTCCATCCATTGGTTATACCCTCTTATTCTAATGTATGGTTATGTGTGCAAAGGGGGTGCCTCCCAGCTGCTGACAGAAGAGAGGCCCAAATATTAGCATTCCATTAAACAAAATGAACATGTGTGCATAAGCAAAGGCAATGAAATTTTTAGTGTGATTTAATTTAATCACAGAACACTGCTGCACAGTCTGAGTAAATGTTTGGAAAAACACACATATTAATTGATTCTCTGGCTCCCTTTCTTCCTTCTTTTTTTCTTTTACTTTTGACTTTCTGAAATAGATTTCATCATCATTTTCTTAAACTGACTATGGCAGAAAAATACATTTACAGTTCATTGGAGTAGATTCTCAGTTTAGTTTTTTTGGTGGAAATATCCAGCGTGCATCCACCCACACACACAGAGGTGGACTACCAGCTTTTCTTTTCACAGACACTCACGATCCCTGAGATGTCAGGACAGTTCGCCGTTTGTTCTTGCACTGATGCTTCACTGGTTACTAGTCAAACCTGCCACCACAGGGGACAAGGATTACAGCCCACAGAAGAAAAGGAAAGTATTTTATTGTCATGAAAACATGTAACTCATGGTCAACATAAGAAATGAGAAATGTCATATTTAGATGAGTTGATGAAGAATTACACTGCTGAGTCTGACCTCCAAGGGATGGAAACCTTTTTTATGGTTTCTTATGTTCTTCAAAAATACTTTTACCCTCACAAAGAAGGCTCTGTTTTTGTTTTACATTGTCCATTTCTCTGCCTGGATAAATCAGCAGGATATGTCATAAACCTATCAACAGATTTACATCAAGTTTTTTTTGTTCCTCTGACAACAAAAACATATTGTCAAATTAATAATCTGTATTTGTTTTTGTTTTTTTCTTTTACACCTATGTAACATACCTTAATGTACATTTTTTTCCCCTTAATTCTTTCCCTTCTCCTTTTTTTTTTGGACCTGATTGCTTAGTTAAAATTAACTCCTCAGGAAAATGGAACATGTTTGCTATGCAGATAGACAGTAGGGAGATGAAGGTGCCACAATCTTCACACTGAGAGGAGTTTTCAAGTCAGTTTTCAGGTTCCTTAAACTGTAGCTAGAACACATAAAATGTTATCTATTAAAAAAATGTGCGTAAATTTGGACACGGCTTCAAACTAAATCAAAATCCGGTGCCAATATCAACAATGACAGATCACTGAGGCATCCGTATTACTGCTCTGGAAGTGACCTGCATTACTTCAAAGTGTAGCATGCTGTGTCCCATTATAGTCCCATTACAAAGCCAAATGTCCACATGTATCGTGTTGTGCTTGTTCCTCATGTAGTCTATGGTATTTGCAGTTTTGACTGTGGGGAACAGAGAAACCGGATTCAATGTTACTCCAGAAGAATGAGCTCTCTGGGGAGGTATGGTATCTGTTAAAACAGATATTAAGTTTGTTGTTGTAGCTCCAGGAGGCAGAGAGGATCTGTTTTCAGATGTAACCATGGGGGTGCTTGGATGGATGTTTATTTGTCTTTCATTGACAGAGGCTATTATCTGTCACCAAAGTTTAAATCTGAAGGAATAACTAGCGGCCCTTTGCCACTGACCATCATAATCCAATAAAACATCACCAACAGATGTTGTTTTTGTGCCACTGGCTGATGCTGGTACAACAAATACAAACAGCGGTAACATTAAAACAGCCAAGCAAACACCCATGTCAAGTGATAACTAGCACTGTAGGTCACGCTGAGAAGCATGCAGATCTTGGATTGTTCAAGATAATTAGCGAAGGTCAGCTTAGTAACTTTGCATATTCATGCCAATTTGTAAAATCTTAATGTTTTTACATTTTGCAAAAAACTCAGAATAATTTGGATCCTAGGACACAAATCGTTTAGCTTAGACTAAATTAGATTTGTCTGAAGCACTGACAGCTTGTGCTGACAGAGTAACCCACAGCACCAATTCCAAGGAAGAAAAACTGGAACTCTGAAAACAAAAGCAGTCTGAGGCTGCATACTACTGGCAAAGCTGAATAGAAAAGAAAAGATGGATCAACATCAAAGCTTAGGCACAATTGTGCTAAAAGAGAAATCAACCACCTTGTCATGGTAACAAATTAGGCAGTGATTGGCCTGCCTTTTCTGAATAAAGTTCCTTTTATGTTCAGCATCAGTGTATATTGTTGTATACTGAGTGTTAAAGTGTTGAATCATAGCCCTGCATTCCAATTTTTGCCACATTTAGATGAAAAGAACTAACAAAAATGTATACAAACACGCCACTTGAACCTTGAGGCTGATACAAGCTGCTTGCAGTGGAGAGGATGTTTAAATGTTTAGTCTCAGGAGCCCCAAACCCTTCTGGGGGAATTGGCATCAGGGGATAGCAAAACCCCACTGACCTCTAACCTCTCAGAGGGTCTCTTAAAACATGGATGGCACCTATGCATTGCAACAAAAAAAGATACACATTCATTTATAAAGAGAGGATGAAATGATGGGAAGCTGAGAAGGGAGAGGGAGAGGGAAGAGGAAGGGGACAGAGAGGGAGCACAGGAAGGCAGAGTGTGGCCTTCAATAAGTGTTAAGGATAATAAAGACAAGCTTAAGAGGTTTTAAGGACTGTTGGTGGGTAACAGCAGGACAAATGAGAGGTTCTGTCTGTCAGGATCTCTTGACTAACACCAGCTGAGTCAACAACAAGCCACGAGAAAACAAGTGTAAGGAATCCTCCTCATCACAAACAACAGAAAGTCTTTGAGATTTATCTCTTTTAAGAAGTGACCTGTGCTTAGAGGAAGAGCATCAATAAAATATAGCAGATATGGTTTCATAGATAATCCTTATCTATTTTTAGTAAATATAATTGTCAGTGTTGAAAACTTAACAGTGCTGCTAATGTTTTCCATACCAAGAGCATCATCTAAAAGTTTGGTTCACTCAGTTACTCAGAAGCACAGTGGTATTTATCCTTTCAAAGATAGTCTCTTTTGTTTTAGAGTCCATGGAAGCAAATGGAAATCATGGTGCAATGTGGTGGGAATAAACCACAGTGTTAAAATTATGATAACGTGCAACCTTCAGTGTTATCCACTGTCTGGCAAAGTGTTAGATGAAAAGATTGATACCATCTGTCAGTTAAATATAGACTGCTGGCTGAAGAAATTCAACCTCACTTTGCAAAAATACTGGAATCAATGGGAAACAGCTATGCTGGCTCTGTCCGATTCTGACTGAATAAACAGAGTTTACCATTAAAAGAGGGTTTTACTGTTTGCTTCTAAGTTGACAGCAGTGATTTAGGCTTTTTTTTAATTTAAACTCTTATCTGGAAAAACATCCCCATATTTAGTCACCAACAGGAGGGGAAAAAAAGTGGTCTAAAAATGAAAGACCTTGGCTATTGTAGAGGAGACATCCAGTCAGGAAACCAACTCATCTCTTTATCTGCATCACCAGGACAGAGATATGTGAAATACATAAAACTTGACAGTTTTACTCCCATCTCATCATAACAGTAATAAAGAAGCCTTCTTACAGAGAAAATGAAATTTTATGTTTGAGAAAAGTCAGTTTCTATCTGTTTTAGACATAATCATGCTGGTTTTGTTGTTGAGTCTGGTATGTTTGACAAGCAAAAATTGCATAGGTTCTGTTTTTAGAATACAGTCTAATAAATATGTACAGGATGTAAAGAAAAGAATAGTCTAGTTTTTAAAGTTGTTCTTTAAACTACCAATAAACACAGACAGATGGCACCTGTATCTGTATATCTGTATTTGACCCAATTTATCCCAGACCTAAATGCATTCTGGCCCAAGTGACAAATTTAATTCGACTTGCTATGGTTTTTATTAACAGAAAATGTGTTTGGAAGTGTTTCTCCAATGAAAATCTACCAGTTAGAGCAGTAATGCTCTGCTTGAGAAGAGTAGGTGATCAGCAAAATCTTACTGAAGGCTGGACGACATCATGAACACTGTGCCAACTCTCTGAAGCAATGAGAACTTAACTGTGCCAAAACTCAGAAAACTACTTCAATCCTCTGCTAATAACAGGGGAAATAGAAGGATACACTGCATCATTCTGAACAAGCACAAAAAGCAAAGTCATCTGCATTTAATTTCTCTGAGAAGCAGAAAATGATCAGTTTTGTTTTAAATGTTTTTCGTCCAACCAACATATAAGTTATGATAAATCAGCTGTACTTTACTATTAATTATTTGTCATACATTTGAATGCAATGCAACATATAAAGGCTGATGGGCAGGTGAGACCTCACACAGTCATGTTGATGCAGTACAACTGTGAGTAAAACAGATTAAGTAAAAACAATAAATATAGTCTTATTTTCTCTGTAAGCACAGCTTCTTTGGAATGGTTCTCCATTATTTTTCCTTCATGGTTACTCAAGAAGTATTTGATTAGTTTCTCATTTCAAACAGTTTAGGCACAAACTGGCCTATGTCCTATATAAATGAAGACATGAGAAATGATGCCGCTGTGATCCCCTGTTTACAGCCGTCGATATTGATGGCATCAACATTCAGCTCAGAGGATACATAAAAATAAATGAAAATGTTTTTTGTTTTGTCTTTTTCACAGCAACATCCCTTACACGCAACTTGTCTTCCTTATGGTTGATATCTGTTTTGAAACACCCTTTCCTCTTGTTTTTGTATATCTCTGATTGAAAATTACCCACAAGTTACATGTTGATAAGGGTGTAGGTTAGATTACAAAGATTAGCTTGTAAAATATCAAAAACATGATAAATGATGTCAAATTGCAATCAGTTAACCCAGGAGTTTTGGACAATGATAGCATGCAGAGAAGTTTTATTTCAATTCTGTTTATTATTCTTAGTTCTTTCACTCTGAGAAACTCATTTTTCTCAGTGTAAGTAGCTACATCCTTATTTTGTGATGACACTTGTGATGACATGGGAGCATTCAAGTCATTATTTGTAATGAATTGTGCTGACCTTGCTGGATGTAAAAGCCTGAAACATTTCCTCTTCTCTTTGTTCTCAAGGTTCCAAATGTTCAGATTACATTTGCACACGACTCTGATACCTACAGCTTACAACATGTTGACTTCACAGTATATCATTGACGCTGATAAAACATTATATTCTTAAACTGAATCCCACAAACAGCTGCATGACTTTTAATGTATAACACAAATCTTAGCAGTTATTCATTTACTGTCTGAAGAAGATAATGGAAAAGGGGTCAACTGGCAATCTGCGTTTAGATATAGCAGAAATATGGCCAGCTTATTCCAAGAATTACTTTGTTTACACTTTGGAAAGATGTGTTGCATTCTTCTGATGGTCCCAGTTTCCCCTCTTTGCTGTACACCATGTATCACTGTCCTCAGCCAGGAGTTCCCCGGTCTACTCTGAACGTTTGCCAGGTCATCACAAACATGTGGTGAGATAACAAGACCCCCATTAACCAGGATCATGTCACCCCCTCGGGATACTGCAGAGAGGGGAAAAACTCATTTTGCACAATGAAGAAATGTCCTGATGCAGGAAACACAATAACTTCTGCTGAAAAGTTACAATAAGGTGGCATGACCTGACGAACTTGCTTCCAAACTTAGACTGCAGACAAATGGTGAGTGGGTTGCGGAATCATGAGGTTTTGCATGAGAAAGTTCAATTGTTGCAAAGCTGTGATAAGAGATATTTCAAAGGAAAAAAAAAATTCTAAAAAACAAAATCAATCTCATTTAAGGTCAAATAAAAATAATTTGCTCTAAAACAATAATAATAAAAACAAAATGGCCTTAGACTCTTTTTACAGTGAAACAGGAAACGGCCTCATCAGCCTAAAGTCAACATAAAGTACAATCAATTTAGAGAATAGTTCCCCACTTTGTCGGTTCTCTTTTTTTTGTTACTGTCTTTTTGTTTGTTTTTGCTTTAAGTGTATTAAGTGTATGAAAAGACTGAAAGCCTGCAAAAAACAGTCAAGATATGGTGATTTATGGTGACTCTGTCATAAGCTGGTAGTTACCAAGTAGTTGAACTTACAAAAAGTTTTATTTGTGTTGAACTGAACAAAATAACATGAAAGGTGACACAATGAACACAAAGCCAGACTGGAAAAGCTCCGGATGTTACACCAGTTTTCTTTCTCATATACTATGCAGAAAAAGGATTTAATTGGTTATGGTAAGAATGCTTAGAATTGGTTAGAATGTCAAAGTCAGCGAATAAGAAGACCATCAAAGTGAATCAAAATCAAGCATACGTGACATTTTTAAGATAATATAACTTTTAAAAAGGAACCAAAAGGCTAAAAAGATAAGGAAGATATCAATGTTTCTTTGTAAGTAATCATACTAATTTTTGTAAAACTGTTTTTCAAAAAATTAATTAGCTAGCAAAAATTGCTCAAATGAATAAGAAATAAATTGCCAATATTAAATCTGTGACATAGCTTTGAACAGCGAAGCTGTAACCTTTGCCAAAAAATAAGACTGAAGAATAAGACTGAAGAAAACCTGAAATACAAAGAGTAAACAAATAAATGTCATTAAAAGTTAGATATCTTTTTTTTTTTTTCAACACTGGTGTAATATGGTGTCTGTCAGATTCCTTTTCAGGTCTTTTGGGTTTTGGGAGCTCACAAACAAATCAAGGGTTACAACATGAAAACAAGTGCAAATAATAATAATAACATTAATAACATTGTTATTCAGTTTTTTTTCATCAAAGTAGGAAAGAAGTATAAACTGTTGCTCTCTTTTTACTCTTCCTCAAGCTTCAAACTTGGCAAAGTTTACCCTATGGATTCATATGTATGCTCTATTTTGAGAAAAAAGAAGAGAAGAGAAGAGAAGAGAAGAGAAAAGAAGAGAAGAGAAGAGAAGAGAAGAGAAGAGAAGAGAAGAGAAGAGAAGAGAAGAGAAGAGAAGAGAAGAGAAGAGAAGAGAAGAGAAGAGAAGAGAAGAGAAGAGAAGAGAAGAATGGTTCCGCTTGGTATATATTGTGGCAGTTGACGGTCCTGTCACTATGCCTCCGACTGATCATGTGCCCTGGCTACTTGGCCACAGGGATGTCCCTTTGGCTGACTTGCATGACTTTCACCCGGGAGTCTGGGGTTCAAAGCCGGTCCGGGCCCTCCGTTGCGAACCTTGCCACATATTGGAAAATGACCAACAGGCTAGTTCCCGGCAGGGCTGCTCCTGGTTCGATTCCCAGCTGGGGAGGGGTTTGAACCATTCCAACCGTGGCCTTCCTGTGTGGAGTTTGCATGTTCTCCCCGTGTATGCGCGGGTTCTCTCCGGGTACTCCGGCTTCCTCAGACCATTCAAAGACATGTATGTTAGGTTAATTGATCGCTCTAAATTGCCCCTAGGAATGAATGTGAGCGGGAATGGCTGTTTGTCTCTCTGTGTTGGCCCTGCGACAGACTGGCGACCTGTCCAGGGTGTACCCCGCCTCTCGCCTGATAATAACTGGGATAGGCTCCAGCAACCCCCGCGACCCTGAACTTGACAAGCGGTACAGAAAATGACTGACTGACTGACCAACGGGCATCATATATATCTGTTGACTTGTATAAATTGCCTTTGATATTGTAGCCATGACATCTAATGTCTTTTTTTAACTTTAGCAAGCCAAAAACTGTTTTCAAATATGATTAGGGCTTGTCACATCTCCCAGGTGCTTCCTCATTTTACAGTCTGACAGATATGTTGGTACCAGAATGAATGTGCACAAGACAATCAAAGCTTGCCATCATACAGGGAGCAGGTCATCCCACCCATATTTTAAAAAAGCCATCAGCAGGCTTAGGTAGAGAGGAAAACCCAACACGATCATAACAGAACTGAATAAATGTGATTCATAATTTCCACCTCCATTACTGTACATACATTCATTTTGACTTGAATCTACTCCCAACTTTGTCAATTAATGACTGAGTCAAAAGAGCTGAGGGACAAGTCAGGAAGGAAGGAGAGTTATGGGAAAGGAGAGGAAAGGGGTTGGTAGCAGCAACAAATTGTAGTTTCCATGGCTGGTTCCCTTGTTTGTAGTAAAGTGTCAACTGGTGGTACAAAGGATGTGGTGGAGGACAAAGGACACACGAAGAAGCAATAAAAAAGAAAGGAAAAGACCTCATTTTGCATTTCTATATTTGTTCATTCCCTCTTTTTTTTCCTTGATAGACTGAGTGAGTGTTCCCTGCTGGCTTGAGCAATACACATATCTTTGTTTTTCCTTTCTGACATGACTTCTTTGCTTTCTGAGCCAAAGCTGATGTCTGATTGGGTTGCACAGCGGTTAATAGACTTTGGCTATCAAACATAACACTATCTATTGCAGGGGCTGACTTTCACTTTCCCAGCAGTGCCTCCCATTTATTTGGATGAGTCTCCCATGCACATACATAAATCTGCTGTATGTCAGTTCTGTACACTCCTGGCAAGAGGAGTGCAATTGCCTCAAACTCTGCAATAAGGGGTCACATGATGGCCACAGCCTCAGATCCTTTCAGTCTTTACATTGTAGACTAGCGCATGTCCAACTAATTCAATGTACTTTTTATGCTATGATCTGACACATGATACGTTTGTAATCAAAGCCTGATGTTAGGTAAATTTGCCAAGTCTCTGTTTAAAGTCTACAAAAACCAGAACCTACTGGCAGGGAAAATACTTTATAAGACAATGACAGATAATATTCATTATCACCCCACATAAGTCACCACTGACCTCAGATTTGATGTCCTGTTAAAGTGTAGAAGTGTATTACTTCACTTGTTCCTCTAATGCATTGGGCTGTTTTACAAGGATGGTCAATGGCCCCCACACAGCTGGAAATACTTCTGAGTGTGCAATTAAAAAAGAGGGGTCTCAGAAGACCCAAGTATGTTTGAGTTGGTCTGCCACAGAGATTAGATAATCTTGAACATGTACAATGTTTTCTTGCTCAGTTTTTCTCATCAGATTGTTCTGAAACCAGATTTTTAAAAGGAACCATGACGTATAATAAGTCTGCAAATGTTTAAACCTGCACACAATTTCAGACAAGCTGCAAATTGTGCTTACTTTGTTTTTCAGTCAACTGGGAACAGCAAAAAAGCCAGTTAGGCTTTTCAGTAATCAATCTGTGTGAAGCCACCACTACATATTCTATGACTCGGTGGGCTCTGGGCTGCTTGGCGTGGGGGCGTGTTTCCAATCATGCTGAGTGAGGACAGGGGCCAAGTTAATAGGGGTAAAGGGTAAGTGTGGCAGAAGGGAAAGGGCAGAAAAGTGAATGGCTAACAAAGCTTTTGGCTAATTTATAACTCCCGGGGCAGATGGGGGACTGGTCCCAACACTTCGGCCAAGAGAGGTACCTTCACTCCACATCCTGTTGGCCTATATTGGACTAAATCAGCCACATTTTTTATCTTTTAGAGATTTTAGGACTCTAGCTGCCTTTATAACGCAGCATAATGACAGGAAACGGGTCAGAGAAAGTGGGGAAGACATGCAGCAAAGGGTCTCAGGCCAAGAATTAGACCTGAACCAGTTTGCTGAGGACCAGTAGCCTCTGAAGATGAGGCGGCTGCTCAGCCAGTTGAGCTAAACCCTTCCCTGAATCAGCCACTCTTAACCACAACCTCTTCCCCACTACACACCCTACACTTGTAAATTAGCTGGGCATCACAGAAGAGGATACGTATGGACAAAGGGGTCCCTTGAGGCAAAATTCCTTAGAGACTCAGACATTTCTGTCTTTTATCAATGCTTATTTTTAGTTGAGACATTTTAGGCAGAATAGACTTAATGCACGCCTGTAGGTACAACTGGTCAAAAATGATTAAAATACCACACTCAATTTCAAAGAATCTCGATATCTGATGGCCTTAATGCCTGGTAAACATCTGTCTGACAAAATGCTGTAAAACCTTAAAGAAAGAAAGAAAGAAAGAAAGAAAGAAAGAAAGAAAGAAAGAAAGAAAGAAAGAAAGAAAGAAAGAAAGAAAGAAAGAAAGAAAGAAAGAAAGAAAGAAAGAGAAAAGCTGAAAAAGTGAAAGATACAAACAAACAGATAAAACCACTATGTTAAAATCATGCAAAGCCTGTTTCAAATATTAATTGAATTGCGTTGATTTTCCTCATACTTTTATTCAGGGTGACTGTTGACAGCGATGTATGAACTATGCAAGTTAAGGATTCAACCATGAATTCTTCAACTGAAAAACACCCTATCTGCTGAATTTAATAAATAAGTTTTTTTTTAAGGTCAAAGAGAAGCATAAATTTGATGTACATGTAGCATCAGTCTTTTTTTTTGACAATACTGTACAAATTAAGAAGCCAAAACTGGAGTTTTGAAATCAAAATGCTTTCCAAATCTACCTAAATTGCTCTATAGTTTTAGGGTTCATGAAACGTTTTAAAAGACAGGACTGGACTGCAAACAGAGACTCATTTACTACAGTGTTTTGCTGTTGTAATGCATGCAGAAAGTGGTTTGGCACTTTCTTGTTCAAATAAAAAGGGACCTCCCTCTGGATAGTAGTTTTTGTGCTCCCACGCCCGTGCACATCATTTAGTATTAATTTGCAACATATGCAAGTCCCCCATACAATAGCAAATTCTGCATTGGACTGTCCACTCCTTTTTTAGCCTAGAGAAGAAATAAAGTCCATAGTTTCACAAAAACAAATTCAAATTTGAATTCTTTAAACCACAGGATAGTTTCCCATTTCACCTCAATCCATTAAAAACAGCTTAGTTCTAGCAGCGCTTCTGGATCATATATTTTCATGTTTTGTATTTTTTTGCAATAGTAAAGTCTGAAGTTGCAGTTGTGAATACTGGATAAAAATCTGCTGACTGACTATAGCTTTTAGAAACTTTTCTGAGCTTATGAAATGAATTACACAATGTTCAGTTTTTAATTTTGTCTTTTGTGTGCAATTGTGCTGTGTGAGACTTCTCTTAAATCTCTAGCCTAAATGCTTTCATACTAAAACATAAATTTAGTAACATTTAATATTACAAACTGTAGATGTGAAAGCCTCATATTCTTTGATATTTTACTATGAAAAATAATATTCTCACTGTCCGCCGATGCAGTCTTTCACAGGGAACCTTTTCCCACCATTGCTTTTCAACGACTTAACCTCTTTGGGGTACTTTTCATATGTCAAATTTTTATTGGTTATCTTTTTTTTTCTGTCCCAACTACTTTTCAATTATTTTACCAGAATTGAATTCCAAATCAGCATAATATTTTCAAATAAAATAAAAGTTTTATTTAGCTGCAGAGAGGCCAGATCTCTGTTGTTGGTCCAGAAACTGTTGACTCAGTTGTTTCTTCAATTAGTGTCTAGTACTGCTATTGGGCTCCATCTCTACCATCTTAGACTGCAGTCATTCTGGTACCATTATTAACTGCAGTGCTAATCTACTGCACAATAAACTGACAGGTGGGACAGCTGAATGTGCAGGACCACCACAACAGCAGAAGGGACATGTAAGGACAAGTTGTTTAGCGGTTCACGCACACACAACATAGAATATAGCCCTTTAAAATGTAGGGTTCAAATGAGTTGCAAATCAGTGAATTCTGTATTATTTTGCATTTTACAGAGCATCCCAACTATTTCATGAATTTGTTGTTATACTTTCATTTATGATATCTTACTTTTGCAGTGGGTATGGAAAGTATTCAGACTCATTTAAACTTTTAACTCTTTGTTTCATTGCAGCAATTTGCTAAAATCAAAAAAGTTTATTTTATTTCTCATTAATGGACACTCAGCACCCTATCTTGACAGAAAAAAAACAGAAATGTAGAAATTTTTGCAGATGTATTAAAAAAAAAAAAGTGAAATATTACGTGGTCAAAAGTAGTCAGACCCTTTGCAGTGACCATTATATTTAACTCACATGCTGTCCATTTCTTCTGATCCCCCTTGAGATGGTTCTACTCATTCATTGGAGTCCAGCTGTGTTTAATTACAGTTTTTCTCAATTGCTAAAACACTAAATCTCATTCTCAAAGCCAATTTTTCAGAATCCTAAACCAAGGTATCAAATCAGTCCTCTTGTGTTCAAAACCTAAAGCACATTTCACATCACTAGACACTGCTTGCAAATATATTGGCATTGTGATGCACTTGCTGTGCAAAATGGTAAACACATGCTGCACACTTTGATCACAACTAAGACACAGTTGTCAGCAGGTAAACACAGTGACTCAAAACTGATTTCACCTTTGGCTGATGATGAGGGAACCAACATAAACCAGTTGAGGAAGCTGTGGGAGGTCAAGATTTTGCAAAGGATAGAGGAAATGAGAGAGTAGGATAAGAGGTGGTTGCAGAGGTGGTCGAGCATGGGGACCTGGAAGGGAGCAAAATCGGGTCCGACACAGAGCCTTCATTTCAGGCGAAATCCGTGCAACTGTGATCAACCATGTTACAGTATTACCTTCACCAAGGAGGTGATGTTTTTGGTAGCGTTGGTTTGTTTATCTGTCTGTCTGTCAGCAACTTTACGGAAAAAGTTCTGGATGGATTGACCTGAAGTTTTCACCAGTCATGTGCCTCAGCACAAGAACAAACTCATTACATTTTGGTGGTGATCCGGATCACCTTCTGGATCCAGGAATTTTTTTAAGGATTCTTTATCATTGCAAGATCTGCTGGGTGGAGGTCTGTGCTCTCTGAGTGCTTTTCTGGTACTCTACAGTATGTTATGAGTTCTCTGTGTTGTGAAATGATGCATTTGGCCTGATGTAAATAAATAAAAAAATGTTGACAGCATGACGATCTGAGAACAATGTTTTCTTTTTTTTCCTTCTAGTGTTTCCTGATTGCTCTGTTGTGTTCTACATTTTGTTGTGCTTGGGGCATGATTTGACTATAGTGTCGCTTTTTGAGGCCAGGTGATGCTGTTTTGAGTCAATAACTTCCTTTTGCAGCAAGAAGCAGAGGTTTTGGGAAAGTAGTTTGAGTTATGGGATTAGTGTTTAAAGTTGTGAAAAAGTGAGGGGACATTTTAAAAATAGTGTTTTAGCAATTGAGAAAAACTGTATGAGTTCTCTGTGTTGTGAAATGATGCATTTGGCCTGATGTAAATTAAAAAAAACAACATTTTGACAGCATGATATTCTGAGAACTCTGTTTTCCTTTATTCCTTCTAGTGTTTCCTGATTGCTCTGTTGTGTTCTACATTTTGCTGTGCTTGGGCCATGATTTGACAATAGTGTCGCTTTTTGAGGCCAGGTGATGCTGTTTTGAGTCAATAACTTCCTTTTGCAGCAAGAAGCAGAGGTTTTGGGAAAGTAGTTTGAGTTATGGGATTAGTGTTTAAAGTTGTGAAAAAGTGAGGGGACATTTCAAAAATAGTGTTTTAGCAATTGAGAAAAACTGTAAACTGATTGGACTTGATTAGGAAAGATACACACCTGTCTATATAAGACCTTACAGCTCACAGTGCATGTCAGAGCACATGAGAATCATGAGGTTGAAGGAACTGTCCAAGGAGCTCAGAGACAGAATTGTGGCAAGGCACAGATCTGGACAAGGTTACAAAAGAATTTCTGCAGTACTTAAAGTTACTAAGGGCGCATTCAGAAAGCATAGTCTGCAAGTCTCGGTCTGTTTGGGGACTCGTTTCGGTTGGGGGCGGGGGTGGTCTTCTGGACCGAGATCGCGTTCACGTCGCACTATTGCCAAACGAGCCAAACGGGCCAAGAATGAGAATCTCAGATGGCGCTGCTTTCGGATTCACTATAGGCGAGGACAAGACGCACGTACAAGAAGGTTCTCACAGCTTCTGTTCCCTCCATAAAGGGACATTATTTTTGTACGAGGAGCTGGATATGGTTTCATCAGATCAAATATCAATTAAAGCTTTTATTTTCTCGTAACTCCACGTCTGACCACGGGCCACTTTTATAAGTACTGCAGTCCCAAACGTGTGTTTGTTGTCATAGCGTTTACCCACGTTGTACAACGTTTGACCCACAATGCCAATGCAATTTGTAGTCCACTTCCTGTCTTTGGTTCACTTGAATCGGACCTAGACCTGCGTTTGCAGGTGGACTGAGTCCGGTTGTTTGTTCCGGATCAGAGTCCATTTACGCATTCACAACTCCCCTAAACGAAGCGAACTTTCCGAGCAAACGGACTCTGATTTGAAACAAAAAAGCTTTGTGAATGTGCCCTAAGAGCACGGTGGCCTCCATAGTCCTTAAATGGAAGAAGATTGGGATGACCAGAACTCTTTTTAGACGCCGCCATCCAGCCAAACTGGATGGCGGGGCCTAAGAGCCTTGGTGAAAGCGGTAAAGAAGAACCCAAAGATCACTGTGCTGAACTCCAGAGATGCAGTAGGGAGATGGGAGAAAGTTCCACAGAGTCAACTATCACTGCAGCCCTCCACCAGTCGGGGCTATGGCAGATGGCCCGACGGAAGCCTCTCTTCAGTGCAAGGCATATGAAAAGCTGCATACAGTTTTCCAAAAACCACATGAAGGACTCCCAGACTGTGAGAAAAAGATTCTCTGGTCTGATGAGACCAAGATTGAACTTTTTGGAGTTAATTCTAAGCGGTAAGTGAGGAGAAAACCCGGCACTGCTCATCACCTGCCCAAAACGATCCCAACAGTGAAACATGGCAGTGGCATCATGTTTTTCGACAGGACGACTGGTTACAATTGAAGGAAAGAAGAATGCGGCCAAGTACAAAGATATCCTGGAAGACAACCTCTTCCAGAGTGCTCAGGCCCTCAGACTGGGCCGAAGGTTCACTTTCCAACAAGACAATGACCCTCAGCACACAGCTAGAATAACAAAGGAGTGGCTTTGGAACAACTTTGTGACCATTTTTGACTGGCCCAGCCAGAGCTCTGACTTAAACCCAACTGAGCATCTCTGGAGCGACCTGAAAATGGCTGTCCACCAACGTTCAACATCCCACCTGACAGAACTGGAGAGGATCTGTTAGGAAGAATGGCAGAAGATCCCCAAATCCAGATATGACAAACTTGTTGCATCATTCTCAAGAAGACTCATGGCTGTACTAGCTCAAAAGGATGCTTCTACTCAGTGCTGAGCAAAAGGGTCTGAATACTTATGACCATGTGATAATTCAGTTTTTCTTTTTTAATAAATTTGCAAAAATTTCTACATTTCTGTTTTTTTGTGTGTCAAGATGGGATGTTGAGTGTACAATAATGAGAAATAAAATTAACTTTTTTGATTTTGGCTAATGGCTGCAGTGAAACAAAGTATGAAAACTTTAAAGGGATCTGAATTCTTTCTGTACCCTCTGTATATTTCGGGATTTCATTTTCCCTTTTCAGGTCATCACATAATGACCTTTTGACCGTTAAAATGTTTAAGTAATCTTCTACCTGAAGTGTTTTATAATTAAGACCCGAGCCTCAGTTTGGCTTGTTTCTAGATTTCTGCTAGCTATTTTGGGGTTAGGAGGAACTAATAAATGTAATTTTAAAACAAATATTCATATGTATATTTTTTTGTCATAGGTAATAATTTTCTGTATGATGAAGATATGAATACTATTCTAAGTTTTAAAAAAATTAAAATCTCTTCTGACATCATCAGATGGCAGTCCAAGTGTCCATGTTTGTGAACAACAGGGTTCAGCTATACAGAATTCAGTATTAAGGTGCAGACAAGACAACCAAACATGTGATGTCCACATATGTGGACACCAGGTCATAGGAGGCTACGTTTGCCTAACATCAGTGATTTGCATGAGTAGACAAAAATTTTGCAGCACTTTCTGAAAATATTTTGGCTGTGGGACAGTAAATTCCTTTATGACAACTTTTAAATGATTAGAAACTGAGAACCTCTTTTTTCCTGACTTTTTTTTTCCTTAAAAACAAGTCTGTTTGATAAATCATTCTAAGGTTCAATCTCATGTACACTATAAATGGGGTGAATTGGTAAAAAGTGTTGTTTCCTGTTCTCAGAATATCCAGATTGCCTCAAAACAGTGACAGGAAGAGAGAGTTTTGAACTTGGAGTTTGACCTGACCTTTGTCACCCAGCTCAGTCTCACTCAGTGCTTCTCTTGGTCGTGCCCTTTTATCCCAACTTTGATCTTGTGTCCATATTTCCCTGAAATAAGCTTAGACACACCAGATTTTCAATAAAAACTTAAACCCCCTGCATTATTGCCTGGCCTTTATGAACCTTAGCATGATTACTTTAGCAGTGTACTCGGTTCAACTCATCTTCACAACTGATTCCTGTTGGGCTCTCACACTTGAATTTACTGAAAATCTGTTCTTTCACCCGCAAATTTCCTGGAGGGTGATATCTCTGGTGTACAGTGTGTGTGTGTGTGTGTGCCCACAACCTATTTACTGCTCTGTGTGTTCAAGACACATTTACAATGATGGTATACACATGTTTTTGATTGGACTGAGAGAACAAATAACACAGCAAACAATAGAACTGTTTAAAAGTTCCCTATAGTTGTATCCCATGCGGGCACAATAGTATCAAACCTATGTAGTACCACAGGGTAGCGGCACAAAAGAATGTGAGGAATCCAGCTCTGATTGTCAGTGTTGAAAAGTTTGGAAATCACAGCTAAAAGCCAAACAAGGCTAAGAAACTGAGTACTATTAGATTAGGAGCGTTGGTGGCTTTGTGAGAGACAGAGTGAATCTTAATAGTTTTAGACTTGAACGATGGAATTTGTTAGTATTAATTTACTCTGTTGATAGGTGCAAAATAAAGATATCAGTCTAATGTCAGAAAAAGCCCTGCAGATGAAACACACACACACACACACACACACACACACACACACACACACACACACTTTTATTCTCAGCCTCAGAATGGTGTTGGGGATTTATTTGGATTCCTCCATAGTAAGATTTACCAACTGGCTATAACTTATTAAACACGAATGTTGACAAAAGCTGATTTTTCCCATCCCTATGGGGCACCAGTGCATTAGAGAGTCATAACTCAATTTAAAACCCTGGCAGATTAAACAAGACTTGGTGGACTGGAAGTTTTCCTGTTGAAGGAAGTTTATATTTAACTGGATGTCCATTCATCAGCCACTCTATCTGCTTTAGGACTTAAAAGATAAACTGCAGTTTTTGCCAAGGGGCACCTGTCTGTACATCTATCATCAGCTTGACAGCTGTGAATGTATATTTTAACAATTTGTGAACCAAAGACTTGAAATAGTCCCTGCGAAAAGCCAAATAAGCCTAAGTTTAAAAGTCAGCAGTCTAGTAATTTCGTTATGTGCTCTGCTGTATTTCCTCAGTTATGTCAGCTCATGTTTCAGGCCATCCTCTGGCAGGGGAACTTCTGCCACTGCACATCATCACAATGGTCCTGACAGCATTGTTGTGGTCCACAGCTATCACTTATTGAAGTCTTCTAAACCACATTAAACAGAAGATTTTATCTTGCGAGAGCAATGCAAACCCAGATTCTTACACTGAAATGACAAGACACACATAGAAAAGAATGCATGGATGGACACATGAAATGTATTGAGCCCAGACTAGGATTCTGGTGGTTTCATGTGACTTTTCACTTAACCACACAGTCCTCATCCTGATTCCTCTTGGTGTGGTTTCTTCCAGCTGTGTTTGAGGTCAGCTAAATACACACTTCTGTGTGAACTCCCAGTAATCTGTTGACACAAACTAACCTGGAAGAGATAGACAGATACCACGTTTGTCAGAACCAGCTTGCCAGCAGTTAACCTTTTCTCAGAGGATGAGAAAAAAAAATGCTCTCTTGTGCCCAATTTCTTGAATAGTTAATCTCCCTAATCCTTGCCTATTTTGATATTACAAGAAAACAGGAATGTACAGTTGTCATATGGATATTTGCATACTTTCACACACACCTGCTACTGAAACCACAACCAGATGAACTGGGGATCTACAGCAACATGGCAGTGGTCTGATGCACCCGGATGAGAGCCCCAGCCCGCCCTTGTAATTACTGTCAGACACACAATCAGACATGTATTAACTGGGACAGGAAAACACATGGGAGACATTAGCCCTGCCAGCATGGCCACACATGTGTTAAGTACAGTGTGGCTTGGATATACATTAATACAGATGTGATGGTGCTTCACTCGTGATGATTTATTAACTAGTTTGAGGTTTAAGAGAACATCGTGGTCCTCCTGTCTCCTCACTTCAAGCCTGAGGCATTTACCCAAAACAAATTAAGTGTTTCATATATCTGCACTCACTCTGCCAGCAAATTGCTATGATTTTGAAGTGTAGGTTCTAGTTTTTATGACCTTTTTATCTTTTCTATAAAGGTTATGCTCTTTGTGTGAGTTGGGATAAGGTTAAAGTTAGTGTTATACATTCCCTGTACACACTGAATGGAAAGTGATACAATGTAAAGAGCGAGGACATTTTCGGAGGAGCCTTTTTTTCTTTTTCTTTTTTCTTTTTTTTTTTTTTTACTTTCTTGGGATATTTGGTCCTCACTTTTTCATAAGGCCTCAAGTTTCTTCAGTTTAAACACTTAGCTGGGTTGGTCAAATTCAGTTAAAGGTTCTATTGAAAAGACAATGTAATAAAGGTTACTGTAATCCACTCAGTGACATAAACATGACTGTTTATGCACCCACAACTGCATTATGTTTTGATGAAGACATGGAGATTAGATTCATTATAAAGATACACTCAGAGAAATTCAGATATCCTTTTTAATAACCCCAAATTTTAGCATTTTAAAGCAATTTTTTCTGTGTAATGAGTATAATCTTTTTTCCAAATTATTGTTGAGTCCTGATTGTTAAGCAGTGAATCCAATGATCGAGCTATGTTTTTAGTGCTCATTTATTTTATTTCTCATTTAACTGTCACCTTCCTAAAAGTTCTTGTGCTCTTGCTTGTGAAGAAACCAAGGTCTTGATAACAAATTCCTAACATTCATTTAATGGATGAAGTGTGAGAGAAACAAGGTAGCCTTGAGTAAAAGAATTTATCAAGGTGAAAACAGAAGAAGAAATTCTGGGCTCAGGTTTTGAGGGAAAGAATGACCACATAAAATGGTTGCATATGTTGCACTGCAGAATTTGAACTTGAAAAAGATTTAGGGTGCTATCAGTACTTATATACTTATGCCCTCCTGGTTTAAAATTCTTTGTTCAATGATTTAATCCCTAAGGCAGTGGCTGATGAAGACCATATAATATGAAATTAAAATAAGGTTTACAGTGCAGGAAATAACAGATGAAAAACTGCTTTATTCCCCCACCACACATGGATAATAGAGATACTCCATGCCATGCGTACTGTAAGTGCATTTACAGTATGTGTTCACCTCATTTACTCCTTTACGTACATACATAAATATTCAGCATGTTGTTGGAGCAATAACTTGACAGAGGCCCAAGCCTACCAAGTTTTTACAGCTGAAACCTACAGTGCTCTCTTTAAATCTTTCAGCGTTGTTTTTACTGTCATAATGCAAAGCAGCATTGAACAGGAGCATTTAGCACAAGCCACTGCACCCTCTGGGATTTGTGCCTTGCCCTTCTACCCTCATAAATCTACAAACCCCTTGGATACAAACAGGCTGGATTACTAACAAATGAGTATGAAGATTAACAACTTTGCCACCATCTAAATCCTATGAGCTTGGCGTGGTCTGTCACCCTTTTTCTTTTTTTTTTTTTTTACCCTGAACTTTACCTAAATTATGATGTGAGAAAAACACAGTGAAGCACAAATATTATCTTCTCCTCATCAGAGATAAATGTTGTCAAGCTTTGCCTGAATATATAAAAGATGGAGGTTACAGCAAAAGGTTTACATACATTCCTCTCTGCAACTCAACCGCACAGGCACAACTGTGTGACTGAATCCTTTTATTGATTCCCATCATAGGTGATTTATTAGGAGCTTTGTAGTTTATTTAACTTATTTCAACTTCCATCTGTGGCCCTTTATATCTACTATCTTGAAGAAAGCTCACAGTGAGAACATGTTTTTGGGTTACCTGATCAGAGCTCTGCATACTGGAGGGCTTCTACTAATTAAACTACAAGGTCTCAATATGACACACTTTTCAATTATTTCTGTACACTTTGAATGCAAATCCCCTCCAGTGTCTCTGGAGAAATTCCAATAGGGATGACCCACGTTTAGCTGTTAAGAACTGAAAATAGTCCAGAGTTCCAAGCTTTATACACTTCATAAACCAAGGGTGACAGCAATATCCATCCATATAGATATGTTTGCTTACACAGATAACACAATTTAGAGGGATTGCTTTCTTTTGCTTAGGCATGGCAGTGCAAGACAGAGAAGATGTTTTAATTAAGTCCTTCATTTATTGTTGCAAGGCACTGGAAATAAACTTCCTCTGAGATACAAATACTTGGCAATATTTGCGTTTCTGACATGCATGAAGTCCAAGCTTTTTTTAAGGTTAAAAAAATACACTTGCTATGCAGGGAAAAAGAAGAGTTTTTGCATTTTAGAAATGTTTGCAGTGTTGATTTCTTTCTTGCTCCCAACCTGTTTTTGGATTTCACAAACACAACGAGTAACATGGCAGAACGTAGTACCAACGACTTCTTTTCAGTGGTTCGGTTAGTTCATCTTTGAGTTGTCCTCAACGAAAATAAGTGGTTTTGTGGTGCCCTCTAGAGGTCAAGTTTCTAACAGCTGTGAACCAACAGGGGGCGCTGTCCAATAAGCTAATCGTAGGGAGGACTTCTGGCAGCCGGAAACAAGGAAGAAGGCTGACAAACATGATATAACCTGAGCTGGTGATGTTGAATAACTGCACGCCTAGTAAGTCATTCCTCTCATTGTCGCTCCAACACTTCATTTAATGTAAATAAGTTCATACAGACAGTGCTAATAACGTAGTTATAGTCTATTGTTGAGACGTGTTTGGCAGTGTAATAGAAACCGAAGTGCTCGTGCTCCCTAAAGCCGAACAGCTGAGAATGTTAGCTTAGCAAGTTAACGTAGCCACGTAAACAATGGATGCCTGTGAAAGAATGTAATTTTTCTTTCCAATTCATTTCTAGGTTTAAACTTTCTATCTTAATGTCCATTGTCACTACAGTCTGATAAGTACTCGAACAGAGCAGTCTCCCTTTTCATAGCTATCCCCTACATGCGATATGACAATTGCCTTATCTGTGTATTTGTTTAGGTAAATGGTCATATTGTTAACAGTAATGGTCACAGTTTGCATTATTCTTTAGCAAACATTAATGCGTTATTTCCCTATCATTTTGCTTAACGTTAGAATTTCTTGACATTTCTAAAAGGACCGTGATCGGGATGACTAAATGTCTGATTGACATCTTGATGACTGTCGGCAGCTTCATCATAATGCCTGTAGAAGGTGCAGAGCAGCAGGGGTCCTCCTCTCTCTCCAGCCCAGCTAGTGCTGCTCTCACCCCAGGAGGGTCCGAGGAGGATGGAGCTGCAAAAGGCTCAGCAGTCTGCACTTTCCCCGAAAACAGCCAGGGCTCTGAGGCAGCTGCAGCCTATCCTGTCAATACAGGACCTGGTGAAAACAACAACGGTGAGCTGTCCAACTCAAGAGAAAAAACTGAGCATAAAAACAAACTCTTTTTTCTCTTCTTTTTATGGCACATACACAGTCAGTCAGTGTAGTGATATTTGTGGGGCCCTTTGCAGGCAAAAGATCTGGAGCCTTGCTACAGATCGACCGACAGCGTATCCAGGCATCATCTGCCAGTTCAGGAGCTGATGAACTCCAGGGCCTTGGTGTGGCTGTGTATGACCAGGATGTGCTGGAACAAGGTGTTCTGCGGCAAGTGGATGAGGCGATCCAGGTGGCCAGTCAGGCTGCTGCTAAAGCTGAGGCTGAAAAGGAGTACGAGTCTGTCCTGGATGATCTCAGGTATAGTATAATAACTAGAAGTGTCCTTTGGGAAGTGATACTGATGGGATGATTTTTTTTTTCCAGTTATTTGTTTAAAAGAAGGCTAGTCCACATTAATTAAGCTAAGATGTAGAAAATGATCAAGACGTTATAGGAAAATGTTATGCATTTCTCTGCTGAGGTTTTTTGTTATTATTATTTTAAGATTACAATAAACTAAATGAGCGGAGTAATAAATCTTCCACTGCTGTGGGGCTTGTGTTTCAGATCAGTCACGGCATCCCTGAAGCAAATCAACAAGATTATTGAGCAACTGTCTCCCTACGCAGCTTCCAGCAAAGATATCAGTAGGAAAATTGAATCTGTCAAACGACAGAAAGAAAATAAGGTAAAATACTATTTATAACAAGTCTTCAAATCAATAATGACACAAAACCACAATCAGGATAGTGACAGTGATGATTTAAACCATTCCTGATTCAGGAGAAGCAGCTGAAAAAAGTCAGAGCAAAACAGAGACGACTTCAAGCCATTCTGGGAGGAGAGGACACTCAGAGAGTGGAAGCTGAGCTTTTGGCAGAGAATGATGAAGAGGAAGGTAATGTGCCTTGATTTTTAACATCACTCATTTCCATTTTATTGTACTTTTAAGTACATTTATATTTGCTACCTAAGATTCTCTACAGTGCAATAGATTAAGTGAGTTACTGGGTTATTGATGAAGTCGTGAATATGCAAAAAGGGAGAAAAATCATGCTATTCTAAGTATGTGATTTGGCATATTGGTATGGCATTAAGGATGGAGTAACTGTTTTAAGTAAAATTGGTCTTTTACTTCTTGTAGATATGTGTGAACATATTTTCCATGGGGCAAAGCGCACAACACTTGCTTGGATTTTGATCTGACCAAAAAATTGTTTGTTGTCTGCGCTTAGTGCTCCAAAGATTGGGACATTTTTCACTGTGCACTTGTTGATTGCCAAATATGATTAACAATATATCCTGATTTATGTCAATTTTACTTTTTACATCTGTGCCCTGGCAGACTATTCACAAACTTTTTCGTATCAAATTATTTATAATCATATTCCACAGTGCTATTGGTGGTGAAGAAAGTTCTACAAGACACATTTGCAGTTTTGATACTGTACAGTTTCTCTATCTGACATTATATTTCTGTGTGTTGTGCCAGAACCAGGACCTTCCACACTGGGCAGCATGCTCATGCCAGCTCAGGAGACTGAATGGGAGGAGCTTATCCGAAAGGGTCACATGACTCCATTTGGAACCCGAATACCACAGAAAGAAGTGAAGAAAGAGCCACGAAAATTGATGCTGGCTGAGAACTCTGCCTTTGACCAGTACTTGGCAGACCAGGCCAAGTTGGCTACAGAGAGGAAAAAAGTACCACTTCTGAAGAAGAAGAGAAGCTCTTTACTCGGCCCTAATGAGGGGAGCACAAGTAAAACTGGAAAAATTTCCTCATCAAAGGATAAAAAGCTGAAAAAGCGCATGAGAAAACTGCAGATAACAGCTCTTAAAGCCCACCCTAAAGCTCGACCCAAGGCCGAGCCACAACTCCCTAAGCCAAGGAGAAAGCCACGGATTGAGGGAGAATCGGACAGTGAAGGGTCAGAGTACTTGCCCAGTGATGAAGGAATAGATCTTGACCAAGAGGAGAAAGAAGCCATGGAAGAGGGATTTGGGGAAGATGATGATGATGATGAGTATGAACTGAAGCCATACAAGAGAAAACCTGAGGGAAGAGGCAGGAAGAAAGTAAAGAAAAAAGACGAGGAAGAATACTCCCCTGAGAGTTCAGATGAAGAAGAGGAAGATGAGGGTAAAGCCCAAAAATATAAAGACGATGGAGATTTGGAGTACTACAGACAGCGACTAAGGTACGATCATGTACTGTTGATATGCATGTCAAAAACTTGCTTCTGGATTTCTTGGTGGTATCCAAAGGTGCAAAAACTTTTATCTACCAGCGTTCTTTTGTGGAGAGTGCAGAAATCCATGTCTGTAAATACTCAACAAACACCAGATTGAGCCTTTAGTTTGCATTGCATTTGTAATGTCAATGGTGCAAATAGGCTATTGTTCTTTGCATTACTTAAGGAGAAAAGCAGTTGGTTTCTGCTGGCTCCATAGGGCAGAAAGAGAGTTAATCCCAGATGAGATTGGCAGCTGTTTCTTGACTAAGCAAATTCACTCCCTGTTCTTCTTCTCTCTCTGCTCTCGCACTGGCCTAATTATCCTCCTGCACATGGTTTTATACACTCACTCACTCTAATGCTCAAATTAATGGAAGAGCAGCCCTAATGAGATTTCATATTTATAGCTGCCAAATAAATTGTGTTGGCATGTGTCCTCTTTCTACACTATAGTGACTGAATGTGAATTCAACAGCATGGACACGGCAAGGATGGCGAAGCTGGCTTGTGTGAAGAATGATATTATTAGAGTAGGCTGTATTTCTAGTTGGGTTTGGGGGTGGAGTGGGGGCAGAAAAGTGTAATTAACTGAACCAATGCTTAGTCTTGACTTAATTAGAGAGTGTGGTCTCCCAGGCCCAGCTAAAGGACCAGTTGTGTGGCAGGGTGACAGGACCAGGCCCAAATGAAGATGGATTCTTATCCTCTGCACCTCACACCTTTCTGGGGAACTCGCACTACTAATTGTCTATATCAATCTTCATTTGCTGCTCGATGACTGCCCCCTCTCCTGCACTATTAAAACTGTTCTCTTTACATTTACCTTTTTGCTATAAATGTTCCACTGCTCAAGGGAAATAGCCACCGCTCAAAATCTCTGCAATCCATGCATTTATCTATACAAGTCTGAAAATAAGTCACAAAGTGCAGGACATGCAAATTTTAAGGCCATCTATCTATGCTGTATATTCTCTTGTCCTGTATTCACAGGGTGACAGTGAACTGTACACCAGGACTGGCCAAGTCCAGTCCTCGAGAGCCACAATCCTGTAACTTTTAGATGGATCCCTTCTCCAACACACCTGAATTATCTCACGTGCATATCATTCAGTTCTGCAGTGGCCTGGTAACGACTCATTCATTTGATTCAGGTGTGTTGGTAAAGGGATGCATCTAAAAGTTGCAGGACTGCGACTCTCAAGGATTGGACTTGGCCATCCCTGTGTGCACCCTAGACAGCTTGCTAGTCTATTTAAGTCCTCGAGGGCCAGAATCCTGCAAGTATTAGGAGTTTTCCTGCTGCAACACACCTGACTCCAATTAATGGGTAATTGTGCTCAAGTCACAAGATGTGTTGCCACAGGGAAACCCCCTAATACCTGCAGGATGCCAGCCCTCGAGGACCAGAGTTGCCCACCCCTGATTTAAGACAAACAGAGATGGAGAAATAGAAAGTGAAACAGATTAATATGAAATTTCACTTACTTTACAAGCTTGTATTGCTAAGTAACCTAAAAACACCAGCTTCCACTTCCTTAATCTTATTTAGGGGATATCTAAGTCTTGAATGCCTTAATGAAATCTGTGAAACATGTTTTTGTTACTTTCTTTTGTGATCTCATTTTGAAAATGGAGAAGGCCAAAGGTCATCAGTATTTTATTCATTGTCTACCAGGCGATGGAAGCGGCAGCGTCTCAGAGAACGAGAGGAAAGAAGAGAAAGAGGTGAAGAGCTTTCAGATGACAGTGATGCTGAATTTGATGAAGGATTCAAAGTTCCTGGTTTCCTCTGGAAAAAACTTTACAAGTAAGTTCGGCTTGAAACATATGCTGTGCTACAGAATCATCTCATATCTGTACATTAAGGCCAAGATGTTTTTAATTAATTTGTTTCATCTGAGGAAATGATAGCAGGGCACTATTATGACACAAAAACATTTGTTTTGCCAAATATTGGACTTCGCTCTATATCACACCCACTGCTCTTGAACACTTTTGCCATGGAACTGTAATGATTAGACAATAATCATTTAATCAGTACACAATAAATGTAATGTGTTTACCGTTGGCTTAATTAGGGTTACAGTTATTTATTTATTTGTTTTATTGATAATCTGTTACATTAGTTATTTTTCAGTCCTCTGGCTGGTAGGGAATAAAACAGATTAGTTGAAACTCTGACTGTTGGAGAGCCTTCGCCCATCTGTTCATTTGGTTGTCTTTGGCAGTTGGCACATGCAGGTCTGTGAAGTTTTTTGTGAACATGATTGTCAAATTTTCAGGTACCAGCAGACAGGTGTGCGGTGGATGTGGGAACTCCACTGTCAGCAGGCAGGCGGCATCCTGGGAGATGAGATGGGACTGGGCAAAACTATCCAGGTCATCAGCTTTCTGGCTGGACTAAGCTACAGCAAACTGAGGACAAGAGGGTCCAACTACAGGTATATATATATATATATATATATATACACACACACACACTCAAACTGTGTCCAGAGACTGTGTGTCTGCATGGTATGAATATTTGATTAGGGGGATTTCTGCCTGAGAGTGTTCTTGTGAATTATTAAACATGTTTCAATTATCAGACTCTTCACTTTCTTACTGCAAACATCAGAGAAAACACAGACACTGTGTGTATTTGAGTGAGACTTGTGAGGGTGTATTCACGAACACTTAAAATGAATTTCAAACTCATGAAACGGAGCAGGTGTGGGACAACAAATCAACCACAGAAAACACGAGGGAGTGGCAGTGATAATCTAGTTTTACTGCACAAATGGCACTCTTGTATTCTGTTGGTGGAGCTCCCCCTGTTGGTCAATACTCTTTCTACTATAGACGCCCACAAATTGATTGCTTGCAAACTCAATTATGGCCCAGTATCAATAGCTTCCACTGGGCAAAGGTTCATACCAGCCCATTAGTGCATCTTTGTGTGTGTCTGTGTGTGCGTTTGACCAGGTTCTTGTAAATCTTTAGCAAAGAGCTAAGGATATATGTCTGCACTTTCTTTGATTCATGTTTTAGTCACAGGAACTGAGTGCATAAGTCTTTAAAGTTGGCTTTTTACTTTGTATTGGTGTTTCTTTATGACACATTTTTACCTTAAAGGGGAACTTCGTTTTTTTTTTTCAATCTGGACCTATTTTCTTGCATGAAATATTTTCATTTACTCACCCAGACAGTTTTGGTGCAACTTGAATTCCTTCGGGAGATATATAGATCCACTGGAGATCATCGTATGCACCATATAATGACAGTGATGGGGCAACTGCATCCAGCCTCTAGATAAGGCACTATCTGCCACAAACTCCTTCATTTCACCAATGTTTTGTTACGAAACATTAGTCGGGGCCCCCCTGTGAGCTCGAAGCAGCTTTTTCGTGGTGATTTGTCCTTATTTACAGACGTTTACTTGTTATGGTGTCGCATAATAGTGACGTCATCAAAGCCGCTGCTGTGAAAAGTTTGTAAATAAACTTCTACTGCGTATAAACGTTTATGCGCTGTATAAACGTATTAAACGTATAAACATACACACATTCATCGGGGTTTGAATGTGTGTATGATTGTGTGTGTGACTGGGTGAATGTTATATGTAGTGTAAAGCACTTTGAGCGGTTAGTTTGACTGGAAAAGCGCAATATAAGTACAGTCCATTTATCATTTATTCCTGATTACCCCCCCCCCCCCCCCCCTCCATTTCGTTTGAAGATTATGATTGTAGATGTTAAGTTAGATTTACCATTGTTATAGAAAGTTAAGTTATAACAGGTTTAAGAAGAAATGTCTCTTTCTTTTGTGCTTTGTTTTAGATATGCTGGTTTGGGTCCAACAGTCATTGTCTGTCCTGCTACTGTTATGCATCAGTGGGTGAAAGAGTTTCACTCCTGGTGGCCTCTTTTCAGAGTGGCAGTTCTTCATGAAACTGGCTCCTTTACCAGCAATAAGGTAAGATGCTTTTGTGTTCATACTGTAAATAAATGAGAAAGCATCCTTTTTCCTCTGGGGGGCACTAGAGATCTGTTTATACATCATCTCTTATTTCTTATTCTTATTCTTCTTGTTCTTATTAGACTATTCTCCTCTAGAGCCATATTGAGAAATTTATCTTGGTTGAACATAGAATATAGAAATTCCAAACACTGCATTTACAAAAGATGTGAATATAAACAAAAATGATTTTGTGTGTGTCTTTGTTTTCTGTGTTGCAGGAAAAGCTTATTCCAGAAATAGCATCATGCCATGGTATCTTGATCACTTCATACTCAGCTGTGAGAAATTTACAGGACATCCTGCAGCGCTATGACTGGCATTACATTATACTGGATGAGGGCCATAAGATCAGGAATCCAAATGCAGGGGTTACTACTGCCTGCAAGCAGGTACTCCCTTCTCACACATGCATGTATTATCTCTCAAGTTCATACAAAGAGTTACATTGCTCTTACATTCCTTCATTTCTTCAGAGTTTTCACCATGGTTGTCATTTAAACTAGTTTTTCTTCAACTACAGAAAGCAACTTTACCTTTTTTTTTGCTCTGGAAAACGCAGCTAACATTCTTGCTTTGTTTCCTCCAGTTTCGAACCCCTCACCGGTTTATCCTGTCAGGCTCACCTATGCAGAACAACTTGAAGGAGTTGTGGTCTCTGTTTGACTTTGTCTTTCCTGGAAAACTGGGGACATTGCCTGTCTTCATGGAGCAGTTCTCTGTACCAATTACCATGGGAGGATATAGCAATGCCTCACCTGTACAGGTACATAAATATAAACTCAAACTGAGTACTATAAGGTTTTTATCTAAATTTCCTTCTTTAACCCTCATCCTAATCTTTTTAATATGTAACCTGTAATAATACTCCAAGTAGTGGTCAGTAAATCCTGTAAAGCTGTAACAATAGCACGGAGACAGAGTCATGAGAGACTGAAGTGGTAGAACCACTACTCACACACACTTACAGTATGCGTTTACAATTTTGGATTGCTAGAAGGAGAGATTGTGGAACAACAGAGCCATTAAGTGCAGTGCTGGATAATGTGGGTCCAAGCAAAGGAACTTCAGTTCTTTCCTAATGTGTGAGAGAGGAAGAGGCTAAAGTAAAAAGCCAGTGAGCTAAATTGTAGTGCTCTGTCATTAGCGTCCAGTCGTTAATAACCCACTGACTGTATAGATTTAATTATTTAAGCTGCCTATTGATGCTTCTTCCGCTGTCGATAATAAAAACCTTTACTAATTATTAATGTTATTAAATGGTCAGAGAGGGCAAAGCTCTGCTTCCTTATCCTGATCTGAAAATTCTCAGAGCAGCAGAGCAGGCCCTCTGATGACGCATAAAGAGCACGTATACAAATATATGTATGCAAAAACATATGTGGTGGGGCTATATAAGTATGTGGATATTGGATCCATTACTGAAACGTGTCCCCTTGTGAATCCACTCAGCAGCTTGTGCTAAGATCCTAGATCCTTCACTGCCCTTTTTTTTTCTTCTTTCCTACTCTGACCTCCATTTAGCCCTAGATCCCACCATTTTATTGTCCCCTCCAGCACTGCCAGCAGTGTCTTTGATCCCCCTGTGGACCCCCAGTGTGTTAATGTTTAAAAGGCTAACTGGCTTTTAGCACTGACTCTAGATAAAGTGGAGCAGGCCATTTACAGTGGAGCTTCTGGTGCGGGGTGGGACCAAGTGGTTCTCAAACTCCCCTTCTGTTTCAAGTGGAGCTGGTCAGTCACACTGATGAAAGAAGAGGGCTCTGCCCCTGAGACCAAACAGTACTCTGATCAATGTTTAATGGCTTGTAGTACTGAGAGGGACAGCAACACTGGGGAGGTGATGCAAGAGTTAAGCCTGAGGAACCAACAATGAGGCAGATGTGTTTATTATTCAAGTATTAACTGTTTTCAATGTGTAGGTCCAGACGGCATTTAAGTGCGCATGTGTGCTGAGGGACACCATAAATCCTTACCTGCTCAGAAGAATGAAGGCAGATGTCAAGGCCAACCTCTCTCTACCTGACAAAAATGAACAGGTATTCATCATAATCGCATATTTCACCCTGTTGTTTTTAAGCATTGAGCTAAATCTAGCACCTGGATCCTACTAACTGTGAAGATGCTCATTTGATTTGATGTGACTTCCTTATCAATGATGCATTTGATGAACGTACATGCCCTCTTGTCAGGTGAAGTCAGCTAATAAAGTCCTGGTAAAGTAAAAGGAGTTGGTATTCATTAAAGTGGCTGGTCTTTGGTCTGTCCTCGCCGCTGACACTGGTTGACTCCCTTGTCCACTTCAGCTCATTAAATCAGTCCCTCGGGACAGTGTTTGCTTCAAAAACACATTGCTTCCCACTAATTTCTCTTCACACTCACTTCATCAAGGGGCTTTAAAGTAGATGTTCACAGCCAATTACAAGCTCTTACACTCCCCTCTGTGTGTGTGTGCGTGTGTGTGCGTAGGTTCTGTTCTGCAGATTAACAGAGGAACAGCGGCAAGTGTATCAGAGCTTCTTAGATTCCAAAGAGGTTTACCAAATACTCAATGGCGATATGCAGGTAAATCTCTCTTTCATAGTTGAAGCATATTCCGTTTTTGCTCATTTGTTTGTGTGTTTATTTTGGTTTGCTTATTTTTAATTGGGGCTTCCTCCATTTGGCCTCTTTTGTTTGTACACATTACAAGGGTAAGGAGACGACTCTTGGCCAGGAGACTTCCAGGAACAAGACTTGCCTTATTCATTATTTAACCACTCCTCTTATGAATTTTGCTTTATGTCTCACTCACAGACAAAAAGTGAGCACTTTTATGAACAACTTTGCAGTTAAAAACCACCTTTTTTTTTTTTTTTTTAGATCTAAAATATTCTGTTACATGCATGTTGGCAAATTAAGTATTTTTGATTTTCACTTGAAAGAAAGTTGCGCCGTTGTTCTCACTTTAGCCAGACCCATGAGAGTGAGACTACCATTTATCACCACTGACCAAATGGACGTAGTGGAAGAGCCACGGGTGACCAGATTGTACATACACACTCTCTTTTAAATGTATTCAGTGGTCACTCTCAGTCCATTAACCAGCATTACTAATGCAGTGACCACTGGGCCCTCATCAAGAAACACAGCCTTTATTGTCCTTAAATAAATTATGTTATTCATTCCAGTAGACTAAAGTAAATGTGCTTATTTGTTTAAAGGTGCAACACTGCAAAATGGATTAAATTTAATCTTTTTTTGAAACAGGTTTGAGAACATTTGTTTATTTTCCTCTTTCTGTTCTTCAGGTGTTCTCAGGTTTGATTGCCCTGCGCAAAATCTGTAACCACCCGGACCTTTTCTCAGGTGGACCCCGGATACTGAGGGGAATCCCAGAGGACCAGCTAACGGAGGAGGAACACTTTGGCTTTTGGAAACGCTCAGGCAAACTGATAGTGGTGGAGTCTCTGCTGCGTCTTTGGTACAAACAGGGCCACAGAGTCCTGCTCTTCTCTCAGTCACGACAGGTCAGGAACTTAAACCTCTCATTTTTTAGTCACTTTCAAAAATAGCAAGTACTTTGTGTAAATGCTCCAAGATGGAATTTTGTACAGGGTTGTTATACAGGACCAAATCTCCCTGTTTCAATTGTGCATCTTAAATTGTGATGTCATCTCTGTGTGTTTGCTATTAGCTACTTAAAGTACACACATCTTAAAAATTTTACATCTGTTGATGTATGTGAGAAACAGAGGGAGTGTGTATATGATGGAGGCCCCAGCTTGCAGTCGATACCAATGAGATTATTCCTCAGAAGGAACCTGAGACCCTCCCTGTCGGCATCTCTGTCCATGTAATATTAATCTGCTCTAATCCTTTTAGAACTAATCCAAACCTCAGCCCCCCCCCCCCCCCCTTCACCATCTCTCCCTTCCTTCCCTGTCTTCCTTTTCTCAGTGTCTTTGTATTGTTTATTTCATCTTCTGCCCTTTCCAGATGCTGGACATCTTGGAGGTGTTTGTAATGAACAACAACTTCTCATACCTGAAAATGGATGGTACGACCACAATAGCTTCTCGACAGCCACTCATCACTCGCTACAACGAGGTAAGGATTAGCCTTCCCTAATGGCTCTGAGTGTTTCTCATGAAAATCCTGTCCTCAGGGACAAAATGCTTCGGTGGAACCCTGCTCAGCCTGAGGGGGAAAACACTAATTGATGTCAGTCTATTGTTCGAAGCGGTTTTCTCTTTTCAGTTTGTAAGAAGCAGAAATATCACAAAGCATCTGAACAGTGAATTAATTCTAACTTACCGTGTTATAGCTAAGCCCGCAACAAGATTTATTCAAATGTTTTGCTCCATTTATATTAGGTCTAATAGGGGAGAGGCTGAGATTCCTTCGGTCAACAGTTTACTCCTGGACATTTTTATGACCCATAGATCGCAAAGTGATTACCTGATGTGTAGTATCAAACAGTTGAAATGATTTCCATTAATCACCATTATGTTTTCTCTGGCATTTTTTGTTGCAGGACAAATCCATTTTTATCTTCTTGTTGACCACTAGAGTTGGAGGCCTGGGAGTCAATCTGACTGGAGCCAACAGAGTCATAATTTACGACCCAGACTGGAACCCCAGTACTGACACACAGGTAAGACATTCAGATTACATATTTCAAATGTAAAACAAGTGCTTTTTTTCTCCCAAGAGGATTTTATCTAATCTGACTCACAAAAAGTGGACTGCAGGTAGAAATCTGTTGGCTGGCTTCTTATTTCGAGCAGCAGTGTCTTCCCCCTCTGCTATCCATGTGTAGATGTCTTAAAAATATTTTGACAAAGACCAGAATTACTAACATAACCCTTCCTGATTCTATATGTGCCTGATTGTCAAGGTTCACAAAGACAAATTGAGCAATCGCAGTCTCACAGGAAAGTTTCTTTGTATGTCTACCCTATTTTGCGGGCAGTTACTTCATCTACTTCATTACTTTGCTGTCCAAGACCACTGATCTGTGAGTGACTTCAAGATGTAAAAGTATGGAAAGGTGTTTTTCTCCTCGATACCAAAATATGATGGAATAATGTTCAGATCCACTCCAATCCTGATAGAGTGGATGAGAGTTAAATAAACCTGTTATTACAACACTTATCATTTAATGGATTTGTTTTAGAAGGTGTGCCAAGAAAAAAAGTTTAAAAATGGGGAAAAAAAAGAAAAAGACATGACATAACAGCGCTTTCCTTCCCCTGTCTCACTGACTGTCTACTTTTGTCATTTAATTGAATGTGTTTTGTTGTTCAAAGGCCCGGGAAAGAGCATGGAGAATAGGTCAAAAGCAGCAAGTAACAATCTATAGATTGCTGACTGCAGGGACCATCGAAGAGAAAATCTATCACAGGTAACAACAGCTTTTTTATGTATGCCTTTAAGGACTTTGCACATATCATGCAAGTGAAATGTATAACTCTCCTTTGTTTTTTTCTCTTGTATTTTTTTGAGGGGGGCGGGGTGGGGGGTGGGGGGGTGTTCATGCAGGTCTTTTATTTTAGTTGCCTTTATATTGACCCCACACTTTCATGAACACTGGTAATGACTTAATTGCTTGCATCACCGCTGTATTACTGCTCACACTATCCTACCTCTCAGTAATTGAAAAGCTTTTCCTGCATCATTAAATGGCCAGTTAAGGACTTGTAAACTGTTGCTCTGTTTGGTTTTTCCCTGTGAAGTACTTTCAGAAAGAAAGATGGGACAACAATAGGAATTCTATTTTTCTGCCTGCAGTTTTGAGGTTATCTAATTTTCTCATCCGTCAGCCAAAGTACTCCATGATCACAGGATTGGGATTGCCTGCTGAGTCAAAAATGCTAATTAGATTCAAGTATCTAAATTCTGTAATTGTATCTGTTGTAATTCAGGCAAATCTTCAAACAGTTTCTTACCAATCGTGTTCTGAAGGATCCCAAACAAAGACGGTTCTTCAAGTCGAATGACATATATGAGCTCTTCACTCTGGCTGACCCTGATGGATCTCAGGGAACAGAAACCAGCGCCATATTTGCAGGTATGTTTTCATCAGTCATGTTTTATCAAACATGTTTTTGTGCACTTTATATTGAACTCATAGATAAATATAGAAAGTACATTTAATAAGTTTAGTTGATATCTTTAAACAGGGACGGGCTCTGATGTGAAAGCACCCAAGAAACCTGAGAGGCCAAGGCCATCACATGTGGTAAACCATGGCAGCAACGCACAAAAACACTCCTCAGCAAACCAGCATGAAACGGGACCAACAGGCGTTCCTGCATCAAGAGATTGCAGCACCTCACCATGCAATCAAAACTCTCAGGGTACCTCAAATGTCCTGTTGGGCAGTCAAAGCACCAACCAAAATGGTTTGGAAAAACAGCCAAATCTTTCAGCAAATACACTGCCATCAGGACAGAATACTCGAGCCTTGGATTCATTAAGTCCAGCACTTAAAAACTCAACCTCACCCAGCTGTCATCAAAACAAAGACTCTGCGCTGATGAGCCCACAGAAACACAAGGAAAAGAGAAAACACTGTGACTCTGCTGAAGTGAGCAACCAAAAGCATAAAAAACGCAAACACTCTCGGGATGCTCGTTTTGAAGGTCGTCGGATTTCTCATTTGGTGAAGCAAAAAAGTTATAAGAAGACAGAAAATGAAGACAACACAGCCGGGGATCAGAAAAAGTCTGATGATTACGTTTTGGCAAAGCTCTTCAAGAAATCTGGTATGCTTTATGTGCACACATACCCAATCTGCCATGTTTTACATGTGCTTTTTCTAATTCTCACAAAAGGTACATTTGTTTGTTCTTTGTTTCAATACTCTTCTTCATCTGTATCCCAGGTATCCACAGCGTGATGCAACATGACACCATCATGGAGTCCTCCAACCCTGACTATGTTCTTGTGGAAGCAGAAGCAAACAGGGTGGCTCAAGATGCCCTTAAAGCACTTAAAATCTCTCGGCAGCAGTGCAGACTACCCTATAACAGACCTCCTCCTGCAAGGCATGTAGTCTTAACTGATGTTGGGTGTGTGAGGAGCTTCAGTAGTTTAAGACAAATGACTCATATTTTCCTTTATTTGCTTTTCCAGGAAACGTTTTGGACAAAAGAAAAACTCTCTTTTAGTTGCACCATCCGTACAGTCTGCCCCCACCCCAGCCAAATGCAAGGTAATACTATTGCTGTCATGGAATGATATGCCACTATTCTGAACACAGCTGTTAGATTTGTGATGCCTCATTTTACTTGTTTACATGTTATTTGATTGTTTTTAGGATGCTGCTCTTATAAAGAAGTCATCTAAGAAACCTGGTTCCGGAGCTCATTTCAGTGGAGAGGGAGCAGATAGCGACTCAAACTCTGCCCCACTCTCGTCATCGTCTCTACTGGCCAAGATGAAAGCCCGAAATCACATGAGCAAACCCTCCAGCCGTAGACAAGATGAAGAAGAGGAGGAGGAGGACGGCTTAGCTCCAGGGAGAAGCTCTCCTTCTGCTCCACCCACTGAGCATGACGAGCTCTTAGTAGATCTGCGCAACTTTGTCGCCTTCCAGGCTAGTGTGGACGGGCAGGCCACCACCCAGGAAGTGCTTGAATATTTCAAACCAAGACTGACTCAGCAACAGGCGCCTGTCTTCAGAGAGCTACTCAGGAGCATCTGTGATTTTCATAGGACTTCTGGTCAGGAGGGCATTTGGAGGCTGAAGGAGCACTTTCGCTGACAGAAGCTTCAATGAAAGCAAATAAAAGACATCTTGATACTTACTTTACTCCTGAGCTATGATACTGTTAATATGAAAGCATTTTTTTCTTTTGTTAATGTGTAATTGTTTACATTATGTTTGTTTACTTCTGTTATGCTGGATTGTCAAATGCAAACAAGACCAATTTTTCTTTTTTTTAATTTCTTTTTTTTCTTTCTTTTTTTTTCCTAATTTCATTGTTAAAGAACAGTTTCTTGTGAGAGGACCATGTGTAAGGAACACCATTTTGCAATACAAAAGTTTTACAACTTGTTTCATTTTTTCAGTACCTGTCTTGAAGGAAATATTTTCCAGTATCTTGTTCATTCTAACTGTCAAGTGAGTTTATTTGAGATTTTTGCTTGAACATTTAAACATGTTTCAGCTGTTTTAATGTCTTTTCATTGTCATTTTAGCTGGATATACTTGAATTTGTTTTTATTTGCCTTAAAGTTTAAACTTCATTACCTCTTGTAAAGACATGTTCACTGTTGGTGGTTTTACTTTTAGAATATATGCTTGAACAGCTACATTTACGACAAACTTACAAAGTTTAAGAAGGTAGTAAATAGTGTGCCATTTGTGTATAATCCACTAGTAGACATCGATTTTGTAATGACTCAATCTTTCAGTGCAGGATGGTTGTGGTTGGCACTGGGTTATATATCAAAAGAGAGGGGAAAAAGATAAAGGTTTTTTGGACACTTTCATATAAGACAAATGCAATGCATTTCTTTTTGCATATATTTTATGCAATAAATGTCTGTAATGGCATGCTGTTTCTTGTGTTATGTGTACAAAGGTAAAAGTCGATTCATTCAACACCATCTTGAAAAGTGGGCTGCTTTACAGTTGATCATGTACTTACAAATTAGGTTGATTAGAATATTGTGAACATTTATTTATTTATTTATTTTTAATATTTGAAATTGTTTGATTAAAGAACCGCAGCTAGGTTTTGTTTTGTGACAGCTTGGTGCTGACCAGGGTCCTGAAGTGTATTATTTGTTAATTAAAGAAACCAGGTCAGCCCCAAAAGTGGAAAGCAAAATCTAAAACGGCAAAAGGTTTATTTGTCAAGTCGTCTAGCAGGGGATATGAGAGAATAATGCCATTTGCTCCCTGAAGCAGTCATTGGAGGATACAGAAGCAAGGAGCTGACAGGAAACAGTCACTGCAGGCTTGCCGCTCTGTTAGAGTTGTCTAGACCAAATATTGGGATAAAGTTATCAACCGTTATTTGATTTCAATTTTCTCCACGCACTTCGCCGAGGTCATAATAACAACTTTATTTTCAGTGGTGCATAAATTAATTACGCGCATTTAATAACTAAAATATCATTATATTCCCCCTTTAATAACATAAACGCTGCACGCCAGGGAAACCCTTAATAGCGCGGGGCCCTGTAACTGGCCATTATCCGCCTGTAATGATATTACAGAACCAATTACGCGCCATTAGAAGGGATTTTCTGCACTTTATGTGGTTTAGTCCAATCCCGCACTCCTCTTCTAAATTTCAGCTGCTTCTCGAAGCCTCATTTTGCTTCCACCTCAGAGACGCATGGCGTCTGCGCTCTGCCGTCCCAGATGCGCTTTAAAACTAATTGAAAGGGTCCCGCAGCAGATCATTTATCTGAGGAAGCGAAATAAATCGCAGGACCCCTTGCTGTGAACAAAATCAAAAATTTGGCCTTGTGAGTGTTCTACATGCGCAACCCCTTGTAAAGTGGACCCCCTAACACACCCTGACGAGCAATTAACCCGCCCGACAGTCAATCTAAAACCCAAAAGCAGTCATCCTCCTTTTTTTAATATATGAAAGAACCAAATAAAAAGTGCAGTGGGTATGTGTGCATGTTTATGGTTAGGGAATATGCTTGACTCTGGAATAACAATCACTTGTGATGAATCTTTTTTTTTTTTTTCTTTCTTTTTCTTTTTCCCCCTCCTTTGGCTCCTGAACAGAGCTGCCGTTTGCCACTCTGAGCATCTCCGCTCTCCCTCTTTCTTTATTTCTGTCTGTCTCTGACACACACAAACATGCACACACGCACACACCAGGGGTTGGGGGTGAGAGAGACAAAGCCGTGATAATCCGATTAGGACCAATTAGGCGTGAGATTCTGCGACACTAGCTGAAAGCCTTAACACTGTGTAGACAGTTATACAGTTATAGAGACATCTGGACACTCCCAGAGAGAAACAGAGGGAGGGAGAGACGTGTGTGTGGTGTGTGTATGTATGTGTGTGTGTTCTAGAAAAAGAGAGGAGGAAAGCGAGAGAGAGATCTGGACACTCCCAAACAGAGTCAGAAGCAACCGCTTCGCAAAGCGCGAACTCACTCTCATCAGCATCTTCTCTGCAGGTAGGATGCTCTCTCACAGCAACTTTGAAACCTCGCAGGTCTAGCAGGGTTCTACCTCCTCTTTTATTGAACGTGTTAATTTTTCTCCACCTCAGATCAGAGTGGAACAGCTGAAACTTTTTCTCTGTTTTCCAGGTTCAATTTCGCAGCTCGGAGACGAGCCAGGATGTTTTACTTTCACTGTCCGCCTCAGCTGGAGGGAGAGTGCTGTCGCTCCAACACACGTGAGTTTGCTGTCTTGTGTTTTTACATTTTCATCTTCATAGAAGTTCATACCGCTCCGCATTATTTCTGGCACTTCTGTCGCTTAATCTGTAAAGTTTTCTTTGCTTGTAAGAGCGCGCATTTACGCCCAAAGTGTGTTCTTTCTTGGCGAACTGATCACAGGCCTAAGAAGGCTTAAGATGTTAAGTTTTATAAGTCAACTCATTTGATTATTTTCAAACAAGATAGTTCTGTTAAATGTCATATTTGTGTTGGAATAAATCTTCGAATCCGTCAGAAAGCTGACCTACACAAAAACTTTTTATTTCTGTCTTTGAAAATTAACCGTAAATTGGTTGGTTGTATTTTTAAAAGAATTTTATGAAAGAAACTGGTCTCCTGTGTTTCCATAAATTGAAATGGGTATAAAGGGTTAAGTGTGGTTTCCCCCTCTGTTGTGTCAGTCTGCTGCGTTGGTGAGATGCGCTGGTGGTTTGGCCCCGGGGCAGAGAGGGGGTGTTTTGTCCCGGGCACAGATGTTGAGAGTCATGGCTCTTAGTCCGTCATGGTTCCCTTTAGACTCTCAACATCAATGTTTCATGCAGCTAATGGAAACACAAATTCTTTCCGCTCTGTCCAAAAATTCTTTCCTTTTTTCATGTTTTTTCTGTATTTCTTTTTGAAGACATCAAATTCCGTTTTACGTCTTACATTTATTCAGTTAATTCAAATGAAAAATAGGTATAAGACTCCGTATATTTAAAAAAAACTTTCATTGAAATCTTGCATTCATTTAATCAACTTCTTTTTTTTAATCATCAGTGAATTCAAGTGGTTTTGGCAACCACGCCCCGGCGGATTTTGACGATGGGTTCTTACGCAGGAAGCAGCGCAGGAACAGAACAACATTTACTTTGCAACAGGTAATTATTTGCCAGGATTAAAAAAAAAAAAACGAAATTGAAAACAGAAAAAAATATAAACTTTTTCTAAAGGATAACACAAAAGCACGGACATTAAACGTAGGTAATCAATATCAAGTTACCTAAGTTTTCAAAGAGAGAGAAGTCGGCAGACAGTTGTGCGTAAACAGAAATGGTGTTTATTGGTTCAATGCAGCAGTCATAAAAACTAGCTACAAATAGGCCTACATCACGGAAAAGCGTTAGCCTGTAAATAATCATTGTTCAAGATTTGTCAATACGTTTTTTGTTAAATAATTTGAAATTACAGAAGGGAGGCCTTTTTTTATGTCAGGCCAAAATTAAGAAAGAAAGAAAGAAAGAAAGAAGGAAAGAAAGAAAGAAAGAAAGAAAGAAAGAAAGAAAGAAGAAAGAAAGAAAGAAAGAAAGAAAGAAAGAAAGAAAGAAAGAAAGAAAGAAAGAAAAAGATAAATAAATTCTTACAGTAAATCAGATATGACTTTTACCACTTTCCGAGTAAGCTGTGAGTGTGTTTTGGGTTTTTTTGTCCTCGCAGTTGGAGGCTTTGGAGGCTGTCTTCGCTCAGACTCACTACCCGGACGTGTTTACCCGCGAGGAGCTGGCCATGAAAATCAACCTGACCGAGGCCAGAGTGCAGGTAAGGCTTCGTACAGCGACGTAACGTGTCCTGGGCATGTTTGACCATGCAAGAAGAGAGGGCAAATTAAGCCACTCTGTCATTATGGCGATACACTTTAATAACATCAACATAATGGTGAATATTAGATTAGCTTGATTAATCGGTCATTCATAATTAACCAGCGATAATGTTCTTCACTAATTTGTCCACGTCTCAGAGGCAGTAATACATCCATAACGCACAGAGAAAAAGCGGCGTGTGTTTTAAAATGAAGGCAAAAGTCAAAAGCCTACAGCTTCCCCTCTGCTCCACACACTCCGAAACACAAATCCACACGCACATAGCTATCTTAAATTTGACAATTTATATTCTGCTCCTGCCCTGCACATATGCGCGGTTATAAACTTGGCCAGATGTAATTAAGTTATGTGTCCTGTATGTAATTTCCTGCATTCCAGATTCGCTTTTGGGTTTTGTTGTGCGCGCAGATCTAATTGTGGGAAATATAATAGTTTGCCTTTTGTTCCCCAGGGTCATCTTACTATCGCTTAAACCCAATGGCGGGGTTGATAATGGAATCCAGCGCTGTAAATTAGGGATTGTAAACAAATTATTCCCCTCCTAATCCGATTACCACATTCCTATTATTAAATCTGAACATGAATCCACCGCAGTATGCAGGGATATTAAACTTACATTATTATTAGAAAATAAATTTCCTTTCTGTTGTAGTGTTGTTGCCCCCCTTTTTGTAAAGTGTCAATGGGCCTCCCCCGCATTAAGAGCACGCGGCAAATTGAGATTAATGGAGCAATTATAGCCCATTCAGAGATGGGTGTGTGTGGGGGGGCGCGACTTCTAGCTGGAAGGTGCAGGGGTGAGATAAGTCCATTGGCTGCATTGTTGTCCTGCCACTAAAATGTTGTCCTTTCTCTTTGCCCAATGAATGCATGTGTTTTGTTTGGCTGTTGACACCATTTATACCCCCGATACAATAGGAGGGATGCAGAGCACATGCACACTGACTCTAACCTCCATTCACACATCATGATTAATGCCTGCTAGAACCGAGTCCTAATCGAATCTGATGTTGTCAAACAATCACTAAATAGGGAAATAAACGACTTCATCATAGCTGCCTCTCTCTCGGGCAGCACAACTGTCAGTGGGAAGTCATTAAAATATGATAATGAAAAATTGCTCAATTAAATGTTGTTATAGGCAGTGACCTTCATTCGATTAAGATACCAGAACTTGGCTATATGTTCTCACCTGCATGGACAGTAAAGTTTTGGGGATAAGTAAGGAACTGTGGGAAATAAGAGCACCGGTGATACAGATTCACACACCAATTGATTTTTTTAATCTTTTCTAGAAATGTTAACAACACCAAATATAATATACAAGTTTAGATATGCCAAAGGAGCATGCAGGAGCACTAAACTTATATGTATATATGAATGGCCTGGACATAGACCCAAATTCAAGAAATTTATATGAAGGCAATAAAACTGCTCAAGCATTGGGGTTTAAATTCATGCTTTCATTGTCTTATTATGCAGGTTTGGTTTCAGAACCGCAGAGCAAAGTGGAGGAAAACAGAGCGGGGAGCTCAGACCCTGATGGAGGAAAGGAGCAGATGAGTGAGGGCTCTCCTCCATCCCGCAGCATCAACTCTCAGTCCCCTGTGGACCAGGGAAGAAAACAGAAAGAACCTCTGGAAATGCAGCAAAGGTGAGAAAAAACAGACATACAGTAAAGATGAATGTTGAGAAACTGTCAGGCTGCTGCATCAGGGCAATGGTATAAATAAGAAATAGTACATTTAAAAGTTGCATAAATCATTTGAATAGTTTGCATGTAATTCTTAAATAGTTCTTTCAATTAATTCAGTTCCTTATCCAAACACTTAAAAGTATAGATACTTCTAGATACAGTGTGTTGCTACACTTACGTATTTAACAAACTGTGAGAGTCATGTTTCTCACCAGATAATTACAGAAGATACAGTGTGTCTGTTCTCTCCAGTATTAACAGGACAGTGGGTCCTGGTGCTCCATTCTTCCCATCCTGTATACCAAGCACACTCCTTAACTCTGCCACGTATGCCCAGGCCCTCTCACAAGTTGCCACGCTAAAAGGTAAATATAATTCTCACAGACTGGCAGATGATACCAAGCTGGCTTTCAACACTCTAACCATGAGCCCAACTTATTTCCAGGGAATGGTTTGTGCTCCTGCTGTGTGTCTGACCCCATGGGCTTATCCTTCCTGCCACCCTACGGTTGTCAGGGCAACCGAACAGCCAGTGTGGCTGCCCTACGCATGAAGGCCCGCGAGCACTCAGAGGCTGTACTGCAGTCTGCCAACCTTCTCGGCGCAGCAGCTGGACCCGGTTCCAGCGTAGGTGTTCTTTCTGGAGTCGGCGTGAGTACAGCAGGGGTGGTGAGGCCAACGGTGGGTCCTGCCATGGAAGTGCCCGGTGCCGGTGTAAGAGGGGGAGACAGCTCCAGTCCCAGTACAGCCACAAAAGTCCCAATCCTGGGTGGTAGTTCTGACAAACACTCTCACTGCTCCAAGGAGCCACTGGAGAAAAAATGAAGCGCTGGACACAAACGTGGATGTATTGATAATCTGTGTGATTGTGCCTGTTATTCCCGACTGTACTTTGATGAGCAACTAGAAGCACAACCACTCCTGGTTTGGCTGACTTCAAATACATCCCTGAGCAGACTTTTCAGAGCTCGTGTTGTATGGATGCAAACATTAAAATATTTATTTGACTGTAAATTATCATTGTGAGAATCGGTGAATATCTGGGGTCTTGTCACCCTCTAAAGCACAACTGTGGTTTGGATTTTTATCTGTCTACATGCACTCTTGGACTTGATTAGATGGACAAACATAGATGCAACATGTGTGCAGCAAAGACCTATTTGATAATGTGAATTTAAATAATCCTGATACCTCTTGTTGTCATTAGGACAGTTGCTTTCATCTTTCAGTGTTAATGCATGAAAACTGAGTGTTCATCGGATGACAGGACCAATGATTTAGCAGGATTTTATGGTTAGCGATGGGCTCAAATCATCTCATTGTTTTGATTTTAAAGTAAAAGTGCACTTTAATATTAATCAGCCATTTCTTTCAATGTAAATGTGTAGTTTGTTCATATGGGGACGAAAGGCAGGCTGGAGAATACTCAGCGACAGAGCAGCAGTTGTCCCCTCCTCTGTTAGCACATCTGTAGCGCCAGCAGACAGGGAGCACGCCAGTCCTGTTGTGACATGTTCTTTAAAACAATTAAAGATGTAGTTGCTCATGTTTCTCTCCTGTTGCCTCTTGCTCCAGCCATCTGTTCTGATACATTATTTATCAGCTTCTCTTAAAGCCAGGAGTGGAGAGCAATTGTGACTCTTATTATTTATTTACTTTTAGGAACGCTCTCCCTTCCTCTTTTCCTGTCTTTGAGCATTTCTTTAATAAACCCCATTAAATGTGATATATATGCTATTCATTAATGCTTTATTTACATTTTTTAAAAAGCATAATTTCTCATCACCTCAGGGGTTTCCACACTCTAGATCATTACAGGCAATAGATATGTTGATTTATTATTCCAAAATATCACTTCATACTAGAATGACTTGAATAAAGGATCAGCCGATCACACTAAGAATACTTAACCTCAGAGCACACAAGCAGTAGTTCGGCTGATTCAATTTGCATCCTTGAGGATTTTCAGGAAATTACTTTTGATAGTCGATAACACAATTAAGTAAACTACACACACATTATCATAAATAATTGATGAGAAATTATGTATTACCATGAAGTACTGGTTCAATAATTGATGAGGCGACACCCTGGTGACATAGAAGAGATAATGTCAGAAGTTGTGCCAGGTTGAACACTGAGCACTCACATTCTCTTTTTTATGCCATTGTGTAAGCATGTTGTAAATATCTTACAATCATATCAATAAAGTGATGCTTTTATGGGCTGATTTGACAGGATTTTCATTGAAGTTGCATATTTATCTCCAGAGTGGAGAAAAAAAACATTTGTATGCTCATCCATTCACTCACTTGAAAAAAGTTTTTAAAAAATTAGATACTTATCTTTATATATTTGGTATCAGAAGACTGTTTGGCAAAATGTAGTTATTTTGCTGTGTTTATTAATCCCAATAATTAAAAAAAAATCTTGGCCTAATATAATGATTTTGTTTTTAGTATATGACAGAGCAACTGTTAATTCCACATACATGGCAGCTAATGATAACACGATATCCCTGTTTAAAAAAAAAAAAAAAAATAATAAGCTTCTCTCCCAAACTGTTGCAGTACGGACAGCAGAATCCAACCATCTCATACAAAAGATGTGAAAAACACATTAAATCTCCCCAAAATTGAATACAGTAGCTGTGGAATTTAATCATTCACCAAAACAAAGGATGCTGAAGTTGTAATGACTCCGATCATCATTAAGTTCTGCATGGTGCCCATAATTCACTGCTTTAATATTTCATAAACAAGTCAAGTTGGTGTTGACATTCAGCTGTGCATGTGGCATCATTGATAATTTTCTGTCACCTAAAAAAAAGTCCTGAGGCAGTTTTGTGGAGCATTGTTATATCAAATTAGCTGGAGAGCAGCCAGAAAAGCAGACAAACATGGTGAATGTGGGGGACAGCAGTCGAACTCTCTTCTTACATTGCAGTTAATGGGCTTCTTTTGTTGCAGTAATGAAATATTTTTCTGCAGGGATGCAGAGAAATATGTCTTGTGCACATTCACTCATCCGCTGACACACTACGGCACACAGAAAGAGACAGCAAACTCAAGAAAGACATGTAGCTTTCTTACTTGACATTAGGTGTAACATCTATATTTAACTCTTTTCCAAACCTCGCTTTCAGGGGTAGACATAAAGAGCATCCTGTTCTGATCCACCAAAGGGCCAAAACACCCCACTAAAGTATCATCTCTGCTTTTAATTCCTGCAACAGAGCTGATCAATAACCCAATCAATTAGAATCAGTTAAGTTCATCTCTGAATGGAGGTTATACAACGAAAGCATATCTTAATGCAGCAAGTAATGTGCCTGCCTGCTGTCTGCCTCATAACCACAGCTCTCCTCTTCCTTACTCAGCACAGGGCAAGAGCATCATCAGCGTTTGTGATCAATTCTTACAGTCCTCAGTGGCTTCCCAATAAAACTATGTTGAGGCAAAGTTGGAAAGTTTCAAGGTTGAGTAAAAAACCCAGGGGCAAGTACCAAAAAGGCCAAATTTCTGTAGTATGGATACACCTTGATGCCTTTTCTTAATTTGACCACTAGAGGGACTTAGTGAGCAGGAAGCTTGTCCACACTTTCCACACGTCCTTAATTTCAAACCCTGGTGGGAACAGTGAGCATTTTGGATAAATGATTTATTACAATTTTTGGTTTGGGATTTTTTTTTTCTAAATGACATTTTATGGATAAGATATTGTGGTGGTTTGCACTGAACACAAAAGTTTGTAGCAAAGCAAAGATTATATGCAAACACAAGCAAGTTGGAGACTGTGGAATGCGTTTGAGATTAGTGTAACATCTACATGAAAGAAATCTAGAGAGGAATGTTAGGAAGAGGGGAGAGGTTTGTTGAAAAAAGATTACATCAGCCTTTTCTAATGTTCAGTGAGCTGTATGTGTGCGCATATGTAGAGGACTGCATCTCCATTAAGGCCCATGTGTGTGTGTCCATCATCCTGGGAAGCCAGCCCAGCATGCGCCAAGAATCCCAGGGACCTATCTGCTACAGCAATCTCCTATTATAGCAGCGTGCTGCAGGAGAGGAGGGAGATGGGGGGGTCAAATGGGGAGGTAGAGTACCTCCCCCCTTTCTTTGACTCATGGCCTTTTCTGCTGTGGTGAGTGAGGCTGTAGTCAGGAAGATTAGCCATTTGTGGATGAACAGTATTATAAACTAGTAGTGTTCATATTAGAATGAACCCTTTGGATATGTGTTTGTTTTTTTAAAAAAGACAATCAAAAAATGTGGAAACACAAGACAAAGCTGCAGTCAACAGAAAACTTCTTGAGGTCTGCTGTGATATGGTGGGTGGCGACTAAGAGCCATTTGTTGACACTTCATGTAGTGTGTGTCAGTTGTGTTCAATGAAGAAGGTAACACTCTAGTGTGAGGTAGTCAAGCTATTTATGTCTCCCAAAGTGTATCCCCCTCCACCCACTTCCCACTCAGCCACCCAGCACCTACAATAATAACACATCAGAAAATGTGTTTTTCTCTTAGTTAAGACCACACAACTTCCTGAAAGAGCTGCATTACCTTCCCAGTTCACTGATAGTTAACGCTCCTCACTAATGGTCAAAGTAGCTGTCCAGATTTATAAATAGTTGAGAGGCTGTTTGTTTCATCCGTCTGACACTCGACACCAAAGGATCTCGTAGACCCGCATGCTAGCTGAAGCTCTCACTCTGTCCCCCCATGGTGGACATTCGCTCTGGAACAACTCCTCTATTTCTGTCTGGTCTCCTGTTCCGAGTCCTGCTGCCTGCCACTGGTCAGTTGGTCAGAGATCTCACAGTGGACCACAAAGAGTTTTTTGCTTTGGACTGATACAATACAAAAGAGTCTGGAGTTGCCAGACGGGGGTTGTATGAGGTGACAGTGCAGGACCAGATCTGCATGATCTTTTGGGGGGAGACGGAGACTTTTGAGGAGTTAACAAACAAGTCCAAAATGATGGATTATAAAACTGGAAGGTAAGATATGAGCATGCTGAGGATCCTTTTTGAATACAATAAATAACATATGAGAAATGTTCAAGCAACACATAAAGTCAGTCTTTGGTACAGGCATGCAATTTCAGTGGGTTTATTTGATATCATGATTATTTTCGTGTCGATAAATAAATGTCTTCAAAATACAAAAAAAAAAAAAAACAAACAAAAAAAAACAACAACAAAAAAACAAAACAGAAATGACACCGCACATTGTCAGGTTGCCATTTTGCTTTTTTGGGGGGAGGGTTTTGGGGACATTTGCCTATATTTCTAAACATTCATTCCTACCCTTTCTGTTCTCAGAGGTAACAGATAAGTAGGTGTTTAGCCTTCCCCTCGTACCAGAGTTGAAAATGACTCCTCTTTGGTGTCAGGTTTTAGAGTGCAAGTCCTGTCACAGGTCAAAAATAACCCTGTCACATGCAAGAATGAACAGAAATCATCCTGACAGTTAGAGATGAGATTATCGTTGCATGAAAAGGATCTAAATGGAAAAAAATTGCATTTTTTTTCATGTGTATCTATAGTGTATGTAGATTATTCAGCCTGGACCTGTTTTTGCAGTTTGGGTGGAAAGGTACAATTAGACTTGTTGTTTTGACTACTTCATTCATGCTTTATTCTATAAATTGACTGAAAATATTCATAGCAAGTGTAGGAAGCTACATGGGAAGTCGTTACATGACACTTTTTGATGCTGACTTTGCTGGCCAGTACAGCAGAGCACTGAGTAGCAGTTGTGAAGATGTGCATGAAATGAATGGCCTTCAGGTTAGAAGATATTAATGAACAGCTGGATAATTAGGGCAAGGTGACGACTGCTTGGCAACTGCACAGCATTGAAGCAGCCATGATATTACAGAATTGCATTTAAATCTACAAACGTTTTAATGAAACGCGGTATAACAGAGACAGCATGTGATGAGTACTGTAGGCCATCAACCTGAGTTTAAGAAAAAACAATAATGTTATAGCTGATAAGCAATCATTCATTTACTAATTCAGTAATGTTATAATGATTGCTTTGATAAGTTCATTAAATCCCATATTAATGCAGTTTTGAAGACCCATGTAAAACACTGAACAACAGACATCAGGATGGCGATAACTGAGCGTGAAGGACAAGAAGATGTCATACAGTTTACAGATGGAAATTTTATCATACATACCTGTAGTCTTTCACTGCGTGATTTACAAATGAAGACAAGTTTTATTTATGAAAATCAACTTTTACATCTCATTATAAACAAATGTTAACAAATATTTAAATGTCACATGAAGACACAGATTATGACACTCACCTGCAATAAAATTCCTACTCTTACCTCTAAAACCTAAAATTAGGAAGACCTTCTGAGGATACTCTAGTCTGTGTACCACATGCTCTTTCACTCGGCTGTAGTAAAACAAAAAGTTAGTCCCAGCCATATATTTTTACTCTCTGACCCAAAGAGACAGGTCTTATCTCAAGTTCCATCTGATAGTCTGTCTTTTGTAACCTCTAATTATGAATTACAAATCAAAAAGGTGACATTTTGTATTATTTCCAACCTCATATTAGTGCGAATACACATCACCATCTAGCTTTAAATCCAAAGCCAACTGGTATGTGTGCACCTAACTAAATTTATACAGATGCATCTTGATTACTAAAAATAACTCACGTGAGTCTGTCTTTACAGAGCATAGCAACAGTGTGGTTTTATTCACAGCATGTCTCTGAAGGTCACTGTGATTGAGTGGAAGGATTTACAGAGCTGTTTTCAGAACCACATTCCTGTTAATGCAAAGGGGAAAAAAAGGGCAGCTATCATGAATTAAGCAGAACAATGATGAGGTCATTTGAGATTTTTAAATGATCTCAAATTAGAGAAAAAAAATAATGCATATTTTAGATTATGGATCAGGATTGAAACATGTACTCATTAATGCAAACTGCTATTTCTTTTTTAAAAGTGTTATTCAGCTACATGATAGAGTCAAGGCTCATTCCTTTTTCTGTTTTCTTTTAGGTAAACTGCAAATTCCAGGATCGTATGAATAGAAGAAAACTAAGATGCACAATGCCTTAGGAGCAGCTCCCAATCAGAGGCCCCAAACTGCGGGTGCTGCAGCTCCACCAGCAGGCACAGTGTATAATTTTGAGGTCTATATTTGCATGAATGACTGAGCAACTGAAGACACAGTTTTTTGTTCGTGAGTCTACATCATGACCTCAGTTGAGAAGCGCCGCTCGAGCCGGAGGAGCGGCGGACATCGGAAACACAGCGATGGAGGCTTCAGTGACACCTCCAGTGGTGGGTCATTCCTGGATGAAAATGACCGTGAGGTCAGCAGTCTGACAGACAGAGCATTCAGGAGTCTCTGCATAGGAGATGAAGCTGTTTATAATGACTCCGACCTCAGTTTGTCTTCACCCAGCACCCAGCGAGACAGACAGCTGGCCTTTACTCAGAGTGGCTACGACAGAGACATTGAGGACAGAGAAAGGGAGGAACTAAAGCGAGCTGCCCATGAGAACTTCAGCCTCAGGGTGCAGCAGTATGGACAGGACTGGATTCATGGAGGAATGTATGGTGCTGAGATCCATAGAGATCCACAGTGGGAGGTTTATGGGGAAAGGACACAGGGGAGGGTTTCTGCCACATTCCAGCACTCCTTTATGGAAACTTCTCAACAGGGAAAATCTTTAAAGGAGGAAGAGCTCTCCTTCTTCAGTAATGGAGCCACAGAGTTAAGTTCACAGCAACGCAGAAGCCGTTCCCGAGTTTCTTCTCTCATCAGAGCCTTTAACTCTGAAGGACAAATGGATGGAGCAGGAATGGATGATAAACTCAGAGACTGGAATGATGAGACAAGTTGGGATAAATCAGCACTAATGAGTATCCAAAGGGAACTTTCTGAATTCTCTACATCATACCAACAGTATGACAGCAGTAATTTCCCACCTGTTGGCTCATTTTCATCCAGAGATGCCAATTACTATTCCTCTGAAGTAGCAGCAATGGCTCACATGTCTCACAATTCTGCATCTTACATGAGGTCATCTCACAGTCAACATATGGGTCAGGTCAACTGTAGCTCTAACTTCTTTATACACAGTGAGTTTAGTCCCTTCAAGGTATGGAGGGAACATAACAGGTTTCCTTACCAGCAAGGAGAAGTTTCTGGCTTCATGCACTGCTCAGAGTTTCCTAAATGGTATGAGACACCAATGTACAAAGAGCTTTCAATTGACAATCAACCACAGAGTTATTTTAGGGGCATCAGACACCCCAGAAACAACTTGGCACCTGTTGCTACTCAAACTTCTTCACGCTCCACCTCAACATCGTCAGTTCTGCAGAAAGCTTCAGCTGTGGAGAAACGCTGTGAATCAGAGTTAGCAGGACATTTTCCTCACAGGAAGAGGACTCAGAGTCTGGGAAACCACAAGCTTCCGTCTCAACGCCCATCAACAGCATCACCTACTATTGAAATGTCTCGACGTGTCAGAGACACCATCAGCTCTGTCAAAGCTCTCCAGGAAAAAATCAAAATGATGACAGAGCAAAATATCACAGCAGGAGTGATAACAAATCAGCAAGGAGCTTTATATAGGGATGATCATTCAATTCACTCTGGCAACAACGCATTAATGATGGAACCAAATGTTGTTTGCAGCAACAACAGCACAACTCCCTTTAACATCAGTCAGCTACTCACACCTATGGTCCATGCACATCAGGAAACAGAGACATCAGCTTTCCAGCAATATGAGGTTTCCCCTCAACCTGTTGAGCATGCTCCAGTGCGAGCTGAAAGTAGGGGAGCCACCCCTGATGTCAGGATGTCCAGCTACAAATCCCGAGCCACAAGCCTACTCTTCAACCTCAAAGACAACAGGAAGAGAGTAAAAAGCACCTATAGTCCTACCAAATTTAAAGGCTTGGATACAGTGGATAAAAGCAAACAGTCTTCAGTCCAGGAGCCAAAAGAAACTGTGATAGATATCCCTAATATTCCAGATCCAGATATGCAATTTCTTCAGCTAGAAGAGTCCAGAAAGATAAATGCTGCTGTAAACCAGTATTACAGCCCTGGACAGTCACTAACTACTCATAATTCTCAACCTGCAAGAGTAAATACAGGCCAGTATCCAGAAAACACTGCAACTGATTACCAGGCAGTTCAGATGCAAGGTCAGACAGTTCATCACTCTGGGTTCAGCGGCTTTATACCTGAAAATTACACTAGCAATCAGCTGGCTAATGGGCAGAATCCCCATGAATATTTAGCATCATTTACTCCCTATAAGCAAGGTCTGATAGAAAATGTTGGAACTTTGGGAGGACTTAAACAGCCTTATGCGACTATGAACACAGCAAAGCAAAATGCTGACAACAATCAAAGCAGAGAATATTTAATAAGCAACACAAATACTGAACAAGCTTTTAATGAAACAGTGGGAAGCGTATTCACAAAGGTGGATAGATATGAGCAGCTCAGTGTTAACAAACATGATTATAATGTTTCCTTACAGGATAAGTGGAGACAAGCAAACAGCCAAGAAACAGAAAAGCTCAGTATGAAAGCAGTTGTCTCTCCATCAAAACAAGAGACAGTTCCTTCAATGCAAAGGTCGAGAAAAGAAAATCTGCCAAGTCAAAACAAAGAATATGAGAAAGTAGAGTTGAGAGAAAGTTTTGGAGCATCTTCTCATAAAAAGGCTGGTTTGATCAGTACAAATATTTCCACCCACTTGCAAGCAGAACAAGGACAAAAGGAAAATGAACTGAAGGATGGCCATTCAATATACATTGATAATGAATACAGAAGCGAACATGAGCTTTATCCCACAACAGATACCACACAAAAAACAGGTCAGATGAAACAGTATAAGCCAGATCTGAATACACATGAGATGCAAAAATTACAGCAAATAGAGGCTAAACCACAAACTGTAAATGATATTCAGAAAAAATCTTTATCTAATTCAGACAGCGTATTTGTCCCCACAACGACAAACCAGGTCAAGGATAGACCACTCAGTGACGTCAAGGGTGGACAGCTCATGGCAGAGCATAAAAAAGCCCAACACGCCCAAGCCGAGCTGGCAAAAGCTCAGCAGAGGGCTCAAATGGAGCCGCCAACAGCAGAATCAGCAGGGTTAATTTTAGCAGAGCAGACTGGTTCAGAGAAAATCAAAACAGAAGAGTCCAAATCAGAACTATTAAAGCTGGCGAGTGAGAGACAAACCAAAGAAGAGCACATCAAAGAGGAGAAGAAGAAAAAAGAACAGACTGAAAAGTCAAGACAAAAACAACTAGAGCAGGCCAGAGAGGAACAGACAAAAGCTGAGTCAACCGCAGTTCAGAAGTTAACAGATAAGACAACAAATCTTAAAGAGAAAGAAAAGGAAAAGAAAATGGCAGAGAAACAGGGTAAACAGGTCAAAGTAGAACAAGCAAAAACAGATAAATTTACAGAAGAGCACATAAAAACTGATGTAGAAAAGACTGAGCTAGCAGGGCCAGAGAGAATAAAGGAACAGAAAAATTACCAGGCCGCAGATGAAAGGATCCCTGAAGAGAAAGTTGAAGAAGAACAGCTGAGTGCAGAGCAAGTTGAAGGAGAGCAGATGGAGGCAGAACAAATCAGGACAGAAAAGGTTAATGTCGAACAGGCTGGAACAGAACATGGAAAAGCAGAACAAAGAGACGAGATAAGACAGACACAAAGCAAAGAAAAACACATGAAAACAAAGGAAGTTGGAATGGAGGAGGTCAAGACAGCAAACATTACAACTGAAGATACCAGACACACTAAAGCTGAGAAAGATTCAATTCGGCCAGCCCAAATAACTACAGATAAGCCTGCAACACAGACATTTACAACCAAGGATACAACACTTGAAGAGAGAAGAGCACAAGAGACTGACAAAAAGTTGGAGAAAACCAAATTAGAGAAAACTAAAGAACTATCCAAAACAGAAAACCTGCTGGAGAGGTCAGCTAAACTCACAGCTAGGTTAGCAGCAACACAACAGGTCAGAAGTGAACCGGATAAAGTTGAGCAAGTTAAGACCGAGTTAGCTAAAGCTAAAGCAGAGTTAGCCAAAATAAAGGAGAAAATGAGAGGTGAACAAAAAGAGAAAGTCAAAAGCAATCTGGTTCCCAAAGAGAATGACTCTTCAAATGACAGTGTTCCTTTACGGATACATCTAGATAAAAACAAAAAACAGGAGCTTACAGCACAAATTCAAACTGATAGAGGGGCTGAGGATTATGACAAACTGCGAGAGAAATATGGTTTCACTAGTCCAGTGTCATTAAATGATATAGTGTCAACCACAGAAAGTGGTCTTTTAAATGATGCCGATGAAACAAAAGTTTTACCGAATGATAAAGTCGAGGAAGGAAATAAGAAATTAAAAAGTAGTCCTACAAGTACATCTATGACATCTAATAAAGAAAATAAGGAGAAAGCTAGCAGCTTTAGAGACAGCGAGGTGGCAGAAAGTTCACACCAGTTATCCAGTATTAGCTCTTTACAAACCAAAAATAAAAGAGCTAATGAAGACAGTGTTGCTGACAAACCTAAAAATGACAGTGTTAAAAAATGTGAATATTCTTCGAAAGATATTGTTTCACAACAAAAAGATCCTGATTTGGTTAAACTGCCCTCCACTGAAAGAAAATCTAAGTTGACTGAGCACAGTGCAGGTAAAGATCTGCATGTTACCCCACCAAGAGCTTTGTCCCATAAAGAGAGAGCTCAGACAAAACAAGAAATCCTGACCTCTAAAATTAAAGCACATGCTGAAAAAAGAGATTTCAGCTATTAAAGAAAAGGGTTTTGCCCTACGAGAGGGTTTTATAGGCAAAAGTTCTACCAAGCCATTTGCAGGTCAGAATTTTAACATTCGCCAGAAGCCACCATCAGAGGAAATGTCTAATAAGCATGAAAGCACAGTGTCTAGTCTTTCACTGAAGCATCAGAAAGAGCCATTAGGAGAACAAATAGAACCAGCCAAGCTTGTTTCACCTCCTAGTTCTGCAACCATACCAGTTAAGTCTGCAGCGACTACCACTCAGTTAGCAGAACATCTAGAAAAGCCAAGAGAAGCTAACCAGACAGTTAGTAGTACCATGAAAACAACTGGATTATTGGTCCAGAAAGAACTTGGAACTGAATTGCCAGTGCAAAATGAAGAGCCAGCGTCCAAGAACAATCAAGGAAAACAGCAAGGATATGATGGAGAAATCTCTGGAAAACCGCAAGAGGAAATTAATAATCAAACAATTAACAGTGAGATCAGCAAAAGAGCAGAGGATCCAACACAAGCAACACATGTCAAAGCTGCAAGCCATGAACCTTTAACCACAGAAAACACTGAAAGTAAAGAAGCTGCTTACGAAGACTCAGCACCACTGAATATTGAAATTGGTCAGAGGGAAGCCACTGAAGTTGATAACAACTTGCAGATCATGGGGATAATGGTCACGGTTCGAGAAAGGAAACCATCTGTCAACACTGATCAGGAGGATAACAGTACTATAAACCAAACTGATGCAATGAATTGCAGTAAATCAGAGGTAGATCAGTGGAAACTTACCTCAGGCCTAGAAGAAAATACATCCACAAAGGAGGCGAGCTTTGTTAAAGGCATGGATGAACAGAAAACTGATTCTAAACTAAGGGTATATGAAGCTAAAGTGGATCAAAATAATCATACTGAAAGTGTGCAAGAAATATCAACCTTGAAGGCAACAAAGAACAACATGTCAGGCAGTGTAACAGAGAAAAAGACAAGTCTCCAGCAGGAATGTTCTGCTGTAAATGCAAACCCTCCAAATGAGATCCAACCAAAACCACTCACCAAAGATGTGCCTTTAACAGGCTCTATACGCGCTAAAGATAACGTGTTGGTTGAAACTCAATCTGCTGTCTACAAACACAACATAGAAACAAAAGAAAAGACCAATAAATCAGAAAACGAGAACTTTCCAAAAAGCACAGGGCAGATGATGACAGATGAAGAAAAAAATCAACAACGAATGCAAAGAGAAAACATCAATGAAAAGTTCACTGCCAATGTGGTCAACAGCGGCAGCCACAGTACCAACAAAGCTCAAACTAAAAGACAAAATATATCTGTGAAAGAGGATATGACAGCTAGTAGTAATAATTTCAAAACCAGTAACATGGATGACTGGTGTGCAACCCTACCAGAGGAAAAGGAGCATGACTCTGCTTTACTAAAACAATTTAGCAAAGCCAGTCCTTGCTACTTCACTGGAGAATGAGAACCGACATGTGGCTCCAAAACTGAAAAATACAGAGAAAAATAGTCAAGATGAAAACAATGTTCATATTGACACCATTGCCATCAGAATGTTGCCGACAGTAACTGAGAAGGACATCAAGAAAACAATGGGAAAAAATTATACGACAAACTCTTTAAATAATGAACATTGTTCCAAAGACTTGACTCCAGTAATTAATGAGCAGAAGATGAAAGACAGTATGGAAGAAAAAATAGCTGTACAACATAACTTGTCCAGTGAAAGAAAAGTGTCTGACTCAAACAAAATATGCTGTGAACAGAGTAGCACAAATGCAACCAAGAATAAATCTGGCCACCCAAAACCTGAATCCCGGATAGAGTCAGAGGATAGAGACTACTTTCAAGTGCAAAGGATAACAGAAACACACAATGAGTCGTTTAACAATACTACAGTTGTTGGGGATAAGGTTTCAGGCGAATCAAAGGATGAAGAACTTCAAGAGCTACTACCAAACAAAACAGCTACCAGCAATGAATCATGCAAAGAAGGAAAAAGTGAGATCCTGGATAGCAAAGGAGATAAACCAAGTCCAGCAAGCTGTCAAGATGAGAACAGAAGAAAAAATCTGGGAACAGGAGCTTCAACCTTGGATTCAAAACTAACTGATGGCTCTTTGGAAAGATGGAGTAAAAATGGGAAAAAGGAGGCTAGTCAACCTAACCACATGAGAAAAAACCAAACAGAGACCCTGACAAGTTTATCAGCAACAGATAGACTGGGTTCAAGAAATCCACTCCCAACAAAAGCAGATACAACTGAAGAAAAATATGAACCTAAACTAAAAACAAAGGAAAGGGTTTCCACAATACCTGAGATATCAGCGATAGCAGACTATGCCAGATTAAAGGTAATTGTTTCGGATGAAAAAGAAGTGAACCCAGTTCAGGAATTCCCTCCCAACAAAAAGGAAGGATTCTTCCCACTAATACAGACTCGTCATAGCAGACGTCCTGGGTTCACGGCTGACTCGCAAGACCTCTCTGTGAAAGAAAAGAGTTTGCCAAATAAGACAGAATTGAGCGCTAAAGTGAATAAAGAGCCCAAAGCCCCAGTATTTCCCATCATGGAGAAGGAGCATCAAAGAACTGGGATGTTCAAACTTGGAGATAAAGAAAAACAAGAGAAAATACCAATAGATGCCAAGATGAATGTGGGTGTATTAGACAATGCAGCAAAGTATCTAGATCAAAAAAGCACAGGCAAGTTACTAAATACCACAACAGGAGTGGCTGGAGCTGGCACACAAAAGGTAGATCAAATTCCTGTTCAATCAAATAATCATAGTATGGAAGCAAAAACGTCCTCTCCCGTTGCCAATAGGTCTGAAAGAATTACATATTTTGTTAAAAATCCCCCGCCTCATTTAACTTTAGGGCAAGAGCATTACAATCAGTATGAAGATATCAAAACAAAGCAGCAGGGTAAAGGAAAACAACTGGAGGAAGAGCATGATTTTGGAGGAGAAAAGGAGCAAACAGACAAGAAGATGAGAATAAAGCATATAATACAAGAGAGTAGAGCTTCTTTGGCTGAAGAAGAAAAGAAAGCCACTAAAAGAGAAGAGGAGAGGAGAACAAGAGAACGAGAAGCTGTAGCTATTATGATAAAGGAGAAGCGGGAAAATCAAAGACAATTAGAAAGAGGAACAGGAGAAGAAATATCAGCAAAACAACGTGAAGGAGAAAGAATTGCTCAAAATTCAGAAGAAATACAACCAAAACAACATGAGGAAGAAACAAGAAATCAAAGAGGAGCAGCGGAGAAGGAACAAAGGAAAGCTATACAAGAAGAACAACAGAGAAGAGATGTAGAGGAGCAAAAAAGAGCTGCAGAGGAGGAGCAGAAAAAAGTTGCAGAGGAGCAACAGAGAAAAGCAGCAAAAGAGCAGCAGAGAAAAGCAGCAGAAGAGCAACAAAGAAGATTTGCAGACGAGCAAAAGAGAAAAGTTGCAGAAGAGCGACAAAGGAAAGTTGCTGAGGAGCAGCAGAGAAAAGCAGCAGAGGAGCAACAGAGAAGAGCTGCAGAAGAGCAACAGAGGAAAGTTGCAGAGGAACAACAAAGAAAAGTTGCTGAGGAGCAGCAGAGAAGAGCTGCAGAGGAGCAACAGAGGAAAGTTGCAGAGGAACAACAGAGAAGAGCTGCAGAGGAGAAACAGAGAAAAGCTGCAGAGGAGCAACAGAGAAAAGCTGCTGAGGAGCAGCAGAGAAGAGCTGCAGAGGAGCAACAGAGAAGAATTGCAGAAGAGCAACAGAGGAAAGAGCAGCAGAGGAGCAACAGAGAAGAGCTGCAGAGGAGCAACAGAGGAAAGTTGCAGAGGAACAACAAAGGAAAGTTGCTGAGGAGCAACAGAGAAGAGCTGCAGAGGAGCAACAGAGAAGAGCTGCAGAAGAGCAACAGAGAAGAGCTGCAGAAGAGAAACAGAGAAAAGCTGCAGAGGAGCAACAGAGGAAAGTTGCAGAGGAACAACAAAGGAAAGTTGCTGAGGAGCAGCAGAGAAGAGCTGCAGAAGAGCAACAGAGAAGAATTGCAAAAGAGCAACAGAAAAGAGCAGCAGAGGAGCAACAGAGAAGAGCTGCAGAAGAGCAACAGAGAAGAGCTGCAGAGGAGCAACAGAGAAAAGCTGCAGAGGAGCAACAGAGAAGAGCTGCAGAGGAGCAACAGAGAAGAGCTGCAGAGGAGCAACAGAGAAAAGCTGCAGAGGAGCAACAGAGAAGAGCTGCAGAGGAGCAACAGAGAAGAGCTGCAGAGGAGCAACAGAGAAGAGCAGCAGAGGAGCAACAGAGAAGAGCTGCAGAGGAGCAACAGAGAAGAGCTGCAGAAGAGCAACAGAGAAGAGCAGCAGAAGAGCAACAGAGAAGAGCTGCAGAGGAGCAACAGAGAAGAGCTGCAGAAGAGCAACAGAGAAGAGCAGCAGAGGAGCAACAGAGAAGAGCTGCAGAGGAGCAACAGAGAAGAGCTGCAGAAGGAGCAACAGAGAAGAGCTGCAGAGGAGCAACAGAGAAGAGCTGCAGAGGAGCAACAGAGAAGAGCTGCAGAAGAGCAACAGAGAAGAGCAGCAGAGGAGCAACAGAGGAAAGTTGCAGAAGAGCAAAAGAAAAGAGCTGCAGAGGAGCAACAGAGGAAAGTTGCAGAGGAACAGCAGAGAAGAGCAGCAAAGGAGCAACAGAGGAAGAGTTGCTGAAGAGCAGCAGAGAAGGGCAGCAGAAGAACAAAGAGAAGAGCTGCAGAGGAGCAACAGAGGAAAGTTGCAGAGGAGCAACAAAGACAAGCAGCAGAGGAGCAAAAGAGAAGAGCTGCAGAAGAGCAACAGATGAAAGCTGCAGAAGAGCAACAGAGGAGAGTTGCAGAGGAGCAACAAAGGGTTGCAGAGGATCAACAGAGAAGAGTTGCACAAGAGCAACAAAGAAGAAAAGCAGCGGAGCAACAGAGAAAAGCTTCTCAAATTGAAGAGCAAAGGCAAATAAAGCAGATCAAAGAAGCAATGCTAACTGGTATTGTGGAGGAAAAGAAAAGCGTATATGGAGAACAAGAGAAATTTGCTTATGTTTCAGAGGATGTAACGGTCATGCAGACTGAGGAGCACAAAAATGTGCAGGAGCACACCGAAGAGCAGAAAAGAACAACATATAAACCGCATATAAGAGAAAAATGGACAAAAACTCAAAATGAAGAGGAAGAGAAAGAAGCTGCTCAAAGAGAAAAACATGTGGAACAAGTTGAAGAAAAACAAGCCAATTATGAGAGTACAAGACTACTTGAAGAAAAGAGAACACCACAAGAATCAACAGCTAACAGAGAAAATGAGATCCAGGCTAAAATGAAAGAAGATAAAAATTTAGCAGCTCACAAAGAAAAGGATAGAGCAGCTCAGATGGAGAAGCAAAAAAGAGTGGCACAGAAGATGGATGGGCTCCAGTACTATGCCATTACCTCAACTGACACAGAGAGGAAACCAAGAGAAAGACAGCACTTCACTCCATTTACTTCACAGCAAGGAAACAGCCCACTAGAGCTGGAATCAGCTGATGAATCAGCATACCATCCCAAACCTTATAGACCACCTGCATCTCCAGCTCCATCTCTTCCCCGTTCCAACACTTCTTCTCCTGCTTTAGGGGCGAAGCCCTCAATGTTCAGAGTAAAGGACAACACAATGAGAGGGTCCTCTCTCACCAAGTCAGTCAAACCACGCTTCCATAAGAGCTTCGGGGAAGATTTCAGGGTGGGTTCACCCTTTGACAAGTATTCAGATAGAGGAGAGGATGAGCAGGAGATAATAAGGCGCAGTGCTGGAACTCCTGTCTATCCTGACATAGGTTCAAACAGATTTGTTGCTATCAATGAATCCTTGACTTCCCTCTCAACATCTTCATCACAGGACTACTCAACCTCCATCTCCCATCACAGGCCCTATTCCAGGAGAAGCATTGTTCTGGATGAAGATGAATCGCGTTCTGTCATCAGCAACATGTCAGAGGATGTGGAGAGCTTTGCCACTAGTGCTGCAGACCTGGCAGATCTACGAGGCCTGCTTGACTATGACAGACCAGAGTCAGCTTGTAGTTTCAGCAGTGATGTGTCTCGTTCTATGGGCAAGCCTCCAGCAGTTCCACCAAAGAGTGAGAAAGCCTTGCGCAGGGCTCAGAGACTAACCTCTCGAAGGATAAAGAAAGAGCTGTCCAAAGTTCCTCCAGGAAGCCCTAATGGAGCAGAGAATGAAGTATCGAATGTTCCCTCCACTTCCAGTGAGGTATGCTCCTCCAAACGCCATGCCGTGGCTTCCCCTCATTTTTCCCCTCCTGTCTCTCTCACTCATGCTCCAACATTGGGATCTAGCATGCTTTCTTCATATGCAGAGCACCAGTCTCCTTCACACAGCTCTTTCCATGCTTCCCCTCATGCCACTGGTCCAATTTCCCTCCCCATTCCCGTGCCTCATGCTGCCTCCACTGTTTCCCACCCTGCTGTGTCTCCCTTTGCTTCTGGCCATGCTTCTCAACCTACTACTCCTAAGACAGTCACTCATGTTCCCTCTTCTCCCACTCTCCATCATGCCAATCATCCAACTCCAGTGACACAGTACCATGTAGAATCGAGCCGGTATCCCCAGTCCTACTCGCTGACCCAGCGCAAGGTTCTGCAAGACCTCGGTTCTGGTCAGTATTTTGTAGTGGACCTGCCGGTTCAAGTCAAAACAAAGACTTTCTTTGATCCTGAGACAGGAAAGTATGTTCAGCTGAATGTGCGTGAGTCTGGTCAGAGCATCTCACGACCTCCTCCACAGCAAACACAGCCCCAATCTCAAACACAGGTGAAGCTGCAACCACAACCACAACCACTCCCCCAAGCCTCTACAACTGGCAAGCCTTTAATGTTTTATCAAGGCTATCACAGCCACCCTCAAAGCTACCAGCCAGCAACTATCAACCCTAACAAATCATCAACCCCTGCGACTATCCACCAGGAGCAACCTCCAAGAACTACTGAAGTAGAACAGAACTCTGAAGATCATCGCTACAGTCCAGAGAAAACACCATACATGGACACAGTTAATGATATAAAAAGACATACAACCCAGCGTGCAGCACACAAGACTTGTATGAGCATGACACAAACAGTCAGCTTGCAGGGAGTTTAGTTTTTGAAAATGACAACACAGTTCGCTCACAACATCAACCCCGAGATATAATTACCATGAGTGAGCTGGAGGATTTCATGGAGGTATCTGATTGGTGACAACAAATACTGCTGTAAATTATGTCATAAAAGTAGCAAAGAGCATACAATGTATGGATCATAAGTCTTTTTCAGGTGAAAACTGTTATCTTTGCATTGTAGTTTTAAAAAGTCACTGTAACATGCTTTTAATTGCTGCTGATCTCTTTTTTTTTTAGTTTCACTGTTCTGTTCTTTATTTATTGTTTTGACATGTCACCATTCCATTTGACTTGTGAATGTGAGAAGCTATGATTTGTCTCCTGTATCAGCTGTACCATTAGCATCCTGTTGCTTCTTATACTTCTAAATACCTTATCATCCATCAAACAGCACCTCCCCAACTCAAAAGGGGTGGTTGCTTGGGAGGAAAAAAAAAATCTATGAAAGCTGAATGTCCTGTTTAAGTTTTCATCTTCATCTTGCTTGAGGTACCCTTCTCTTTGGCAAAATGTATTGCATGAAATATTAACCCTAAAGAATCAATGAAATTTAATGGTATAAACCATAGTTTATGTATTTAGCACATGTGTCAAAATGAGCAGATGGTGATGTGATTGTTGCTGTTTTTAGTCCATTTTTTAAGTTGGAAATTTATGAGAATTTTACTGTGTTGCTGTGAAACAGACTAGTACATGGACTTATTCAACAAAAACACCTTCAGTAAACTCAGTCGTTTATCCTCACAGTGATTGTCTTTCAGATTATCATGTGAAGGTTGTTAATAAAGAAAAAGGAAATACAGAAAGCAACTAGCAAATTTCATTTACTTACCTAATATGTAGAAACCATACTGTATGTTGCATCCTTAATTTGTAAAAAAAAAAAAAAATATATATATATATGTGATGCTTTGATCAAATGATCATTAAAAAAAAAACATTCATTTTTAAATGCAACGCAGAATGTTTAACAAGTTAGATCTTACCATTTCTTCTGAAATATATCTCAATTTTAAGCAAATGTTATGGTAAGGTTGTTTAGGTTTAGCTCACAGTTAATAAAATTAGTTGTTAATTTGGCATGTTTTATGTTTCCCTGCTCCACACACCTTAATGAAGTAAAGTGGTCAGTTTCTCAGTACGGTATCAACTTTCAAGTTCTGCAGACGTTTGATGGTGTGCTGCTGTAAAAAGCATGTTTAGGATTTAAGGTAAAGAGACCCCCAGAAAAAGATAAGAAGAAAAAGTGTGCTGTGAACAGCCCTGTGTTTAAAAGAAGAGACACAGTTCCTGAACGGAAAAGCTTTGGATTGTTTAAATGATTTTCATAATAACATAACATTTATGGCACATACTGTTTCAGTAAGCATGGCTGTGCTTTCAGTAACATCCTCTTTACACAAGTCAAATTTTGCCGGCATTTAGCTTGGCTTTGATTTTAACAAATGATGGGGAATTTTTATAGAAACATCAAAAAAAGAGTCTTTAATTACTTCACATTTGAAAACCAATGGTACATATAAATCTGTGAAAAAATGTGTATTTAAATTTCCTTCGTTCTGCAAGCTCACTGAATTCATAGTAACTTCATGATCTACTGAGAAGCAGTAACCAACTATGACCACTGTGGGGCAGAGGGGAGCGATTCCTCCACTGGAGCAAAGTCTTGGACTTGGGACATAGCCTACAAAAAAATAACTTGAGGGAAACCCCAAATAAAAAGTGTTGTTAAGAAGACTTTATATTTCTCCACAGTGCCCACAAGTATTACTTAACCTATTTACATATGGGCCCCAGTTCATAAAAACTTATCTTGTGGAAAACTAAACTACAGTATACATCCTGCTATTGCAGTATTTTCAAAACAAAGATTTCAAAAGATTTTCTTTAGGTGAGAGAAAATTGAACCACCTCAGGATCCAGTACATTTTCAGGCCAATACATTTTCCACTAAATTTGTACTTTTTAAAATAATCCTACATACAACTTGAAGGGTTAAATGTGTTGAGTAATTTCATTTGGCTTTGGCAGAGCTCAAAGCGCCAGCAGAAGCCCTGCCTCAGCAGTTTAGCCTGCCCAATAAAGCAGCAGGCTTCATGCCACTGGGACAGCCTGACGACCACAGCCAGAGACAAGCCCATGCCACTCTGTCCAGCAACTAGACAAGAAGTCCCACGACATACACACTCACTTATGCAGGAATATAGGTAAAAGGAACATAGTTTGATACATGAACATTAGCATGTGCTTTTTGCTACCTCCAATACAACGTAAAAGATAAGGCTTATCCCAGTACTCTGAAAATTACTTTGGTTATGGAAATAAGCTTCTTGAAACTGCCCACAGTTTGACAGTCGCACACGCATACACAAACCACAAGATATGACCATCACTTCAGAGTTCTAGGGTGTTGGGTATGGTCCAAGACTTACTCTCATGAACACAGGAAATGACATTTCCTACGTTTTGCAGGACACAGGGAAAGACAGAGAGAGGTTGACGGAGACAGTTAGAGGGAGAGTGAGGGAGAGAGTGGGAGTTTCTAAGTGGGAACAGAGCCTTTACTGTTTCATATTACAGAGAAAAGAGGAGAAAGAGGAGAAGAGTTAATGGTGGTTAAGGGCTCTGGTGGGTTGTGCAGCCAGGCTGTTTTGAATGTAGCTGGTTGTGTAAGCGCTGTGCAGTCGTCTGGGTATATGGATTCGCTGACTGTGGAAAATGTACTTCTCTATAGTGGTCCTTGTCCTGACTAAGGCTCTGGTTACAGGTAAGCTTACCTTTTACATAGTTTGCATTTCAGTTTAGCATGAAAATAATTAAACCTCATCCTCACTACCTTGACAAGAAACAAAACTTACATATATTTAAATCGTCATTAAACTACTTGACACTTTAAAGTAGCAAAACATCTGTACATCTCCTGTATTTATTGAAAGTCAATCCAGTTAAAGTTCAGTTTTTTTCTGCGATCACTTATCTCAGATTAATTTGTATTCTTTAAACTGCTCAACAATATTTCCACAGTAAACTTTTTTTTTTGCTCAGCTGTGTATTATTCCTTTTTGGTTAACTTTTGCTGCTTTTGTTGTCACATTGAATAGTGTAGGACAGAACCTGCGGACCCTTAGGGAGATCCCCCCCACAAAAAAAAACAACAAGAAAACAAAAGACAGCAAGGGTTTATGGGAATCCAGATGGTCCCTGTTATCTTGCGTGTATCTGGTTGTACTGTACTGGGGATGAATGTTTCCCACCTGTTGAATCACAGGCTCCTTTTGTCCTCTAAACAGACTTCACCCAGATGGCATCAGAGTAAAACACATGCAGCACAGCAAAGTAGTGAGCACGTAAAGTATGATTTTGTGTGTGAGTGTGTTTTTCCACTTGTTTCATGCTTTTTAGCTAAACAGGCTAAATTTCCATCTGGAGATGGAATGACACATACAAGCAGAACCAGAGATAGTTTGAGCTTCAACAGCATAAATCCTACAAGCCACTGTGGGTCTGCATACAAACTTAATTTGTATAAATACTACAATTATGTGTAATTAGCAGGAAATACAATCTTGTAAAAAAAAAAAAAATCCAGACTCTTTCATGAAGGGCAAAACAACATCTTGTATTATTTACTTATTCAAAAAAGAAAAGAGATGCAAGCTAGCAGATCATTCTGTGACTGTGTGGCTTATGTTTGCAAAAGAATGTTTTCTGGTTTGGTTTCAATTTATAGTCATAAACCAGAACACTGAAAGAATATGTGGAAAAGGATTTGAACAATACAAGCTGTGCATGTTTTGAAATAAGAAACACATTTACAAGTACTATCTATCCATCTATCTATCTATCTATCTATCTATCTATCTATCTATCTATCTATCTATCTATCTATCTATCTATCTATCTATCTATCTATCTATCTATCTATCTATCTATCTATCTATCTATCTATCTATCTATCTATCTATCTATCTATCTATCTATCTATCTATCTATCTATCTATCTATACTCTCTCATTAGAGAAGGAAAAAAATAAGTTGAAATTGACAAAGGTAATAATAAATTAGAATTTCATGAATATCCTGATTTTGAATTGTGGTTCAACAGAAAACAAAACCAAAAACTAAGCCAAGCAAGCATTATGGGGCTCCTGAACTAAAATGTTTGTTGAGGCAATCACTGCTATCAGGTGTTTTCTGTAATGTTCAATAACACTTCTGCACCTGTTGAGAGGTATTTTGGCCCACTGTTCATGAGCAAGGTGCTCTAACTTGTCTGGGACTGTTTTTTTTTTTTTGTTTGTTTTTTTTTTGTGGAAATCACAGTTCAAAATCCACTTTTTTTTTTTTTTTTTGCTAATTAGAATTTTGTAATTTTTTATTTATTATTCCTTTTTTCAGTTTCTTGTTTTTTTTAAAGATTACCTTTCCAAATGTTTATATAACCTGTGCTTCTTGTGTGTTTGTACCAACAGAGGTATGTCAAGCCTTAAATGTTACAGTCACCCCTGGGCCAGTTGTCATAGTAACAGAGAGAGACAACCTGACACTGTCCTGTCTGGTGTCCCAAAGGAAGAGGAGCAACAGTGTTCTCATTCTTCGATGGTTCTTCTCTCCCCTTACTGCTCCAACTCTTGTGATTCCCTCCTCTGCTCCACCCACCTCTCCTCCTGGTCCTTCTCAGTTTCTGATTGTGAAGATGGGCATAAAGAAAATGAAGCTGTATGGAAACTACACCCGTGGTTTCTCCCAGCCAAAGTTTCATCTACATGATGAAGATGGGGGAGATGTGTACAGGTTGATGGTCTTCAGTGTGTCAGAGACAGATCAGGGCTTTTACAGCTGTAGAGTCCAAGAGATCAGAAGATTCAGAAACACATGGAGAGCCTCCTCTAACGGCACTAGCACTACACAGCTGACAGGTAAGAAGCTGTTCTTTAACTTCCCATCTTCTTTTTTTTTGTTACATTTGAATTGTATAGTTTGTCGTTAAAATCACCACAAAACTTTTTAAAAAGCCAATGTTGGGATCTATAATGTTAGAATTAGCTCCTGCCTCCATCTGCCATCTGCAGTTTTCTCCACCTTCCCTCTCATGTGGGAGGACGCCTGGTCTTCTGACCCACATAACTTCCAAGAAATGAAACTTTTTTTAAGTGGAAAAGAGAAGTCTTAAACTGTCTTTGCAAAAGTTAATGTCAATAATATGTCACAAAAAACATCAAATATACCATGATTGGAGAGCTCTGCTTTTACTCTGCAGAATACCACCTTCAGTTTTAAAAGGTGGGGTCAGACAGGCCATTTTTGCCATGAAGATCAAAGAAACCAATCCTGTTGTGCAGGACTATATTGATAATGTCATGCATAGTGAGAAACCCATGAAATGAAATGCTTGCACAGGCTAAGAGGAAAGGTTTGCAGAAGAAGCTATACTGTAATTGAAGAAAACACTTTTTATTCTTTTTATGGCTTTGAAGCCACGAAATCAGGTTCTGCAAGCATTTGTGTCTTAACCAAACAACCTCCAGTGAGAAAAGTGAAGCTATTTCTAGGTTGCCCAAAAATTAGTTCTCTCCTCATCCACTAGGGGCTGGCTGGAAAACAAAGGCCCTGTCCCAATACCCACCCTAAACCCTACACCCTTATATGAAGTGTGCACTTGGCAGAGGTGCACATTAAGGGTTGGAGTGTGCAGGTTGCAAGTACGGGAAAAAGGCAGAATTGGGACACTGATGGTTCCTCCATTTTGCACCACAACGTCATTTCATGTCATTGCTTCCAAACTCAGCTTCATCTCTGTTCCTGGTGAAGAGACGTCATTTTCAAACATAAACTGAATAAAGTTTATTTCATCTGTTCTTGTAAAATATATGTAATGAAATCCACGCAAGTTTAATTAATAAATAAATAAATTACTGAACTAATTTCTGTAGGTGTCTGTAGAATTTCACCAGTATAGGTTAAATAACTTTACATTCTAAACAAATGCATAATAATGATTAAATTGTCTGCTCCGTGACTGTTATTGTTAGCATAGAATGTCCATAAATGTCCACATGTCCATAAAAACATGTATAAGTTCTTTGAGTTACATTGGAAACTGAAACCTGTATTAATCACATGAGTTGTAAGGCTTAAATTGGCTACATAATTATTCTATTCTTAATTTCATTGTAAATCTAGATGCTTTGGTATTGTATACTTATTTAGTTTTTGCTTTTTTCTTTTAAAATGTTTGCTTAGTATTGTATTTTAATTTAGTTAACCTATGTTTTTGTTGATTGTATGTTCAAAATTTATGTTGATCTGACCCCAGGAAGAATAGTCTTCACTGGTGAAGACGAATGGGGATCCATAATAAACTAAACTAAACTATGTCAGGTAAACAGGTTTCCCTTGTTAAAGAAACTGCGTCTTGACTGGACTTACCTGTGTCAATAAAGTTTTTAAATAAAAAATTAATATAGCTTCTTTTATCAGTAAACTGATAACTTTTATTATTTAAATGCTTTGAATTTTAATATTCAAAGTATATTTCGAAGTAAAATGGCAAACTTCAGTAATTATTTCACATACAGCATAAAAGATTAAATATTTTAATGTTTACATCTGAAATGACATTTTTTTCACCACAGGCAGGAGCTCATCACCAAACATGGACATGTTCCGCCTTTATGGTTCACAACGTCACATGCAGCAATGAATTATGGGCAATATGCTTCGGTGAAGGCTGCATACTGTAGATGCGGACTTCACTGAAGTGTGGATTGAGGGCGCAAAGGGGGTGTGACGGACTTCCGCCCTCGAGCAGCCCTGGAGAAATGGGACACACTACGCACTTCAACCCCTCAACGGGAGCGCGCATTCTAGGGCCGTAAGGGTGGAAGTGCGGGTATTGGGACGGGGCCAGAGTAAATCTCCTTAGACTCCCAAATTAAAAAGGCCAAATTCATAGCAGAAATAAACATGTTTAGAGCCTGGTTCAAAAGTCCCTTTAAGTTTAATAGTTCAAGTTGATCTTCATGTAGACTGTGAGGGGCATGATTTTTTTTAATCTAATCTGTTTAGATGTTATGTAATAATTAGGGGTGTGTCCTTCTGATTGACAGGCGGCAGACTGGATGCCGGCCTGCTGGCTGGTAGCTAATGGCTAGCTCTGTTTGTTCTTGGAAAGGCCTCAGCCTGTAGCAGAGTAGCACAACAGTGGTTTTTAGCCGGCTAATAGCAAGTCCAAGCATTAGCATTTAGCCCAGAGTATATTGGCTGTCAATCATTTGCCTCGAGACCACTCTTTGGCCATTTTGTATTTTCTGGGAGTGACGTCAGCTAAGATGTTGACGGTGGAAACTGCCAACTGGCTTCACTTTTAGTTCTTTGGAAACCAATGGGTAGTGAGAGCGGAAGGTTCTTCCCTCTTTTTTTACAGTCTATGTTCTTAAAGCAACCCTTACCAATCTTGCATTCCAGAAAGCACAGCAAAATTATTTGAGTATAAACAGTCCTGCCTCACTCCAAAGATCCACCCCCCATTCTCTAATTCCCATTCCTAATGCAGAAGCAAAGGTTTGACAGGCAGGTCCCTCAGCCAATCCTAGGCGGGGGTCACACTGCAAGGATTGGTTCAAGTTCTCATTGAAAATTTAGAGATTGGAATAATATTTCATTTTCATTAATGGTACATTACTTCCATTACAGTTTCCATTTAGAGCATTTTACCCTATTAAAGAATAGTGTAACAATACAACATTGGTAAGGGTTGCTTTAACCAAGAATCTTTATTTAAGGCAGAAGTGAATTTATTTGAAGACATTGTAGAGTCCAATCAAAAATATGAAAGAGGACACAGGTCTTCAACTTTTGCGCAGCTACTTTGCTAAATGACAGCTTGGGTTTGTAACTTAACGCATTATAGTCTGTTGCTTATCTAAGCAACAGGGTCAGTACAAGTGGGCTTGTTAGGAAAACAGATTTGTGGGTGTGGGTGTGTGTGTGTGTGTGTGTCATGTGTGTGCTTTTTTCTCTACGCCACTCTGGTGTGCAATTGCCGTAGCATAGCAAGGAACACAGTTTTATGGAGATTTTTGTTGGTGTTTTTTTGGCTGACCTGGAAGCCAAGAATGAGCCTTGTATAATATAACCTCATGTTCTTGAAAATCACTCTGGTTTAAACGACTTAATTACCCCAGTATTAGAACTGGCTTAGCGACATGGAGACAGGAAAGGGCAACGGCATCTGCTCAGATTGGCATAACCATATCTTTATTCTAAGTGAGGAAACTGGGACAGACATATTCAAGTAATTTTGAAGCTATAACAATTTTGGTATCAACAAGTTTGGAATGTTTAATTCTGAAGAGTTTTCATGGGATTATGAGCTGCTGGAGTTGGATTTAAAGGTTGAATATGGAACATTTTTATTAAAAGCTATATTAAAAAAAAAAAAAAAAAAACCTCCACGGGTTGTTGGGGTGGGGCTGCAGAATGAAAGTAATATTTCCTTAAAAAAAATTATATTTAGCCGGACTTGAGGCAAGGTTAAGAAATGACTCGCGACTGCTGCGACTGGCCCTGCAGGAAACTGCAGCCAAGGGCCAAGCCATCACGGGAGTGTGCACAAACTTAAGCTATAATGTCTTAAAGTCCTTTTCTTCATAGTGACCCATTTTAGTGGTCTTTTGCTTGCTGACGGCAGAACAATCCATAACTACCCCTTGCAGAGTTTGAATTCACCGCGACTGTCTCCTTCCTGTATCAAAACTGTTGGGGACGCGGATGCAGCGTCATTTGACGTCACATCCGCAGGGCAGCGCGGGAAATTCGGCCACCAAATAGCAGCGCATTATGCAGCACACAGCCTGTTCAAGGCAACAGAGAGAGACATGGGTGGGCTCGTTCTTTTTGGTTTTTTGCACTTCATCACCCATTAGTTTAAAAAACTGGACATGCTTGTTTATTCTTTCACAATTCCTGTCTCTAGTCCCTTTAATTGTTTTAAATCCCTTTGAGACCCTTTGTCAGTCAGGTTTTTTGTTGTTGTTGTTGTTTTTTGCTTACCAAGGGACTGAGTTCCTCTAAGCAAAATGTTGTATCCCCTGTTGGAGGGCAAAAGTGAGTCACACAGAAAATAATTTGGTGATAATTTGGACTTTTTAGGTGTCCATACCATAACTGTTTTACCTGATATTAAAGGAACAGAGATTAGCAACTTCTACTCAGTGTTTATTTTCTTGTCATAACCACTTGGCAAATTGGTTTAAATGTGCCATAAACCCTTTGGAATTTAGGTTTTTTATGTGTTTGCAATTCCTGATAACACTGATTCTAATCAAGAGGGGAGATTTATCGTTTAATTTCTCTGAAAATTTCTTCCAGGGAAAATTCCTATCCAAAAAATTTCATAAAAGCCCCACTTATCCCACAAAGCCATATTCATCTTATCCAGCAATAGAAACAAACATACAAAGGAGGGCTGACATTTTCATTTTTTAATTTTTACTATTGAACAAGGATCACACAGTTAGAGTAAACAGCACCTATATATTATGGAGTGACCCCACTCTTCTGGCATTTCCATCCCAAAATAATGACCTCACACAGCCAACAGTTTCACTGTGTATATGCATAAGGAGAAAGAGGTGGAGTGTTGCTGAGCTGGCAACACACTTAAACTGAAATACATGACGTCAGCATTCTGGGTTTACTGTACTTTTATGCAAGCATCAGGAGAAAATTTCCCAGAGAAATAAGTTGCAACTTCTTTGGCATATACCAAGTTATACAACCAAAAATCAATGACAGAAGAAATATGGTTAAGAGCTCACTTAAATATTTAATTTTAACAGGACTGACCATCAATGTGATTCAGCGGATAAAGAGTCTGAATCACATTTAGAAAACAACTTTTTTTTTTATAGTAGCTCTCAATAGCAAAGCAGGGCAAGTATCACAGCGCCACAGCTAAAGGTACATTTTATAAAATGTAACAAAAGAAAGACTATCTTTCTTAAAACCAGATTTTTTACACAGAAGCTGGCATTATCTCTGATTAGCTCATCAAGATGTGACAGTTAAAATATGGTGCATGCATTCAGCAAATGCATGCAAAGTTATGTTTGCAACTCAGGACTCATTACTTTGGTGTAGCTTCACAGACACAGTTGCACACTTTACCTTTCACTAGTTTTATGCCAGAAAAGCAAAGAGGTTTGTTTCATACACAGCCATTTGACAACGCCCTGCCCTATATTCAGGGCACATAAGGAAGCCACTCAACCTCAGGCATCTCCGACATGCACTGACCACAAAACCAGAAACACAAGAGCGGACATTATAAGGGTAAACAAAGAGGAAAAACTTGCAATGCAGGGAAGCCCTCACTCTGCAGATTTCAGTGTGCTACACCCAACTGAGGTCATTGCATTACTTTTATCATAAAGATTTTGCTTGAGGTAAAGATGATTAGCCATCTAACACACAAAATCCCAAATGTAAGATCTTGAAACCAAAAGTTAAATTACTTTTTTTGTCTTTTCTCTTCTATTAGATTTAATCGAGACACTGCTCTTAGGTTTAGATTTCCAACTATGCCAGTTTCAGCTGACTCTGAGGATTTATTATTCCACATCTTTCCTTTGTGCTGGTGAAGAAAAACAGATGCTTCAACATCTGTACCAGTTGTTGATATATTTTTTTACATAAACATAGCACAGATAGTGTTAGACACATCTGCAGAACAGTTTTCATTTGATTTTTATTAGTAACCTCATTAACACATGTAGATGTAATAGTATCCTGGCAGCTAACTTGTTGACCTTAGCCTGATCTCATGATCACATGTTAGGTTCGGTTTGTGGTTAACCACAGAGTGAGTCTGATCAGATGTGTGGTTTACTTATACAGTGCAGATGTAAACTATTTACACTGCCTAAGGATGCCTGATTGTTCCTACTATTGGATAAGTTGAATGAGATTCTGCTGCAGTTTGTTCACATGAGATGTCTTTCTTTTGAGCTGTTTTGAGCATTTATTTTCAGCAATAGGTGGAAAAAAGTAACAGTAAAGCATAAAATTGCATGCAACCCAGAAAAAAAAATATTCATCATCACCTTAGTAGGTTGATTGTAAATTATGACTTGCATTTAAAAAAAAATCTTAATAGAAATGATCTCATCCTTTGTCATTATGACATCTTTCTTGGACTAAAAGGTTATGTGTTTATGGCATTCTTGTACTAATTTTTATGTTCCACTGCACTTAAGCTATCACACATTGAATATCATTCTGAGATGAAACAGTTAAGATATTCTTTAAATTTAGCGAGCAATTCAGTGGTCCGGAAACAGTCTAGAAGTCAACCACAGTTAACATCTTATCATTTCTTATTAATATGCATCAACCTGTGTGTAAAAGACTTATTAAAATCTCATTACGGGAGCAGTGACAAAGTAATTTCACTCTCCTTAACCCCGTTAAATACCCCTGACCCAAACACAAGCCACAACAACTTCTTTACGTGTTTTCTTTTCTACAACATTTAAAATGACCAACAAGAGGAAGCTGATATGCAAAACAACAGGGAAACCCCCCAAACTCCATCCAAGAACAGCAACAGACAAGGGCCTGCGTGTGTGCATGCATAATTGTGTGTGTGTGTGTGTGTGTGCTGTGGTGGGTTTGGCTGATGCTTTAGCAGACTCTCTTCGTGACAGTGGTTTGGATATTTCTGGAAACCACTGAGGTTGTCTGCTGTATTGAGTTGGTACCCACAGACATCAGCGATTTACAAATAAACTTAGTCTGGGCACAGTTTTACATCCTTTGTGTATTTTGCTGACCTTTTTTCTTTATTACAATTATTTCTACAGTGCACTTTATCCCTGAGGATGGTAGCAGTGAAGGACTGTGGATTTTATTTGCAGGTATTGTTTTCATCTCTAGTCTTTTGTGCAACTTCACACACACCTTACTTTGTTAATGCCACTGTTCTGATGTTTTTCTATCGGCACATTTAGATGTGTATCTGTGTGCTGTGCTGATCTGCTCACTGGGTCTACTGTCCATGTTCCTGTTCACCCTTGTCCTGACATGTCAGCACTTTCACAGACGGCATAGACTTAAAGGTAACCCCCTCCCCCTTTTTTTTCCCCTTTACAGTTAACACATGATTTCTTTCCTAAAACAAATCTGTTAATTGAACGTGTTTTTTGTCTGTTCCTCTCTCCACAGCCAGTTACCTTCTTGTCAAATGCCCAGAAAGCAGGTACTACAATTAAAAGAGAAAAAATAAGTAGAATGGAATGAATAATTGATGAAATGCTAATGATCAGACTATTGTGCAGGTTTTCCATCAGTGGTGTCATACCTCCTATCAGTATCAATAAAACATTCTTATTTTTACATTGTTTCTTAAGGAAAAGTTGATTTCTGATAGGGAGGTTTTAATGACTTTTGGTGGTATGGACATTCTAAATACAGTACCTTGTGATTCTTACAGCTCAGGAGAAACTGTAACCAGCTCCAGCAGTTGTTCCAGTTCCTCCCCAAGAGCACAAAGGAAAGACAGGGGCCAGAAAAGTGACAGAGTAATAGCAGCACCATCTAAACTACCAGAAGAGACACTGCCTTACACAGCACCCAAAGGTAAAGTGCCAGTGTGTGAGCTGTGTTGAGCCCTTTTTTTTGTTTGTTTGATTTTTCTTTCCCAAAGGACAGCCAGCAAGCTACAAATTACCTCGCCTTTTAGGCTTATAACCCTTTACAATCTTCACAAGAGTTAGGAGAATTATCTCTAAAGAAAAAATTTTCTGAACTTCTGGAAGATGTTCACAGTCTGCTCTCTATCACAGAAGCCAAAGCAGTCCCTGCCATGACTAGTGTCACTTCCCAGCATAAAGGAGCCTGGTGCAGTTTTTTGTTTCTGTGTCAAGTTGGGTTTCATGTCAAATTCCTCACACAGTTGGAGGCATTAGGCTGAAAGAGGCCACAGCCCCCAAGAAACAGAGCCTTAGAACAGTCAGTGATATCACCATTATTACCCAGCTTCTTAGACAAAGTCAGCTTAGCTTAAATAGGCCTGCACAAAACAGTCTGAAATGATAAAACGGTTGTATTTCCAGATGTTAATTCAACAGAAAATGTCCAAATGAAGCTCTTGTTTCTATTGTAAACAACACCTTGGCTGATTTTACTTAAAGTGATTGTAAAGGACAATAATGACTTTCAACATATAGTCATGTTTGATGGTCGGCCTCCTGGCTGCCGTTTTAAGTTAAGCTTCTTACTGTTTTTCCAGTGCCTACGGCTGCAAAGAGACCTCAGAAACCCAGAAGGCTGAAGACTCAGCCAAGAAGATCTGCTGCTGTAAGTCCACTTTGTCATGCACACAACCTGCTGTATATCCAAGACCACCACATAAATATAAAATAACACAGTTATCAAACCACAGTTCAAATAACAAACCAGTTATTTATGTTTTGAAAACTTTTCCCCTTTTTTTTTCCAAGAGTGGAGTTGTTATTGAGCTACTGTATGTGCAAGAGGGAATTTGTTTCATGGCTGCATGATTGTCTGTTGGAGTTTATTGCCGTCTTCTCATTCAGTTATGAGCTTGATAATTCTATTTGGCTTTATTGCTTCTGAAACACAATTATTTATTTAGAGTGCTTCGTTGGTTTTACATCTACAGTAGGTGTCAAAGAAGTATACAGTATACATAGGAAAAGCAGCTTAAATTAAGGACCTTCAGTATTCATACTTATGCTGTTCTTGAGATTTTGTAGTGAAATGAAGCTCGCACGCACATACGGATTAAATTAGTCCAATTAGGCAGATCTGAGGATGTTGGATAGGGCTCCTATTGTACCAAATGTTTTTCAAGTAAACTGAATGTTCCAAGAGCTTCTGCAAACCCAGTAAACACATAGTTTCTGCAGCTGAGAAACACAGAAGATGTTTACCAGGAAAAAAGGAAGAAAACAGTTGAAAAAAAGGAGAAAAAAAAGATTAGTGAAAGTAAATTCTTTGTATCCTTTCTGTGTAGATAATTTTGTACAGTTAATACACCACTTTTCCCTTTTGCCTTCCCTGTCAGATGAATTCCTTACACATTCTTTCTCTTCTCTAGCCTCAAGTTTCACATGAAGACAGCCTGACATACGCGGAGCTGGAGCTAGTCAGACCGAGGCAAGAGCCGCCAGCCTCCTGCAGCCCTGACCCCACACCCTCAAGCCCAGACACCGTGTACGCACAGATCCTCTTCCAGGAGAAACAGCTGTAGACGTGGCAGCTCAATAATCTTCTGGTGAAGGCAGAGGTTAAGTTCTCCAGACTGAACTAAACAAGGTGGCACCCAAAGGACTGTATTTATAAACTATGACATTGAGCATTGTTTTTTTGTTTGTTTGTTTGTTTTGTATGGATGCAAGCTACATATGTTAGTGAGGGCTTTTTTAACTGTGCAGTCCAGTCCAGCACGACAGTTTTTCGAGCTTATAATTCTGTTATTTTGTTTGTTGGCATCACAAACCTGTGAGCCAGATATTTATAATTCTGCTCTTAGCTACTTGTATAAACTCAGGAGACTATGTGGAAAGAAGCTGTTGTCCAGGCTTTCTTACTGCAGTGTCATAAGATATTGTAATACTCTTTACGATTTCTTTAAGTACATTTATAATTACTGTATTAATACACCGTATTAATTGATAATATACTGTAGGGTCTGTAGCCTTTAACTTGCTCTTTGAGGTGTTTGTACACTGTAAGATGTCCAATTTGACAGGTTTACAAGCAAAAATGTGCTTCACAGAAATCTAAATTAAACCACGTTGGTATTTTCAGTGTCCACAATGTAGAGCTGCACGAGTTGACAAATAAGATATGAATGTGCTCCACAGAGTAGTTTTTCGTTCTTCTTTTTTAAAATTTTTTTTTTATTTTTGCATTTCTGTTCTTTGTTCTGGGACATATTGAAACCAGCTACATGTTTAGAGTGCAGAGATTTTGTGGGAGAGTTTTATCAATCTTCTCTTCAAACTCCTGCCAAGAAAGCAAATGTGCACTTTCCAGTCCACACGTTTCATGTTAAATCTCTAATAAAATACCAGAAAGGGCAGAAACAGCAGTGTCTTCTGCTTGTGATTTCAAAGTCAGATCAATGTGGCAACTGCTATAAACACCAAATATGAGTCCTGAAAGCAGCACATGCTCCACCCAGGGAAGGTGAAGGGTGTAGACCATTTTGTGAAGGTCAGTGTGAAAAATGGGATGAAGATGGAGGTGCCTGGAGAAGGAGGATGATGCACACCCATACTCTTTGTGAGTGGGAGAGATTGAGAGAAAGGCCATCATCCCCCACAGTTCATATTCACTGACTGGGATGAACCCGCTAATGACTACATTTATTCAAATTAGACTAATTGTAATCATGGTTAATAATTAGCTTTACAGTGCATTATAATTGGGTTAGGCTACAAGATGGTTCTGCCTAGGTGCAATAATTTATTTGATTTAATTATTCTGAGGAACCCAATGGTTTGACATCTCATATCATAAAACCAGCCGTGTAGAGAGAATGGAGATGACTGTTGTCTTTAGAGAAGGTCATTGCTCGCTCTCTGGGAAAATTATGAGGACTATTTTCCACTCTATTAAGCTACTCCACTTAGCACAATTAGCCACACACACACAAAGGTTAAAGAGAAAGACCCCTTCCTTTATGATAGAGAGGAGTGGTGCATGAGCATGAGAGTGCCAGCAGGAGACAGGAGGCAGGCAAGCCTTCACAAACCACTCTTCAACATGGCTGCTAATGAACTTGGAATATGTCTACTGATACAAAAGTTTTGAAGGTACATCCTTCCTGTGAAACGCTACAATTGCATGAAGAAAGGGTTAAGCTTTATACACTCTGTTCTAGTGGTTGAGCACTAAGCAATAGTGTGTGGGTAAGACCCTACAGAGATGGGAATGAAAAAGGCATATCTGTCCTTGGGTAACCATAAACATTCAAAAAGCTGCAACAAGCATAAAGCATACCTCAACAAACCTCTAGACATTTGTTCACATCACCCACATCACACATTCCTGAACATGGAGAATTATGGTCCAAAAAAGCTGCTAAACACCACATTACAAAGTAAAGTGAAAACACATTGTAAAAAACAATGGCCTAAAACTATTTACATGTAAACATCCTGAATTCTTTATGCCACAAACATTTATCAAAGCAAAACGCTACAGCCCTGGTTGTGTGACGTTAAATTGTTTGTAGTTCTTTTCAGCATTATAGTTGGTTGACATGCAGTTTGTGAGAAATAAAGCACCAATGATCTTGCTCTTCACACATGCTGTAGTTGCACACATGCCCTCACACAGTTAAGCATTGATCATATTTCACATTTACTTTAACTCAGTGAAGCCAAGTTCATCTACAAGTTTCCATTGCAGCTCCTAGTTAGTACTGTTTAAGCAGAAACTATGTTAATACATCACTTTAGTCATTCATGTTCACTCAGCAGGTCTGTGATGTTATAACTAGTAACTACAGTAATGCCCTTCTAGTCTCACTTTTAGGTATCTCCCATTTAACAACCAACCGTTATTTGTCTATCAGAGACACACAGGAGAAGGTTTTGGTTAATAATTTTATTCAAATTCATTCAAATCCAATATTTACACAGAAAAAAAACAAATATTAATATAGGAGGTAAATATATTATTTACTGTGAAACATAAATCGGTTGCAACTATATTCTCCATGAATTTGCACACAAGACAGTTGCTGTAAAGCAGGTTTTGCTCCTCAGCTGATATCAGACCTGAGATGTTGATTAGTTTCTTTGTCAAAGTCTCTCTCAGAGTAGCAATGGAGGCTGGAGACTTGACTTTGCGAACACACTGCTTCCTCTCACTCACAGGTCCAGGTGAAAACTCTACCCCAGGCATCGCCTGCCAACAGAGTAGCATGACTCCTGCACAAAACACAGCAAATATGTTCTTTTGTAAAGCAGGCAGCTTTACACAGAATACACTGCAAAAAAGTCTGATGAGATTCTGGAGAGAAGTCAGCTTAAACTCAGTAAGCTCCTTCAGAGTAATAAGTTAAAATACTTACAAATTAAACAGAAAACACAGATTAAATAAAGTTTAAAGTAATTAAACGTATATTCAAACCCGAGTGGGTGGCCTAGTGGTAGCGTCGTGGGCTTTGGCGCGGAGGACCCGGGTTCGAGTCCCCGACGCGACTCCTAGGTTAAACACTGTGGATCCCTGAGCAAGGTCCTTAACCCTCCAAATGCTCCCCGGGCGCTTTAAGTAGCAGCCCTCTGCTCTCTGATACTCAGTACAGAGATGGGTGAAATGCAGAGCCCTAATTTCCCCTCGGGGATCATAACAAACAAACAAAAAAAAAAAAAAAAGTCTCTTTGCTGAGAGCGGGTGCATGATAATTACTGTACCTGGACATGGCAAGAGCAGTGACAGCTGGACTATTTTTGTAGTGACGTTGTGATGCCGTCTGACCTCTGCTCAGCTCTTGAGATAACATAAGACGTCTCTTCCAGCCATTCACCAGGCATGAACTGCTCACTGTGGATTCATCATGAAAAGCATCAGCTTACTGTCAAAGAACAGGAACACTGAAGTGTGTGAAACCCTACACCAAAAGTCCTCACTAAACAATTAAAATGCACATTAACAGTGTTCATCTGCTGTCCGTAGGTTGTAAAAGGTAAAAAATTTCCCTCAAATATACATGCTTCAGGGTTACGTAAAAACTTGTCTCAATGTAATTGGAAAGCATAATACTCCTATGAGGTGACGCGAGGCTGTAACCAACATATGCCAAATTGGATCTGGGTATTATTGCTTTCTAAATTATACACACAATCACAAACACACACACACACGTCAGCAAAATTACTCATCAGCGTTTACTGCCTCTATGTTTAATAACTTTATAACAACATAATTTCTGCTAGCCCTAATGCTAGTGAGGGATACGCTGAGAAATACAAGCCTTCAGCTGGAAACAAAGCTGTCTAGCTTTGAGATGAGCGGTTTAAAATAATCATCTCTCACTTTTGGATTTATCTAATTAGACAGCAGCAGGGTTTGTCTTTTAACTCTTAGAATGAGGATTGTATATTTTCATGTAGTTGCCTTTCAATTTTTTTGAAGTTTAGTTACTGTCAGTCACTCATATTATCTGCATTGTTATAATCACAACACCCAGATGCATTTCTTATCCTACTGCCGGTGACATTACCATCTCTCTCTGTTCGGTCTTGCCCTGGGGACACAGGCTCTTTTGGAGGGCCAGGTAATTGCGTTCTGGTGTACTCTGTCCTCCATATCTGTATGAGAGACACATAACGAGTAGCAAAATCATAGACATAATTCAACATAATAACAAGAACACTCATGCACACCGACGTGCACACACCACACACTATCATTGTAATGACAAAGTAATGACTGCATTTGTGTGTGTGTGTTGTGCATGTGGTATGGGGACCCTCTCCCAAGTGAAGCACAATTTTGAGTTCGCAGTTTTGATTGCAAGGAGGCTGTATATGCTTTTATTAAGCTTAAGCAAAAACCGTCTCAACACACACAACCCATATGTCCATGTTATTAATACCTTCAATGGACATTCAAGCTGGTACCTGCGAGGCTAATATCAAAGTAATGACTACCATGGCATAATATTTATAGTAGACTGCATAAAAACACCACAAAGACTCTCTCACTGATCTGTACAAAGCGCTGCCACTGAATTACTGCATAACAGCATATGAAGAACTCACCCGTATAATCCCATCTGCACAGCCGGTGACTATGACATTCCTGGCATCCCACTCGTGTCGCTGTGTGAAGCTGACACACAGGATGTCTGCCAGAGGCCCGCAGGAAGTGTCAGTGCAAGTCAACAGCTGACCCTTCATGGTCCACAGGTAGAACAGAGGTCCTGCACATGACACTATCTCACCCTTGGACAGAGAGACATGGCGTTGACTCTCAAATGTACAAATACGCAGATGTGCACAAAACGAGTAAAAAGAAAAAAAAAGAAAAGGATGCTGCTGTCAACAGTGAGAGTCCTCCCTTCCTTGTGCTGTGGGTTCAGTGAGAGCAAACATGACAAAGAGACAGCAGGTAGAGAAGGTAGACTTACAGTGAGTTCATTGATAGCCAGTGCAGAGATGCTTGTTTTGTGTCCCGCTAACTGGGTGATGTAACTTAACTCTTCCATATCCCACAGGATGCAAGTGAGGTCATTGGAGCCACTCACTATTAAGCTGTGGATTTCAGATGCAGCCAGACACGTCACTGCACTTGTGTGACCATATAATGGCTACAGAAAAAAAAACAAAAAAAAAACGGAGTCAGTGTCAGTGTGTGTGCAAAAGCATAAAACTTCCACAGCATAAACATGTTGACAAACGAACCTGTCTGAGTTTCATGTGAGTGAGTTTGTCCTTGACGACTGCCACATCCCACACACAAACAACAGCGCTGGTTCCTGCAGTGATGACGGTTGTTGGGTTGGGAGATGCAGCGCACAACGTCTCGCCCCAATCACACAAACTCTCACTCACTGCAAAGTTCTAGGGACAAACATATATTATTGGTTTTTGTGATTTTTAAACTTAAGAAGAAAAAAAGCTTGTTGAAACATAGGTTGGTGTATTAGTCATGGATGAAGAGAAGAAAAGACATGAAATCATCCCCCCTCCATGAACAATCTGAATTCAAGTTTCACATTAAATTCGTTTGATCATAATTTACAGCAGATGATAGGAGACTTTACTTAAAAACTTTTTTGTTTTTTCAAAATAATACTGTTTGACTTAATCACTTGAATCAATGTCAGAGTCTTATTACTAAATAAATGAAGCTAAAATACCTCGTATCAATACTAAAAACCAACATATGCACAAAGGGCATAAAACAAAAAAAAAGTTGCCAGACTGGCAAATTAGAGCAATTATAATAGTCAACAAATATATTGACCTTATAAAAGAGTGTTTGCAGCGACACAGTGCTCGTAAATTGTGTATTGATATAAGCAATGTAAAACTCACCTATTGTATATCTACATACCTTTTCTGTGGCATAGTTTCCAAAGGCACAGCTGTTGTCTGGGAATCCCCAGCTGAAGAAGCAACCCAGGGGAGGTGACATGAGGAGCCGGTTTTTCTCTAGGACCAAGACTTCTTTTTCCAGGCATATTATCTGACCCACTGGACCTTTTGGCAGCTCTGCAGGAACATTTAGTGTGGTACAACCAGAAAAAGCAGGATCATTTATACTAAAAATATCACAGCATATAGTAATCACAGACAAATTTTGAGGTTTCAAAAAGGAAGCAAATTTCAGAATATAGAGATTATTTGACATTTTGTGCGCCTCAATAACACCAACAGCTTCAACCTTTTCCAATCCAGAGTGAAACCCATCTGTTTAAAATTGCATATAATTTTTATCACATTCTTATTGTTTTTAACTTCTTGTTCTTTTTTATTTGAACTTTTTAAAATTGTGTTTTCTGTGTTTTGTTTTTTACTGTCAAGCATCCTTGGGTGTTTGGAGAGGTGCTGTCAAATTAAATGTATTACTATTATTATATTTACCAGGCAAAATGAAGATAATGGCAACATTTTGAAGAGTTTAACTCACTAAACTTACAATCTACTTCATTAAACTGACCAGAGAAATCTGAGCAATCTAAACAGAGATTCCCAGGTCACAAGAAGTGAGGCTTGATCCTGGGGGTATACCTGCATCTTAAGACAGTATAAATGTGAGTGTGTATCGGAAAAGTGAGAGAAGATGTAATTGTGCCTGTAATTGACCTGTTCATGCAGGAACAGGCAGAAACCATAATATCCTATCATCAGCTCTGCTTCCAAAATTCCCAAGAAAGAAATTCTGTCTGCATTAGGCTTAACGTTCCTCCTCCTATTCATCTCTATCTGCTTATTGATCAGATCAGACACTCTAAGATTTAATATGGAATGTAATATGCAGGAATTTCTCCCTGAGCATTCGCAGATTCATCTCCTCTCTCTCAGTGGGCCTGTAGGGATATTCAGATTATTAAGTAGGGCTCAGCTGAAGAGTCATCTCCATATTGTAGCTCTAACAGATAGCTCCTTCTATCCTTCTGTAGGATAAATTAATCTATGGGCATTCTCACCGTGTTTCAATGATTCCCTTGAGAGAAGGGCACATCTAGTGTACAATAATATACATCACATGGTATGAAATAAATTAAAAGAGGAACAATACAAAATCGTGCCAAACACGGAGGAGATGTAGTATACTCAGCAGAAAAGAGCAATGTTTATGCAGTTGTGTAGAAATATATGTTATACTTATGTGCCATATAACATGCTTTCATTTTTTTTTTTCTTTCATTTCAAGGAACAGGAGCATTTTATGCGCTGTAAGAACTCCACAACTTAACAAGTAAAATAAGGATGACACTCAAATCTGTTTATTTTTTTCCCCCTCAACCATTAAGGACAGCTGGACTGCACATGCCCCCTTGAAGACAGTTTTTTTTTTTTAAAAGAAGATGACAAAACAATTTTTAAAACTGAACAGTCAATTGAGAAGAGGATAAAGTGATGTTCGGAAAGCTTAAATTGAAGATTAAACATTCTTTTCAACATTTTAAGCAAGATTGGGGCTTCTTGTTCTTTTGCAGGTGTACATATACTGTATGTATTGTGCATATGTCTCTGATTATGTGTGTATGTGCTTTAAGGGGGGGCACACATAACCTGATGCTTCTGCCCTTACACTTTGGTTAGGATCACAAATTCCGCATATAGTGGTGACAATAAATTCATTCATTCATTCATTCATTTGAGAATTAATAGCAGAAAAAAAAAGAAGCAACATCCAAATGTTTGGGCAGTCTAGGTAATTTAAGCTCTCAGACATTAAAGCCTCAGACCTTAATCAACATGCCAGGATAATTCTTTGTTCAGAAGAATCTTTGATGAAAAATGTAATTCTTGCCTAATTCAATGTTGCAAAACACTGACCACTGCCAAAATATTGCTTTCCATTTGATTATCTATTTAATCTTTTAAACTCTTTTTGCTATTCAAATATTTAATTAAAAAAAACATGTCTACTGTGACTTAAAAAAAAAAATCAGTTCCTGTTTAATTTGGTTTGCTTTTCACATGAAGAAAAATATTTGACCGAAACTCGACGTGTACTGTAACTGCATTTTGCATCTTTGGTTTGTGTTGTTTTACTGCACCTCTGAATGGCTGTGAAGAAATCTTCAGTTTATCCAGTCGGAAAAAAAATGGAGTTGGATGGGATGGTGATGACCCTTCTTTCTTGGAGCCACTGCGTGGTGGATGGGGCTTAGTGAACAGCTATAGGAAAAACATAAATTAACAAAGGTGGCTTATGCTCAACAATATCAGAGACCTGCTGGATATGCAGGAAGTAAAGACATATTTCACTAATTCTCTCCACCTGTTTGGGAACCTGGCCAAAGTTGCTGACGTATCCAAAGATAGTGCTCTTGATGATTGGATCCTTTGCATCATGTCGGCCTCTTTGGGCATAGAAGTAAGGGTGGAATGTATTCACGCTTTCTACTGCAGCTGGACCATGTTGCCGGAAGCCAAAGATTAGGTCAATCCACAGGTGAAGGTGAGAACTCACATAGTCACTTTCTAGGGCCTAATACAAACAGATCAGAAATTGTTGCACTAACTAAAGCCAGTAAGTACAGTAAAATTACAAAACTACAAAATATGCATTGTACAGTTTTATAAAACAGTGGTGTGTTGAACTCATTATTGTTATTGTGGCCAAAACCATCATTCAAACTGTTATTATGAGATATTAGAGCACATAGAACTTCTCTAAGATTGTACAGCCAATGAAATTATTCAGGTACAGAACGATTTCTTCCAAAAGTCAATTTAGAAGTCCAGACCAGGAGGAGGCTGAAGAGCTGCATTATGAGCATATCTTCACACAAGAATTAAAGAATGATTTGAGGAGAATTAGCTAAAGATTGGTTTTGAAGAGTTAATAAGGGAAAGTGGGCATTATGACCAGCTATATCCTTGCTGTAATGAACCTATCCTCGGAAAAACGGAGAGATGAGAAAAAAAAACACTATAACAAGGATATATTGTCCCAAGTTAATTTGACTATAAAAAGAAAGAAAAGGAGGAGAAAAAAACAAACAAATTCTACAACCGCGGTTGGGAATATGAGTAGTTCAGTAGATTACAGACTGATAATCATCATAGATGCCCCTGGCATGGAAAAAAGGAGGGTCATGCAAAAGAAAATCAGACCAAGAGAGATGTACAATATCCCACACAAGAAAAGAGAAGAAATAGCTGACAAAAGAGTACAGACTGAATATTCAACCCATTAACAGCTGTCAGAAATAATGGCGTCATGAAAAAGGGAAAGTCTTGTGCCTCTATGAATTGGCTTAGTTGTTTTTCAGTGTCTGTCATGTAAACCTCCTATACAGGCTTTTTATGCATTTTCTTGATAAGGAAAACAACTGGGCATTATATGTGAAAACAGTACTCAAAGAATAAATCTGAACCAATCTCAATGAGACAAAATAACTTTCAGTAAGGAATAAGGCAGTGACTGCTGTGAATGACATCCTTTTCTGCAAATGCACCCACTGTGTACAGTGGATATTTGTTCAGAAATATGAAAACAGTTAATCTTCTGTTAACATGCATCAGAAGGTATTGACAAATATTATTAGGTCTTGAGGGAAAAGTCCATGTGTATAACAGACCAAACTTGCTCATTGCAACAGACAGGCCTTGTGAAATATGGTGTCACTGACCTCTCGGTGGATCCTAATGAATTCCTGTGGGTCACCTTTCGCCCATGGAGGCAACTTGACATCTCCAAGAGCAGTACCATCCTCCATACAACCTAAAGAGATAAAAATGCATCACACTGGTCTGTGTAAACTTGACTGCAAGCTGTGTTGGCTGAAAGATACTCTACCCTGGGGAGTCAAAGAAAAAACCTTTTAGCATTTTGAAATTCAAGTGATTTAAGATTAGAAATCAAACATTTCTCTTTACTCCATCTTCATGAGTTAGAAAATCAAACCTGCGATAGGAGACTTTGACCAATCACAAAGTTTATCTTAGCTACATGTATATGAAGCTGAAGACCCGATTAATCTGTTAAATAGTTTTTGACTAAAAAACACGAAGGGTTTCAGTGTTTCATCTATCCCTGTTTAACAAAAACTTGTACCATATCTCATAAAGCTCTTCACACAATTTGTAAATCTAAATTTGAAAAGTAGTATTCTGAAGAAAAGAATATAATGTTAGCCTATTTAATGTATAGGATACTGTGTAATGATTTAGATTTATCAATACTCAGATCAATTACGAGTGAAAACAAAGGGACGTTTTAGTCAGGTCACTTTAGTACTTATGAGTTTTTTTTTGTTTGTTTGTTTGTTTGTTTCAAATGGGGCTCTCTAAACAGCCTGCCACATGCTGATGGTCATATGAGCTTCCAGTTTGATAATTCTGTAATAACTGCAGTGTCCCTTGGCTGACCCAGTCTCGCATCAGCCCCTCTTCAGCTTTACAAAATAATATACATTTAATGTCAAATCATTACTCTTCTTTACGCCTCTTCTGGGGTTTCAACCAACACACTATCATATTGCACTCCATCTTCCTTCTCTACCATAAAACAAATCCATGCACTTACTCACATAACTTACACAATTTGTAGTGTAACTTTTCTTTTTTTCCTACATTGTTCTTGAATTAAAAATGGGTTCTTGTCAATTAGGTTTATTAGCTCATTATCAGAGATTTGTTCCATCAACATGTTTTTCTTTGGATATAACCACCTGATACCAATTTGAGTTTATCACATTTTAAATTAAGAAGTTTAATGCAAATTCTGCTAGAAGAGAGAGGTTTTCCAAAATCTGTCCTGATATTGTTTCTACATTGAGTTTCTGTGTCATAAGTAGGAAATTTTCATTAGTATTAATTGCTGCATGGTTTCAAAGTGTACAAACAGCGCAAATGATAAAAAGAATAGCACGCAATGCATACTATGCACCATATTAGCAGGACAAAATATATCTGCGAGCCTATGTTAATTTTTCTTTAAAAAATCTGATGTGGGATTGAAACAGAGCGCATAGGTATAGAATTAATGTGGATTTTAGTCTTTTTTGGGGCTTTGTTGATAATAAGGAAAATACCGGTAGAGTCATGATTTTCTTATGCTTGCATAACGCACACACCACAACAAAAAATTCAGATTTTTGGTTATCAGTTTAGACACAGAGGGAGAGGGTTACTGTCTGACCCAGCTGGATGTGGTTGGAGTTGAGCAGGAAGTCTGGTAGGTAGAAGAACTCGGGGATCAGCTCTCTGACATCTCCCATGTTGTCTCTGGAGGCCGACTCCCACTCTTTCTTTATACTGTAAAACATCCGTTCGGGGATATCAAACCCTCCCTGTGGGCAGACCAGAAACATCACTGTCAGACCTCCAGGACGTTGCTGAGGCCAACTTTTCAACAGGCATGTTAATAAAGTAGTCTGCCAGATTCAGTGCAGCGAGCCATATTTTCCCATTGTTCAGGATATTGTGTAAGCATGGGATATTTACTAGAAAGCAGCTTTTCATCTTTATGTAAAATTTCATAATTTTGATGGAAATCTCATGAGAGAGAATGTAATTTGGAGTAAAACAATTACCTCAATGAATGAAAATAGCATATACAGTAGTAAACTGGGTTAGAGATGTAAATTCAGTTATGGATATTACTATACGCCCGTTATCTGCTTCAGAAGACAAAAAGGCATCCCAATTCACCAGATGAACATCTTTATTGCTTTATTCTCCCCTTTTGCTTCCCCCCCGGGCCCCCCTCTTTTTTTTTTTTTACTATCAAATATGCATGCCTTTTCATTGTAATCAACTGGATGCTGTATTGCAAATTGGTAACATCTGTGGCTATTTGTATTGCCTTCTTTTCTTACTTTCTTTTTAGATGCTTTCTGTAATTATTTGCATATATATTAAAATCTCTGTATAATCTGTTTTCATACCAAAACCAGCTTGTGGAGTTTTGAAAATGCTTGAATTAGATTCATATTATTAGCAAGATTATGTTGGAAAAATTAGAAAAAAAAAAAAAAAAAAGATGAAGCGATGGCTGTCTATGTGATTTGGGAGCACCATGTTTGCAAAAGAGATGAGCGGTTGGGAAAAGACCACAAATGAACAAACTTTTTTTTGTTTTTTCCTCTGATAAATCAAGATAAAACATGCAGGATGAAATATACTTTATATTTGTATAGATTAGTGTTTATGTATGAGTGAAGGCTTACAAACTACATATGTTTAATTTACATAAAGCAAAAAAAAAAAAAAAAAAAAAAAGGAATGTAAAGTGATGTCTGTTATTATTGTACAAACTTTCCACATTTAATACTAAAAAAATAAACTTTTATTACGCACAGTTAACGTCATATATAAAATGTTTTGTGTCATCATGATGTCAGGTTGTGAAGCCCTAATTGGCAGGAGCATGTCTGTTTAATGGAACATGTCTGATCAGTTTTATACTTAATAGCAGATCATTTAGATATGGGGTCATTCAGACAGATTCATCCATCATCATCTCTATTCTTAACAAGCACTTTTAATTAAGGAAATAGGTCAGTAACTGTTTGGGCCTTTTCCTTCCCATATTTAATGCAACAAGTAACATAAGTTTGGTTGAATATAAGCATACAGATTTTAAGGGCATAATTATATATATATATTTTCTTCATGTTTCCTGATGATGGTGGCCTTACCTGCAATGTCTGGAAAGTGTGTGAAAAAGGCTCCATCCTGACAAGGAAGGAGGCCACAATGATGGCTGAGGAGTAATGGGTACAGTAGTGGCAACGTGCAGACAAGTCTGTTACAGAGTAAAAATTATTTTAGGAAAAACTGAGTGGTGAGGAAAAAAAAAAGAATAGCACTAATGAAAAGGGGGAAAAAAATAAATTAGTTGAGATACCTTCATCCTCATTGTTCTCCACCTCCTCATATCTCTGGATGAACATCTGTTTCCTTTTCTCTGTCTGAGCTCCCATTGGTTTGGACAAATCCCGGAAAGTTGCAGGATTGGACAGATCAATTGTCTGTGAAGGATAGAGCTCAATCACGCCTGCAACACAGTGCAATATGAATGCTCGAGACAAAAATGTTTTTTTTTTTTAAGATTCTACCTCTGACTGATAGTCAGCCAGAACCCAAGGAAAAACTGGATACTGCATCAAGTCATTGTAGGTCCTTCCAGCAATAGTGTTCAGATGCATCAAGTACTCAAAGTTACTCATCTCCCCTTTCTGAAGGACAAGAAAAAAAGGATAGAAAATATGTTTTTAAAGCAGAGCAACATAATGAAAACAAAATTAAAAGAATAAACTAGAACTGATATTGTTTAGTACCGATGTTGAAAGTACAGTAGAAGTATTGAATCTTTGAGTACAAAGAACTTAAACAAATATGTGTGAGGCAACGTGTTTAATGCATTACCTGCCATTTAACAAGGGCTGTCTTTCCAACCACAGGAGTTTTTCTAAAGTACAATAAAAACAAATACTTTACATAAGCAACAAAGGCTGAGCACTGTAGGCTACCTACAAGCACAAAGTTCCATTGCTTGCTGTGTCACCTAGCAACCAGAATTAAAATGTAACATGGCCCAGAGTTAGTGGCAGACTGGAGGTGAGTGACTCAGGAAACTGAAATCTTGTGTACACAGCTGTAGGAGCAGCTATGGGATTGAGGTGAGCTATACTGTGTACGGTAGTATAAATACAGAGCTGGGATGTGGAGGACTGTAGCACATGGTGCCATCTGTAGGTTGCTTAAAAATATAGACATACTGACACAAACATACTGCCATAGACTGGGCAGTCTGCATGGGCACACGAAGAGAACAATATTACCCTTATCCGATTATATTTAGTCTGACATATTAATAACAGTTAAAGATTACTTGTCAAACAGGAAAAACAGTATTCTGTAAAAAGATTTCCTGCTTCTTAGCTAAAACAAACAACAGTTTATTACTTAACATAGCATTCTCTCGTTTTCATTTGATTAGATGTTTCTGTTAGATGTTAGCGTGTTGAATACCTTCAGACATGTTGAGACCAAAACTATAACAAAAAGCTCTTTAACCAACTGCTGACTACAAACTTGCTTAGTCAAAATGTCTTGACTTGAATAAATAGTGAATGGATTAAAAAAAATGTTTTTAAATCTATACAAAAACAACTCTGCTGAACATTTCATTACTTACAAAATACCTATCCAAATGTGTTTAAATTGGAAAAGTGATCAGCTGCTTCTGAAATCTCCTCTCCCTCTGTGGGCTAGTAAAATGGCAATAAAGTCTGGCGCCAAGCAGCCCAGTTGCTAAGTAACACTATTAAACAACAGGAACTGTGACTTTCCCTGTTTGGTGAAAGAAGGCTCGGTATACAGACACAGTACATTCCTGCTCTCTCTTTCTAAAAGGAAAAGGTACTATGATATTTCTAAATGCTCACCAAATTTTGCATGTAGTCTTAAGGTGTTTAGCAGTAATGAAGTGATGGATTTTTGTTCTGATTTCAACTTTTTTCAATCCTTCACAGGAGCTTAAAGTTATTGATGTGTTTCTAAAAACGAGGAGAACTTGTCAAACTAATCAACATCCTTCTTGAGGAAAAAGATTATAAAATATGGTGAGTACACATCTTCATCTATTAAAAATGTGGATGAAAGTTTGGAGTAAGAAAGATTAAATATGGATGTGTAGAATAAATGGTTTTAAACCATAAGTGCATCCACTTTCTAACATCAATAAAGTCATGACCAAATTATTTTGTAAAACTACACTAAATCAATCATTGCATTTGGCTCAGAGTGTGTTATCTAATTGCAAGCAATAATTTCATGCAATAGTTTCCTATAGGAGGTTATAATGGGAACAAGCACCAGTGGATAACCTCTCTCATCCTGAGGATGATGAATGAGGCGAGAGAGGGCCTTGGGGTGTAACATAGACACAAACAGACACACACCTTGCTCTTTTAGACAGGGGAGGGGAGAAGAGCGAAGCCCTCATTACACTCCCAACACTCCCCAACTATCATTTATCAAAGTCCTGATTTGACTCTTTGTGCACACACACATAATACAGTGCATCCATGTCTGTCAACACACTTGCATGTGGATGTCCTACGTGCACACATGCACCTTTCTCGCCTGAAAAGAGGCAAACAACTCAATCAGCTGAATAGTGAGGGAGGATCAGCACTCATTTGTTTTTGCTGTATTACCCAGTGTCGCCTCTCTCCTATTGTTCCCCAGCATTAGCCTTAATTAGAGAGTCGTGCTCTTAAATACCCCCATGGGCAACACAGGGTGAGCATGCACGAATGCAGACACAACACTGTGACACACATATACATACACACACACACACAGTGCTCAAGTTCTCATTCCTCAGAGTGCATGCTTTCCCTGCTGCTCCAGGCCATACATAGGCCCTTGTATCTGAATAAATCACATCAGCTTTACACACACATACTTACACATAAACATACACACAACAAATTTATTTCCTGGAGTACTGTGTGCTGATGTAGATTAGATAAATTATTGTAAATCAGCCTCTTGGAGCAGCTGTCACAACAGGGAGGCCAAGCTGAAATTTTAAACTAAACTGTTCAGTAATTCTCTGTGCATTGCAGAACGATGCCCAAAGGAAAGGAAGCCAAGGGGACAAAAGTGACCCTCAAGACTGCCAAAAAGGCAATACAAGTAACCCCGGATGGAAGACGTAGACTCACCCTTAGCAATATGGGTATAACAGTCTTCCCGAAGTGTCTCTTCAAAGTGAGCAACGTGGATGAGCTGGATCTGAGCCGCAACCTGATACAGAAACTCCCTGATAACATTGATAAGCTCTCCTCACTCGCATGGCTGGATTTGCACAGTAACAAGCTGGAATCTGTACCTGACTCTATAGGCAACATGGTGGGACTGACCCACCTGAACCTCGCTAACAACTGCCTAACCCCTGCAGGTTTACCCCCCTCACTGGGTTCCCTCACCAACCTGAAAAGTCTCAATCTAGGAATGAACCAGCTGGATGCCCTGCCTCCCACCTTGGAGCACTTATCCAGTCTCAAGGAGTTAGGCCTGTTTGATAATCTCTTCATCAAACAACCAGAGTTTTTGAAAGTTTTACACAACCTCACTAAGGTGAATGTGAAGCGAAATCCTTTTACATATTCTCAGAAAGATGGTGAGGCAATGAAGAAGAAAATGCCAGAGCTAAAAGAAGATTTGCTTCTGGTCCAGGGAAGCAGCCTGTGTGGGACATGTCTTCAGAAAGCAAAGAGAGAAGGGCTTCCAAGACAGCGAAGAGGTGATGCTGGTGATGTGTTTCAAAATAATAAGAAAAGGAATTATCCTGGATTGATGACACAAAATTCGGTGGCCAAAGTCAATCAGGATGTGTGGAGAATAAAAAAGAAGGTGGTGTACAAATAAACCATCAAACACCCAAGCAAATGCTGATTACTCAGTCTTTATTTAAAATTACTCAAAACTCTTGTGAAGAACACAATTTTAGGTGTTTGAAGTAGTCCTATAGTTTGATATGCATGTACAAATTAACCTTTTTTCTCAGTTTTCCATGTATTGGGCAGAAAGAAAAATCAATTCTCTAAATATGGCTTTTAGAAGACTAGCAAAATAAAAATACTTACTTAGCATTAGCAATGACCTCAGCAACCGCTCTGCCTTTTAATGCTGGTACAACAGCGCTTAACCTGAGGAGAGAGAATACTTAAGATCAGTCAAAATGCTGAAAATAAAATATCTATATTTTTTTTAAAATATCCAGTAAATAAGTCACCTTTTGTATGCAGAGACATGATCTTTATTCAGGAACACCAGGAAAGCTGAGTGTCCATTTTTCATGAAGATCTCGATAGCATTGTCCTGTAACATCACAGAAGAAGAGTGGATTTATTTTCACTCAGATATGGTTATACTGTATTTGTCTCGATATGTTTGTGTGATGGATCCCTTTTTAAACTTGCACCAACACGTTCATTGAACAATTCTGTGATCCACACACAGTATCAGGTAATGGAGATGCAAGAGGCAATTAAAGGATGATCAGGTTAATATGGCAGGATCTCTTACAGTTAAGAACTTTTGCTTTTTTCTTTCCTTTTGTATTTGATAAGTTTTCTAGAATGTAAACAGTGTCAAAATGGCCATTTTTAAGACCTTACCTGAACTATGAATTAAAACTTTTCTGATTTAGTTCTGCTTCGCTTTATCAGTGTTGGTCTTTGCAGAGATACTGTTCACAGATTATACAATGATTTGACAGGTTTAGAGCTGCAGCCACATAGTTCCAAGGGAATATTTATAGTCATTCTGATTTTCTTTTTTTATGGGCGAGCCTGACTCCTTCTTTCATTTCTGCTGTGTGTCATCTTCATTTATTCTTCACAAGTGACGCATATACAGATAATTACACAACATAATGTCCAATTACTATGACTAAAAACATTCAGACTTTGTGGTTGCGTTTCATTATGGCTACGTACCTTTTTGAGCAGTGGCCTAATAAAAGGCACATGTTTCAAAATAAGATTTTTTCCATCTACCTAATCAAATTTAAACTAATAAAATTTCTAGCATGAGTTTTATTCACTGTGTAAAGCCAGTATAAAACACCTGTACATTTTGCTGACTTCCTGGTTTTAACATGATACAGTCGTTCTATTTTCATCACTCCGTAAATCAGAAAATAGCAACAGTTAGAAAAATGAATAACTTTGTTTAAATAAATAACTATGTTGCAAATATTGAATCATGGAAAGAATACGATATAAAACAGGACTGTTACTTTCTGAAAATTTAGTAAGAGGAAGATTTTTGGGAAAGGAGAAAAGAAACTATAAGCGAAATAAAACCAAAAACAAGGAAAGAAAACATGGATAACAAGTCCAACATACTTTTAATGGAAACCAAAATTTCCTAATGAAATGTTTGACTAACAATGAAAATGAAACACAAGTAGATTGCCTACATCTATTTATCTTTTAATATACTTTATAACTTTTTGGAAATTAGCATGAATGTATAATAGGGAAAACAAAGAAAAATAAACACAAAAGGGTTTATTTTTGAGTGTTTATATTTTCATTATTTTCCCCAATCCAGCTTAAAATGCATATCCATCTATAAATAGAAAGTTATGTATGTCCATATATAGATAGATATCTGTTTGTGCAAGAAAAATTATCAGCTAAATCTAAATTGTCATGATCAAATAAGAGCCATGTTAAAGTCAACTGTGTGATCACTTGAAAATCTGACCTCTAAGAGGAACCGCATGAAGCGAGCTTCCTTGATATCCTCATAGGGCACGCGTCTGCATCTGGGTGGTGGCTCTTTACTCAGCATGGTGGAAATAAAGGAATCCCTCACACTGGTGGAAAGGGACACTGAAGGTAACTGATAGACACTAGGGAGCAGGAATGCATAGTTTATGGTTTGCAATAATGATTTTGCAGGATGCACAGCTTTACCTGCTGGGGTAGTGTTTCCTGCAACAAACATCTCCAGTTGGACTGAGAGTGAATCCCTCACATAAGAGCAGGTTGTCCTTCCCAAACAGGAGTAAACCCTCTGTGACTCTGAGGCTACTCACCATCACCACACACATTTTTGCCTTTACCTACAGAGAAAGGGAGATACATTAAGCCTCATGAAAGAGGCACAATACACATGAGCACAGTTCTCTCTCAGGACAAGACATGGCAGATACACTGGCACTTCCGGCTTTGCTTGATTGATCATTTTAATCACAAATTTTAATCATTATTAAAAAGACACCTCTCAGCACTTCATTATCAAAGCTGATTGATGGTGATAAGAAGGCCGACCCTCTCTGAGCAGCGTGACAGTGTTTTATCCAGCACCAAAGTGAATGGCTTTCAGCACTGGTTGGAGCTAATGCTAACTGCATTGTGATAATGCTTAGATAATTCTATTGTCTCCCCTCATTTCACAACGATTGCGTGCACCTGCCTCCCTGTGGAGACCCCCCTCCAGGCCCACTGGGACATGGCGCCCAAAAAAAACATATGGGGTCCCAACATATCCGCAGGCCCCTCACAATTTATACTAATCAAATCAGACTCCCTACCCCCAGACACACTCTGACACACTTGGTGGGCAAGGAGAAGGTCCTGCTTGGCCATTATTAGGAGAATTAATCACTGCCACACACACAATAGGAAACCTGATAAGTGATCAGAACCTCTTGTCTTAAAGCACACACAGACAGACGATGATGAATAAGATCACTTATTGTGGGAAGGTGTTTAAGAGGAGTCAAGGTGAGCGAGTCTCAGCTACATCAGCTACTGAGCTGTATCATGTTGGTTTCCATCAGTGAGTACAAACTACTGCCAACAATGACTAGATTAAACTAGTTAAATTTATTGTTATAAAAAATTAAATACATAACAATGAAATTGTTTCTCTATCTCCTTACTGTGGTCCAGACAGATATGCGTTATCAGTCTGTGGGTGATTTCACTGATGATGGGAAGGAGAGAAAAGGAGGACTTTTATTGACTGAGAGCCTAATGTCAGACCATTGATTTCTCCCCACACACATTATTGTCATAATCACACTATTGGCGCTGGCAAGCTAATTATGAGTGCATGTCCCTTTGTGTGAGTGTTAGTCTATGAGTGTGTGTGCATTTTTCAGAGCTAATGACTGTGTTCATTTGACAGGAAGCTCAGCAGGAGTCATGCATTCAACCACCGCAAGACAACAGGACACACTTGCACACATCACACACTTACTAAGCAGATGTAAGACAGCTTGCATCACCTCCTACTGCTTTTATTAATACTTCAGTCGGAAACATTAAAAGCCGCGGCTGGTTGCCGGAGCGATGAGAGTCCTTGTCAACATGTGCTCTAGTTTTTAACTCACAATAAGAATGAGGGGAGCTGTGCTGGGCCTCAACATTAAAATATTATACTAATGAGGAAAGATGAAATTCTGATAGCAGCGCTGGGCTACTGGAATCCCTTAGTCTGCATCAGATAATTATGAATGTGAATATCAGCAGGGTGGTGGTGTGTGTGGATGTGTGTGCAGGGGTGTGCGTGCGTGCGTGTGTGTGTGTGTGTGTTTGTGTGTGTGTGTGTGTGTGTGTGTGTGGGGGGGGGGGGGGGGGGGGGGGGGTTGTAGTTTTATGTAGAGTGCTGTTATCACTGTGGCAGCATCTTATGTCACAGTACCTTCTCTCCAGGGTAAAATTCCTGCAGGATGATACGCATGTCTGGGCAGTCTTGTGTGTGGGAGCAGGGTTCAGGCATAACAGGATCAGGCAGACCCTCAGTAACAGAGGGCGTCTCATTCAGTGCAGGGAAAAATGTCAGGGAATCACAACACTGTCCTCCATCTGCTTCGTCCTCCTTAACCTCTGCACCAACTTCACACAAGATCTTTGGTTCTGTTGCAAAAAAATAGGTTTTATTCCAACTGAGAAAAACAATGTTGCATAAGATTAAAGGCACATCTTGTGATAAAGTTGCAGAATGCAACAACTGACTGTCTGTAGATTAGACTCGCTATTTTGAGGTTATGAAAATAACTAAGTTTTTATGTGGTTATAAATTTATCAGACAAACTTTACCCATTTCTCCCTCAGTTCTGTTTTTGCTCTCGTCAGACCTCGAACCCAGACACAGCATTCCTAGCACCTGTCGTGAAAACATATGACACTGCTCAAGGCTAAGACGGTGGACTAGCACAGACTGTATGGGTCTGAAAAATAAAGGAAAAGCTGAAGTTCCACAACCTAATGAGTGACTTAAAGAGGGATGGGTTAAAGAACTTATGCAGGCTCAAATATATTGAGTGTTTAAAAATTGTTCAAGACGTGCTGGTAGGGCTGCATGATGTTAGGAAAACCTGTGATAACACTGTTGAGACTTGGGATGATATATGATTCACGATAAATAAAGTACGTGGATATGCAGTGCCTTTCAGACACCAGGTAGTTGGTAGCCCATTGCATTAACAGGAAACAAATTATTTCCATTACAACATTGTTTCATTAGAAAAGTCCATTTGATTGGCCACTGATACAAACAATGCAAGAACATACAACTCCGACAGGAGAAACATCAGTGCACTTCATTGAAAGATATGCAAACATACTGTAAAACCTATTAAGGCCATCTTTGCAATATGTATACTATTTGGGCTAATATTGCAATGACGATAAATTTGCGATATACTGTATTGTGCAGCCCTACCTGCTACACAGATAGTACTTGAATCTGAGACACTATACCCGTTTTGAACGTCTCAGGGCTTTTCTGCGGATGCGTAATCTGGTGCGATTGGGTCCTTCAGCAGAGTCTTGGACCCAGTCTTGGCTTAACAACACCCCTGGACCAGGACCAAATACAGCTCTCTCCCTCAGCAGCTCCGCCTCCACACACAGCCACTGGGAACTCACACGCTCCCACTCAGTGACTCGCAACTGTGGCATGGAAACAGACCAGGACAGAGAAAAATTTGAAGACAAACATTATGACAAATCCTGTATTTCTATTTTTTACTTTTTTAAAACTTTATTCAAATAGTCAAACCTGCAAGTGGTTTGTCCTCATATTCTCAAAAATGATGTGGCCTCTCTGCCGATGTGACTCCATGTAGGACAGAAAATCCTACCAAGAAACAAAAGCGAAAATGATTGCAAATGAAAAGAGGGACAGCACAATCATTCTTCCCCTAGCCTATATTGTACACACACAAACACACACACACACAAAAAAAACATTAACAAATCATGCCCACAAAAAAACTGTATATGCATAATGGCATTGTTGCTTCCTCATGCAATTACAATGCATTCATACAATTACATCTGTTGTAAATCGCATTCACTGGGCAAAATAAGCTAGTGGCTACAGTGTTACAATAACCCTGTCTGCAAATGTAATCATTTGTTGGTATGATGTAATTAACATAAACATTAATATCACTGAGGCAAACTACAGTCAAGGGCAAGGTAAGTTTGTGTGCGGACCTTTATTGTGTGTGAGACAGTGTGTTTTGTTGATTAAGAGAGAAAACAAATAAAAAAAAATATATAAAAAAAACAGAGGAGCATTGACACTGCAGGATGCTCATGTTCAGCAGATGCACTAGGATCATATTCTGACAGTTAACTGCTTCATTAAACTCATCATCACAGCAGTGCTCGCTGAGAGACTAGTGAAACAACATGTGTCCATCTTCACAGCTGACCCAGGAAAGCCATTTAATTGACTGAGCAAACACACAGTAACTCTTTATATCGAGTTTTATTTACAGATGCTAATTCTGTGTTCTGCAATATAACCCCATGAATGGAATGATTGATTTCAAGTATAATAAACAGAAGACAACACTTCTGCATTACAAGAGATGCAAAACTTTGAGATAATTCGCACAATAAACCCATGCATAAAAGTTGACAACAAACTTTGACAAGCCCTCTGGAGAATGAAAACTGTTTCTCTAAATGACTGACTGCCTATCCAAATGAGAAGCTGCACAGAAAAAGAAATGAAGGCACAATTTGAAGGGAGATTATAGAAATATTACAGACAGAAAAGAGAGTAATAATGAAGTTTGCGAACTAGAGCCATGTTGTGACAGATAAACAGCATGTCGGCGTCATCCTCTCTAATTTCATTCCTTCATTTGGACAAACATAAGTAATATATAGCATTAATTACCCTATTTAGCAGATAGGAACCTCATTGGCTTTTTAAATGCTGCATTAAATACATAACTCATCTCTTCCCTCTGCAATTAACATCAGAACATCACACTCATTTCCATTTTAATGACTTCCCAACAATACGCCACCTTTGATGATAAGGCAACATAATGTCAACTTCATTCTGAGCTGGCAGTGAATGTGTAATGAACTTAACGTGATCATTAGTGCTGTTAATTATCTTTCTAATATGAGGACACAGATATGATTATGGAAACTGCAGTTGCTGATGAAATAAATCTCGGGAAGGATTGCACTGAAGCTTAACTGAGGACACAGTGTGCCTATCGGTCTCTATATTCTCATTCATTACCTACAGTAGAATCTCTCTCTCTTTTTTTTTTTTGTTCAATAAAAGTAGATATGCAAGCCAAAGAAACTATACTTTGCATAACTATGGATCCAGTTACTGAAAAGAGGCCTCCATAAGCTCATAACTTGCCAAATAAAGGTCATAAGTTGATGATCCAGAAATTAATTAATGACTCAGTTCTTCTCCTATGAGGATGGATGGGGGGAAAAAAAAGATAGCTGATGATTTTTTGAGTATCCTCCTTAAATGCTCCCTACATGCTGCAATGTTTTTGCAGCAAGACACTGAAAAAAGGAAGGCAGAAAACATCCCTCCCTCTTCTTCTCTGCATCTCAGATGGAAAAACAATTCATCACTTTCTCTGATAGCCTGTCAAAGACTGATATGATAAAGAATAACATCAAATGAATAATGTTTTCATCAGATTGGTACCACTGTAATTGCCGACATGATTTCTGTGAGCATGAGACGTGCACAAACAAGAACACTCATACACTTTTGTGGATGTGAGACAGACACACAGACGCGGTAATTTCATGCCTGTGTGCCTGAGTAATATGTCCCTGCTCCCTGCTCCAGATGGCTCAACGTCTTAAGCGTTGTGGGGGAACTAATGATGTGGGCCACGTGTTTTGGGGGGAAAAACAACAATAAACGTGTCTTTAACCTTCAGCAGCAAACAGTGTGTTGTGGCGAGTGTTCCCATGGATAGGCCTAACAGATATCAATTACAAAGCCCACTCAGGGGCAATCAGCTGTGATAATCCAAATCTATTTAAAGAAATAATCAAAAACCCCCACAGGGCTGGATGGCCCACAGCACAAGCACAGTTGTGACTTTGAGATGAATATCTGGCACTCCGCTTTAGGATGCAGACACCTGGAAGAAGGTAACCATCCAACATTCCACAAGAGAGACAACAAGTATAAACACAATATAACTGTGTGCAAAACAAACAGAGGAAACTTGGATGTGCATGTACCTCTGCTTTTACTGACTCTTGACCTTTTCCCAAAACAGAACGAAGAGCACTGCTGATAACATCAAACTTCCTCTGTGAACTGCTGGCCACCTTCTTCTTCTGAGACTCTAAAAAGATGTGCAGAAAGTCAACACCATGACTCTGAAAATCAACTATTTTCTCTCTCTCTGTTTATTAGAATGGTTTGAGCTGACCTGTGTGTAGCAGCCAGGCTTTGTGTGCCATCTCCTCCCACAGAGGGCTAACATCAGTCATGCTGACAGGCTTGGTTGCTGTTGTGTGATTTGCTGAGATTTCCATCTTACAAGTCTCTTCAAGCATTTGTTGCCTCTCTGATAAGACCTTTGACCAGCAGGTCTCTGCTAAGTACACCAGTTGTCTGTCGTCTGAAATATACAAGCACACATTTTGAACTGGCTGCCTGTTAATTTGGTCAGGCTAATATAAATAAGCCCTCTCATACTGGGCCTCATACCTGCAATAGTGTCTGCTCCATTGCTGAAGCATGCAGGATGTCTGGTTTTGGGAGGCAACAGGCAAGAAGATACTTTCCTGTTGGATGTTTTTTGTGCCAAACATCCAAAACCTTCAGGGTAGCTATAAAGAGTGCAAAAGTGTGACTTGTCCAGATTTCAGCCACACATTAATATATAAATGCATGAGTTTATTGTTGTCATTACCTGCCAGATCGAATCAGTAACAGGCAATGAAGAAGACAAGTAATAAAGTTCACATTTGCATTGTAAGTTGCCATGACAACATCCCAGCGTTCCAGGAGCGTCTGCAATGCCCTGATGACTGCTTCTTTTTCATCATGAGAATGTCGTGGTTGAGACAAGAAATAAAGCAGGACTTTATTGGTACATGAATAGAGGGCAGACACCGTCTTCTCCTTCTGAGTGTGACCTTTCTCCAGAGCCTAAAATCATACAGTAACAGATTTGTTATCAGTTAGTATACAATTAAAAATGTATTATTACTCACTGCACTGTAAGGAAGTTTGCTGCTGTTTATGGATTAATAAATTGTTAATATCGACTCAAAATGTTTATTTTCATTCATTTCAGATGTCCAATATTTAGTAAAAAAAAAAAAAAAAACATTGTTCTTTGTTATTCCTGTAGGTATGTATATCTTTGTGTTTTTCTTACCACCATAATCTGATCTGCAAGAAAGTCTAGAAAAGTCTGAGAGTCTGCAATGAAAGTCCCATCATAAAGCTTCTGCAACAAAGTCTTGTTGAAAAGAACCGCATTCTCCATCAATGTGCCCATCTGTCCTTCAGGTTTCTGATTGTGGCAGTCTGAGATTTAAACAAATACAGTGAAGAGCAAATCATCATTTTCTTTTTTTTTTTCTAGATTTATTTAATCTAGACTGAGTTAGCACACATTGCACTATTATTCTACCTTGTGAGCTGAGATGAGTGTTGTTGTCATCCTCGTAGCTGAGCATGTGAATGATGTTCATGATTAGCTCCACCAGTTCAGACTGAAAACTCTGCCTCTGTTCCAGAGATGAGCCAACGGGGCAATACTGCAATGTTGAAAAGGATCAACATTAAAAATAAATAAATTTAAAAATTGTTGAAACTGAGAAAACAAACGGGTATACATTTTGACATGTGGCAGCTCTTTCCTCTTTTATAGAGCAGGAAGCCTTAGATGGAAAGGTGATGCTTGTGCTTATTCAGATCTACAGATCTTAGTACCCCCTCCCTCCTATGTGGTAAATAATTTTATCAACAGTGGCTTGGCTCTACCTTGTTTGGTAACTGGGCATAGAGTGGCACCTTCTGGAGAAATGGGAGTTTTACAGAATAGTAGTATACCGTACTTGTTAAAAAGACATTTAACCAGTTCTATTTATGTGTTGCATGTATATCACTGATCACTAAATACAGTAAATATCTGCTTGTGCTTGAGCATTAATTACCTCCAGCAGAAAAATCAGAGGATGTGTGTTGGTGCTGGCACACACATTAAGAAGACTGTCCATCAGCAGAATACGCATGAAGTCAAGCACTGGTTTTCTGGTTGTGCTGAACGCGTCCTCACTGGCAAGGCTGCAAGGCTAACGGACACCCCGGGGTAAGCACAAAAACAAACCAATGAGACTGCACACATGAGAAATGTTAAAGTAATGTGAGAGTTAATGATGAACCAGAGAAACACACAAACCTCTGAAACCTCCAGAGGGTACACGCAATCAGCAAGTTTGTCCAGGAAGGTGGGCAATGCCCAAAGCGGGTCTCTTGGCCGGAGGTTGTGAAGGAGACAAAGAAACTGCATCACACTTGCTGGAAGCTGTAACTTCCATGAATCATCTGTACTTGATGTGTACTTTGCTGGAGAAATAGACTAAGAAAAAAAAAATTGGGTGATCAATTTCTGTTGAACAGTACAAGATCTAAACTCACTACGTTCTTCTAACCTGACAGATGATGATTTTGACTAAATGCAGGAGCATTGTTGCAGCTTCAACACAGAGTAGCTGAGCAGATGTATCCGCTTGGCTGTCAATCAGCGACTGTAGAATGTTGTCCAAATGCACCTACATGTAATATGCAATAAGAAAGTCATCAAATGGTGAAACAGAGGATTCACTCCAATATAAAGTGACCCACCTTTTTCTCTGCAGTGTTACTGGCCTTCTTTCCCAGTAGCAGAGCAGCAAGAGCTTCATAAACCTGAGGCAGGTGAGAAAGTCTAACCAGCAGCACAAGTAGAACATCAAAGCCTGGACATGTGGCACTTGGGCACTCATAAGACCATGGATGGGCACGAAGGTTTTCTAGTGAAAGGCAAAAAAAAAAAAGAAAAATCATGGGAGAAGTTTTGTTTTTCTTTTTTTTATGTCACATGACTAAAATGATCATTGCAGTAAGATATTCCAAACAATTATACTGTAATAAGATTTCATTTAAATGTAAAATGAAGATAGAGCTCAAGCTCGCAGTCTGTGAGAGCATACATATCTACATCATTCACTCTGGACTGGAGTGGACTGGAGATTTTTTTCCCCACTCACCCAGTCAAGTCTCAGAAATATGGCAGGTGAGACAATGTACGAATATGTCAGCAAATGTTCCAGAGCGTTTGCATGCGAGTGTGAATGCATACTGATGAGTGTTTTTCCTCTATTGACTTGAATGTGTTCATATGTTTTACAGTATCTGAAATGCATTTTGAAAAATGTTACATCGCAAAAACACAAACATATTTTTGCTCTGTCTGTTTTTTTTATTCTGTTTTGTAAAATAATACATTTTCTCTTTTTTGTGATGTTTTGTCTTTTTATGTGTTTTTGTAAAATATTTTCAGGTTTTTTGTCTTTTGAAACTACCTCAAAACTAAACTTTAAGTGTCATGCTATTGGAACAGTAGGGCTTTAAAATGATAGTTTTACATATTCTTACTTCAAATCACTTCATGATTTAAGCAAAAGAGACTAAATGACAAAGTGATAAAATTTATGCACCCATGACAGCAACTGGTTCCTCCAGGCTCTCTACGAGCGTTCCTGGGAGCACCCCCTCTCTGAAGGTGCTCTGCTGGCTGGGACTCGACAGAAAATGTGTAAGAAGGACAAGACCCAGTTTCAAGGTAGAGGGGTGGAGGTGGGCCTGAAGGAAGAGCAGGAACCAGTCATTGCCAAGAGACTCAAACACTGTCTTCTTCTGACTAGTTGGGAAAGGGAGGAAAAAAAGCATAATTTAATTTAGTTAAATATTTCTGCCATGACATCATGTGTTTGTTCCTATTTAAGGCATTTGGTTCAGCAAAAAAAGGAAAAGAGGGACCTCACTCTTTGATTAGAAGGCTGTCAGAGTTAAGGACTTCACAAAGCACAAGCAGCATCTGGTTGCGGATCCAGATGAGGTTTGCTGGACCAGAACTCTCAGCTGCAGCACAGAAAAGACAAGTGTGGGTGAACATCTCTAACAATTTGTTCAAAGAAACTATATGAGATGTGCTTGTGCAATAAACTTATACCTGGAATATACTCTGAAAGATCATCATCAGATACATCACTGCTCTCAGTCACATTACTGGAAGGAGGAAGCGTGAACACCAGGAATAGACCAAGTCTGGCCACATAAAAAATAAAAACATGTTTGACTGGTTTTAATGTAAGCTGCTGTACTTGTTCTTAAAACATGATCTGGCACAATTATGCAAAAGCTTACTGAGAAGTTGTTTTTTTTTTTTTTGCTGGTGTACTTCTGGATTTTACCTGTTTATGTCCAAAGAGGTTAAGTGAGCCTTTAGAAGGGATGTAATGACGCAAGAAATAATTTTAACCTTCTGAAAGGTCACAGCAGGATCAGACAACTCAAACAGCAGCTTTGGCAGCAGGCCCACACTGTGTATGACCGCTGCATTCCTGGCGTCACCACTGAGGACACGATGAGAGAAACAAAAACAGCATTGATATCAATCACAATCTGTTCCCACAGACAGAAAATCTAATTCAGCAATCCATGCACATGTTTAGTCTTTTCTTCAGCCTCTCTGAATGATTCTGTTGAACGTTCCCTTGACTATTTCTCTCTTACAAATCCTTGATATTGATGACAGCCTGCTACAGGTGCTGACAGAACAGCCAATACAATCTGCCGTCAATCCAGAACAAGACCCTCCTTATCGTGTTACATAACTTGTTGGCTGTGTCAGTTAGCAAGAAATTTGATTAGAGCTACTGTACTACATACAGTATTATGTGAAATCTGGTCACGAGAAATTACCTTGAGGAATTCAGGTTTTCAGCAAAGTAGTTCAGAACTGAGAGGTCCAGATGGTCTGATGTGTTCTGCCAAACCTTACAATATAGTATAATACAAGAGAGCAGCCATTATCTTTGCTTATAGCAAATTTTGCAAATTAATATTGGATGGCTCAAAAATATTCTTTTCCAACATCTTGAATTTTATACTAAAGTGGGAATATTACCTCCAGGTCACACAGCAAAGCCTGGAAAGCAGGTGTCTTCTGAAGACAACCAGAGCCACAGCTCAGCTCCAAGGAACTTGAGAGACACAGAACCAGCTGAAGGGTCCGATGGCTGACCAGACTGCTTTTTATCTTTAGCAGGAAAGCTAGCAGCTACAAGGAGAGAAAATTATTACTTAAAACCGAACACAACTGTACAGTAAGAGGTGTTGATGTCTGCTTACTTATCAAAGCTCTGTTAAATAACATCTGACAAACCTTGTATCCATTGATACGGATCATTTCCTGCTGCATGGCAGAGTTAGTCTCCAGCACAGAAAGAAGAACTTTCACAGCTGCATACAAAGAGCTATCATCCGGTGCCATTGCAACCAAGCTCAAAACAACTGCAGGGCCACCAATGTACAAGAAACCATTGGAAGCAGAGCAGGGGGTGAAAGTTCGCACACCTAGAAAGAGAAACCAAAGAACTTTAGAAATGTGCATAAGCCACATCCAAACTACACCCAAAAAACATTACAAATATACTACTTTATTTACCAAAATGTCCAATCAGGGCAGCACCTATGGTGCGAGCTGTACCACTGAGGTGCTTGCTGATGTTATGAGCAAGTAAAACAGGCGTTGAGTGATCTCGAGACGTTATTCCCATCTGCAATTACACACAATAAGTGCTAGTTTGTGCCAAAAAAGGGAAAAACATCAGTTCAGCAAGGATTCATATTAAACTCACCTCTTTTGCAATCAGTCTACAATCCACTTCATTGTAATCCTCTCTGATCTGGGCCACAGTTGTTAAGGTAGAGATAGCTGGGTTAATTCCAAATGAGATCCTCTCCTCTGGGACCAGTCTGAAAGGGGGTGACTCAGCATCTAGATCATGGTCTGGACATAGACAATGTGTCCAATAACTTGTATTTATTAATATTTCTACATTAATGAAATGGTTATCAAATGATGCTCAAGTTTAAAAAAAAAAAAAAAAAACAAACAAGCATGCATGAAGTACTCTGAATGTAATTATGCAACAGATAAGGTGCCCTTATCTCAACGCATTCTTGTTTCTGCAAAAGTGAATAGTGCATGGATGGAATGTTATCAATGACATAACAAAATCATGTATGCTGTTCAATAATAAAATGTCACTAAATGGATAAACAAGCAAATCACTGGTTAAAAACCATATTTAGAAAAAATGTAGAGAGAAATGGTATCTTATCCAAGTATCAAACATTACTCAAACATGACAAGGTACTTTTACAATGATATGCCTCCAAGGATTCTAATCAAGAGGGTTAAAAATACAAAAAAAAGGGGTATACTTCAGATATCCTGTATACCTGTTGCACAAGATCTACTGACTTACCCATGTTGCGCAGAGCCAGGAAGTTCCCTTGGTATGTGGTGCCTTGTGCATACATAACACCCACAGCTTCAGCACTTAAAGCCTCTTCAAAGAGGTAAGAGGGACCCACTCGCCACACAAGAGCTGCATGTTCCTTCCAGGGAGCTGGTGTCCCTATCAGTCCATACACATCAATCACAGCTGTGGGGTCCATGGAGACATACTGACCAGGGAATGGCTGAATATATTTCATCTAAAAGAAACAATGGAGAGAAAATGATAAATGAGTGAAATACTGTAAATGCTCCATTACAGTAAGAAATTGTTCAGTTTTCTGTTCCTTATTTTTCTCCTCTTGTTATACCTTTCCTGTCCCCACTGCCTTGCCATTGAAATAGGCTGACGTTAGGCAGCTCTTCTTCACATCTTTGGCCATGACGACAACCAGATGGTGCCACTGACCCGGGACCAGCATGCTTGAGCAGCGAAAACGCAGAGATGTAGGCAAAGAAGTCGGAGTAGAAACTTCAGGCTCCATCATATCTGTCAAATAGATACGGAGAAAAGGGTATAAATTGAAATGATTCACATTTGTTACAGCTAGAAACTTAAACTTTTCCAATTTCTTCTCACAAAGGACAACAGCGAGACAACATTTTTATCAAGCTTACCAAGGTATGTAAATGCTTCTTCCTCAGTGGAGATCACCAGACAGCCGTCACAGGCTGAGAAGGAGATTGACAAACAGATGTACTGTTGTTCAGTTCGGGACATGTGGCGAACTATCGACAACAGACGGATTGGGTGGGAATCACAGGCTGAGCTGAACCTATTGATCTGGAACCAGCAGGCAAATGAGAGACCGGCTGTAGGTGGAAAATTTCGGCACTCTGAAATATGAGAGAAATATTAGAAACATCATTCAAGAACACGTGAATATAAAACAACTTAATGTCTAGTCAAACTTACCGCCTCCAATTCCACCGGTTGAGATTGCATCAGCAGTCACACCTTTCACTGTGGCCAGAGAGGGCAGGAAAAGACAGCTATAGTACAAGCACAAAGTCAAGAAATTAGCCCTTTTTAGCAATATGATTATTTCACCTTATGTACAGCATTTGCACAATGTTTGCTAAAATTAGGTGGTACTGTAATGCACATGGCTATAATAAATATGGACATCAGTACATTACACTCTCCGGAAAATTACTGCTTTTGATAGTGCAATTTGTTTTGTTTTGTTTTTTAAATTAATTAAATTTTTTTTAGACTTGATGCAGAAGCAATAACTTTCATTTCATTATTTATCTGACACTGCAGAAAGGCACATAAACTACTCTGAGGGGCTCACCCAAATCCACTCTCACTCATGTCAAACTCTATAAAAGCAGGTGAAGAGGAGACTCTGTGCGGTCTAAATGTGCGTGGTGCTGTCATGGACACCAGACTGATGATCTGGTGGACAGGGACCGCAGAGCCGAAGGAGGTTGTAGGTTGTAACAAGCTGAAGGTCCGCTTCAGTTTCTTTACCGAAGATTCAGAAACTGCCTCTGTGCTCTGATCTGTTATAAAAAACACAAACAAAATCTAATGAGCAACCTACTTCAGGTCTGTGTTTTAAAAAGAAAATTAAACAACAAAACAGATATATACCATCTGAAGCATTTTCTTTAGTTGATGATTCTAGCTGTGCTTGCTTGGATGTTTTGTCTGCCAAGCACATGAGAGGGTCCCCTAAACACAGGAACTTTCTGAACAGAAAAAAGTATATATGAAATGTACAATATGGTAGCAAAATAAGGGAAATAAACATAAAAACCTCTGAGTATGGCAAACCTGAAATCTGAATGTGAGATAGCCTGGGAGGAGAGCTTCTCTAAGATTCGTGTCACTGGTAGATGTAATGGGTGGTTTGGAGTCAGCAGCATGGTTCGACAGTGTGCCAGCAGAGTGGAAACCAGCCCACCCTCACACATTATTTGGCGGTTTTGCTCAGATTTGACCATGGCCTGGATGTGGTGTGCCAGAGAGAACTGGACCTGCATAGAGAGCTGGGAAAGAGAAAAAAAAAAAATTCAAATATTTCCAAACCTTTTGTATTATAAGTACAATTAATGATACAGATAGTTCAAAACAGCTTTTAAGAATAATAATAATGAAAAAAAAAACCATTAAACTTAACAGAGCAAAATGTGATCACATGATGAAGTGTCAAAAACATTTATGGATTGTGGTGATGATGCTGTACATCTAATGTTAAGGAGTGTATACCAGCTGGGTTTGCAGCATGAGTGAAAGAAGTGGAAAAGCTCCGTGAGGGCATTTTTGTTCTTTACGGTCTAAGATTAAAAGCTCTTATAAATCATGTTTAAGAAAAAACAGTCAATAAATGAAACTTTGAATACAAACAGATGCTCTGGGTGAGCAGCCGCTTGAAAGACGGCTCCTCAGAAAACATGTCGGTCCATCGCTGTTACTCATAAGTTAGAATTAAAACAATGTGAAATTAATGATAGATGTGATTTTATTATTCAATGTTACAGCCCAGGACCAAAGCAGCAACAAGACTTTCTAAAACAAGTTACCTGTGGGTCCTCAGGAGCGAAGACATGTGGAAGGAGAGTCATGATGACACGGACTGCTCCAGGATGAAGAATAATCTGATCACAGGTAAATCTACTGTAAGACAACCAAAGAAAAAAAATCTATGGAAATATAATAGACCCACATTAGCATGTTTGTCACTACCATTTAGATAAGAGTTTAAAATTAATTCAAATTTTAGAAATAGGGCTGAGTCTTCCACCATCGCCACCATCAAGGTTATCTACCTGTACTGGGTGTCTGTGGAGATTGTGGGACTCAGGGGTGCAGTGTTTCTGGAAGTTCCATGTTTTTCCTCTAGGGAGTTTGGCCCTGAGAGGTCAAGAGAGAGTCCTGCTCCTTCATATCCTGTTGATCCATGCAGTTTATCTCCATCACACCCATCATCAGGCTCCTGTCCTAATTTTAACTCCTGAGGGGAGAGGGTTCCTGTGGCGAACTGGTCGAGGTAGGAGAACAGCTTAATACACATCTGAAGACTGACCGGCAGTTTGGGCTGGGGAGAGTGGGACGAAGGTGTAGGAGTTACAAAGGCCTCTGCAAACTCAACAAACTGGAAGAAACTCTTCCCAGGAGACTGGTTGTCTTCTGAAATCTTGGAAAGGAAGCACTTCTCTCCATCCCAGCTCTCTCTTTCTGGGCTTTCTGTGTGGAAACAGCCCAGCTGGAGTAAAGCCTCTGCCAGCTTTTCATAAAGGCCACCAGCCTCAAAATGGTGTGCATTTACTGTGTGAAGATGCACAGCCAGGGCCAGAATGTGCAGCGTAAGGTGAAGAAGATCCAAGAGCTGTTGTTGCCCCACAGTCTTCCACACATCTCCCTTCAGAGGGTAAGCTAGAGCTCCCTCCATGTCTATCACCAGAGACAGCAGTCCTGTGAAGCCTCCTGCCCTCCTGAAGGCATCCCAACTGTTGGGGCTTTCCAGCACCCTCAACAGAGACTAGGGAGACAGATCACAATGAGCACATGGACTTAACTGTAACAATACATGTAATCAAGCAGATTCTGATTCCTGTATATGATAGACAATGTATTTTTTTTTTCTTCTAGGCACTAAGACTTTCTCAAAGCCTTGGCTTTTAAAAGATCCTCCTAGTCAATTAAAACACTGTCATGAAAAATAGATGAAACATATAGATAAAACATAAATCATTTCTGGTAACTAGTTTTTGGAGGTGAACAAAATCACATTAGTTTTATTGAATTTAGAGAGCTAATCCATCAGGTAGGTAATGTGTGAGACAGAACGCAGAGGGAAATGTGATTAACTGAAACTGGAGTAATCACAATGGCTCTCAACACTTGCCAACCCAGGTCGTACCCAATCTGATTGCCACCTGCTATAACCGTGTTAGCACGAAGAACACACCCACACGTACAGGCTCCTGCATACAAGCCCAAGTGCAGACACACACACACACCAAACACACACACAATATCAGCAAGTAAGTGTGCTTCTTGCTGCCATCTATAAAAATGGACACATACAGTAGGTGTGTAACTTAGTTAGGCTTTAATCGGATCTCTGTCCCATTCACTGATCTGATAGAGGTGGCAATCTTCACAGCGCTACAGCACAGGGCTGCTGGCCTAATCAAATCGGTCCAGAGTTAACAGCTTAACCAGTTTTAGCGAATCAATCTGCATTTGTCTATAATGTAATCAGAGTCCCACATGCTAAGAAAATAAATTCACAGGCTTATTATGCTTTAAGTGCATTACAATTTGTTGGGATTCAATGTGGAGTCATACTACATTTACAGCTAGGTTGAGATCACTACATATTTATGAATGTGTGTGGTATTGTTTGTAGCTCTGTGTCTACAACACAGGTACCTGCAAAAGGTCCTGCTTTAGCCGGAGTTCTTGCTGTGTGGAGGAGCAGAGAGCTCCGATGACTGTGCTCATGAATTCATCTGGGTTAATTTCAGCTAGCTGCTCCAAAATGCTTAAAGTGGGACTTCGATACTGATTCTCATCCAAGAAAATCTTTATGTAGGGAACCATACCAAGGTCTCGCACTGCAACTGGAATATAAATACAGAAAAAGAATAACACACATCAACTGTTCATAGCCTTAACATAAATAAAAAAAAACAGAATGGCTACAACACAGATGATAAATACCTGTGTTCTTGATAGAACGCAATGTAAGGGTTGAAACAATTTGAAGCATGTAGGTAGTGAGCACTCTCTCACCATCCTCTGCACATGACAGCTGCTGAGAATCTAGAGTAAAAGATCTGCAGGTGTCAGTTGTCAACTGATGATAAAGACTTCAGCCTTCTAAAATTGACAAACATGTAGTGTGCAACTATAGCTGTCGACATCAGTTTTATTTAACAATGACTCACTTTGAATACTAGAGCACATAATAAGTGTGTTGCTTAATCTTAATTTTCCAGAATGACGTTTCATCTGACAATGGCTCTTTGTTTGCAACGAGCAGCTGCACAATAAGGATTACATCAGTTTCAGGAAGCAAAATACAGTATGTCAACTCTTACCTATTCGAGAGGACGATGCAACACCAGCCTTTCGAAGGATCTTAGCTCTTCTTCGAAGTTCCCCAAGCAGCAGCTCTAACAATCCCCAATCACTAAGCACCTCTGCAAGCATAGCACTGTGCACAGTCATCCTGCAGAAAAAGAGGTTTCATTTCACTTGTATCACCAAAGCAATTAAGAGATGAAAAGCAGTTATTTCCTGACATATCCAAGAAGATTTTTTTTTTTAACTGATAATCTGCTGGACTTGACAACTCATCCATCAAAACTGAAAAATTGGACAAAGCTGGAGTTCCACTGGTGAATGGCCACATTTGAAAGTAACTTTACAAGTATGCTGGTTAGGTAACAGCAGAAAATCCTCACTAGAACTGGAGAATACATTTTTATTTAAAATATCTTCATCAGAAATATCGTGCAAGATTCTGAGAAACACTCTAACCAGTGAGCAGTACTTACTTGTGAAAACACTTGAGAGCCACCACTGCAAACTCTGTCCCTGCCACTCCACCAGCCAGTGCCCCAGCCCAGCTCTGCTTCAGAACACCCAGTAGCACTCGTAGTGTCTCATGAGGGATGTAGTTCATTTTAAACACCACCTGTAAGAAAAGCAAGCATGTTAAACAGATTTTGTATGCATGACGAATTAAAGAAGGAATGCAAAGCGACCTTTCTGTCAGTGTTGGGGATCATACCATTTCTAGCATTGAAAAGAAAAGATTTTGGGCAGGTGCGGGTTTACGCCACACACAGGCAGCCAGCTGGGCCATGGACTGGACGGTCCACTCCAGAAGGAAGAAATTAGCCGGGTCTTTCTCCCATATTGTTTGGAGGGTTCGAAGGAGCTGGCAGCACAGCAAAGAATCATGGCAACGAAGCAAAGAGGCCTGCAGCAGGTGGAAAGCAGGCAGGTTCTTTACTGCTAACCCTGTAAATATGAAGAAGTATCAAAACAATTATTTTACAAAAAATAGCTCAGCCTTTTAAGATTTATCATATTGAATAAACAGTCTAAATTAATTTGGAGATATCATATTGTTGTGGGTCTCCATGAGAGACAGAATTGCAGAATAACAGGTTGAGGTCAATTCATCCCAAAGATATTTGAAATGTAAAACTTGATTCATTAGATTATGCTCTTACAAGGTCAAATAGTGACTGTCATAGAAAAATGACAAAAAAAAAATGACAACATTAACATCACAGCAAATGCAGAATCTCACAAGCCAATTGAGTTACACATGCATAGATACAATGAAAACAAACTATTTCCACCCAAGAATGGAGAGAAAAGTAGCCTAATCTGCCTTGATAGAGTTTGTTTGCTGCAGTGTCAAAATATTTAGAGGAAGTCTTAGATTTGGGTGCCAAAACACTCCTGTGTAAGTTGTAAATAAACATAAAGCTGGTCAATGATAAGATTAATTTTCACTCTTAAAATTTTATCAGAACCATATAAAGTCAGCATAAAACAGTGCCCAGTCTCTGTTGGAAACAGATCTGCTCCTTGAAGTGATAGATAGCTGTTGTGTATGTGCGTGTGCGTATGTATATTATGGATGCTCTATTCATGAGTGCTGGATAGAGCTGTGTGTACATCTATGATAGATGACTAGATGCTGTAGGCCAGTGGTGAATGGATGTGGGGCATCCTAACAGAGTTAGAGAGGGAGCCGCCACTTCATCATCTCAGACATAATCACCTCAGCTTTGTGTTAACTTGAGGGGTGATGTGCACTGCAGCGGGGCAGCAGTGCAGGGAGTGGTGGAGTCAGGGTCTGTGGGAAATCAAGGGGGGAGCGGGTGGTGCAGCTTGGGTTGGTTATATTGCATAAGGGCACTAGTGCAAAGTAGGGATGAAGGGGATGTGGTCCTTTTGAGGGGGCATTCTCCTATCTGAATCTGTATTTGCTGAACTATGCAAGTAATGATAATTAGATGCTTTGGACTGCACATTTAGATAAGGTGGTTCATAGTTTATTCCCATGTAACAGTCAGAGATAAGTAATAGGGGAGAGGCAGAGAGAGAATAACAACGCAGAAGGTCATGCAAAGACTTGACCTACCTTTGGTGAGTGGTGGGTCAAACTTAAAGCCTGGAGGCTGGGGGTTGGTGACACAAATACCCACTTTCAGCTCATTTTTTCCAAGAAGAGTGAGAGATGCGATAAGAGATAGAAACTCCTCCACACACTGAAACTCATCCAAGGGCACAGCATCTTCACAGCTTAAAATGTGTAAGTGATAAGACAAAAAGAAGTAGCTTAAATGTAGCATACATAAATAAAAATGTTTTACTGACTGAGATCAAACAAATCAAATTAATCCTGGTAGAAAAGTGGTTGTACACCACAAATTTTACCTTAATTTCAAAGAATGTGTTTAGTTTTAGCTTCAAATATGAGGACAAGGACAAAAATCTAATTATTTTATGACTTTTCAGTCAAGTAATTCTTCTCTAAACACACTTCTTGCTGAGTTTAAGTTTCATTAACCCCTCTGTTCTATTCATGACCCTTAATCTCACCATTTCATGATGTTCTCCAGGGCTTTGTAGCCATTGTTGGTGTCAAACTCAATGAAGAGATCTGGGCTGAGGTGATAGGTGTCTCTAATGAAGCTAAATACAGCCACAGCCACCTCAGCAAGCAATGATCCTGAGGCAACCTCTGCTCTGATGAGCAGCAGGTTCTGGATGCAAATTCGAATACAGTTTTTGCCTGATGAGAAAAAGGGAGAGATATAAACCACAATAGAGCAACAGGGTCACAACACTCAGTTTCCAATTAAAAGCGATAGCTACAAGTTTAATTCCTTCCCTGCAGGAGGTGGCGCAATAACACTCACTTAACAATTAACAGAGACAAAAATTAGAGTTTAGGAGTCATGTGTAGAATGGGCTCTATGCACAACTCCACTACTTCCTGAACTTAAGGTACCACCTCTGTTTCCTGTCTTTCATTATTGGATAAACTGATAAATCCAGGTGTGCCTGGCCTCTGTCATTGTGGTTACTGAGGCCAAGCACACCCGGATCAATCAGTTTGTCCCCCCGCCCATTGGTACGTGCGTTTGTGTGTTTTAGTGTTATATACTTGGATGTGTGAAGGCTTGTTTTTATCTTTATATGCATTTGTTTTTATTATGTCAAGCACTTTGTGTTGCTTTGTAATGGCATTAAAAGCACTTTATAAATAAAATTTATTTTGATTTTTGTCCACTTAAATTTGTGAAATGTGGCAAGGAAGATGCTTTTTCTACACATAGCATTTGAAGTAGCAACTCTAGAGCTACAGCAAATAATCCCAATGTTGGCATGGTAATCAGATGTAAATACCTACTTTTTAAACCAGTTAAAACTGATTAAACAAATATTTATATGCTATAAAAAATTTGGGGGGATAAATCAATACTTTTATTCTGCACCTCTTAAGATATCTCTCTCTTTTTTTTTTAATTACAGTGTTGATTAAAAAGTTGTAGCTATCACCTTTAACCTATTCTAAAATAAATAACCAATATTTTTCTTAAGACTTTTCTTAAATCATGTTCAACAAACTAGAAGAATATGATTGTACAGAAACAAAATGCTGCATACAGATAATAATGAAATCTAAATAAACTTGCAAAATCTTGGCCATTTTACAAAATTAACTGTGTCTCTGTTGGAATATTTAGTCAAGTGACTGAAGTCAAATCATTACCGGAATTTCCCACCTCCCTCATCAAATCTAATTTTTCACTTTCTTTCCACTCTCTTTTCTGATGGGTTTATTACTTCATGTTTCAGTCACAATTGGTGGAAGTGGCGTCTACAAGCCAGTTTACAAAACAATTGGGGAAACCGTGTGATAAGTACAGTACAGGGACGTTCACAGTGCAATGCTCAGGTTTCCCGGGCACCTGCCCGTTTGCCCTCCTTACCTAAGATTGCCCCTCATGAAAAAAAAAAGAAAGAGAAGGAAATAATCAGAATAGTGAATATTAATGCTCAATCATAGTGTAGAAAGTACAATATTTAACTTAAAACAAAACTGCAAAAATATATTTTTAAAATGTTAAAATAGCCAACTTAGGACGGGAGTAAATTGTGAGTGCTCAGGTCCCTCTGCCTTAAACTTTAGATTCAAGTTTGCAGCTGTTTGTGACACACATGCCTAACTGAGCAGGAGCACACACATGTGACCTCAAACTTATGCTGGAGACTACATGTGTAAGGTTTGATTTCACAAAACAGGTGAGTTTTTAATAAATGAAAATAGGATGCTGTGTTTTGGAAAAATAAATAGATCCCTATGAAAAATGTAAACCCTACATTTTATAGGTAGGGTTTAATGGAGACTAATTTACCACTATGCTGCACAACAACATTCCATAACACTAAAAAGTTGAAGAAATCAATTATAATTGTTTTCAAAAAGAATGTTTTTCTACATCTACAATGTTATTTGCTCAAACTTTTAGGAACTGCTTTGTCACAATTTGGTTCCATAATGTATTAATGAGCTACTATAGCTGAAAGAAGTAAAGCTCTTCCTTTCTTTCTGCTATGAAAATGTCTGCTCATCAGCTGTTTTTTTCTTTGTATTATAATTATTATTATAATAATAATAATACTACTGTTGGCCCTGTGACAGACTGGCGACCTGTCCTGGTTTTACCCCGCCTCTCGCCTGATGATAGCTGGAATAGGCTCCAGCAACCCCGTGACCCTGAACTGGACCCTAAGCGGTACATAAAATGAATGAAGGAATAATATTTTTTTAATCTCAATTGGGAAATTTGGCTCTGCTTTTAACCCATGTCAAGTTTAACCTGAGAGCAGTGGGCTGCCAATTACAGCGCCCGGGGAGCAGTTAGTGGGGGTCAAGGATCTTGCTCAAGGGCCCATAGTGGTTCACCTGAGTGCCAGGCAGAGGAGTCAAAGCCCACGGCATTAACCGCAAGGCAATCCTGCCCCCCCATTTAAAATGAGATATACCATTTCTCAATGGCTGAACTATCTACACAAACAGTATTTAAAAAGGGGGGGATGAAAACCCTCCACAGCATTATTTTTGTAAGACTTTGCCTTTCTGGGATTCACAATTTAAAACTAATTGAGTCATCTAATTGAACTGCTGCAAATTAACAACTGAATGATAATAACTCCGAAATGTTACATGTCCACATTATTTGTGGGTTACCTCACCTAACAGGCACGGGACGGTGTTGCTTGTCGGCACAGCAGAGACTGCTTTGAGGATGCGTGAGGCCTGGTGCCTCCAGCTGGAACTGGTCTGATCCCAGAGTGATGTAAGTCCAATGATAAGACACTGCAGTTCCTGTGTCTCTACCAACCTTTCCACATTACTTGGATGCCTACAAAGCAGCAGGAAAATCTGAAGAAAAAAAATAAATTTTTTATTGACTTTCATTTTCAGAAGAGAAGAGTGATGTCCTGAAGTTTATATAATACTAAGCAACGTGCAAAGAATTAAGGAAAAAAAAGATAAACTAGATGAAGCTTTTGTCTTAATGGGTTCAATAGTTATCAACCTGTGTCAGAGGCTCCTGAAAGGTCTGCTCTACAGCTTCACTGTCCTTGTTGGCTGGAAGGCACACTAGCAGGTAGAGACATTTCACCAAAGCAGCAGGCAGTCCCGGGTTTATACAAGTCAATACATCCTGCAGACACACAAAGATTTTGATTTAATTACATAACACATGAGAAGGAAATTCCAGAGATAATGGGCATTATGCACAACTGCACTACTTCCTAACTTAAGCCAGCTCCTTTGTCTCCTGTCTTTTGTTATTGGACGATTTGATTAATCCAGGTGTACCTGACCCCAGTAACCACAAGGACAATGGTGAGACACACCTGGATTATTCAGTTTGTCCAGTAATGAAAGACAGGAGGCAAAGGAGCTGGCTTAAGTTAGGAAGTAGTAGAGTTGTGCATAGAGCCCATTCCATGTGACTGTTTTATGAATGGATCTATTGAAAAAATAAAATAAAAATAAAAACCCAAAGTGGGATCCATCACTCACTGAGGTGTTGGATATGAGTAGCAAAAGGGACCTTAACAGCAGCCACCCAGAACCTTCATCTGTTTCACAACCTGAGTCCTTATTGGAACTCTTGAGGAAGTGCACCACCTCTTCTCGAGCTTTCTCTGAAAATGCAAAAGATATGCAGTGATCTATGACCACAGGCTGCCAACATACAACTGATAATCAAAATAGAGAGTAATCCACGGCCACAGATCTCTACCATCAAACTGTAACTTTTCTCTTCGTTGCTTACAACTAGGAATCAAGCAATCAATAAAAAAAGGGGAGGGGAGATACATGTCAATGTAAAATAGTGATGGGTACAAATTTTCTGATAAGACATAAGTGTGTATCTGTCAAGTTGACTTAATCCCAAACATCATCAAACAGCTAATGCATATGAATCCTTCATTATAGCCAAAAGCAAAGCAGTAACAAAAACCAGAAGCGTATACTTCCCCTATAACTCTTTCCAACCAATAAAAAAGATTTTCTTAAACAAGCAGCAGCAAAGGGTTGGAAAGTAAAGGACATGAAAAACATATTGTTAATGTAAAAACAGAGAAAAGGAACCACAAAGTTGTTCTCGAATTGTTTTTGCTTTTCATTTTTAGAAACATAGCTAGTACTCACAATACAAGTAAAATAACTCATTGGGAAAACAAAAGCACAAAAAAGCAGAAGTCTGCAGAGGAGGTAGAAAGCCCCCCCCCCCCCCCCCTGCTCTGAATCAACGGCGCTTTATTTGCTGATATGTGCAGTAGTAATTACCTGCGGGCCGTTCTGCTAGTCTTTTGTGGATATTACAGATGACAGTGTCAGCAGTGAGAGCTACAAGCCCCTTTATATCCACATCTTCAAATCTGCCACCATCTTCACAAACCTGAGATCAGAGGAGAGAGTCCATCATGCAGAAAACTGGAAAACAAAGCTCTTGTTCTCAAATGTCAATAATGCAGCTACAGTATTGATGCTAAATTTCTATAAATATAGCAATTTTCATGTAAAAACAGAGGAATATTTTGACCACTTCAGTTACCGATAGATGTGGTCAATTTGGAGTGGTACACAAATCTGATGGCATTGTAGGTATTCTACAAATTAAACTAGATGACAAACTAAAAAAAAAGAAAGAAAGAAAGAAGAAGGAAGAAAGTTGCGGGCTCAAAGCTGAAAATACACCTACTTAAATTTTCAGTGCAGTGGTGTGGAAACTTAACATGTACTTGCTAAAGCTTCTCAACTTCTCAAATACTCAAAAGTAAATTCATTGACCACAGTTAATGGCAATACAAATTAATGGAAAAATGAGGGAGGAGGACCGTCATAAAATTCTCAAGCATAAGCTCAAACCATTAAATAGATGGGTGGTTGGATGTTTTAGCATGTCAATCACCCCAAACCCCAAAGTCTTGGCCTAACCAATCTAAAACATGTGGATGATGTTTAAGCGAGCATCTCTCCCAGTATATGATCAACTTAACTAAACCAAATGACCATTTAATAAAAAGACAAGCCAATTTCAAATATGCATCAAATTCATGACGTTTTTTTTTTTGTTTGTTTGTTTGTTTTTTCCTATTGTCCATACAGTTTAAGGTACAGCCATTCCTTTTCATAAAAATAGGAATTAAGAGAAAATTAATAAAGCTCTATGAAACTAGTAGTAATAACAGTCAGGTGCAGCTAATCAAAAACACTCAATTGATAAGCAGCACTGCTTCGTGAATGTGGAGGTCTTGGCAGGTTGTTGTGCTGGAGTAGTCACATTTATGCCAACACAGTGTGAAAGAAGAAAGACAAAAGCAGTGTTTAAGAGAGGCATTCTTTGCTGTCCATCAGTCTAGGGAATGCTATGAGCTCATTTCCAAACAATTTGGAGGCCATCTATAGAGCAAGAAAGATTATTATTCAGAAGTATTCTAGAGTGAAATGAAGCTACTGGACAGAAACTGAAGGTTTTGCCAAAACTGGGTCATAAAACAGTTTTGGCAATAATTGTAAATCCCTAACAAGCCTACAATAGAATGGCTAAAAACAGAAAAGAATCAAGGTTTTGCAATGGCCAAGTGAAATAATGTCATACAGAAAACATTAACTTCAAGTTACAAGCTATTAAATCATAGAGTGAGCTTTGTTCCTTCACATATTGCTTCTGCATTTTGTCACAGTCTAATATGTAATGTACTGTTTTTAATCTGAGGTTGTATTTGACTTATTCTTGGAAGAACCACATGATGTTTTCTAAGGTCCTTCAGAACTGAGAGAGTGCACGTTTTCCACATGCTTGTTACCTCGCTAATGCACTACATTTTCAATAAACTCATTTCACGCTATGCACTTCTTACACGTCCATAAGAGGATACCACATTTCACTGAGATTTCTCCTCTAAAGTAAGGCCCTACATTTGCTCAAGTCATGAGACTTTTTTCATTCACCAACATGGACACAAATCCACACAGAGACCAAAGAGTGATTATGTTTGTAGCTTTAAGTCTGGTCAGTGGTGTGACACACCAGTCAGTGAGTGAATTAACAGTGTGTGCATGGGTAAACACAGATCAGAGGTTTTCTTATAACTGTGATACAATTCAGGCAGAGAAAATGTGAATGCCCTCTTTTTCCCACCAATTAAAAAGATGAAGACCTGGAGCAATGCATCTGACGCACTTTCCTGATTCACGTGACAATTCCATAAACTCCATAGATTTACTGAGAGACAATGTCCAGGTTCAACATCGGGACAGTTAGTAATAGGATCAATTAAAGGCCAAACATCTGACTGCAACCTCATGTTTTGATAATTGTTCATTCATGTTGTTCTGGAGATCACATTGTCTGGAGGCATCCACTTAACCTTTTTAAAGTTATGCATTAATTACTGTAAAACTGTGGTGCTGAAATTATCCTGCCATGGTCTACTCTCTCATGGTTCTTCATGACAGCTGCTATCAATTTATTTAACTACTTAAAGGGGCATACAATATTAAATTACAGTTAAATTCGTAATAGAAAAGAGACAAAATCACTCTGCTGATTATTACATAACAAAATAAATCAGTGAAAATGTAAATATGCACAAACTTGTCCTGGTGGTCACTGGTCAGTACCTGTATGAAGAGAGGCAGGACTCTGAGCAGGTGCTCCTCTCGCTGCTCTAAAGGAACATGGTCAGTTCTGTGGTCACCGCTCGAGTATGTTTGGATCCCCAGTTCCTGTAGTTGCTCTCTGAGCACTTGTAGGAGTTTAGGGTTCTCACAAGAGCCCTCCACCTTCTCCGTCTTCAACTCCACTGAGACAGATAACTCCCCTGAAGCACTTAGCTCTCCAGTTTCCTTATTGATCCTCTCGCCTTTCACGGTCTGGTCCTGCAAGGAGACCAGAAAAACAAGGGAACAAACAAAAGAATCCTCAGAATCTTCCGTCTGTCACTACATCCTAAGAGGTTTCATAATCTGTTTCATAATCTTTCCGATCTTTTTTAGACGCATTTCCTTGGTCTGTCTCACTTCCTTAGATTAAACTAGCAAAACAAACCTTAAGTCCTCCTCTGCAGAGCACACTGTCTGCATTGATATATAGAGACAGAAATGACCACTGGCAGTCATGTGCCATCCATTTATTTGATGTTAATCTGTGTGAGGGATCAGAATGCTTTACTTGATGCCAAGCAATCAGTAATTTAATAAAATGCAGTGCCAGTAAACACTACCAGTAAAAGTTCCCTAGCAACTTTTAACATTGCTCTGTTCATAACAGTAGACCATTTTGTGTCCTTCATGCTGTGAAGAGTTGTGTCACCACATAGTAATTATGAAGCAACTTGAGAATTTCAACATCTCGTATGAAAGAGTTTTAAAAAGCATTTATGCACCCCAAACAAAAAATCATAACCTTTATACATCCAATAATGAACTCACATCATGCTTTTGAAGCCCCAAGAACACAAAACTATTTTAAAGCAGGGCTTCTAAAGTCTAACACTTCAGTATTACACAAATAAGGCAATAAAGAGATGCATCCTGTTGTCAGAGAGTCATCATTTTGATTTAAGAGAATTGTTTCCTTATCACGTGAATATTATTTTGCTTTGCACACAATGTTTTGGGGGCTGAAACGCGCAGTAATGGGATAAATCTGAGAAAAACTGATTAACTGATAAATGAGTGAGTAAATCCAGTATTTAAGCTCAAGAAAGGAAAGGGAAGGGCAGCTCACATTCCACAGAAATTAAATAAAACTTTGAAGTTTTTCCACTTTGATGTTAAGAGTCAGCTAACAATAAAGCAGCCACAGTAGCTCCACACTTGTGGTAACATGTCTTCTGTTTGTGGTTCAATGATATACAGCCAAGTACCTAAATGTGCCTAATAGTAGAACACATATATATGAATACTGAAACAGTAACACTACTTCTGTACATTCTAAAAGAAAAGCGTTCATGCAAATCCTTACCTGCACTTGTGTGAGAGCCATCTGGGAGTTTCCAAACTCCAAGAAGGTGTTGTCATCTACATTGTATTAATCCAGCTGAGTAGGTGGATTGTATCTCTTCCCATTTTAAGAGGAAAATACAAGCAGAGACCTGCTAAGGCATGACAAGTGGTGCATACAGTGCAGACTCTTCTGTAAAACTGCCCCTCACTAATCTGCACCAAGCAGACTGAACTTTGAACAAGCAGAGTAACTCATGTCAGCTGGTCCAGGTCATGTGCTTTCTCACTTCCTTAAGAAAAGCAGAAGTGAAAAACTGTTGTTTAGCTGGTTGGATGGGGGCCTCCCAGAACAGCTCAAAGAGGAGTTGTTCCTTTTCTTGAAATAGGTATGCCATGTAAGGTTATTACGATATGAGTCATTGTGACAAGATCTTATGACTCACTGATTAAATCCAAAATAGTCTTTGAGGTTTATTTTAAACCAGGGTCTTCAAATTATTGGAGAAACAAATTGCTTTTGCCCACAAATTATAATTGCAATGACAAACTTGTTTTACTGTGCTTAAAAGGGTGTAATCACAAGGTAAAACTTAATGTACCATTATACCCTAATTTTCTCACCACCACATTGACCAAAGTACTTCCTCAGATAATTTAAGATGCATAAAGTAGATAAACCTTACAAGTAAATAAGATTTGAAAATGGGCGTCCTCAGCAACACTGAAAACAACTGCGATTTAAAGTGCTGTAGACAATTTTAGAAGCAGTTTTGAAGTTTGTGTGTGACAGGGTGAAGTAATGTAAGTAAACAATGCCACCTTGTGGGTACTAATGAAACAGACACCCTGATGGAGCAGACATAAATCAGAGACTATAGCAAATTAAGATTGCATAATTAACATGTGCCATAGCAGTTAGGTGCTTCAGTGACAATATTGGAGTCCCGTTTTTCCCAAATGGCATGGCTTCTTTAGGTACAGACTTTAAACAAAGAATATGTGATTGCTATCTTCCGTTTAACCTTAAAAAAAAATACTCACTTGAACATGGCTGCTGAATTAATCCGGTTAATCTCACGCGTAAGTTACTGTACATCTCAAACAGTCACTTCTCAATCACACATGGGACCCGCAGTGTGATTTAAGAGCTTGAAGCCCACGTTTTAAAGCTACCGACGTCCCTTTACGAGCCAGCGCATCCTGCAGTCGACATGCTTGGTGCTTTTAACGTAGCTTTAGTTTATATTCACTAATTGTTCATGGATTTAAGGCATACTTCGAAAAGTGACAGCACGCTGCAAGTGCAGTGGATACATTTTATCCCAAACGTACAGTGCAAGCTTTGCAGGTGACAGCGTATGAGGAAATGCTTCAAATTTGTTAGCCTTTACTTTTACAAACAGGGTGTGTTCATCAAGTGTTTATATAGCCTCTCAAATACACCTCTCGGGGTTGAGAAAAAAAATCTTACGAAACTTGTTCTGCAAATAATGTGTTTTTGTAGGTGTACCCTCACATGCCCACATAGTGTGCGCACATGAGCTAATTGGCATTTGAGGTGACGTCTCCGTATTTATAGCAACCACGTGCTTTGAGGACGAGGTGACATCATGAATCATGTGACCCAATGGAGCCAATCACAGACCCCAGGCGTGGTCTACTTCAATCACTTTATCGCAATGAAAGATCTCCGACTCTGCAGCGAAAGATGATCTCCCTTCTCAGTTTGCCTGAAGATGTTTTAGCGAGTCGTCCAAGGAGCAGATTTTTGTTACATCTATAGTTTCTGTCGATGGAGATTCTGGAGGGAAGTCTTTGAGCACCCACCACAATGCATCCGATGCCCGTGTGCTCCGTTAGCGGTGGAGACATATTTGACTGTATACAGAGAGGGAATATTGAACAGTGTTTACACTTCGTCCAAAATGATCGGTCAGTCCTCAAACACAAAGGTAAGGTAGAGAAAGGTATAATAAAGTCAAAATTTGCTTAAAGGTTTTACATTTACGATATATTTTAAACCGGAAACCACAACTTCCTTCTGTTTTATGCCACAACAAACATCTCCCTGTAGACATTTCCCGATATTCGTCTTATAAAGCCAAAGCAAACTTTTTTTACCCATGTAATATGTTGAAAATATCTCAGTTATAATTTGGAGCTACCACACAAACGGACAGCATAAGTGCACAGGTTATTTCATAGCCAGCCGACTTGATTCTCCGGCGTTCATCCTGGCGTGATTTTATTACAGTGTCATTAAGAAATCTTACCCTGCTGTAGTTTCTGTGTTAGATAGTCTGACGCGTCCTGTGATGGTCGGGGATGGTCAGATCATGTGACAACACAGCACAAAGTTACATTTAGCTGAAGGAGGTCTGTCTCCAAATCCAGAGGGTTAAACCATCAACAGGCTGACAGACCATGCATCAGCATCTGTCACAGAGACTGCAGATTAGTTTAAAGATTAGCATCTCCATGTCTGACTGTGATGTGCATGTCATACTCATTCAGGCTGGGGTGGTTTTACCCCGCTCCATTATGCCGCCCTTCATGGTAACCGTGCCCTGGTAGACTTTTTCCTCAGCAGTGGAGCAGATCCCAACCTGACATGTGATGCAGGACAGACAGCTTTTCATTTTGCCTGCAGGTGAGCAGATGCTCCACATTAGCATGCAGTTCATGACTGATTTTTTTTTTTTTTAAACTGTTGTGAGGACGTGTCATATTTGTTTCTGTACTACCATCAGGCAAGGGAACATCTACATTATCCACAAAATGATGCAGTATGGAGCTGATCTACGCCTCATAGACCTTCAGGGAAAAACATCCCTGCATCATGCAGTTACTGGGGGCAACATGTAAGTGGAAGAAATATCGCAACACATGCCCTTTGCCTTTGCCTTGAACTATCTAACTGCTGGTCATCTTTTCAAGTGTTGCAGTGCATTACTTGTGGGAAACAGAAATGTTCCAGTTCTCAGACACAGATATGTACCAGGTGACACCCCTTCACCTGGCTGCATCCACAGGCAACATAGAGATGGTTCGATATTTGCTCAGAGACCAGGTATGATCAATTTTGCTTTCTCACTTTAGTCGACTAATAGTTGAGACTTTAACTGATTTTTGATCTCCATTGTCCCCATTATGTCGCCCGTCAAAGCCTGTTTACTGTAAATCATAATGATGTCACAGCGAACAATTATATGAATCTATAAGGAGATTATTTAGCAAATACTTTCCAATTAAACTGCAGGCATTTTATGTTACAACATAAAACAATGAAAGACTGAGATGCAGAGTCCATTTATGTATTCACAAGCATTGGTCTCTCAAACCATTAGTAAATGTTAATACTACTTCCAATTCATACAATTTCCCCAAAAATATCACACAATTACCTTAAAAAAGCATATTACCATGAGTATTTGGATTAAAATGTGTGATTTCATCTTGTGGTGCTGCTCGTGGATGTTAGAAAATTGTGTAGATTTATCTGAGTAATTCATTTAATTAGTGTAATCCAGTAGGATTAATCCATTCACATAAATGTATCCATAAATGCATTTCTTAACAGGCACTAAGCCCTGTTCTCTGAAGCAGGGCTTAGTGCAGCTTCTACAAGATCTGTGAAATCAGCTCGACTTAATTTGAGTGTTTCTTCTGCAGAGGTGTGCTATAGATGCAGTTGACCAGCAGGGAGCAACAGCGCTTCACGTTGCAGCAGAGAGGGGGTGGAGTGGAGGTGTGCTGGACACTGCTGCAGAGGACCGGGTGCAGGATGCTCCATCAGAAGAACTACAATGGCCTCACGCCACTGGATCTCTGCAAACAAGGGAAGACATTCAGGTGAATCTGATATTTCCAGAAATATCTGGAAAACCACTGACTGTCAGGACACTGCATTGTAGCACTTTACCCAGTGCCTTTAAGACATCCTATATGTTAGCTTTTCCACATCTAATGTCCCCTTTGGGATTATGATGCTGATTAACACTTGTGTTTTTCTTTAGACATCAGCAGCTGACCAAATTACTGAGTCCGTATATTAATGAGCCAATACACTACAAGCCCAGAGAGTCCCATGGTAGAGTGTTTTATTATCCATTCTGCAATTAGAAATGAGGAGTATTGGTGCAGTTCTAACATAAGAAGTGCTTTTGTATGTGTTTAATGTACTCATATGCACTTGTGATATTTCTTTAGTGTTCTACTACTGGACATTGTTTTTCCCATCTCTGAGTGGAGCTGCCATCCTGCTAATAGCAGCCATGTTGGGAGGCTACGGAGGGCTCATCTGTGCTTTGCTCTTCCCTTGGCTGGCCAGAAGCATTTTTACACAGTACCACCGTATCACCACATACCAAAGGTTTTGAAAAACTGTGTTACACGGGAAATATCTGAACGAGAGTGGACATTCTTTCTCTCTCAACTAAGATGGCATGTGTTTTTCTTTTAGGTTACCTAACCCGGTATACTTGGGAACTCTCATTGCTGGCTTGTTCCATTCCCTGCTCTGCTACTATGGAAGAATGATGCCCAATATCCTTGATAAGAGGTGACACGTTGAGTTCCAGTGTTCATAAATATTACTTGATTTTTTTATTTTTTTTTTTGTCCTTTTTGCCTTGATAGAAATGTAACATAAGGATTTCAATATTGATTTGTGTAATGATCTGGACAACATCTTGTTCTGGAGAATATCTCATCTAAAGGCCATTTTCTCATATGCAGCACTTGCCATGTGTTTCTTTCTTAGAGAATTGAATGTGTGTGCGTGTGGGTGTGTGTGTGTGTGTGTGTGTGTGTGTGTGTGTGTGTGTGTGTGTGTGTGTGTGTGTGTGTGGGGGGGGGGGGGGGGGGGTTCTTTTTAAGCATTGCCTATGCAATGCATTAAAACATTTAAAAAAAGCTGAATTCTGAACACAGTACACTAATATAAACACAGTAAAGACAATATAATCATACAATATAAAGTTCATTAAAGGACACTGTTTCATCCTTAACATTGTGAATGTGTGTGGCCAACAACTGCTTTGGCTCAGGTGTCATTGGTCCAGTTCTGCATGCTCCTTGCTCTGTTCTGTAAAGTTCTTACACAGGACCCCGGGGTACTAGACAGAGCAGATGCAGATCCTCGGTTCACCTGCATTGCTGACCTGGTTGAGGACAACCAGAGTCCTCACAGGTTCTGTCCATACTGTGAGGTAAACCTTTCCTCTGGTCATCATTCAAGGTGTTTTAAAGACTCATGTGCAGTGTTTGCATACATAAGTTATAGCAATTTTGAATATAGAACTGCACATAATCTTTTTCCTGAGTGCTTTCACATAACTGCACAAAGTTCTTGACACACCTTTTTTTTTAATAGAGCACAGAGGTCAGCCGCAGCCTTGTATTGAATATCCAAGCATGTGTGGTGACTTCTCTCTCCTTCCCACTTTGTCTTTGTTTTCCACACAGCTGTTTCCATCTGACTTCACAAAACACTGCAAGCTGTGTGACGTCTGCATTAAAGACTATGACCATCACTGCCTTTTCCTCAACCGCTGCATCGGGCAGGCTAACCACCGCCTGTTCCTCATCTTCATCCTCTCCATGGTTATAGCCCACCTTCTTTTCGTTGCCACGGCAATAAGCTACCTGTACAGCAAGATGTCTGCAGACAGTAACAGTTTCTCGATGTGGTTTACGTTGTTGGGGGGAGGAGTTCTGGGTTGTGGTAATGACTGTTATGAATGCACTGACACTCTTTTGGGAGGTGTGGCTTCTGACTGAGCAGTTTGGCGCCATCGCCACGGGAACAACCACTTACTTCAGACAGTGCGAGGGTTTAGCACAACAAAGATCTCTCAGGCAGCGTTGGCTCATAGTACTGTCATTTCTGCTGCAGGGGAGGAGATGGGTAAAAAGCAGACAAGCCAGAGAGGACAAAACTGCCATAGATATTTGAGACTGTCAGTTTATTCCATGGGCAGCTTGCTTGAAATCTGTTTCACTGTTTTTCATTTACAGTCTTGAGGTTTAGTCAGTTTTGTGATATGGTCTTTTACTCAGTAACTCTCTAATGCCATTTAATATCTTGTACTTTAGTATATTTTATCACACCATAATATATTTTTAATATAGAGTTGGTTATACAGTAGAATCGCCAGCAAATTTGTCAACAAATTTGCTTTCAGGTGGTCTACTGAAAGTTTAAAAGACTGTATTTGTAGCTGTTTTTATAATCTATTCTTTCACACATTTATTAAATGCCATTATTCAGTCTTGTCTGTCAGTCAGTCAGTCATTTAAAAATATTTTTTGATAATGTAAAGCATACTGTAGATCAAAGCCCAAGCTAGTGATGATGATTTTTAGCTGGTGTACTGAAAGACTTTGTTCCTAACTTAACGTCATTACCTTACCAACCTGTTCTAAATCATTTATGCCATGACACTTCCTCTGCTCTCATTAATGGGACATGCTCTTTTCATGCCTTCAATTACACACACTCATTTCCTTCGTGTCCCACAGGACCATATCTCTAGATTATAGATGATGTTCTCCACACCCCTCAGAGGCTTGTGAGTCTGGACAGGGTGAGTGGCTACGTCATGTGATATAATTTAGTGTGTACTATGCTGCCTGTCGTGCATATGAAGTGATTCAGCAGACCACATGTATTGTAAGACTGTGAAATGGAGTGTTTTTACTTGTGTTATGCAACTTTGAATCTGTGCTCTTCTATTCATCTGGCTGACATCTGTCAATAGTCTTACATATTTTATGTGTATTAACGTGTTTTATCTGTGATTATTTACTTTCTTGGGTTTCTAATATGATACCTCATTTGTGCCATAGTGTGTTTTTTTTACCCTGTAAGAAAATATGATTAATAAAAAATAAAAAGCAACACACACACAGATGTCATTTCTAAAATGAACTTTCTCTCTGTTAGAGGCTTGTAAGCCCATTTCAGCCATGAAGCTCGTGACCCTCCTTCTTGATTTACATAGGCAAATCTCAAACAGCCAGAGCAAGAAAATGTAAAATCATAGCCTCTAAAGGAGAAACTCATAATATATTTTACTCCAAAGTCAGCAGTTTTCACTTCTCCATCAAGACAGCTCACTTCCTGAGTGAGAGACAGAGGATTCAGCCCATCAGGAGAGCATCACACTGCTGGGTTTGATTTATTTGGAAAGCAGTGCCTATGATCAGAACAGCTGCCTGGGTCTACATGATGCAGAGTTTAGCTGCACCGAAAGTCTGGTTCCAGACTGAGAGTTGTCTGGTCAGCCCATCCAACATTATATGGCAAGTAATACTCGCATGACTGTCTGTACTTCCTTCCCTCTGTAAGAGGCTGTTTACATCAGCATTCTCCAAGCATATGTCATTCGTGCTAATGATGGCAACCATTGTGCTCCCTCCTCTGTGAGTAAGTGAAGGTCATTCAATTTGTTCCTAAGGGATTTTATGTTAAGTGGAGGACTGAGGCTTCAGTGTCATCATTGTTTAGGTACTGAGTTTTCTTGTGTGTGTGTGTGTGTATGTGCTGTGGCTCTAGAAATGGCACAAGTGAAGAAGAAAATGTTACACAGACGGGTTTCGGTGCCATGAAGCCATCTAAGACTCCTCAAGCCTGTAACAAACCAAAGGAAATGGCAGGTAAGGCTTAGACTTTAGCTTGTTTAGTAGTTAAGTTTGTTGTAACAAGCAAGGTGACTATTTGGCCGCATCAGACTGGCTGGCTGTTGGAAGTCTCATGCTAATAAGCCCTAATTTACAAAAAGCTCTTAGAAAAAGTATAGTAATTACACAGCCAAAGCTGTTACTGATTGTTTTGTAAGCTCAGAGACCTCAGTCAGCTCTGTCTTCTATCAGTTTCTCTGTGTTACATTTTAGTGCCATCTAGTTTCTCAAACAGCATTTATCTGTTATTATCACATCCACTACAACCCGACCAGACTGAGTGGGAAGAAGAACATCACACCCTTGAGTGTTGTGGCTTTGTCCACAGACATTACAGAGCAACTGAGAAGTGTGGTATTTAGCCTCAGACTGTAAATCTTACATTGAATGAGTCAGGAGACTGAACATGAGTTGTGTGCGCTGCACATGACAGACTAAATGTATCAGTCCTGCCATGCATCTGCAATAGATTATACAGTTTTATGCAAAAGTTTGAGCAGCAGATCAAAAGAGAGCTTTTCTTTACATGTAAATTGTATGTTGCCTCTGAACTTCAGTTAAAAAACTATAGATAAAAGTTTGTATACCTGCTTCTGACCAACCTTTAGTTTATATCAATTTACTGTACATGCACTCTCTTTTCTGTTGTTAGGAATGAATCTTTCTTGTTTTCATTCAGGGATTTTCATCCACTTTTCCTTACAGATCACTTCCTCTTTTTACTCTTACTATTTTCTTGCACACATTGCTTGTTAAATATCTCCCCACACATTCAAATGGGGTACTGAGAGAGGCATTCAAAAAGTTTTTCATTGTGGATTTTAAAGTTTGTTTTTGATTAGTATTCTGTTGTAGGGATGCCCCATTAGGTTTAGCTCCCTAACCAGTTCCATTTGCATGCAGAATTTTGCAGATATTTAGTGGAAACTTTTCTCCCACTTATCTATAACATTGATCACCACTCTGCCCTGCAGGGAAATATTTGCAACCTCATGCTTTACAGTTGGCAAGGTTTCAGTTAATGCTGTTCCTTTCTTTCACCATGTTAATGATACTGGCTGTTGCTGATTATGGATCAGTCTTTCGGATTTTTTTTTTTACTCTTTAATGACTCGTTTGTGTAAAATGTGTTAGTGCTATGCAGTGAAGTGATACATGACTACTCCTGTGTCTGTGAAACCTACCTCCCTACAGGCTCTTTGCAGTCATATGGGAGTTTTGTATTTCTGCTCAATATGCAGTTTAATTTGATAAACAGAACTCTTAACATATTTTCCCTTGAATTTGCCTCAGTTTCCATTTCTTAAATTATATATCCTTACATTGAAAACCAGTAGAAATGAAAGTGTTTTTTTAGGGATTATTTAGATGCATTTTAAGACTGTAAGTCAGTTGTTTTAAGGAGAGGAGAAAATACGGTTTTTGAGTCTTGCTGCAAGTATTTCTCAGGCTCTGCAGCAGTCATCAGCTGACATTTCATAAAGACTGTTAAAGTTTAATAAGTTAATGATGTTCTGCTTTACCAGTAGTTTGACTCAACAACAAAAGACAAAACATAAGAGGACAAAATTGAAAGGCACAACATTGTTGCAACAAACAGTCAATTAAAAACAATGTAACTTGGAAACATTTCTAACATTACAACGAAACAGAAAAGCAACATTTTACAGAGGATACCTCTGGTAGTTTTTGTTATATTTTCAGGAATGTAGTGTTTACTGTATCTGTTGCTATGTTTTCCATATGATTATACAAACTACAATGTGTAATTCAGTCCTAGTGCCATACTTTTACTTGTAGATATGTGTCTTGTAGAAATGCTGTTGCTACAAGTGCTGTGACTTTTCTCAAAATGCTGTTTGAATGCTCTGTTAAAACTGAATGCACATTACACTCTGGGCTACAGTGTAACTGACATTAAACAAGATGAGAAACAATAACAACAAAAATCTCATGAAGAGACTCGCACCTTGTGATCTAAGACTCCAAATGACAGAATGCCAAATGCCTCACAAACTAATACAAAATGAAAAAAAGGAATTAATGTGAAAACCAGAAGTAACTTATTCATTTGTCTGTTGCCCAGGCTCTATGCACAACTCCATTACTTCCTGAACTTAAGGCAGCCCCTTTGTTTCCTGTCATTCATTACAGAAAGACTGATTAATCCAGGTGTGCCTGACCTCAGTAACCATGACGACAATGGCCAGACACACCTGAATTAATCAGTTTTTCAGTAATGAAAGACAGGAAACAACAGGGCTGGCTTAAGTTCAGGAAGTAGTGGAGTTGTGTATAGAGCCCATTTATGTACGCCAGAAAGAGTGTCTGGTTGTCATAAAGACACAACTGCATCTTTAGTCGTTATGGTTTTACCTTAAACAGCCACAGTTTTCATTGCATTGTAGGCCTGAGTCAGAAAGATTGTTTTACCAAATTATATATTCCAAACTCAAGTGTCACTCTGAACTGAGCATTTGGTCATTGACAGCTGGAGACACTTTAAAAGACTCAGTTGATTTTTTTTTTCTTCATTCTTTCTATTAGCTGTTAGCAATAGACATGTTTCAGCAAGCCCACCATGATTTCTCCAGAAGTTGAACAGTCTAGTTGGTTGTTTTTGTTTAGTTTCCACACAGAGTAACACTCAGAGGCGGTTCTAAGATCAAAGGTTTAGGGGTGCTGAGCACCCAGAAAGCTGCCTGGCTAGGCAAGATAAATTTCATTGTTTTGTACAGTTTAACACCATTTCATTCACACATTTGTAAAAGATAAGCAAAACACCATTTGGGAAAGTTTATGACTAATTATCAAGAGAGAAGCTGTGATAGAAGCTGATTTACAGCATATTGGTGCATTGTTCCAAAGGTGAACCAGATCCACCAAAACCCAGTTTTCCCTCCTTATGTCTCTGATAATTTTCAAGCCTTAGTTTAAGTTTTTATCATACAGCATCCAGAAAGAATGTTACTGGTGCTATTTAAAAATCCCAATTCAGTTTTATCTGGATGAGAGAAACTTATTTTGGGCATGCAGGTGTTGTGTCTAAGTAGTAAACCAGATCCATCAAAAACCCCATTTATCCTCCTTATTCATGGATTTTCTGACAGTTTTCCTAACTCACATTTAAAACATTCATTCATTTTCCGTACCGCTTAGTCCAGTTCAGGGTCGCAGGGGCCGCTGGAGCCTATCCCAGCTATAATCAGGCAAGAGGCAGGGTACACCCTGGTAATTTAGAACATTTATCATAAAAACAAAGTTGGGCTGTTACTGCTGCTATATGTGAGGTGAGCAAGATCAAACCATTTCTGGGGCATGGGGTGTTGCTGTATTTTTGTTGCGGAAATATTAAATTTCAACGAAGTACAGCATGGGTTTTATACTTTTCAAGTTTGTAAAAAAAAAAAGCACATACAGTTAATATATATATATATATATATATATATATATATATATATATATATATATAAAATCTCTCAAATTTTAGGGGTGCTGGGATTCAATTTAGGGTCTCCAAAAAATGGACTAATCGTCTATGGCAACACTTCTATTTGTAAGGCACTACTAATTTTTTCAGTGGTGGCAGTGGCTGAGGTGACAAAACCCAGATTTCTTAATACTGTGTAATAAGAGATGATTGTTGACTTCAGGAGAAGCAAGAATAAGCAGCATAGTCCTGTCTACATCCTGGAAGAGGAGGTGGAGGTAGTGGAGAATTACAAATACCTTGGAGTTCAGCTGGACAACAGATTCGACTGGAAATGCAACAGTGACTACATCTACAAGAAAGGTCAGAGCAGACTCTACTTCTTAAGGAAGCGAGATCATTCAACGTCTGCACCAAATGTGCAGATCTTCACAAGCTGGTGGAAAGGCAAACGCAGCATCGCGGGGCAGCAGCATCAGAACAGAACATGAATAAACTAAACAAGCTAATCAAGAAAGCGGTTCTGTACTGGGAATAACTCTGGAGCTGCTGGAGCTGATCGTTCAGAAAAGAATGCTGCACAAGCTGATGAAGATGATGGAGGACTCTTCCCATCCTCTCCACAACACGGTGAAGAATCAACAGAGTGTGTTCAGTGGGAGGCTGCGTCAGATTCGCTGTAGGACAGAGAGATACAGAAATTCATTCCTACCGGCAGCCATCACCCTAAAGAACAAGCCTGGCTGACTGATTTATTGTTGTGATTTTATTACATCATATAAATGTTATATTGTTAAAAACAAACAAACAAAAAAAAGAGTGAGCTTCTTGCAATGTTGAATTTCCCTTCTGGGATAAATAAAGTATTTTTCATTTCTTTCATTTCATTTATAAGCGTGTATGATGGAGAAAATGTACTGTGCATACAGAATGTGATGCACTTCTTGTGTGCGAATAAATGAATGTGAAACACAGAACAATTTGTAGAAAGAACCTAGACCTGGTTAAAATGGGCTTTTTAAGTAAGACCCATTTATCATTTGTCAGGCGTTAAAAAAATTGAGACACTTCAGGAGTGATAAATTGCTTCTATTCCTCACCACGCCAATGACTTAGAATCTAAAAATGGAACAACTTTTTGCCTCTGAAGGAGGAGAAGATATTTTATTCCTGTGAGACACTGTGTGTCCAAACATTTGGGTATATAATGGTTACTTTCATGCAGTGTAATTTACTGATCACTTTTTCTAAAATTAATGAATAAATTTTAAAAAGTTACAGCTGAAATTTTGTTTTTCTTTCTGCTTGAAATAAATGATCCAAATGTGTTTTACGTCATCAATCTTTGCATGCAGCTATAGATGCAGACTGAGCAATGCCATGTCCCCTTACTCTGCGACATTTGGCTGAGCAAATATGCTAGATTAACTCAAATATATTGATCTGAGGTTTTCCTTCAGATACAGATGAGACCATAATCAAATTTTTGAGAGCAGTAGGGGGGATTGTGAAGAATATGTGGCAGAAAGAAATGGGTGACAAGACAGAGGACACACAGCTAGTATTTATAGAAGGTGAGAAACTGATACTGAGAGTGTGCAGCGGAGAGACAGAGAGGGAGTGGGCAGGGCTTTAGGTATGAGAGAACAACAGCACGCCGGGCTGGTAGAACAGAGACGTGGAGTCAGATGAAAGGGAAGAGGGGGGAGAGTGCATGCTTAAGTGCTTGTAAGTGTGTGTGTGTTTGTATGAGAATGAAATCAGAGTCCAAATGCAAGACTGTGATAAGGGAGAGAGATGCTGGGCGAGGATGAGGAGTAACAGGGCGAGGCAACAGCGAGAGGCGCTGAGTGCGTGTGTGTGAGAAATAGTGTGTGAACAGAGGGATGCAGTCATGTATCTGTGAGAGGGAGCAGCACAGCAACCGTAACCATGCTGAGCCCCAAGATAAAACAGGCACGCCGGGGTAAGGACAGTCCCTCCTCCCTTTTTTCTCCATCCCTCTTCCTCTGTATACTCTCTTTTCTATCATTCCAGTTCCTCTGTTTTTTTTTTTTTTGTTTTTTTTTCCAATTTACTGTCTCTGCAGAGCTCCATCTGCCCTGCTGTCTTTTTACTATCAGTAATGTTTGCTGTTAATGCTTTCATAGAGAATAGCATCATAGAGGGGTAATAGTGTCATGCTGAGTTAATCTGCACACCAGTACTGGTGTTCAGCAGCATACTGATGATTATTACCTGCATTTTTCTGGGTTTACTTCCACGATCTGTTATGTTGAGCCTTCAGCTGTTGTACCTAGTGCTCATTGAGAGTTAACAGCCTCTACTACTGGGTGATGTAATCCGTCATGTCTCCCTGAAGCGATTATCTTCATTCTTAGAGGATCTGATTCTGCTAGAGATAGCTTGTATATGTGGCTTCTGGAAGGATAATTCTGCCTCCAACAATGCCCTACATCCTATGTTTATTCAGGGTTTATCCTAGCTAGTTGGCCATAGGTTTTAGCAGGTGGCAGACTCTTGATGGGAGGAACTCAAGACTCTCTTGTAAATCACAACAGCTGACTGTCAAACATAGTTCCTCTAATGCAGGGTAAAATCCATTTCTGACCACTGAAGTTCTGGACTCAGTATATACATACCTCTCACATGACTGTGTGAAGATGAATTTGGAAGCTGTAAATCAGAGAAACAGCTCCTACCGCTGAGGTTATTATGCTGCAGAGTAAAAATACTTGCTCTGCTCTTCACAGCAGGTGGTTTGGTGGATAACTGACACATGCTGTTTCAGCTCGACTGGGAGACAGTTGCTACCTTATCACATGGGGCATCCACATGATTTTGCTTCAAAGATATTCCAACATGACCTCAAATAAAACCCTGGGAAGGATTTCTGATCTTTTCCCAACTAACAATAACAGCAAATTATTGGCTTGGACACATCTCAAGAGGTCTTGTTCATCTTGAGGTGGGGACGGTGCTTCATTTCTCTTGTTCTAGACCAGCATTAAAAATCAGACCATAAAAGATGATAAGAAGCTTCAAATGCAGAGTGCATTATCCATTTTAGCTTTCTTGCCACGTCTTGTGGACTTGCCATCTCTCATTTGCTGTAATGGTATTCTCCTTTGATTAGATTCCCAGCTCCGCTCTCCTCTGACCCTTTTATGCAACATCATTCAGGGCAAATTCAAACAGCATCATGAGCTGGATCTGCCCAAGAAGCTTGGATATTATTCCTGAATCCCAAGAGCGTAGAGCTACAGTATGCAAGTTATTTGTAGAACCAAATAACTTGACCAATGACTAATTGTCTCAGCAACAACATTTGTGTGGATATTAACAGGTTTGGAAAGAGCTATGGATACAAAATCAACAGAATTATGTCATGTCATGTTTGTCCTCACAATTTCATCATTGAGCCTTGATCTGAACTGTAGCATAAAACAGATGCTGTATTATCTTATCAAAGCATTTTTATAGTTGAATCTAAATGATGATAAAATTTATTTTGTAAATGAACGATGTGTTGATTTGATAATTGATGACAGTTTAATAAAAATCAAGCAATTCATTAATAATTTAACTTAATTCCTGGGATTAAATGTGCTGCAGAAGTAAACTATTCCTTGCATCTAATGCATTTATTTAAGTGTTGAGCGTAAAGAATATTTGTGTAATTCAGTAAGAAAAATGTAGTTTGCACTTCATTTCCTCAGGTAGTTGTGGTTATTTTGGAACATGTGGATACTCTGAAGCCAGATTTACACAAACACATTTCAAACATCACTGATTCACTTTGAATGGGTAGTTGAGTTGCATGAGTCTAATGCTTCTTCATGTCATATCAATTCAATGTAATTCTGCTTTCAAAATATGTAGATACTTTTACATTGGTAACATTTCAAATGCTAAATTATATCAAATGTGTTTTGTACAAGATGGAAATTGCACATAAAAAAGGCCTCATAATTTAATCTGTTCAAATGCAGGATCAGATCACATCTCTGTGGTCTTGTCTTTTGGGTCTCACTAGGACTCTAGAAGCAGAACATCCACATGAGAGGCAGGTGTTATAATTTTTGAGTGCCAGTGACTGAGGGCCCACCTGGCAAACTTCACCCTTCACAGAAACTCCCCGTCAATGAACAGCTTACTGCACTCAGCAGTTTGAAAGCTACCACACAACCTTTGTTACAGCTTCATTACTGTACTTCTCAAAAGACTTATTAAGACTGACTGCTTTGGAGATTAGTTTTGATGAAAAGGTCAAACCTTTACATTTTTGTTCTTCGTCCATGAACTTGACCTGGGATTTTTATTCCCTTAAAGATGTTTCATATCACATTCTTTAAACACAGCACTCACCTGTTTGCAGGCAGAGCAGGACTCTCTGATGTAGGTCCTCTCTGATTTATAGTTTTTCAGATGGGTGCTTGTTGATGCTGACCCCACAGAGAAAATGCATGACAGACCTTATCCTGACTTGGAACATATGAATGATTTGAACTGCAGATTACTTTAATAGAGCTGTACATGCACTCCGTTATTAGTAAAGGCCCCCACTAGCCTCATGATTTAACCCATTAATGTGGTACTTTCAGCCCAGCCTTAAAGATGATATGATATATGACAATTTGACTTAGTAAAACCCATTTTACTGTGGTAGATTTAAACAGTCTATAGTTAACCAGCAGAGTGGGTGGTTTTAGTTCTCTGTTTTAAGGATGTACTTCATTTTAATCTGAATAAGTCCTCCACCTTCTATTATTACCAGTTTACACATAAAACATAAACTTAAATGGACCAGACATATACAGGCTTTTAAATAGTTTGCATGTTCTTATGCAATTTGAGTGAGATCATTTCTCAAAGGATCACAATTAGATCATTTTACAATTTCACACTAACAGTTCTTTGCTAATGTGGCAGTAAGAAGGGAATCATGGATGTCCCTTTGGCTGAATGGTCAGCACACATTACTCTCACCTGGGAGTCTGGGGATTGAATCCCGCCCAAGCCCTCCTTTGTCCTGCTACACTAAAAAAATAGAGAAAGAAAAGAATAAAATCAGTTCCTCCTTGATATTTCCTTAATCAAGATGTGCAAGATGTGGCCATGTCTGCTATAAATATAGATCCTGCACCGCCTGCCTCTGCTGTCAGGAGACAGTTTTGTTAATAATTGTGCATGTGCCCCGTATTCGTTTCCCTTCCCAGCAATCATGACTCTGCAAAGGAAGGACATTCGGAAAGGGTAGAAATAAAATGAGGAGTCCAGACAGAGAGCTGATAAACAAGAGTGAGGGAGACAGGGAGAAGTAGGATGAAGAAATGGAAAGAGAGATTTCAGCCCAGGCCCTTACAGATACCTTCCCTGCTGTCCTCAGCAGAATGCAGGATGCAATTAACAGGAAAAAAATGCGCCATTGATTCCTCTCCCTCCTCTCCCACTGCCTTCTGTTTATCTCTCTTGACTCCCGAGGGATCATTCCACTGTCCCTGTTTTAGCTCTGTAGCTTTGGCATACAAATGCTAATATATAATCCATACTTGTAATCACTCTGTCCAGTAAAGCGTACCCAGATTTAAACTGTCTGCAGTAGAGAAATGGCATATGTTGTTATTAGTATCTGGACAAAAATGAATAGATTCATGTACTGGAGTAGATAGAATCGATATAATTTAAAAGCTTAGTTGCGAAGTGGAATCTTTGTCTTGGTGGATTGATTTAAGAGGTATTCTAAATTAATGCTCACGCTGTGGGTGAAGCTACACTCAAAGAAGACTTCTATGAATAATTATTGTGATTCTTTTCAAACAAAACAAGAAAGAAAATTCCATTTCTGCCCAAATGAATTTGTACTTTCTTATCTCCTTCTGATGTTTTTAATCCATAAGCTGTCTTTCCCTCATTTTATCTCGATGCATTTGTTCATGCAGCACGGTCAAAGAGCATGGTGTTGGGAGAGTTGTCTCGGCTCTCCAGGCCCTGCTCTCCTCTTGATCAGGAGAAAGCGCTGAAGGCAGGCTGGCTGAAGAGGCAGCGAAGTATCATGAAAAACTGGCAGCTACGCTGGTTTGTCCTGAGGACCGAAGCGCTGTACTTCTACAAGGACCAAGATGAAAGCAAGGCACAGGTGCATTGATGTTCCACACATCCAGACCAAAGATAATATCAGATTGCACTCTTTAATATTTGGCTTCATTTTGGTTCAAAACCTGAGACATTTTAATGCTTCTTGTATTTATCTGGTGGCTTTTTTTTTTTTTTTTACAGAGATGTATTCAGTCTGCGGCAGAGTACTCCCCAACTCTGAACATTGCATTTATGTTCTCTGTTCTCTGAAGTTAAAGATCTCTAGTAAAACAAACAGCATTTCTGTAGTAAATCATGCTTTGTTTTTTTTTTTTTTGGGGGGGGGGGGGTTTAAGGCTATCAGACTGCGCAATATTACGGGCATGCAGCTATGACTTCTTTCATTCATCCTTCATACAGTCCTCCATTAAGACATCCCCACACATTCTATTAAGTTATTGTTTTTGTTCTTGCCTTGACACACACACACTGATAATGTGGCAACTAGCTACCCTTTGGTTGTGCAATAAGCACTTAGTAGTTGACTTTTGACCCTCTCTTTGCTGGAAGCATCAGAAATGCAAGTACCGAATCCAGAACCGCCAGAGGGATACAGTAAGTAGATGAGGTGTTTCACTGAGTCATCCCTCCCTCCATCATCATTACCCCCTTATGTTGGAGTGTTGCCCAGAGTCCAGTGTATTCACAACTCTATGTTAACATGTGCTACACGTTTAGGTCCAGACCTACCTCCTGCCTTTTAGTGTATTTCACACCTTCTTCTATTTTCTCCATCAGGGTTGCATTCCTCTTCAGGGTAGCCAGGTCAATGAGGTGCCTGCCAATCAAGATGAGCCTGGTCGCCACCTTTTTGAAATTGTTCCAGGTGAGCAAGCACAGCGGCAGCTCTGGGATGTAGAGAGGTCATCTTTATTAACATAATGCTTCAGCTTATTCCACATACTGACCAGGTCAACAGTCCATCAAAGGGCCAACACAGAGACAAATAACCATTATGCTCACATTCACTCTTAGAGAAAATTTATAAACACCAATGAACTGAACGTATGTGTTTTTGGACCGTGGGTAGAAGCTGGAGAACCTCACGCATGCAGGAGACCATGCGAACACCATGCAGAAAGCCCATAGATGAGGTTTGCACCAGAAACCTAACCGCCACATCACCATACAGCCCTTTTAAGTTCCTGGAATTTGGAAGCCTATTATTAATTAATGGATGCTAAAATTTTCAGTATTCTAACATCTTTTCTGCTCTTTTCTTTGTGCCAACATGAAAGTGCTTCTCCAGCTCATGGTACAATTTGGAAAGTCTAATATTGCCACAGCCATGTTCAACATGAGTATACATTTCTCACCAGAACTGTACTGTATGTGGTCTTGCAAAAAATTACAATTGCACTAAACAGACAGCAGGCCATATCTTTGATGAATGGAGGTAAAACTGAAGTGAATCAATACTGTATAAAGTTAAAGGGTGTAACACATGCATGAAATATGCAAAAAAGCAGAAAGGATGTGATTGCCACAGTTTGAGGGCTCAATAACATCAGTCATTGCTGCTGTAAGCATCATTATACTCGCAGAAGTAAATAATGAACTGCAAATGTAACAGAAGGCCTGTTGGCTCAGATCAAGAAAGAATTAATACACAATTAGACAAAAATTCACAGATATAATAGATAAAACATTAGAGTATGAGATACCTTTTTTCAGTTTGTCTAAGTCATATCAACTACAACTGTAGATCGATCAATCTAAATCTCTGTGTAAAATTCCTTAAGCCATAATCCTTATTGCATCGCGCCTTGGTCTTCTTTTTGCTTGTAATATTTCTTTTTGACTTTGGATGTACACCTGAAATTGTTGTTTTGCTACAGAATTTATTCAGTTGATCAGATACCTTTCTGATAGTTTTGCATAATGGGTGAAAACATAAGCATCCAAAATGTTTGCAACATTTTTTCAAAACTGTATATCTTTTTTAAATATAAAAAAAATAAGGTCCCTTGAAAATCAATTTGCAATAAATAGATTAACATCTGCAAAAGCACTCTTTTCATATGTTAAATATGTAAGATGGAGTCTTTTTAATCAACAAATTCAGTTGTAAAATAAAAAGGTGTACTGTAAATGGACAAAAGAAAATGGCCTGGACAGAGCGAGAACAGCAGCTGAGTGAGAGGCATGGTGCAGTTGCTGCTGTCCCCAGGGAGCACTACTCTTTCTGGGTTGTTTCTTTCACTCACAGCACACTATGCACCACTGTGCAGGACTAAGTAACCAATGCAGGTGCTGGTATAGCTTATGAAGCACAAACAACCCTTTTAAATCTCTCTTTCAAAAGCTGTGTTTTAAGTGCTTAATCTTGGAAAATATTTGGAGCAATACATGAGAATAATGTGGTTTTATTCAAGAATTTGTATCCTTTTAAATTTAAAATCGGGTGGTGCTTCAAAATATTGGTCATTTAGTAATTTGAAAGGAATGAATTTCATAAAGTGCCATCAAAGCTCAGCTGAAATAAGCCAAATGTCAAACTTAAATGTCAAACAGGGTGGGCTCAAGCTACTCAGAGGAAAGAGCTGCATGCATGTGTCTTTGTACTTCACAGGGATGCTCAAGCTAATAAGGTTATTGAAAATACAAGAACTGTTATCTGTAGTTTACTTGCTTACAAACAATACAGCAATTCTGCAGATACTGATGGAAAATCATTTGCACAAGAGCAATATATTTTAGTATCTGCATGTATTTACTTGGTTTTAAGATTTGTTGGTCATTTTGCCATATCAGACTAGGGAGTAATAAGGTATGATTGTGTTTTCAGGGGTGTCTGGAGAAAAGGATCGAACTGGCATAAGCCATGAATCATTCCTGCTGATGGCCAACTCACAGAGTGACATGGAAGAATGGGTCAGAGCCATACGTAGAGCTATATGGGCTCCACTTGGAGGAGGTGAGATTCTCTTTTGCAAATGTACAGTAGGTGCATTGTCTGTAGGCTTAAAATATAGGACTTTAAAGTATGCAAAAGAAATAATGAGCTCCCAGAAACCTGACATATTCTGTATTGTGTGACTGCAGGTGTTTTTGGACAACATCTGGAGGAAACAATGTCATATGAGGCCCAATGCAATGCTCAGAGAGCAGTGCCTGTGTTGGTTGAACAGTGTGCATGCTTTATACGGGAACATGGACTTAAGGAAGAGGGCCTTTTCAGGGCCCCTGGGCAGACAAATCATGTTCGAGAGCTGCAGGATGCTTTTGACCGTGGCGAAAAGCCAGTGTTTGACAGGTGAGGTAGCAGAAAGGAGCATTTTATATACTGCAGCAAGCCAAGCCATTATCTGAGTGGGATATTATTCTGAAATGAGTGCCTGGTTTCTCTTACAGTTCCACTGATGTCCACACAGTGGCATCACTGCTAAAGCTGTACATAAGAGAGCTCCCAGAGCCTATAATCCCTTTCTCCAAATACACACAGTTTCTCTCTTGTGCTCAGCTTCTCACCAAGGATAAAGAAATGGTAATTGTCTGCTTTAGATTTTAATGACAATTTTTCAGATTCTTGGCAATAAATATGCCTTCTTTTTCCATTCCAGGCGATCACAGAACTAAGTAAACAAGTGAAATCCCTTCCTCAGGTCAATTACAACCTCCTTAAATACATCTGCAAGTAAGTGAACTATGCCTTCTAATTAACTGTATAAATCAGTGATGGTCTCTTATGTGACTGATGGGTTTACTTACTGCTGCCCTCATTTTCCACCTTAAACCAGAGAAATAACATTCAATACATCAACAACCTCAACATTGGGGGACATGACATCACCAACTGCATGTCCTGTCTGCCTTCTGCATGTCTATAAATATCACAAGCTGAGCCCATGCAGCAGCCACCATCATGATTCAGCCGTTCTTATCAGTTGTTTCAATCTGACTGAATGAAAATGATCACTTTTAAAAGAGGAACTGTAAAAAAAAATGTAATGTTTTGCATTGTTCTGCTTTTGGTGCTGTTAGATTTCTTGATGAGGTTCAGTCGCACTCCAGTGACAATAAGATGAGTGTTCAGAACCTGGCCACTGTGTTTGGACCTAACATCCTTCGGCCCAGAGTGGAGGATCCTGTTACCATGATGGAGGGTTGGAGATTATATGTCCAACATATGTTCATTTGAAGCAAATTTGTAACAAAATATTACTTTTCAGTCACTGCTACAAGACATCTCAAGCACCTCTATGTGTGTTTGTCATAAACAGGAAGTTCACAGGTGCAGCATCTTATGACTGTGCTGATCAGTGAACACTCCCGACTTTACCCACACGAGGAGCCCAGAACTGAAAGCCCACACAAGTCGGAGCTCCAACGCTGCAAAGTGGAATGGGTTTCACAGGAGGATACTGACCCTACACCTTCACCAGGCGTAACCACCAAAACCCCTCGAGAAACCCCCAATCTTCCATCCCTCCTACAGACAATAAGCAGACGACATCAAGTCCAATTTCATCTGAAAAGGGTGAGGAAGGTCAGATGGAAGGGAAAGGTAAAAGCCAGACAGATGAAAGAGTTGATGAAAAAGCAGACAACAAACCTGAAGGAGGAAGTGAAATAGCTGTTAGCCCCAGCAAACAGTCTAAAGCCCTGCCCTCCTGGAGGTGCTCTTTCAAGGGCAGTGCAGCCTCTGCAGGCCAGAGGGGGAAAATAGGAGGCTCGGCTGGGGATGTGTCAGCAGCTGGTGGGAGCAACTGGCTGATGAATGGCCTGTCATCTCTCCGAGCTCACAAGCGCACCACCTCATCTGGCGAAAGAGTGAAAGACTCCACTTTGTCTTTAAAGGATTCAACCCTCTCTCTTAAAGAAACCACTCTTGCACTTAGGGACACGCAGAGAGACTCTGATGAAGACGCTTCTCGAACATCCCTGTCCAACAGAGTCCTCCATCAATCCCACAGACTGTCTGCCTATGACAATGTTGCTCCTTCCAGCTTAAGCCTGCCTGCTGACAACTCATCCATCTGGACATCTTTTGAAATCCCGTTATCTGAGCCTGAGGGAAGTAATAAGGCAATGAAATTAGAACAGTGTCAAGAGAGACCCAAAGATGTGAGGAACAGTACAAATACTCTGGACCACAGTACAGATGGTAATGAGGAGGACGTTGCAGAAGCAAATGAAGATCTTAAAAGCATGCTGACCCAACTCAAGCAGGAGCTGAAAAAACAGCGGATGAGCTATGAAACATGCATTCGCAGGTGAGACTGAGTCAGTTGTTTCCCATAGAACTGGTTTTTTAAAAAACAGCATCAAGTGTAATTTAAAAACTCTTCTCTTCTCCTTTTAGGTTGGAGGAGTCCTGTTCTAAATACCAGTCCCAGGTAAACCGCCTTGAAGAGGAACTGGACCAAGAGAGGAAGAAGTTCCACATGCTGGAGATCCGACTCAGGAACTCGGAGCGGGCGCATCAAGATGCAGAAAATCGAAACGTCCAACTCCAGCAAGAGATGGAGGAATTCTTCAAGACACTTGGAGACCTGACAACAGGAGCAACACGGGCCCACTAGACCAGACCAACCTGCCTTCATCTGGTCCTAGAGGAACTCACTGGGAAGACCAGCCCCAAAGCTTTTAAGACCAAATACCTCTAGTGCAGTGCTAATTGCCATCTTGCTCTTTTAAATATGTCAGTCTTGTGCCTACACTGACTAGTAACGGTGCCAAACAAGAACTCTTTTGGACCAAGGACCTTTAATTTCATCATTCCATATAATTTCTAACTAATCTACACCGTACATCAGTTTATTTACTCACTAAATTCCTCCCTAAAAGACCAGTAAAAGCCTTATGGATAACATGTATCTCCATTTACACAAAGAATATTTTTTCTTGATTGTAAAAGAAAGAACAATGTGAAACTTTCAAATTCAACTCTTTTATTCACTGGAGTTGAAGGTAGTTCCCATTTCTGATGTATACTGAATAACTGGTCTGTTAGTGATGCAATTTCAGACCTAAAGGCTAAAATTCACACAACTGGCCTTTCCAAAACATACCACACAAGGTTAACTCTTTGCTGACAGCGTTTGGCCAAACTTTCAGCAGACTGCAGCATTATCCCAGTGGTGCTGAAATGGCTTCCTTTTAAATTTACCTGCACTAATGCACAGAGAAAACTCATGCGTAAGTCTATTCTATTGATTCTATCTTTTCGGAGATGGAGGGGATAATCATATTAAGGGGAAGTCACAACAGTCAGTTGAAATGTGGCCATGAAAGGGTCAGGACATGTGTCACAATCCGCAAAGTGCATTCTGGGAGTTGATTCTAAAGGGTTACTGCCTGGAGTGCCCAGCCATTAAAGGGCAAAAGGACAGTTTAGGAATTTGAGACATCAAATACATCCAAAGGTTACCATGACAGGTGGCAAATACCTGTTTCCTGATTCTCAGTAAACATACATACGTACATACATCTACAATAAAATGTACAGCTTGACCACTGACTATACTTGTTCATGAGTTATACTACACAAAAAAAGAAAAATGTGTATAAATAGTACCTTTGAATGAGATGTACATTACATACAATAGATGCCTCTTAGCTTGAAATAAATAAATAACATAAAACAAAGAGAACAATCTATTTTGTTTTTCTTTCAAATGATCTGTGCCATGATACTCTATCTTCAATAATGTGTGCATGTGCGAGGTAGAACTCAGACGCATCACAGAAGACAGGAGCGTCTGCCACGGACAGGGCTGAATTTAAAAGAAAAATTTACGGAACCGAGTAAGGGCACTTAAATTAAATACTATTAATATCAGACCGCTGTTAATGTCTGACAGAATACCTCAAAAAGATAAAGTGACTAAATCAAAATTAGTCTGGTTGCAGTCCCAATTGCAGCACTCACTCCAGTCAGCGGCATGGCCAATAATCAGTGTTTTCAGCACCAACAGGCTCATGTCTGATCAACATTTCTTTTCACTTTACATTCAACCTGTTATCGCTCATTCAACAAACTATCACCTACAGACAGTCAGTGTACAGTACGCTATAGTAAAAAAAAAAAAGAAAATCATTCAGCAAAACAGACCATTAGGGTTGCTTGTTAAGATGCACACACTGACATAACTAGAAAAAAAATACATTAACTTGGATAAGTTGAAGGCTTCTTTCTACAAGAATCGTCTATTTGTGATTCAGTCCAAGGTAAGGTGTGCTAAAATCTACTGGTAGAGTTTCTGTAGATTCTTATGTTGTTAAAAACTGTACATAAAAAAAACTCACCATGATATTGTAGTGCTAACAGTGTAGTATTATACAGTAATTTGTAGCAACCACTACAAAAAAAAAAAAAAAACAGCAATGTGTAAAGTACTCTCAAATCCCTTTCTTTCATTACATACGTCACAGTTTCACATCAAAACATACTCTTGATTCTTTGCAGCAAAAATACAGTAATGATACAATTTCAAACCACAGTAATTTACAGCAGTTCAGGGAGAGGGGAACATAAAAACAAACTGTACATTAAAAAGCGCAGCTCTACAAACTAACATGAGTTCCTTAACCCTCTCCCCATCACATGAACTGATGAAGAGGAGATTTGCTTTCGTGGGTGCATGTACGTTATCTGCAGCAGGCCAGCGCACCCAGAGAGGTGTGACTGTCCAAGCTGCTGTCTGTTTCCGAGGCCATGGTGGGGTCACTGCTGGGATCAGTTGGCTCCGTGGACATGGATGAGACATCGTTGGCCGAGGATGAGGAAGACGTGGGCTGAGGAGGGCTGTCGATCACTGCTGCACCTGTGCTGCGAAAAACACGTCAATGCAGAGGTGTCATTGAAATACACAGTGTTGACATTTTCTGATGAGTTCAGTATTTGCATGTAAAACAGCACCTTAAATGCATTTTTTTTTCAAGTTTGAAGTACTCGTTCATAGCCAGTATGAGTACGAGTACTGGTGGCAGTTGGCTTGCCTACAGTTTGTGCATTGCCCGGTTTGTGTAGCATTAACCGTGTCTATAGCTATTTGATTTTTGAGAAAACCTCCTATGGAGAAATTAACAGTGACTACACAAAGTTATACTCCTAATATGCATTTCTATTGGTTCAGTGGAGCATATCAAAGTAAAAAATAAATGAATAAAAAATACTTTTTTCCATGCCTGACAGTAAAAAGTGACGTGTCAAAACCACACATCCATAACTGAACTGAAAATAAGGGAATTTTAAATATTTGAGGGGCAGGAGAGTGGGAAACATTCAGTTTTATTTTCTAAATCAGTTTGGTGCGTGGTCTAAGCTTTCAGGGTTTACTGCTCCTTTTGTAAAAACGTAGCGCTAGCATTTAAAGTACTACACATCTCAAAAGAGGCAGACCTTAAGTAAGACTTAGTAGTCATGTGCCACTCCACACACCTAAAATGATTGGACTGAATAAAGATGAAAATGAATGGAAGAAACAGGAGTTGCTGTACTGTATTAATTTAAACAAAGTATGTCACAGATATTCATAAGAAATTGTTAATTTGGGAGAAAAAAAAAACATAAAATCTTTCCTATAATCTTTCCTTGTGTAAAATTTGATGGTTCTTGACAATAAACTTGACTGGACATATTTATCTGTGGTGCCCTGCAAATGAGTATTTTTTTTTTTAACTAGATGGACAGATGTAAAGTCCTCAAAATGCTGACGGCATGATGCATTAGCTTGATCACATGCTGATTGGCTGAAAAGGCAGTTAGAGCCACAAGAGGGCCGACAACAGATTTAATAAGCCCCAAAGCTAACAGTCTGCAAATGTATGCCCAAGCATTAACCAATGTCTGCTAGCACCTGAAGGCTTTAGCATTTTTCTGTGGGCTCTCCATGTTTGGGTTTCACAAATGCACATTTGCAAGTTATAGGGGTTTTACTACCCCTTGCAGCCAAAAGGACATACTGTATATGTGGAACAATCGGAGTGAAACAATTTTTACCTGTACTGCTGGTGCTATTGGTGGTGCTTTAGCTTTGCTCTAATGTGGTAAAGACATAAGTCGAAGTTCACAAAGATCTTCTTTGTGATTAAATGAAAGCCGCCTTTGCTATTCATTGCTTTTAGCTCTCTCTTTCTTATAAACTTAGCTGTTTTTGGTCATGGAGTTCTCTTGTCTGCCTCTACTGGTTCAGCAAATCAGCATTTCATCATTTGAGTAGCTTCAACTCCAAACATGCTGTTCGGTTTTTGAAAGACTGCTTGCTTGTCCTTCAGACATTTAAAGAGGGGGAAAAAAAAACTTGCATGCTGGGGCTAAGAGTAACACAGACAGATAACTTGCACAAATATTTATAGGCTCTTAGCCAACCATAGTAGAATGTAAACCAATAGCTAACTTAAGCTCTCTGGCAGACAACTTGTCCCATTAACTTCTCAGGTTCTTAGAAATTTTGTGAGCATTCCAGTCATTTATTGTGCATGGTGTTATGATCTTTCTCCATTCTCAAACTGTCTCAGCTTTTGTAGCTTACTTGGCAAAAGTATTCTTGAATTTTCTTTTTTTTTTTTTTTTTTTTTTACACAAAATATGTTGTTTTTTTTTCACAGTACACTGAATATAAGAATTTATCTTGTTTAATTCCATAGAACACCACATTTGTTCTCAAGGGTTTTTTTCCCACATCAAATACTGTATGCATCTATGAGCTTATTCTAAAGGGGGGAAAAAAATCATTGTTTTGCATAAAGTTTCATTTACTTGTGAAACCAAATGTTATGATGCACCCTACATAGGGCCTCAGAGAGATACTTAACATGTGCCTCTGACAAACAGATCTTATGATTTACTGTAATTCAGCCTTTCAGCATCTTATCTCATTGTTATAATGATTATTCACCTAAAGGAGATGGCTGGCCTCTTATCACTCCATTCTTCGTTATCTCCTCCCATTCACTGACTTCCTTGTAAATTAGCTCTGCAAAAAAACAAAAAAAAAGGTCAAGTGAAGCTGAAGACACAATGAAGAATCATTGATACATGTATGAAAGAGTATCCTTAAGTTTTCTGTATAGTCGGGATGTATTGCATACTGTACAGTCCAAACAGCATCACGTTTCTGGTTTGGACTGGCTGCACTGGTGTGACCCTTCTAAATATGAGTGAGGGGTCATTATCACCTGGCAGGCGTTGGGATGAGCTCATCTTGCTGAACGACTGAAAGTGATATTTACTCACAATCACAAGTCTCTCCTATGCTCAACAGAATCAGGTTCCCTGAGTGGAAACACTGACAGGTTTTGTTCAATATGTCAGCTGGCTTGGTTGTTAGCTTGAAATCAAAGTTCAGCTCTCAAAGTTCTTTTACCTGACTTTGTGTTTTAAAAGTGGCAAAAGCAATGCAATTATATTCTACTAATAACCTAACAACATCCTTGGATTGTGGCTAATTTGTGTATTGCCAAGTGCGTGCCAGATTGGTAAATAATACACTTTAGCTGGTAGTGTGATATGAAATGTTGGGTGTAGTGTTAAGGAGCTTAGTATGCTGCCTAACCTTTCCACTCCTCCACAGTATGCTCCCTCTCATCCAGCTGTTTGTCTGGGATCTTTGGAGGGGGCTGAGAAAGAGAAAATGGCTTGAATGGCACCCTGGTGGTACAGGAGCAATGCCAACTTTCCACTTCAAGTGATGCAATGCAATTTTATGTCACGCAGTACCATCAGTGATCCACTTACCGCTTCCACTTCAGCTGGATCATACCAAACGTTAATATAAGGGTGCTGCAGGGCTTCATCTACAGAGATACGCTTCGATGCATCAATCACCAACATCTTAGATAAGAGATCTCTGGCTTGGCTTGCTGAGGGGAGATGCAGCAAAGAGATGAGTTGCAGAGCTATTCATCACAAGGCTATGAACATAGTATGATTAATGACTTCATGATTATTTAGGTCATGAATTGATAACAAAAAAATGCTACCTTTCAGTTTGTTGTGATCAGAGTCGGCAGGGAAAAGCACATCTGGGAAGAGTTTCTCAAAGCTGTATCCAGCATACCGTGGCCTGTTTTCTACATACGTTCTAACCGACTGATTCAGCTTCATTAGAAATTCCTGAGATGGAGTGCCTAGCTGCTCAATTACTTTGTTCCACTGGTCGATGTCTGAAGTGGAAATGTTAAGGTAAAAAAGGGCCTCACACAAACACACACAGACACAGTAACACACCATAAGGGCAGCGTGACATTTAACTTTCTTTGAGGTCCACACACCAGCAGCTCTCCTTTGGTCCACATATACAGGCACAAACACATCAAGACTACGTGATCTGAAGTGGTGCTCAATAGATTGTGGACCATTTTGAATTCCTTATATTTATAGATAATAATGACAGACATCATCAGCAAAACATCAGCTGTAAAGTGGATACACAGAAAGCTATATTTGGACATTTATTTATGGAGCAAAATGATCCAGCTTCTGTGTGGGAAAGCCAAAATATTTGTGGAAACTACTTATCAAGAATTTCAGCCCAATCTTTAATCAAGAACAGACTATTTGAGTAAACTGGATGGTTTCCTTACATGAACTGCTCACTGAGACATCATTCCTAGTAGATAATGACCAAGGCCTTCGCCACTCTTAGAACAACTTGTGTTTTTTGGGATCTCTGTTAAGATTCAATTTACGGAACGATGTCCTCACATTTTCTTTTAAAATTAATTGGTAAAGTCATAATTCAATACCGCGGCCGAGGTCCAAAAAACTGACCGAAACCAACCCTGCTACTATCACCACTGTGTCACACTGATAGTGTGAAAATCTTACATTGGAATTTGTTCATTATGCATCCTTTAACTTGAGCCTCCCACACTTTTTTTTCAACCTACTGTATAGATATGTAATATTGTACCATTTCCCTCAATAAATGAAATGGTAGTGTAGTATTTTGATATCATTTTTGTCTACTTTTTAGTAGGTTTTCAGTCTACTTTAAGGGGATGTATGAATGTTTGAAAATGTCCAAGGCTATATTCATGCAGAATATATTTTTTAAAAAAACAGAGAATTCACAAACCTAACCACAACAGCATGGTGATAAAACTATTTTCATACTTTCTCACCATCTATTTCCATCTATTAACTAATTCTGCTTGAGGTTCTCACAAAAGGTGGCTGCAGTGGAGGAAGAATGTAGGTCATGGAGTCAGCTGGGTGGAATAGCAGAGTGACAGAAGAACGCTCAGGATGGTGGTGGATCTCCTCACAACAAATGAAGTGATGACATGGTGATCAGTGATGGGAAGGATACGATCAGTGCCGGGGAACAACACACTTCCCCTGATCATCTCAGCCACTATGCAGCCCACTGACCATACATCCACTGGAGGTGGACATTAAGATGACAGGGAGGTGGCCATGCAAACAAAATGGTGAAGAGAAAAAAAAAGGACAAAGAAACAAATGAAGTAAGAGGAACACAAACAGAATGACAGAGGAGTGATAATGAAAACCATGCAGCCATGCAGCAACAAGCAGCTATGAGAGTGAGAGAGAGCGCGCGCGCTGCTGAACACATTAAAACAAGTGACATGCTGATGACAATGTACAGCCCATAACTGCCCAACTGCTTCATATCAAACCCTCGTTAACAGTTTAATGTCACTTCCCTGTAACCTGGAAAAAACTGTGGCAAGAAACAGATCAGAGCAGGGAAAACTCTGTCAGAGGCACCATGATGTTACAAAAAAGTCTCACAGTTAACGAAAAGGAAGCATTAAACAGACACAAGGATACAGTCCCTTCCTGGGAATAGGATTTTATGGCGGACCATTTCTGCCAGAATGCAGCCCACTGACCATATGTCCACTAGTGAAGGTGAATGCAATGAACAAAGTTATCAAGAAGTGAGGAACGCACAACAGGTTATTCACATATAAAAAGGCCTGTTAGTAAGCATTTTGCACATGCAGATCCCAAAGTGATAACGTGTCCCTTTAGGTGCCTGAATTTAAGTTACATCTGCCATAAAAATCTAAAATGAATTTCACAGTATGGTGCAACTGCAGTTCATTTCTGTGCAATGAAAATCAACAGCGGGACAACTGTTTTAGTAAGTGCAGATGCAATATTAAGATAATTACTCACCATTGGCTTGGTAGCCCATGCCCAGGATAACCTCTGGTGCTCTGTAGTAGCGTGTAACTACGTATGGCGTCATCAGCAGACCTGTGGCAGCCGTCCGAGCCAAACCAAAGTCCAAAATCTTCAGAGTACAATCCGACTTCACAACTATATTGCTGGGCTTGAGGTCCTACACAGAACCAAGGACAGCATTGGGATTTTGTTTTATCTTCATCATGTCAATACGAAGCATAAATGTAAAAGGTCTGTGACAAAGAAAACACCTTCATTACCAGTGTGGAACATAATGAACCTCAAATGGCAGCACATTGACCAACTTAACTGTCTTCATTATCTGTAAGAGTCACACAGTAATTGCCCTAATACACTATCAGCTAACTGACTGGAGTTTCCCTCTCCATGTTTCTATGCAGTGAAATTCTGCTTATTGATGCTTTCCCCCTTACATCGCAGACAAAGCAGCTGGCATTTATCAATACTGAATTTTGTTCAGTCTTAAAGACAAAATTTTGTTATTACCTACATCTTTTGTTTTGACAGGCTCACCTGGTTGTGTGTTTCTGGCACTAATGGCGCACCCACAGTAAGAATCACACATTATTCAGATGATCAGTGCTGCTTCTTGGTTTGTCAGCAAGATGACCGAGCAGAATTTCATTACGCTTGCTGGAGAGGTGGAGCGTGGATAAATGAGAAACATTGGCCTTGGTGGAGGATGGGCGCTCTCAGTGCCCTTCTAGTAACTGATCCATATGAAATAAATGATAAATTTATCTGCCACAGTCAATTTGGAGTCTGTGTCAGCCAATATCAATTTTGAAATAATCTGCAAGAAATTCTGTGGTTTCTTCGAAGGCAGTTTGCCAACTATGCTTGCTCTGGGTTAAGATTCAACATGACCCATTTTATTTACAATTTAAACCGAAATCTTTATAATTATATATTTTACTTGCAATTGAAGGACTATGTTCACCCTCTTAACATTGTACCAGTTGACTGTTGCTCTTACACTTCAGTGTCATGTATCACAGTAGCTCTAACAGCTCAGGACTTCACACTTCAGGTCGCTGGCCTGTCATTAGGCTGTTTTTTCCTGGCCAGCTGCTGCTTACCCTGTGAATGATGCCGGCAGCATGGAGGTGTTTGATACCACACAACATCTGATAGAGCAGATATGACAGCCTCTCGTGGTCCAGCTCCATTTGAATGACCTGGCACAGGTTGGCATCCATCAGCTCCATCACCAAGTATCTGACAGAACAATAAAAGCTCAAAATTCTGGCTGGGAAGCATTTTGAGAAAACATATGGGGTCCTGTTTAATTCACAACTCATACTATTTATAGTTACTTACACATCCTGGAATTCTTCTAATGATTTTTGTGGTGTAAATACATTTAACAAGCCAATAATCTGTGGGAATAAAATTACATGAATCAAAATTGTGCAGTTTTTGGTTTTACAATTAATTAATAAACATTTTAAGCAAATAAATTGCATTGATATTCTGCCAGTCTCAAATACTAAGTCATCTTTAAATAGCTGCCCACTTACATTTTTGTGATTGACACATTTCATTAGGACTAGCTCTCTGTACGCCCGCTTGGCATGGGTCTGATTCTGAAACGGCCGACTCAGCTTCTTGATGGCAACATTTCTTTCAAGGACTTGGTCGTAAGCAGAGCTGAAGAAGACATGGTCACAAATCACCGATGTAACAAAAAATAGCTTATGAATATTCAACTTCTACAATTTTGAAAGTTTGTCCTTCACAATAGTACACAGTTTGCAACTGTTGTGGAGCTTAACTTTACTTTCATCACCAACAGAAGATGGCATTAAATGTTTGCCATTTCTCAAAAAATATCCTGGTGAACTGATGACCCACATTTCCCCATGTAGCTGTTAAGTACAACATAGTTGAGGCTGATACACTCACCAGACGATTCCCTGTGCTCCCGAGCCAATGGGCCTCAGATTCTGGTATCGCTTCAGGACCGTGAATGTTGAATCCCCAACATCTAGGCTGTAGAACTCTCGTTCCCTTTTGTTTTTGTTCATGGTGAATTCTTCAATGAATGTTTTTTGTGCATCCAAAAATGTCCACTGAGAAGAAGGAAAAACAGTTAAAAAGTTTCCTGAAAGTCCTTTACAGCCAAGACAGCAGATTACGAGGGAGAAAAGACACTGCTGCACTTCACACTTAAGCACTGCAGTTTCCTACCTCAGCAACTCTGCAGAGACACATGGATGGAAGATTTGATATCATAAGTCGTGCATTACAGCAGGCCACACAGAGATCTACTTCTTCATATGAAATGTAACTCCCTGAGTGACTTCGCTACTTTGGAAAACCAAGCCCAGTGATAATTCCCCTGAGTTTGGAGCGCAGCCCAGAACTCCAGCTCAGTTCTACATGCAAGTGCTCCACAGACACATGATAACTGGGTCAGATTGCACCAAGCTACTGTGAACCAAACTAAAACACAAGACAGAGATACCAATCTGGATTCATGGCATACATATGTGTTCTACTTTTAGTTAAATAAAATCCAACTGAAATTCATGAATTAAAAAAAAAAAAAATCCAACAGCTTCCTTTTCTCCCATTTTTATACAAGCTACATCACCAGTTTCCTCACTCATCCAGGCTCCGGACATGCAGTCCATATGAGGGATGCAACTGCCAGAGTGAAGTGAGTCAGCTCCCCTTCTGTTCCTCCAACGTCACAAAGACGTCCATAACATTCAACTCCCTCGCAACATGAAAATAGACTTGCTGCTTCTTTTTATATTACACACAGGAAGACAATTGAGCTCATCTGAGTGATGATGGCTTGAATGACTGTGATAACATCACTGTCATTCCAAGCCATCACAACTCACCAGTATGTAGAAATGCAAGGGTCTGTGTTACTCATACACCACAAAGCATTTTTTAATCAATACTGGCAATCCATGAGGATAATCAAAGTCAGATAAGGCTGAGAGATGTAGTCTCTTGGTATCTTAAAATGCCATAAATTCCTACTTAGTCAGACCCTGTGTTAATATTAATGCACCTGCTGTGAAATAACCCGGATTAATGCTTACAACTGCATGCTGCATCGACAAATTCCTCTGAAATCAATTACAGACTTTTAGATTGCAGTTTTGTGTCAGCGGCAGTATTTGCAGGGAGCATGGCAGCTCATTCTGCAGCACTCCTGAGCTCCAGGGATGGATCTGACGGCAGGGAGTTATGATATGCTTGCTGTAAAAGCAGAAATAGAGCTGGATCATTCCTAGAGTGCACTGCTTTCTAATGAGTATACCTTTTGTTGTCTGTAAACATGAGACACCAGTATAAGGATTTAATAAATGGCTTCTCAGTAACATATTCAAAAAGGGCAATTTGGATCCTAACAATTGCTGTTCAGCTTGTAGATTCTATGTGGGTCACAAACATGCTCACAGAAAAACTCAGCATACATAACTACTTAATGAATGATGCAGCTTTGTAGTTATAACACAGGCTTGTCACAAACAAGTACATGTATTAAAATAAATCACTCAACTGATTATGAAATAAAGGGCAAATGTCAATCACATACATTTTAAATAATTTAAAAAGAAAATCAGATCACATAAGGGCTTGTTTTGCTTAATCCAAACTGGACACATTGTTTTCCAGAGCACGCGTGCAATCTAGCAGAGGAATAGAGGGCGAAATGAGAAGAAATTGCCTTGCTACATTTCCAAGCTGCAGATTATCGCCGGACACTGATTAAAGCGACACTATTGATCCATTATTCACCTTTTCTTCACGACAGTGTGGGTTAACCTTGACCACGCGCGTGTTGTCCTGTTGGCAAGCAAGTGAATGACCGTGTGGAAAACACAGTTTATGCTGGGCCGAAGCAGCTAGATTAAGCCGGACACTGCATAAGACATCATCGCTGTAATAATAATGGCACCCGTTTCGAGATGTGACAGTGCTGTTCGGAGAAACCCAGCGCGCCGATGGCGCTGATATTAACCTTCTAACCACTGTGAACGCTGTGTGTGGATGTATTACACAAAAATGACATGAATAAACTGGAAATTGGTTATAAGATGAGCTGCATCGCAGCACAACAGCAGCCCCGGTGTGGCAGCATGCACCCAGCGTCAAACGACCCTCCCCCACGGCCAAACAATAAGCACGTCTGAGGAGCTGAGGTGTGAATACTCATCTTACCTCTATCATCAAATCAACAAACGATCGATCCTGTTCGCGGTGAAATGTTCCGGAGCGGCTGACTATTTGTTTATGCCGCCGCTCAAGAATGATTTATCCCGTTGTGCGACTTAAAAATACATGACCTCACCAAATTCGTTGCCTACGTTTCCATCTGTCTGCTACTGACAGGCCAGGACGCGCTGTGCGTACAGGGCATGCGTCCCAGCACCACGTCACTCACGGACGGAGACACACCCACCGCCTCCTCCATCCGCCCTTCCTTCCGTCTATCCTTTTAACGGTGTTTTGGTCAGCTCTGTTTCAAAATTGATGAGCGATTGTGATTTTATCGTTAACATTACTTCAAGTTAAAATAGCTGAAAATGGCCATATTTAAAGTTAAATATGATTTTCAATTTCCAGTTATGTGATGAAGAGACGAAGCTGTAGCTTAGATTTATTTGCTTTATACAATCCCCATTCCTTTATCTTTTTTCCAACGAGCCAAAATGCCCTGTAATCTTCTAAATAGATCCACTTATCTGAGGGACTTTAAAAAGTTTTTTTTGGCCGTGGGTTGTTTTTTCTCTATTTTTAGAGATCTTCTTTCTTTCTTTCTTTCTTTCTTTCTTTCTTTCTTTCTTTCTTTCTTTCTTTCTTTCTTTCTTTCTTTCTTTCTTTCTTTCTTTCTTTCTTTCTTTCTTTCTTTCTTTCTTTCTAATTATCAGAGCAACTTAACACTCACTCATTACTCATTCAAGCACAAAAAGGACACCAAACTAAGCTTAGCAAAAAATATTTTTTAAAAAATTGTATCTATGTACTTTTTACTTGTACTTTGTTACCAAGGGAAAATATTTGTTTCCATGTATTTAGCTGCACAAACAAAAGCCAAAAGATGTTACCATTTAACAGGCATTATATCTTGTTCTAACAAGGGGATTTCCAGAAAACTATTTGTCAAAAAACTTGGCATTTGGCATGTCTCACCATGCTGTGCAGTGTCCTCACAAATCTAAAGAAAGGACAAGAAAAAACAAAAGAAGGGTAGGCCTAAAAAACTATTTGACCAGTGAGTTGCATCTGGCACATCAATTAGTCCATCTATTGGTGCCGAACCTTATTAAACATGATTTCCATGGACTGTAAATCAGTGGCAATGGGTGTTATGCAGTGATGGATACTAATGTGAACGTTTTGTAATCACAAATCTTCACCAATAGACCAAGAAACAGGTTTAATTAACTAAGAAATACTGAGAATGAGAGGCTGTTCACTAAGGCAGGTTACACACAGTGAAACTACATCCATCTGTGAAATAGTGGAATGATTAATGCAGAAAAGCTTCAAATTTTGATCCAACATGGCATAGGCTACTATCTGGAAAGCATCAGACAGGAATCTGCTTCATTTTCCAGTACAAGACTGATCCAAAACATACTGCCATTCCTAACTTTGATAGAAAAGCATAAGATGGACCAAGCTCAAGGTCTCCCAGTAGAGTGCATCTAAATATTTTTGAAGCACTGTGGGGATTATTTAGATGGAGAGCAGGACAAAAAGCAGCTAACATCCACAGAGGAGCTTTTGAAAGTCCTTCACGAAATCTGGAGAACTATTTCTGAGCACCACTTAAAGAAATAAAAGAGGATTCTGACTATTGGAGAAAAAGCTGGGCATAAAGCTGTGAAGCTCTGTTTGCTTCCATTTGTTTCAACAAACCATTGCCCAATTTCCAGTTTTCTTTAAAATATATAGAAGGATAAATTAAGTTTTTTGGACAGTAGGCTACTGTGTCTCTAATAGAATTCACACACAATCTGGACAAAATGAAAGAGGGAGGGAGGGAAAGGCATGCACGATGGTTTCTGGATCACTAAGCGCACAGGTCAAAAGCTTTCTTTTTTCTAGAGCTGAAACAAAATGCATTTGAAACTGATACTCATTTTACCCCCACATGTCCTTGTTGCAAAGTCCTTCTAAAAAAAACTGAAAAACAGGTTCACATCTAACCAGAATAGTATTTGCACATCTTTCTCTGTTTAGTTTTTCATGAAAACAAGGTGTGACTTCATTTGGCATGCTTCTCATGAGGAGAAAACAACATCTAAGTATAAATATAGGGGGGGGGGGGGGCACTACAAGCTGAGGTCCATGATCATGGGCTACAGGCACAAAATGCCATTTTTCAGGCAGGTTGCCTAAATGGGACTTCCTCTGAACTACGCTATCAATAACATTAGCTAGAGTTTTATTTCTAAGTAAGTTTGATGGTTATCTGCTTCCACATTAAAATCAGTGATGCAGCAGCAACCGTTATTGATATTTATAAGTTAACTGTGCACGGTAATTTGCATGTTTGGGGTTTTATTTGACACTGGCGTGTAATCCTGCCCATTTCACAGTGGGATACTTTGAGGACGAAGCCATTCACACTGGCTCTGCAGAAATCCATAGCATAGTAGGTAACGTGAAGGCACCGTCTATGCATCAGTTCTATACGCTACAACGGCGTACACCGTGCCATGCTCTGCGCATGTGACTGAATAGCAGTGCCAAGGAGGACATTCGGTAGAATTGCGTTAACTTAGCGCTGAGGGGTTTGAAAACTCCTGCGCCCACCTCTAAACCCTGGATCGTTATTTCTTTCTTTCCTTCTTTATTTATTTATTTTCGATCCTGTCCCTGCGCAGATACCCCGGGGCCTGCAGAGAGGAGCTGAGCGCAAATCACCGGGCAGCGGCATGTACAAACGTCCCAGCACCGACTTCCGCAGCAAGACAAAGCTACTACGGTTCCTTACCCCTTGTTCGAAGAGAGCCCGAAGTGTTATGATCATTGTTGGGGAGCAGCCCTACAACAGCAGGCTACTATCCACCGAGATCGTTTGTCCTTCCCAGCTTTCTCCGTAGTAGCGCACCTACCCGGGGATCCACCGCACCTTTGGGCGTCAGACGGATTTAGTTAAATCGGTGTGGCTGATCTCAAGCCACCCGCTATTGGTGGCTCTGACCTGTCGCTGTCAAACTGCGAAGCTAATCCAATCAAGTGTTTAAAGGCGAGAAGCTAAGAATAGCGCCAAATACTGTAAAAAAGTTTCAGATCTTCAACGTGGTGCTTGTGGTAACAGAGCAAATGAATCGGGCACCATGTACAGTTAATGTCATTGATGAATCACCTGCCAGAACCGAGCAGCCTTTCTTGCGAGGACATCACAACAGCATTGCGATGATCACAAGGATTACTTTGGATCCGTGGTGGGAGCACTGAAGATAATACATAAAGGATAGGTTACATATGGTGCCAGGTAATCGTTTGTACTATTTTTTACCTTTTATTTTACACTGTTTTTTTTATAGTTTGCTGAATTGCAGTTGATGTCTTCATACATTGATACATTTGTTTTGTTCATTAACCAGAGATTTAAACTGCACTTGGATAAACATCTGAGCTTATTTGCAGAACAGGGAGGAAAAAATGCGAGGTAAAGCTTTAATATTTAGGCCTATGAAGAAAAATTTAGTCTCAGTGAATTTGTTCCTGGCTGAGGGCTGCTCATGCTTACATAAACTGAGAACTTCCATAGTAGCTTACACAAACAGGGGGTTATACTGTCACCTTGTTGTCAGGAAGAAGTATGAGCCCTAGATCCTGAAGAAGGATGTTGTCCTAAATATCCCCAAAATACACTTATTCTCTTCTGTCTGCCTCCTCTTCATGTGGTTGTCTGCTTCAGATATCAAAGCAGGTTTTCCAGCAAGGTGATTAGTTTATTAAATCACAGTATGTTCTTGGAATTTTTGGTCTAAACATAGTGACCAGGAGAATTTTAGACTAAAGATCCAGCGATAAATGGTTAAGTATTCATGGACACTAGGTCAGATTATTATGTCACACTTCACCTTGTAGTTACATGAGATGTTTGAGTTGGGAATGGATTTCTCTATACTCCATCCTTCTCTGCATTAAAAGATCAGAGCTTCTGTAACAGAACCTGGAAGCTGATTGCTGATGTTTCCAGAAAGAAGAGCAGGAAAGGTCAGAATTGGAGATAAAAGCCATGTTTTTGTATTTGAAATGTGATTCTTTCACACTTTTTTTTTCATCATAAATTCTGCAACACACAATAGACAGTCTATTGTCAGTACAAATGGCAAACAATAACCACATTTATGTTTTGGTCCCTATTGCATGGCACATATTTAAAGGTTCTAGCTTTACACTTGTAAACAGACCATTATGAGGAAACACAGTTGCTGAAGGTTAGCTCAGGACTGGGTGGGTGGGAGCAACTGGCAAGTTTCCTACTTTCTTCTTCGATTACCCTCACATCATAACAATAAAGCATTATGTGAGCCAAAGCAGTGTGATTTTAGCTTTCTTATTGATCTAATTATTATGTTCTTAGTAAAAAAAACATTTTTTGGTAATGCTTCTTGCTCCAAGACAAATTTCTCCCAAGGTAGATTATAAAAGATACCTTGACTTTGATTATGTTTTGATTAATGATTAGAGATTGGAGTATTTGGTTTTAGTTTTATTTGCCACGCATTTAATCCTGTAAGCCAAAGATAAGTTCAGTTTAAGCGAGGGAATTAATCAGGACTGAAGTAATTGGGTTGGTTTGTATCAAGCCTATTACATTATTGTTCTGAAAAGATTTAGAGCAGCACAAAGTCAAAATAAAAGAAACTGATGTGGTGGAATGAGAAGGATGGCGGCAGCCCTGTTTCACATGTTTTACCAGCTGAACAGAACAACCTGTCCCTGCTAATTGCTGTAGTTAATGTAATTAAACAATTAACCGTCCGAAGGAAGAAAAAAAAACAGCAGTGTTGTTTTGATGTAAGGTATTGTTCCTCTAATTTTATTTCTCCGTTTTAACATTACAATTTGTCACTTTTGCCCTTTGTAGCATTGCTTGTCCTCGGTTTTACTGTAATAATAGAACTTTGACTTTATATCTCAGTAGATGCTCATCTACATAAATAAATGGCATGCCCACATTTAAAACTAAGTACTTGCTGTCCCATGATTTGATGATCACAGCCAAATAGAAATTTCACTACATGACCATTTCACCATTGCTTGCATTAAAAATAATAATAATAAAAAATATATATTTGTAGAAAATATTGTGGAGCATAGAAGCTTATAGAAATAACAACATATCCTAATTAATAAACTAAATTTGGATATGCATGTGACAAAAACCTGCCAGAGCGTCATGACTTGTGTCCCACATTTGATCTCAAGCCAGAGAGAAGCCTGTTAGAAAATGGGCAAAGCTAAGAGAGCAGAAAGTGTGAAACTTGGATAACCTAATACAGTATCAATAGTTGTCTTTTTCATAATTATTTTTCATTTCTGAAGTTCATTTTGACTTCAGTGACAAGTTATGACAATCATAATAATATCTTTAAAAGGAGATTACAGTATGATAAAAGGGAATGGGTTGATATAATCAGCTCGACACTCAGCAGTAAATAACAGCTCCATAAAGAGGTTATATTGCATGAAGAAAGGCTCTAATGGGGGGACATTTTGGGATTGCGCCTATGTGTAGGTTGCATTACATATGAGTTCTTTTTTTATTTTCAGGTGTGTGTATGGAATGTAGGCAGGATGAGCAGCACATTTGTTACATTAGCTGAAGTATTGGAGGCTCGAGGGGGACCTCTGCTAGAGGAGGAGGTCTGGTCACTGCTGCTGGGTGCTGCAGAGTGTTTAATGGATGTCTCTTATAAGGGTAAGGCATTCCAGCCAGAACCCCCTATTGATTGCTGTCTGAGCATACAATGAGGGGTTCTTAATAGTTCTTCATAGTACTTCATAATTGTTATAGTAGTGTTTCATATTTTCATTACTCTAGTAACATTAGAGTTTTAATTTGAGATTGTGATCAGTATATATAATGGATTTCTTATCTTTTTTCAGGTCATAACAATATGTGCAATATTATAAGCCCCACCTCCTTGCTGCTGTCAGCCACTGGAACCTTAGCATTCAAGAACTGTGGCCTATCAGATGAGGTATCCGCCTTTGCTGCTCCAGAGATGCTGCAGGACCGTGCCAGCTCAACCAAACCTGCCACAGATCGGGTCAGTGCCGCGTCCTCATACCTGTCCTAATACCCCACATGAAAGCTGATGACAGGCTATCTATGACACTACAAGTATTCAAGTCTTATAGCTTTTTTTGTCAGGAATTTTTAATCCTGCAGGGACCTTTACCAATTCTCAAGTCAGTGCTGCCATAACATGTCTTTTCCCTCTGAGTGCAAAATCTCAGGTTGTTAGGAACTGAAGGTCGACTAAGGTAAAAGCCTGCCATCTAGTGGCTGAATAAGGGAACATATGCCCTCACATTTGCCTCCATAAATCTTACTCAGGCATATCAGATTAAAAAAAGAAGAAATGAATAAAATTACTGCTAACAAATTTGTTACAATTTCAACTTGATGCTTTAAATAAAATTCCTTATTTAGTCTTCGGTGCTCAAAAGCCCATGAAGTCAGAAACTCCCTGAACTTTACTTCCACAATGCCTGAATAAAGACATCAGAGGCAAAAAATGTGCAAAACATATAAACAAAGACACACGAAATAACTGCAAAGAAATAAAGAAGAATTTCAGACAGATAAATGGGACTAAAAAGAAACACAAACTTCCAATGAAAAAGGCAATAAAGACACACAGCTGCAGTTCAGTTAGATGAAACAGATTCAAAATGCTGACAAGTAGACAATAAAACCAAAACAAAAAAAAACAAATATCATGAGACAAAATTATACAAAGTGATGTAAAACACAAAAAATAACTATGACAGTTGTTTTTCCCTCATGAACAACAGAGAATATTCAGAGACTGGGCCCTGGGGTCCAGGATCTGGGAAACTGGACCCACATTTTGTATAAAGTTGTATGGTCACTAATGTTCTACACAGCAGGATATTCTGTTCTACATTTATGTTTATCATAATAATGAAAGTAATGTACAAGTCAAAAAGTTGAATATTTTTTTTTTCAGCTCTCAAGCACGAGGAATTCTGGAAAATGATCTTTCTGTTCAAATATGGGCGCATGCAAGTAGATGTTTCCTGCACTTTGCAAACAGGGTCTGCGTCCATTTAGCACCTTCGTAAGACAGCTCATTTGTCAACATCTGAAGAGATGCAAAACAAAAACATGCAGAATCAGAACTGATTGTGGATGTGCGTAGAATATTCAAGAGACCTAAAATGACAACACAGGGTGATAAACTGATCGCAAATAACATTTCTCTATTTGTTATTGGGGTGGGGTCCCTGAGCATGTGTGCCCATCAGCTCATTGTCTGACAATTCATCTATGTAAAAGATAAACAAAAATTCAAGTTTTAGAGATGAGCCATAAAAAGGGGGAAATGTGAGTCTGTATAGTTCATGCTTTGTTAACAACTAATTTACTGATTAAGTGTTATGGAGTTACTCATTCTATAAAATGACAGAACTGTAACTGTGGTCATTTTATTTATTAAATCAAACCTGAGTTTTTTTCTTCAAGAATATAAAGACACTGCAAATTATTTGGATTATTAACTGTACAGATTCACTCATATCTTAGTTGATGGTAATTGATGTAATGGCTCTGCTATGCCACCACCCTGCCATATCTGGAACGCAGAGCTGCATGCTTTACTTTAAATCAATTTATTCTCAGCTTCAGTATGAATCCACCCATTTCTAATACCATGGTGTACATATTTGCAAAAGGAAACATGGGTTTATTTTTAAATTATTATGCAGTAGCAATATGCTCAGTTTGTCTGTAACCAGTTCATTTTGTGACACAGATGCTGGTATATTCACTGGGAATGACTCTCTACTGGTCAGTTGATTTTCACCTACCTCAAAATCAGGTGAGAGCCCCTGAAACAAAACTGTAATTTTCTGTGTCACAGCCCCGCACCTCAGCTATTCTATAATGATTTTCCACTCACCCTGTCAGCCAATCCAGTTGAGCGACCATCTAAACAGCCTCCTCCTCAGCATGTGCGAGGACCTGGCCCACCGCAGGGTAAATCTCAGCTCCATCCTTGAAGCCTGCGAATCTCAGCACAAAGCCTCCATCCTGCTGCCCCCCGCCAAAGTCATCAGACAGCTCGTGGAGGAGGTTTTTCATGAATCAGTGAGTCTTAGATATCTATCCACAGCACATTCTTCCCTGTTGGCATTTAGCTTGTCTGCAGCCTATGTGATGTGTGTCAGAAACTAAATGTGTGTTGCATCTACATGAAAGGGGGGGGGGGGGGGGGGTAAAATGGTTATAAATTCCAGCTTTTTCCTCTTTTTCAGATAGATCATGGTTCTCTTCCAGACAGCAACATCCCTCTGAGTGGCAGGAGCCAGATGATCAGAGAGAGACTTCATGGTGAGAGTAAAAGATTTTTGGTATCATCAAAATAAACTTGGAATATATGCATCAGTTTAAAAACTCTCGTAGAGCTCTGTTCTCTTTTCACATCAGCAACAAATCTAACATTTAAGTCACTGTCAACAACATATTTGCATAAAATAGTTCCAGTCATCTTTTTTTTTAACTCAAGACAGTATGCAGGTCAACCGGATTAAAATCTTAACCCAAAGCAAGCCCAGGATTAGGTTCTTGTTAGAGCCAATAATCAGATACAAGGAGTGGTGGATGCTCCCGGCAAACCCCCCACCGACTTCAGTTCTGTCTAAACATCTCAGCGTCTCTGACGAGCAGGGAGACTGACAGGAATCAAACCTTGCTGTCATCTTTCATCTTTTACCTGTCTAATAGGAAAGAGAGGGCCATTTTCAGACTTCAGCGACGGAAGTGCTGAAGGGAGAAGGTACTCAACGGACTCTGATTCGAAGTCAGGTAAGTACGCCATGCAAAATCACTCACAAGACACCTTCAGACTTCTAGTTACTTTCTAAATGATGTTTATGGCTTGTGTCACTCTGGAAATGTGGATGTAACCCCTGATTTAGTTTATTGTTATTATTGAAAATATCATAAATCTGCTGTTCAAGCTATGACAAGTATTTATTTTTGTATAGGGAGTTTTCCACAAAGACCTTGGAGACAAAGACCTAGAAGCTCTCCTACACTGTTGTACCAATCTCCATTGGAAAGGCATGTATTACATGCAGACATACCATCATAGCTCCTCCAGCAGTTGAGCTGTGGGTGACATGCATCTGTGCATACATGAGAACATGAATAAATCCATCAACCCCTCATTTTCCCTCCCTTATTGTCTCTACTGATTTCAAAGGGGCATGACATTGTCTTGTTGTTTGACTTTCCAACTTACCTGCACAACTATTACACAATTTGTCCTTCTTTGACCGCTTCTCTTCAACAGACTCCCTCGTGGGGTGCGTCGTAGGGACAGCAACTGCAGTTGGGTTGGTAGGAGCCCCCACCACGATTTCTCTCCCAAGACATCAGGCAGATCTCACAGTCCCTCCATCACCTTTAGTGAGTCCTCCCTCAGCCTGAGCCAGAGGAAAGCTAAGGTAGGATGCTGGGATGGAATATGTAGCTGTGTATTTTTGCTTCTGCTGTTAATGTTTTTGTTTGTTTGTTTTGTTTTTTTTTCCAGGCTTTGGGTCCTGAGTTCATAAGAATGCCAGACGAGCAGCAAATTTTTCTTGAGCTCCCAGGATCCATTGTGGTAAATGATTGATTTTAAGTATCTTGTCCTATTTCTCTTTGCTTCGAATCAATTTATGTCTGCTTTTCTTTTTCAAATATTAATTTAACTTGTCTTTCTTGCTTGCTGAACAGTCTGCATATCTGCATGTTTGGTATATTTCTATTCATATTAGTGTGTCTGCTTTTTTGTTTTCCTTTGTTTTCCTTTTTTTGTGTGTCCATGCATCTCTCCACGTTTGCACACCTCAGTCCAAAAAAGGCCATTCAAGTTCATCTCAGAGAGAAGTGACTGTAGTGCTGCCTAACGGACAGTACGTGGTTGTTCGCTGTGACATTAAATCCAGAGCAAGAGATGTGTTTGACATGGTGGTGGCTCACGCAAACTTGGTGGAACACTTTTACTTTGGTCTTTCCTTCCTAGATGGTAAGAGGATATCTTGTGTGGGACCTAATCTTTATTGACTGCACTCAAATATATATGTTGTGGGTCTATAATCATCAATGCTGTAGCAATTTGCTTAATGGGTGAACCCGTGACGATATGGAGACATAAAGGACCTTTTTCTTTTTCTTTTTGGGTCTCTACAGATGATGAATATTTCTTCCTGGATCATGAAACAAAAATATCCAAAGTTGCACCAGACAGTTGGAAGAAAGGGCAGATTTCCTCCTTTTTGGTGTTTCTACGAGTCAAATTTTTTGTTGATGACATCGCCTTCATTCTGTAAGTACAGCCGTGGCCTGATGATTAACATATACTTTATACTTAAAAAATACAATTGCTTTTTTTGTTAATCAAGTTGTCCTACGTTGTAGGCACAAACTGACTCGTCACCAGTACTATTTACAGCTGCGTAAGGATATCTTAGAGGACAGGCTGTATTGTAATGAGGAAACGGGCTTGTTCCTGGCTGCTCTTGCTCTGCAGGCTGAGTTTGGTGATTATATGCCAGAGGTACTGAAAGAGAAAAAATGCACACAGTCCATCTTTAAATACCACCATCATCTAGAAAATGGGCCTCACAATAGTGCATTTCATTGTTTGCTGTGTCTCTTTAGTTGTATGGGAAGAATTATTACCAGCCAGAGCATTATGTGTCCAAGAGGATGCTGGAGAAACTTGCCCTGCCTAATGTCAAAGAAGAGTTGCCAAGACTGCATGCAGGTCATGCCCATTTGCTACCAGAAGAAGCAGAAACAGAGTATCTCAAGGTAACCCAGCCAATATCCTAAACTGATAAAGCTATGTAAGTTCTTTATCACCACTTTTTATTACTTTAAATCTACAAATGCTTGATGTCTCCTGTTGTACCTCTGTATACTCTTCAGATTGCTCAGCAGTTACCAGAGTATGGGGTTATGTTCCACCGTGTGGGAAGAGAGAAAAGGCCCTTAATAGGAGAGTTAGTTTTGGGAGTTTGTGCCAAAGGAATCATCGTGTATGAGACAAAGAACCACCTGCGAACTGTCACCAGACGCTTCCTATGGAGGGAAACAGACTCCATATCCACTGGGGTAAAAATAAATAACATTTCAGTTGGATCTTGCTACAGCCTGTTTCCAGAATAAGTTGTGAGTTAAGAAAAAGAATGCAATGGTTTGCAAATCATTTAAAGCATGTTTATGCTGTGCTGCATCATTTCAGTTTTACTGAGGGAACCAGTGTCTGTGTTCTTACTTTATGTATAATTTTAGATATAGTTTATGATCATCTTGTGGAAATAGAGGATCCCTTCCTGAAAAAAGCCATGTGTTGTATAACCTGTATTTTTCAGCATTAATGGTGGATTTACTGATGAGCAATATACCCATGCAATGTGCTCAAATGCGCCCCAAATCCATAATTTATGACTGAGATGGTCCCTCTCCTCATTAGTCCAGATGTCATGCTGCCATAATTTCTGAAACAAATTGAAAATATTGATTACTTGGGCCTCAGGATAGTGCTACACTTTTTTAAACTCAAGCTTAGGCCAAATGAAAGAGCAGTGCTTTTGGATCCTGTTTACCGTAAATCCTCTAATAGTGATCTCTATTCTATTACAAAACGTCCCTCCACTAATTTCAGGGGATAGCATTGAGAAAAGTAGATCATTTCCGTCCCTCTAATACAAGTCTCCTTTTTTCTGATGAGAGGCTGCTGTTTGTTAGTGTGCCCATCCCAAAGCGCTAGTGTGCACGAAGGCACGAACACAGCACTTCCTCTTCCTGCAGAGCATGCGAGGAATCGAAAAACCACAACACAGGAGCTACATGGCGACTACCGGCACCGATAAACAGAGAAGAAAGTTTAGTGGGAAATTAAAGAAATCGTCCCGGAGTATGCACGCGAACATTCTGGAGCAAAAGCTGCAAAACACTTTGATGTTGGGTATATACGATGTTCCCAAGACAAAACGGGTATTGGAAAAAGCAACAGTATAAACTGTCTGGAGCTGAAAAAAAGCTGAGCTGAGGGGGAGGACTTGGAGACAGCGCTTATCGATTGGATTCTTGACATGCGAGAGAAACACAACGGAGAGTTAATTGTACTGCACTGTTTAAGTTTTTCATGTAGCAATTTTCAATAAATGAGCCCAGTACATTTAACTAGGTTAAAACTGACACAAAATGGTGATTTATTCATTGTGATCCGTTGGAAAAATAGAAATATAAGCCTCTCTTCTAATAAACGCCCTCCTTCCAATAAAAGCCCGGTCCACGGTGCCATGAAACAAATAAAAGCCCCGGTCACTATTCTAGGATTTACGGTATATAGTTATTTCTTTTTTTATATATATAAAGTAGAAGTTTAGCTTGTGTTTGTGGTAGCAGCCACAAACCATGCTGATGACAATTTGGTTTTCAAAAGTTTTCCTAAATCACTACAGTGCTTACTACTTTGTGTTAAAACAGTGTTATGTTAATGTACAGTGGGTATGGAAAGTATTAGACCCCTTTAAACTTTTCACTCTTTGTTTCATTGCAGCCATTTGCTCAAATCAAAAAGGTTCATTTCATTTTTTCAAAATTTATTGAAAAAGAAAAACTGAAAAGTCACATGGTCATAAGTATTCAGACCCTTTGCTCAGTACTGAGTAGAAGCACCCTTTTGAGCGAGTACAGCCATGAGTCTTCTTGAGAATGATGCAACAAGTTTTTCACACCTGGATGTGGGGATCTTCTGCCATTCTTCCTTGCAGATCCTCTCCAGTTCTGTCAGGTTGGATGTTGAACGGTGGTGGACAGCCATTTTCAGGTCTCTCCAGAAATGCTCAGTTGGGCTTAAGTCAGGGCTCTGGCTGGGCCAGTCAAGAATGGTCACAAAGTTGTTCCAAAGCCACTCCTTTGTTATTTTAGCTGTGTGCTGAGGGCCATTGTCTTGTTGGAAGGTGAACCTTCGGTCCAGTCTGAGGTCCTGGGCACTCTGAAAGAGGTTTTCTTCCAGGATCTCTGTACCTGGCTGCATTCATCTTTCCTTCAATTGCAACCAGTCGTCCTGTCCCTGCAGCTGAAAAACACCCCCATAGCATGATGCTGCCACTATGTTTCACTGTTGGGATGGTATTGGGCAGGTGATGAGCAGTGACTGGTTTTCTCCACACATACCACTTAGAATTAACTCCAGAAAGTTCAATCTTTGTCTCATCAGACCAGAGAATCTTACTTCTCACAGTCTGGAAGTCCTTCATGTGTTTTTTGGCAAACTCTGTGCAGGCTTTCATATGTCTTTCACTGACGAGAGGCTTCCATCAGGCCATCTGCCATAAAGCCCTGACTGGTGGAGGGCTGCAGTAATAGTTGACTTTGTGAAACTTTCTCCCATCTCCCTACTGCATCTCTGGAGCTCAGCCACAGTGATCTTTGGGATCTTCTTTACCTCTCTTACCAAGGCTCTTCTCCCAGGAATGCTGAGTTTGGCTGGACAGCCGGGTCTAGCAAGACTTCTGGTCATCCCAAACTTCTTCCATTTAAGGACTACAGAGGCCACCGTGCTCTTAGGAACCTTAAGTGCTGCAGAAATTCTTTTGTAACCTTGTCCAGATCTGTGCCTTGTCACAATTCTGTTTCTGAGCCCTCTGACCTTCAACCTCATTTGCTCTATGAGCTGCACTATAAGCTGTAAGGTCTAGACAGGTGTGTGCCTTTCCTAATCAAGTCCAATCAGTTTAATTAAACACAGCTGGACTCCAATTAAGGAGTAGACCCATCTCAAGGAGGATCAGAAGAAATGGACAGTATACGAGTTAAATATGAGTGTCACTGCAAAAGGTCTGAATACTTATGACCATGTGATATTTCAGTTTTTCATTTTTAATGAATTTGCAAAAAATTTCTGCATTTCTGTTTTTTTCTGTCAAGGTGTAAGGCTAAGTGTACATTAATGAGAAATAAAATTTACTTTTTGGATTTTAGCAAATTGCTGCAATGAAACAGAGTGAAAACTTTAAAGGGGTCTGAATACTTTCAGTACCCACTGTAGTGCTAGCTTAGGGCCCTCGAATATCACAGACATTGAAAATTTGTTTTCAGCTTTATCTTTTTTTTTTTTTTTTTTTTAAACATACAAACTTTTCTGTATTCACTGAGTATTTTGATTATATGTACTGTCAGTGATGAAATCCTGAAAACTTTACAGTGTTCATTGAAATGTGTATGTCTGAAACACTCCCTGGAATGCTCTCTTTATATTGTATTTAATACTAACCACTTTGTAGTGCAATGTCCTACCTGGTGTTTTTATAGCATTACACATCTTCTGATCTTGTAATTTATTGTATTTATTTATTTTTTTTATTTATAACAATTCGCTTATGCTCATTTTTTTGCAGTGTCACAGCCATTTTGGAGAAGTTTTTGTTTAAACAGCTCTATCAGTTTTTAAGCTCAGAGTAGATGCATACTGGAATTTCTCTGTCTTTCAGCGACGTAAACTGATTATAGAGTGTGGCGGGCCCAGTGGGAAAAAGCACATCTTTGTGACAGAAAGTTCAAAAATAGCACAGTACCTCCTGAACCTCTGCTCAGCACAACACAAGTTTCACAGCGAGATGACGTCACGACAGCTCAACCACACCATGATACCCGGTGGGAAAACTTTAGCAATTGTGTAGAATTTACTGTTTTGGGGTTTGACATCAATGAAGCATTAGACAAATGGCACATTAAGATTTTAACCAAGACTAACAAAAGCCTAAACAGCACGATTTTTCTCTTTTCAGATGAAAACATATCTGCCTACAGAGCTCGTAGCAGGAGCCTGAAGCGGATATCTTGCTCAGAGGGCATGTTGAACCATGTCGGTTTAACACCTGGTCAACCAGATTCCCTCTCAAAGTCCTGTGACGACCTAACTGCCAAGCTGGAGGCTCGGCTACGGCAGCAGAGAGAGATGAGGAGAGAGATGAGCAGAGAGCTGAACAAGGAGCTCCATGAGGCAGGAGACATGAAAGAGCGACCGTGTTGGAGGTAGTCCCTAATGACCATTACCTTCATCCTTTTATCACAGAAAGGTTGTTGCTTAATATAATTGTGTATATTTGTTGTAGCACTCCAGAGACAATTCCCAGAATGATGTCCAGTGTCTCACTACATAAGCAAGACTCTGATGCGTCATCCTCCATGCGAGGTAAATATGTTCAAACTTTTTTTCTGAAAATACACGCTGACAAATCAAAGAACAGACTACTGTTAAATTAAGTTTTTAAGTGAGATGCTGAGTGATTGTGCTAGCCTCTCTGCCATAGGAACAACTTACATTTTTATTCTGTAGACCATACTGTACAAGATGTGAACTTAACCACCATGATGTCTCTCAGTGATTTGTTAAACTCCTTTTTGAAACCTCTAGATTTGGCTTTTGATTGATTCTGTCTTGGGTCTTTTCTGAGACAAAAATAACCATACCTTGAGAAGAAAATGGACCTTGTGACTGATACCTATTGGACAAAAATAAATGTCTTTGACGACTGAAATCTATTATTTATAAAAAATTTTTAGAAGGACCAGAAGAACCACCAACAGACTAGTCGGAGGACGTAAATGGCAACGTAATGACTTGTTGAGGAAAAAAAACTCTTTAGTGTTATTACACTTGATCTTCCTTGCTGGCTTAAATCCAGGCTTAGCACTGTATTTCATACTCACCAAAGCATCCAAAGACCACTTGTAGTCTGCACAAAAGAATCTGTTTTTGACACTTCTTTGACACTTTTTATGGCCAGTCTGTATGTTAAATGTTAGGTAGTAGCAGGACTCACTGGTTTAAATTCTCCAATGAGAACAAAAATACCCTTATATCTATGATCCTTGCAAGTAAGGGCTTTCTATGTTACGTTTACATGTTGTCCACATATATTTGCACCTAGTTTCATAGTTCAGCCAGATGCAGATTTAGAAAAGTTGAAAGTGTCAAAAATCTTGTTGTAGGTTAAGAATTAATAAGATAAGATATACTTTATTAATCCCAATTAGTGTGTCAATTAGGAAATTCGTTCTCTGCATTTAACCCATCTCAGGTTGAACCTGAGAGCAGTGGGCTGCTATGTGGAGCAGCCTGGGGGGCGTTTGGTGGGGGTTGGGGACCTTGCTCAGGGGTCCACGGTGGTTCACCTGGGTGTCGTGTCGAGGGCTCGAGCCCGGGTCTGCCACGCCCCAGCCCGTGACGTTAACCCTTACGCTACCCACTCCCCCACTAAAATAATGTCAATAGAAAAAAATATGACTTTCCAGCTATCTACATTTTCATTTCAGTTAATTAACATGTAACTAAACATACAGTAGTAGGTCTAGATGGATGATGTGTGCTAAATGCTAAGATCTTGATTCTGCAGTATCAAACTTGTTGATTTTTATCATAAAATTCACAGATTGAGTTATCAGAGTTGATTTTAATCAAGTTTGACATTTTAATTTGATTGCCATCATGATAAAAAGAAAAAGATCATGTTGTTAACATTCAAATGGCTTTTCATGCATGACTTAAAGAACTATGTTCATACTGAAACTGAAAATTCCCTTTGGCATTTAGGCATAGGCATCCTAAGGTGTGACTCACAAAATCTATGTTTAATACAAAAGGCAGACAAAGGCTGCAAATCTGTATCCTGGAATCTCGGTTTCCACATGCTAAGATAGATTATTTTAATCCTTTAATTAGAGTTTTTGGATTCTCCTTTGAATTGCCAATAAACCTCGTGGACTGTTTCTTATCATGAAGCTGAATAGGCACATTTTTATCTTTACATGTATGCAGAGCATAAGTGATGCAGGGAAATCTAAATTACATACCAGTGTGAATTCATTCTTTCAGTTGATGCAAGCTAACCTTGCAGTAAGGTTTTGACCTGGCCCTGTGACTGACCACGATAACAAGTTATAAGAATTATGTAGATGGATAGCGTGGCCTTTTTTATCATTCATAAAACATGTGTCTCACAGTAGATACACCAACTCGGACTCCACCTGAGAGAGAAATAGTTTGTGTGACTCTGAAGAAAGATGCCAAACTGGGTTTTGGTGAGTTGATTGTAGCAAAATCAGTTTGAAATTGATGAAAAATTGACAAGTACAATATCTGACATTTGTCATCACATCTACTCTCCTCGTGCAGGTTTTGTGATAGTAGGAGAAGACACTACAGGAAAACTTGACCTTGGGATCTTCATTGCCTCTATTGTGCCTGATGGGCCTGCTGACAAAGATGGACGAATCAAACCTGGTATGTTGAACGAACAACAAAAACGAGAATCATGTGACAAACATGTGGCTTATTGTTGAACCTATACCCTAACGTTACAAGAGATAGAAGTAAAACTGGAAAGCACATGACAGCCATTCACAAAGATTCGTCGGTATCTTGCTGATTTATCAGGGGGACGTCTAATCTCCCTAAACAAGACCAGCTTGGAAGGAGTGACATTCAGTGATGCTGCTGCCATCTTACAGAGCAGCCCTGAAGAGGTGGAGCTCATCGTGTCTCAGCCTAAATGTATGATCTGCTTCATACTTCTGCCTTCACAGAGCTGCAAATGTTAATAACTCAATATCAGATCATTATTTTATATAGCAGCAGCAATAAGTAAAATATGGATGTGTATTGAGGTTTGAAACTCACTTTTTTTCCCCCATCAGACTCTTTCAAGGATAGACAGGGTTCTCTGAGTCAAAGTACTCTTGGCCTGTCAATGGAGAGGAGCTTTGGGTCACAGACCACCCTGAGTGGCACTGAGTTCCGTCCCGCCTTGGAGGAATTGGAGGATGCCATCACACTGTCCAACATGGCAACCCCAAAACAGAACAGGAAGCTTCACATTCCTGTTGTACGAATACATGATGCCCAGGTAGAAATCAGCACTCAGCTGACATCAGCTAAGTGTATTTGACTCTGTTTCCATAGACCAAATTTAGTAATTAGTACAAGGTCGAGTAGAACTAATTGTTAAAGCGATTAAGCACTCACTTTAATAGGCCGAGGCTTGTTGTCATCCACTGGCATCAGAAATGGCCCGATGACACATGTTTACACTAATCCTGCATCAGATTCTGAAAGTCTCTTGTCTACTTTCAGCTTATTAGGTATTTATACTGTATTTTTCTAAAAAGTATATTTTTACCAACTGATTTTGATAAATACATAAGAATTGAGATATTTTTCTGTTCTTATTTTATGTTCAAATGTTACGAAAGAATGTTCAGATATCCTGGTATGTTATACTTTATTCAGGTTCTGGGTAATTTGAAAGGCACTTAAGTTAACCATTTGTTGCTAAAAATACAAATCTTCTAACCCCTTGTTTGTCCTATCTCCTCTTGCTATTTCTTCTTCTGACTGCGATATTTTTTGTGGGAGTTTTAGGCTGTTTCCTTTCCTGACTGTCTTTTTTAATTATTATTATTAGGATGTGTGTCCGAGGTCTCCTTCCATCATAAGCCTTAAAGCTGGAGAGCGTTTTACAGTGCAACTGAAGAAAAGCGGTGGCAGCCTTGGCGTCAGTGTCACTGTGAGTTATTTCTAATTTGATTTCTTTCTGGTTTTAGATTTTACATTTCATTTTATTTATTTTTTTACTAATACTTGAGTTTTACATCATGATGAGAAAATAAAAATTCTTATAGTTTCCAAATCATCAGTGAATGACATCACTGCATTTACACCAGCCAAACTGATTAACTGGACTTAATGGGAAAGACCTATAAGTATCAAGCCAGACAACACAGAATCTCTGATCCCTTAGCGCTGAGTCAGCATAAATTGTTAGGATTATCTGGCAGGGGGTGAGGCAGGGCCATGACATTGACTAATTACCTCTTGTTTATCTCTGTTGCCAAAAGGGAGGACTAAACACTAACGTGCGATATGGAAGTATTTACATCAAGAGTCTGGTTCCTGGAGGCGCTGCTGAGCAGGATGGACGCATTCAGATGGGTAATCTTTTCACCTGTCGATTCGAACAATAAAAATGCAACAGTTGTTGCAAAGTTTCAACGTTTAACCTCTGATTAAGTTGGATAAATAATTGCAAATGTCACCATCACAAACACTTTTTTATATCATTCACATCATCCTCATATTAACAGGTGAATTTATTGCATATGCAGTACAGAAAGTTTTCAAGCTTTGTTTTCATAGTTTATGTTTAAGAATTGATTTCTTTATCTTTCTCATCAGTCTACAAAAAGTACTTCTTAAACATATAACTAAATAAAGCATTGTTATAGAGTGAGCCATTTAGTTGATGTATCTTACATCTATAAGTGGTCCTTCAGATACTTTTACAAATTTATACCTTTTTAGAAAATACAGTAAATAAGGGATTCTGGAAAGGTGTAAAGTTTATGTGAATCCTGTAAAATATTTGAATATCTTCAAGGCACCATAAATCAGACCTCTAGATTTAGTTCTGTCACTTACTTGTAGATGAGCGTACCACTGGAGCCATTGTGTCTGTGTCTGCTTGTTTATGCTTCATTGAGCAGGAACGATTTTTAGATTTGTTGACATGCCCATCAACCAAACACACTCACACACATGCAAACTGTTTACATATTGATGTTGCTAATGATGATGAGATTTGTGTTTGTGCATATGACAGGTGACAGACTGCTGGAGGTTGATGGGTTCAACCTTAGGGGAGTGACTCACCAACAAGCTGTCGAATGCCTCAAGAGGACTGGGGAGGTATAAACACATACTGTATGCATACACACATATAGAAAAACACTTACTATACACACAAATATTCTTATTTGGTGCCCAGATTAAGAAAAAACAAAACACTGCTTTGGCCTACGTATTGTGTTTATGTTAAGTGTTTACATTTTTGACAGTTAAAGCTTTAGATCCTGTTTTCTCGTCTCATTTACTGATGTGAGAAACAGTTGCTGTAGTTGACTAAACTTACATTGTATGTCATAATAAAATGAGAGTGAACCCCAAACGGGTAATAAACCCAACAGCTTTAATATAAGATTACAAGGATGTGGTGGACCCTTTTAACATTTTTACCATCAGCCATGGACGTGTGTGTTTAACTTTGAACTTGCGACATATAAACAGGCTTTATGGTTGTTTATCTGTTCCACAAAGGTGGTGAACCTGCTGCTGGAAAGGGAGCCCACAGTTGTCTTGGAGCCTAGACCTGACTCGCCTTGTCCTGCCTTGGTCCACAGTCCGTCATACACACAGCCCCCCAGGGTTGAAGTTGCCATGGAAACGACCTTGAGTGGTCGAACCAAGACCTACAGCTTTGTAACTGATGGTGAGAGGGAAAAGGAAGGGGCACATACTCTTAAAACAAAACAAAAAAAACAAGACAATGTTGTACGCACAAACCCACATGAATACACATACACACACATGGCCCAGAGGTGACTGTGAGTCATCTGACAGCTACATTGTGGTAGCTGTCAGAGTCAGCCAGGGCTGACGCTGCCTCAGTCCCCTGAGACTGCACACACTGAAACCTTGAAGCTGTCGGTTTGCAGGCTGAGCTTAATTAAAAGAGGAGTTCTTCATCCCTAAAAAACTTTTCTCCTTTTCTGGAAAAAGAAAGAAATGTGTGCTGATATAGTAAAAAGTGATATCTAGTTTTTATCATAAGGTACTAATTTGTGGCCCACATTAAAGATAGAAGAATAAGCATTACATATTAATTCCCTGCCATCTTTTTCCTAGAAAACACCCATGAAGTGGTACTGAAGAAGAGCTTGTCTGGTCTTGGCTTCAGCTTTTACATCTCACAGCTGTGCTCAGCTACAGACCGTGGTAGCGTGGTCCGCATCAAACGTCTGTTCCCAGGTCAGCCAGCACTAGAAAGTGGCCTGCTGCGGGAGGGAGATGTAATTCTGTCAGTCAACAAAGAACCTGTTAAAGATCTGTCTTACCAGGTGGGTTTTGCACTTGCATTGTATTTAAACCAGTAATATTCTACATAAATAAATAGAAAGTCTTTATTGCATATTCAAACCAGATTTTCAGAGACGTTTTCTGAAATTCAGCAAGAGCTTATATCTGCTTATATTTGTTTAACCTTTAACAGATGCAGGCGTAACGAAAATTATTTTTGGTGTTTTCATTTACCAACTTCATGGTGCTTTTAGAAGATAAAGAATCCAAAAATGAAATGTTAACAATTTGTTTAAAGAAAATTTGAGACAAAGAAAGAGTTTTATAGTAAATAGGGGTCAAACTGTTCAGGACAATCATACAACCAGCAAGCTAACTGGTGACAGGTGAGGGTGTCGGTATCTACCACTGGTTTAGTAATTCCAAGCATGGATGGATTGTTGGTCACCTGCTTGTGCCAAGCTCCATCAGAAAATAATTGATTAACCTTAAAATCAAAATATTTATTTATATTAAACTGCAAAGAACTTTGGTCTGTCAACATAGAAATATGGAGAGATTCTGGAAGTGTCAGTTTGCTCCACATTTCAGCGTTTTTTTCGAAAAACAGACATCAGAGTCTATGCACCAAAGATAAGAAAGCTGGTCTGGGCTGTGATCTGTGTGTATAATTTATAATTATAGTTTTCATACAAGGCAATTCAATAAAAATAGCTAAGGAAAACCAACAGATTACACTGAATCACTCCTCCATCTTGGACATGCACGGGGCAGTGGGCAACAGTGGAAAGGGAAAAAAAACCTCCCTTTTAACAAGAAACAAAATTTCCAGCAGAACCTGATTCAGGGTGGACTGCCATGCAAACGATTAAAGAGTGTGATTAAAAAATTATGCTTTAGATTTTTTTATGCTTTATGTAATTAAGCTGGTCAGTGAAGACACTTAAGAAGCTAATTTGCTCTTGTGTCTGTAAAAGAAAAGAAAAGAAAAGAAAGAAAGGCTAATCCATGTAAAAAAAAACATGATTCAGTTTTTGTTACTACTTTTCATATTGAAAAGGGAACTTTTTAATTTTCAAAGTGTAATCGATATAGTCTTTGTAAACTTAGAGCTAAGCTGTTGGTCATTCTGTTTATACATACATAATATAAAGATAAATGTGAATTGGCTGGATTGTGTATTAGCAACATTAGTGCCCGTGTACTGTCTTAAGATCTCGGCCACGTCATTGATTGACAAATCCTTTAATCCAATATCTCTGAAAATAGCAAGCTAGTTGTGTCACAGTGTTGTTGCCATTTAATCTTTTATGCACTGCCAAAGAGCTAGAGCACAATGGTGGTACCAGTGGGCCATTAAAAGTATAATAATAATCAAATAGGTATATGTGCATTTGTAGTGGTACCCAACCTCAACTTTCTTTGACCATAACACTTTTCTGTCTCAGAGGGTTTTGTTCCTGCTTCGGGGAGCCCCTTCTGAAGTCCGTCTTTTGATCTGTCGACCAGGTCCTGGAGCACTCTATGATGTAGATGATAACACACTGGTAAGCTAATACGCACAAAATTGCTTTTCTACAGTAGACCAAAGAAAAGTCAAAGTGATGTGTAAACAGTTTTTCTTTTTGACTCTTTAGAGTCCTGCACATGTGCGAGAGTTTCGATCGCGGTCTCTGGACATCCGACTTGGAGAGGACTACAGCCAGTTCCTTAAGTCTCCGGACAATGTCAACATACATATGGTAGCTCCAGCCAGGGAGGAGGATCTGACCAACACCACAGAGAAAAGCCCTGAGCTTCCCGGACCTCCACCACCCCCACCCCCACCCCCTGAGAGCCAGAGCAGTCTGGATGATGTTCAGGATGACCAGACTTTTCCATCACCTCCTCGCACACCCCCCTCGCCAGCGTCACCCACATCTCCTCCGTCACCAGTTTCTCCAGCCTCACCTGTATCACCAGCATCACCCTCCTCACCTGCCTCACCCGTATATGCTTCTCCACCTCCTCCACCAGAAGCACAACCAGTTGATGAGGAAAAGGAAGGAGGAGCTCAGAGAAGGAACAATGATGGGGAAGAAGAGGCTGCATTAACACAAAACTCTGTTGTGATGTTGATGGATGTTTACCCCAAAACTGCCTCTAAGCCTGTTTACACCAGGTAATGTATAGGTTATACTGAAGATGTGAAAATTATTTTGATTCCAAATTACACATTTGTTTAGTTTACGTGAATTTTTACTCCAAGTACACTACTGATGTTGTTTGTTTATTTGCAGTGGAGTCAGAGAGGAGGCAGATGGAAGTGTGACCTACTGTCTTATGGGAAACGGACTGACCATCATGGCAGATGAAGAGTACTTGACCATCAGCTCCACACTGGAGCCTTCTCAAAGTCTTCCCGCCAACAACACATCAACAGGCAACCTCGCAGATCTTGGCTCTCAAACCTCCAGCAGCTTTCAGACTCCAAACCTCAGTCCCCACGTTTCCAATCACACCATCTCACCCCTCAACTTTTCAACGGACAATCCAACCACTTGCCCCCTGGCATCAGGGCACCGGCATCCGTCTCAGCCACTCACAACGCAGCCACCAAAAACAAAACATCACCCTATCAAGCAGGGACTCCTTCCAAGTCACTTCAAAGCCACATCCAAGAACATCCGGCCTACGGTGCCTCCTCCTCAGCCTCCACCAGTGACCCCCATCACAGCTCAGATTATTTCCTCTGTGCCTCCCTGTGCTGGTGCTCCCACCCTGCCATCCACAGTGCTAGCCCCTCCTGCCCAGATCCACTCACAGCTGATAGAAGAACCGGAGAGGAAAAGCAGAGATTATGCAAATGACACAGATGATGAAGATTTGGATGAGGAGGAGGAAGAGAGTCGGAGAAAGGCAAGTATTTGACAAGTCCTGCTCTTGTCTTAAGTTTTTTTCTTTTATACGTCCACATATGTGTAAAATATATAATGATACTGTATAAGGATTTTATGTGAGTTTGACTTACATATTTATATTCACTGCATTGTTCCTGTCTTGTCAGGGTTTGGTTAAAGAATTTGAACTTACAGTGGTTCTGACCAAGTCCAGGAGTGGAAGCTTTGGGTTCACCATCACTCGAAGCAAACTGGACAACTGCTACTATATACAGGAAATACTGGACAACCCAGCCAAGGCAGATGGGCGGCTCAGAGCTGGAGACAGGCTTATCACAGTGCGTCTCGACAAGTCTTAACATTTACATGCAGTTTTTCTTGTTATGGGATGTATTTGTTAGTAAATCCTTTTCTGTTACTTTCCTTCAGGTAAATGGGCACACTGTTACCAGTGTGGCAGATGATGTTGCCATGACAATTCTTAGGTCTTCTCCAAGAAGACTGAGTATGACACTGGGAAGAGCTGTTCGTAACTTGGTGGCTCCACCTTCGTGTGACAGCCTGCCTGACATTGTTCTCCACAAGACACCTTCAGGACAGCTGGGTGGGACTTTTTAGACAGTTTTGGTCATTTTGTAGACACAGCAGTCACATCAATGGGTATTATTTGAACACATCTTTGTCTGTATCCTCTCCAGGAATAAAACTGACAGGTGGTATTGGCAGCAAATGGCAGGGCATCTACTGTTTGGAGGTGGTGCCAGGCTCCCCAGCCAGTGAGGAGGGCAGTGTCCAACCCAATGACAAGATCCTGTACATCTGTGGTAGATGTACTCTGGGAATGACCTTAGAGGATGCAGTCAAAGCCTGTGAAATCGCCCCTCGTAAGGTGAAGCTTAAAGTCATCAGGTATGTGCCATTTAAGGCTAGAAGGACAGAAACAGTTTATTTTGTGTATGTTTCTGTTTCTGAATGGCTCTATGATTTGTTTGCAACAGAGAGGAACAGCCAGTAACCCCCAAGGCTAAGTGGAATGGTGAGACCCTCTGAAGGATTTATGGCATGGTTTCACATGCTTGAGTTAACTCATAGAAACATAGACAGGATAGTTTGCTCGTTATGCCCCATATGCACCAGTGAATTGCCTAGAAACCAGATATGTTTGTCCTGACCTGACCAGTGATAACTACATAAAACCTTTAGTGTTCTCAAAGCAATGTTGTCTTTACATTTTGTAGCTCTTATAATGCAAAATTATGTATTCTTCTTTCATCTACTGTACTAGTTTTTAACAAGGGTTTCTTTAACAGGCCTGTTTGATTGGAAAAAAGACAGGAAGTTCTTTGCTCGTTTTGAAGACCCAGCCTCCCCTGAGAGAGAGTTTCCCTCGGAAGATAGTGAGCTTTTTCTTTCTCTTCCCTCATTTAATTTTCTGGTTATCTTTTTCCGAACTCTCCATCAGCATGTCCTCTCGAGCAACATAACTGGTTCCCTTTCACCCTTTTGCTTGTTGTCTCTTTGTCTGAGTGAAGCCAGAGCTCGGTGCTGACAGATAGGTCTCTTTGCAGCAGTGTGTGTGTGTGTGTGTGTGCCCGTGCATATGTGTGTATGTGATCCGAATGCTGACAGACAGATCCTGGAAACTCACTGCAGGATTAATAATTAGCAAGCCCCTAGCCCTCCACTGGTGTATTGGACTGCAGAGCACACACATAGTCAGTCATAGAGCCAGTGGTCTATAGAGCAGATAGCTCAGTTGCCTGGTGACAGTACATGAAGTAATAAGGGACAGTGGAAATAGTCTGAAGAGATCAGCCTTGTTCATCTGTAATAGAAGAGAGGCAGTCAGCTTTACTTCTCCAAAAATGGGCGAAGAGGTGGGAGGTTGGTGTGTGTTGTTTTTTTTTCAGTGTGACTGTTTTGGTAATACTATTGACTGAAAATGGTAGCACAAATGAAATTGGGTACAGAAGGAGTCCACTGTTAGCTAAGGGCTAAACTCCAAACATCTCCCTTTATTAAGCTTTTATTGGCTTAGTTTTGGTTGTATTTTTATTAATTTTATTTTAATTTTTTCAGAAGGTATAATAATGGGTAAAATAATAGCACCTTTTTCTCTGAATTGACAGCCACTTCATCAACAATTCTTCTTTTTCCAGCTGAAGCTGTTTGTAGGACTGCAGGGAGGTTCAGATGTCTCTCTCTGTCCCAAGAGCAAGACGTAAGTTTGTGAAAATATTACATTTTGTCAGCAGCTCAAGTTTCCGGTTTACCCTTTTTTTTTTTTCCCAATTTTATTGAAATTGTTTTTCTGTAGCTGTGCATTGTTTTCCTTTCTTCAGTCAAACTGTAATGTGAGTCTACTCCATATGAATCTGCAAGTAAATAGTCTCTTTCTCTTTTAGGATGTTACCATTCACATATTTATCTGTATTCACAACATTATGGGAATTTTATAGAACATAATGGGGGTTCTATAATTACAGTGCACAATAAAGCTGATGTATGCTGTCTGTTAGCATTGCGTGCGCTAAAGGACCCAATTGCAGACTCACTAGAGGTAGGCGGATAAAGAGCTGAAGTCTTTAATGAAACTCACAAAACAAACACGAGGCACTGCTTAGGAGGGATTTCTAAAAATAGAAAATCCAAAGTAAATCCAAAAGGCATAGAAAATAACTGGAGCACAGAACAGAAGACTATCTGGAAACAAAAATAACACATAAACTGGAACATAAGGGGTAACAAGAAGAGCCACTGGTAAATTAGACAGAAAACTGGGCAATGCACATACAGAGAAAGGAGAATGACAAACTAAAAACAGGTCATAAAGCAAAAACAATCTAAGCATAAAACAAAAGCTTTAGAAATACAAAAGAAGTACTTGGTACTGTAGGGGTGCAACAAAACATGCATTTGTATCAAACCAAAACGTACGGGTGTGTTTCGACCATGGGCACCATGTATCGAATATCGAACAATACGGAGTTTTTAATTTATTTTATCAACGTGTGTTTTGATGATGAGCTCTGTGTTGAAAACTGAGTGGATCTGTATTCGTCTACATTCAGATGTGGCATTTGGAACTACTTTAGTTGTCACGTTGAGTATGATCCTGATGGTAAACCGTTGATGACAGAAGGACATTGGGTTAGAAAAGGCATGGAAATTTTTTATTTTATTTATTTATTTTTTTTTGTATAGAAAAAATATCAAACCGTGACACTAATGTATCGAACCGATCAAAACTGTGAATTTTTTGTATCATTGCACCCCTAGTACTTGGATACCAAAACTTACCCCAAAAAACAGGTGAACTTGTCAGAAGCTTACTTCGAACCCCACTGATCATATTCTTCAGCTTCCACTGTGTTCCTAGTTCAGATTTTTCTTTTTTTTCCCCTGTAGAGTTGCATCATGCAAGTGGAGTTCAAAAAGCCAGAAGGTGGAGGCCTTGGCTTTGCTTTGGTTGGGGGAACAAATGGGAGCATGCTCAGAGTGAGGGAAATTTGCTCTGGTGGAGCAGCAGAGCAGGACGGTCGGTTGAAAGTGGGGGATATTCTGTTAGAGGTAATCACACTTCATGATGTCAGTCAACATGACTGTTCCCTCCATGATGGCCAAGACTGTTGCTTTGTGTATATTAGGTGAACGGTGTGATTGTGTCCGGGCTGAGCCACAGTAAGGTGGTGGATATCCTGCGTAAAGCTGAGGGCACTGTCCAGCTCACCATCTGCAGAGACATCTTACCCCTGACCTACACCGAGTCACCGACCCCACCCAACATGTCTGCTCATCCAGAAGCTATTTTAGCTGAGCAGCCAGCTCCCGTCTCCAGTCCCGATACCTGTTCAACACCTGATGTCATAAAGAGTAGGCTAGTTGACCATCCCCACGGTATGATTTCCATTATTTCTCTTTCTTATTGGTAATCTTACCAAATTTGATGTTCAATAAAGCCTCGAGAAACATAGACAGCTTTACAAAGGCACTGAAACCCGCAAGATATAGAAACTTCATTGAGTTCTCTCTTGGTTAATTTTTTACTGACATCTAAAGTTTCTGTTTCAGAGGTGACTTCAGACCCTGCTGTTAATGAACCAGAAGTTATCCTAACCTCACCACCTCCCCCGCCTCACAGAGTGACTGTTGTAACAGATGAGACACCAAATGAAGAGGTAACACTTAAAATCAGGCATATTTACGATTTATAGAACAATAATTTCATATAAAAGTGTGTTTAAGTATCATACCCCTCCTAACCTCTTTACTAACATCTACTAACATCTTGCTCCTCCTGTCTGTTACCTCCTCTGGCTGCTTGTCTGTGGAACAGGAGAGTTGTAACAACTCTCCTTCTCATCAAGCTTGCTGCCCATCCCTCAATGTCACTGACATGTTGCATGGAGCCTCTGACAGGTATTAACATCCTGAATGTCTCTCCTCTTGTATTGTCCGTGTGTTTCCACTCCTCCCTCTGCTTCTTCTCTACATCTGGAGTTCCACTTTTAACCACAGGGAGGGAGCAGTGAGCAATAAATAAAACCTAAACCTGGAATACATGATGCTTTGACTATGAGTCCCAGTGAGATGGATAAAATAGAGCAGTATTTAGGGAGTGTGTTGGATTAGTTATTGTAGCTTTAAAACAAACTGTACAGCAGAAGTTCAGACATGCAGTCCTGATCAGAAATATTGCAACTACCTCACCGTAAATCAGAATTAAGTTTCCAAAAAAAAAAAAAAAGTTTTCTCAGAATATTTTAATAAAACGCTAAATGTTGAGCCACCGGAAAAAGGCTTTAACATAGTGAGATTTAAAAAAAAAAAAAAAATGTACATGGACACAAAAATCAGCTAATTTTGGGTATGGTTGAATTAACTTTTCAGAGCAAATGAAATCATAAGACCACTGTGTTTAATTTCTAGTGTTCTCATGACTCAATTGACCAAGTAAATGGTTGTGTTATTATTAATTGACGGGGGGCAGTTTCCAGTTTCACTGTGGTGAGGACAAGTGAGCATCAGAAATGTTATCAAAAAAAGATAGCTCTTCTTTTGATTAGGAGTTATTTATCAAAAATCTAAAAATCCTTGTATCAACAGTTTGGGAAAGTTGTTAAGTAGTTGCAAAACAGTAAAAAGATGCTTTCAGGACTCTCTTCTGAGAAGAACATCTCTAAAGCTCTAGCCTGACTTGGAGCAATGTCGAGTGGTGTCGGTGGTGTCTATAAAATAAGCTGCACACTGAAGTTAGCTGGGCTCCAAGACTGAAGGCCAGGGAATGCCACTGCTACAGGAAAGGCACAGAAAGCAAAGTTTTAGAAAACCGTCATAGAGATATGCTTTGGTCTCTAACGCAAGACTTATTTGGAATGCATCAGTTTGAGTATTGATGAGGAAATTAAGTTTATAAGGAAAAGGTCACACTAACTACGGTGAAACATGGTGGAAACCTTTGCTGTAGGGTTGCTTCACTGCCCTAAAGAGTTACAGCAAGGAATGGACCAATGAAAAAGTGAATTCAGAGGTTTACTAGGCAATAGGAGTAAAATGTTTAAGTTCAGGTAAAGATGGCAGTGATTGAAAGAGTTAAACCTTGACTTAGATATACCAATGCAAAAAGATTTTCACATTTTAAAGAGCTTGAGCCTTGGAAAAGTGACACTACAAGCTGACAGGTACAAGATGTATCTGAGCTTTTAAGAAAATGGAAAGGTTGTCACTGTTTGCTGTAAGTTCTGCAATCAAATTAGTGAACCGTGTCCAGGGTACATAGTTTAGTTTTACTGAATGAAAGCCTTTTTTGCTGTCTTTGTTTAGTAGGTTCAGATATTTTACTAAAAGATTCTACTTTTGCTAAATTGATGTATTGCATTTATTCCTAAGAACATTCAAAATTCTGTATTTTAAGTGCAATGATGGCAATATTTCTGATTAGGAGTGTATTTTAGCTTCTTGTATATACTGTATTTTAGGTGGAAGGGTCGCAGGAAAAGGAAGCTCAGCCTTGCATGATTTCATCCCTCCCTACTGAAGAGTAAAAATGGTGTGGTCTCACCCCTGCCCCCTGACTCCCCCAGGAAACAAATTGTGACAAAACTTTTGGACCAGTCTTGCAAGGACATACGGAAAACCCAGTCCGATGGTTGGAGCAGCGAAGATGATGATGTATTTGATGTCACAAGCCGGGAAGTGTCTTCACCCCAAACAGGTGTCTAGTTGTCTTTCTTTATTGCTGTTTTTATGTATCAGAGTGAAAGATTTATCTAAAGAGACCAATAAAAGCAAAGATTTGCTGTTTTCCTCAGGCCCACCGTTAGTGTCGGAGGAGGAACTGGCTAGTCTAGCACTCATTACCCCAGCCAAGACCAGCCAGTATTCAGGCTTCAGGGTCAAAGCTCTTATCCAGATTCTGCAGCATCAGCTGGACCAGCAGGAGCTGCTCAAAGAGTTTATGGTGGGTTATAGAGAAAATAGTTAAATCTACAGAACAAAGCAGTTTACTTCATAGTCGTTAAATTGGCTTATCAGTTGATTAATGTCCTGCCTAATTTTCCAGCAATGACATACTGTATTGGAGCTACACGGGATTTCAATGCACTTTGACGCAGAAAAAGATGCAAACACACTTTCACTCAATTTCATGGTAATTCATTCAAAACCTTCTTTTTTGTTCTGCTTAATGTTGTTCATTACAGGCTCTAGAACATCTGAAACCTTCAGACAATTGTCTGGTGGGAAAAGCCCCTGAGAACAGAGACAAGAACCGCTACAGAGACATCCTACCCTGTAAGACGATTTTTTTTTTTTTTTTTTTTTTAACTTACTGAGACAGAGTCTGATTTTTCTCTGTTTGTATTGTTGTACAAGGTGGATACTCACAGACTTTGCATTTATAAGAGAGCTTGTTTGTTTGCACTTTTCTGCTTGTAGGTTTCAGCTGACTCCCCATTTTTACTAAAGAAAGTAGACTTATTTGTTTATGATGCTTTAGTAATTTCTGCACCCTATTTTATCTCCCACATAAGAGGGGATAATTTGCTGCTACTGCATTATTATTTTCTTACTGCCTGCCAAGCAAGTGATGATGATGATTCCTGTAATTATCCAGGATTTATATCTTTAATAAACGAAGGAGCAAATGATATTAGATGCAGTTTTGTCACTATAAATTACTTTAGAAAGAGAGAGAGACATTCCTTTTTGTGTCAGTGTGTGTGTTTGTGTGTGCATGTTACTCTCTTAAAGGCTAGCTTAGGAATGTGATTTATGGAAGCGTAACATGTCAAACACACACACACACACACACAGATATGTGCAAATACAGCTTATGCAGAAGTGTTTTTCTCTCAAATCCTCACAGCGTGCTGGGGTGAAATGGGTCAGAGTTAAGATGAATGAGTGTGATAAAAAGTGTAGTGACCCCCAGAGGAATTAATAGCACTGCAACTCGACATATGCCTTGCAGGTTGTTGCAACTGCTGTAATTGTAAGGGTGTTGAAAAGAAAGCAAGTTATTTACTATGTCAATACCATGCTTGTATGTAAGGACTGACTCAGTAAACATTCCAAACTTTCTACAGTCTATCGCACCTCTCATCATCAGCAACTGTCTTTACAACACGAGTCTGTTAACTCCTGCCTGCAGGGCTGTTTATTTGGATTTAATTGACCATCATTTGTATGGTTTGGGGAAAAACAAAAAAGTGTTTGTTGTTATAGTTCAGGAAATGAATGGATTTATCAAAACTTATCACACAGAAATGAGGGGTCTCTTTCTGTTTTTCTTTCCTCCCATAGATGACCAAACACGTGTTGCCATTGGAGAGAACCAGGAGTATATCAATGCAAGTTACATCCATATGCAAGTTGGAACTGAGGAGTTGTCCTACATCTCCTGCCAGGGGCCTCTGCCCTGCACAGTGCAGGCCTTCTGGCAGATGATCTGGGAAAACAAATCAGATATCATTTCTATGATGACACAAGAGATAGAACGGGGACGGATTAAATGTCACAAGTATTGGCCTGAGAGGCAAAGTGTGCCTTTGGACATGGGCAGGTACCACCTTCACCTGGAAAACCAACAGCACTTGGATTACTTCCAAATTAAGGTCATCCGCATGGTGGACATACAGGTGAGAAAGGAGAACAATGTTCGGGTTTAATGTTAGCCTTAAATATTAGCTTGTCACTTGTCATTAACTTGTCATTCCAGACTGGTGAGACACACTTTGTTCATCACCTGAAGTTCACACACTGGCCTGACCATGGTGTGCCACACTGCTCTGAGGAGCTTGTTCGCTTCATCCGCTATATGAGGGCGGTGCACCACAAGGGGCCAATCACTGTCCACTGCAGTGCCGGCATTGGACGCACAGGAGTTCTCATATGTACCGACATCATCCTTAAACTCATTGAGAAAGACTTGCCTGTAAGTGGAAGTCAGTTTATTTTGTTTAAGAATAAGCTTCACCACATCACTTGGTCTATGTTTTGTTGTGGAGATGATTAACATATCTAAGAAGGATATTGTGTATTTTAACATGATGATGACTCAACACTGTTAGTTTATGATATTAACTTGGCTTCTTGTTTCCTTTACTTGTGCTGCTTCCTTTCACCTTTGCTGTCCCCACTGAGTATTTAAAAGTGAGATAGAAGGAGAAGCAAGGATGGAAGCTGCCTGAAACCCTTTGTCTTTTGTGTCAGTTCAAAGTAATGTCAAAATGTTTACCTTACATCAATGCACAGAAATGTATGTGATTGATCAAAGATCTTTGGATGTTATATTTGCTCTAAGCTTAACTTCAAGCCTCCTGTTATCCTTGGATGTGTATTTAAGGCAGCAGAACCTTGATAGAGAATAGTGGAAAAAAGATTATTTCCAGGAGGACAGAGGATGCAAGGAGAGATCATTTAGAATAATGGAAGTCTTCACTAACCAAGGCTCAAATTAAGTCTGTATTTTTGCCTAACAGCCGTCTGTCTGTCTGACTTTAGATTAATGTGAGTGACATCGTGAAAGAAATGAGACTCCAGCGTCATGGGATGATTCAGACCAAGGTCAGTGCAAACAGAGGGGTTATTGTTTTAGGGGGTAATGTTGTTTTTAAAGACAGTTGTCTGAAGCTAAACATACCTTTTGTCCTTCTTATTTCAGGAACAGTACCTCTTCTGCTACAAAGTCTGGTTAGAGGTTTTACAGGGGATTTTACAGCTTCAAGGCAACCAGTGGCATCCAGAAAGTCCCAGTGACCACAGAGTAGTTTGAATGTTTCTACCTTTAACTCAGCAACATGTACCTGTAGAGCAAAGGCTGTGAATGTCCAACCAGTTTGTCACAGCAGAGGGATATGCTGCTGATACATTATCTTTTGGCTGTTGTTAGTTATGTTAGGTTTAGAATTTGTTCTTTTCTGTTTTGCTACATAACTTCATCTATCTTTTTTATTTTATTTTGTCTTTCGTTTTGGGGGAAGTGGTGTCTGTGTATGTGTTCTTGGTGCTGTGATTATGTAAACTTGATTTAGACCACAGAGGTTGTTTTGCCTTTTCAGGTTTAGTCATTTGCCTTCTAAATCAAGCTTCTTCTTTTTTTTTTTCCAAATATTGTGTCGTTCTTTCATTATTTCCTCAATGTCTTTTTTTTTCCCCAGTTACATTTGTTTTTAAATCATGCTGCACAGAATTGTAAAGCTGGTAATTTCCATATCTCCTTTCCGCCAGTAATGTCATTGAAGTGCACAAAAGTACAATCATCACTCCTGTGTTAGTAATTGTTTAACTCCTTGTTGAGTATCATTTGATTAAATAATGTGTCATTTAAGTGCATTGGTACCCCAGAGAAGGGGACATTCATGAAAGAACATCAATGATTTTTCAGTTCATCGTCTAAGGAAATGAAAAGAATCAAGTGCCTTGGAAAGTCTCACCCCTCTTGTGTCACAGTGACCCCAGGCCACTGGGCGCAAGCAGTGGAGACACAAAGCAAGAAACTGACGTTAAAGCAGCTGATGATGGTTAAACTGAGTGTGAAGCTTTTGAATGTTTGTGGTCTGAGGTTGAAGTTTGGTTGACCCAAACCAGAGGAGGATTACATCTCACCTTAGTAGTTTAACTTAACTGCGAAACAGTGTGATGTTTGCACACCGCCTATCTTTTATTTCCTTTTTTTCGTTTTTTTGGTTTTGTGGGCTCATTTTATATAAAACACTATCCAAGTTTTAAACACAACTTGCACATCTTAATACAGATAAAGAATGATTCAGTGTAACAAATCTTTGAACAAGTTCATAAATTTACAAGTCACTCTTTTACTTAAATTTGGACAAATTAAATTTTTTGTAAGATGTACAAAAGTAATTTCAAAAAGTTTATCTTTGGGGCCCTGATCTGTAGTTTGTTATGTGATAGCATCCTTTATCTGTATTCCACTGCTAATTTAATACAACTCAGCCAAAAATGCAAAAAATATTATGAGGTTTACAAACTTTCCATTTGCCACTTTAGACATTGTACAAAGCAACAGAGGTATATCTCCACGTCACAGATCAAAGATGATTCATAGCTCTGGTTTGAACCTCAACTTTGGATGTCACTGCTTGTACGCTTTGTTCATTCAGCTGCTAACAAACACACACCAGCTCTCTTATTGCATGCATACTCAAAAATTGCAGACGTCCTAGCCTGCACTTTGACCGTACTTGAACATGATCAAAATGTGGAATGTAACAAAGCGACTCTCTCCATGAAGAGGGTGGGGGGGATCAGAATATGGCACTCTTTCCTGATAACATCTTCCAAAGTGTTTGGGGCATGCTGGGAGGACATATGCAGTACTGTACCTTTGCCATGAGGGTGGCTATGCAGAGCCATCAGCCTCTTTACTGCATATGCAACATCTCTAACTCAGTTCTTGTCGCCTGGTTTCCAGTGATGGCTAACCCTGTTATGTGCAAGTTCTCTTTGAGATCATGTCAGTAAGTTTTCTGCCTCACATCTTAGAAAGAACAAGCAAAAGCACATTTTGCTTTCATATGTGAAAATGCATCTTGTACAGTTAAACAAGTGCTTATGCAATAGCATTGTGAAATGTAATAGCCCTTAATTGCACAACTGCTTATTTATGCTAAATTAATATCTTGTCACTGTACCAGCCACTATGTAACCAATAACTGAGAACAATGTAATACCTCTCTCTTTAATTAAAATCTATTCTGAAACTTGTTTGTGTGTTATACAACACATTTTACCCTTGAATCTGACACAACATAATTCAAGTTGCAGGACTCAAGAGCAACATACTGGGTTTTCCCTGACGGCACACAGAGAACAGAGAGCCAGAGGCGACCCTAAATCTAATTCCACTGCGCCTCCTCTCTACTTTTACTGCAGGGTATACTCCCTCTCGGGTTTTACTGCAGGGTAAATAAGCCAGTCTCACAGGGGCCTTTTGTGACAGCATGGAAACCCTTGGAAACACACAGCACACTGCACACATATAAACCTGACGCTGGGGAAGCCACAGAGCAGATTTACTTGCTCACTTTTGCTCTACTCTTTATGTCTAGTCCCTCTGCCCTTGTGCACTATATCTACCACAGCTCTACTCGTACAACCCCCAGTCACCCACCCCTCTTCCCTCTAATTCTCCTTGCTCAACCCTTGTTATTGCAATAAGTTATTGCAGCTGGAGTTATTCAAGTTCCATTAAAACTTATGGATGTGTCATTTTATTGAGTGGAGGACTTTGAAATTACAAGACGAAAGTATACTGGCTCAAAGATGATAGAAACGGAGGATGATACTGTATATCAGTTGAGCCCTGTTGTCAGCTGCATTAGAGGAAAATGACCAATTATTTGGGTAGAAATATTTTGTATACTGTACAGTCTCAAAGCATAGCAACAAGAATAGAACTGGGAGTAAAGTTGGTGGTTAAGTCTTTAACAGAGGGCTAATCAGTAGGAGCATGTGATTTAAAGACCAGCGGAACATGTAGAAATGCAAGCATATGTTTTCAGTAAATCTTGCTCTCTCTTGGGTCCACAGCGTAACACACACACAAGCCTGTTTCCTTTTCTCTGTTTACTGATTAGGAAACGGCGCTCGACTTGTGTGCTGCTGCAAAGCCCCTCTACGTGCACACCTGCACACCACCCCCTCTTGATGTTGGTCCCATCTTCCCTTGTTGCTTCGCAGCCCTCTCCTGTCAAATTACAACTTGCATTTCAGTAAGTCAGTGGAATATTTAAAAATTATGTGCATCCTGTGTGCTTTTGTATTAATTCTTAAATTCACCATGTTCCAACATGATTTATTGTTTGAGGACACTTTTGGACACTTTTAGGTTAATTCATAACACAAATCTCAGCATTTCAGGGTTTAAAAGATTGGGATTGTGTGGGGGGAAATAAGTTTTGGATTTATCACAATGAGCCCTCTGACAGGTCTTCTGAGGCCGAAGAAGTTAAGTGTGACCCTCCCCCTGGCTGCAGCCGAGCTCAAGAAAACTGAAAATTACATTCCTGCAGGATGGCTGCAAAAAGGGCGCCGTCATAGTCGATTTGGACTTACTGGAAAACAGGGATGAATTCCAGATTGTGTTTTCTCATCAGCCAGTAAAATTAACGCAGGGCTAATAAAAGAGAACCATAGGAGACTTCTCTTTTTTTCTTTTTTCTGTTCTTTTACAACACATAGCTGACAACACAAGACATAAGTGTAATTTACAGAAACATAAAAACTAAACAATGAACTGATTGTATGTCTTGTGTAGTTGTGTTATGAGTATGATTATGTGTGTCACTCAACTTATCTTGGAGATAATGCAAATAGCAATTTTTTTTAAAGTAAATGAATGATTAATTATTACAATTATCATAATAATAACAATGATAATGTTAAGAATAATAACCACAACACATAACACAACACAACATGTTGTCAAACTACTGCTACTAACATCACAGTCAAAATTAATACCAATGATTAAAAAAATATGTTAATGATAACAATAATAAAATAATAATAATAATAATCATAATTATAGTCATTTATCCCAAAGACCATCAGGACTGGAGTAAATATGGTCATGTCTCTATCAGTGAGCTGTGAGGGTTTAGCAAGAGGGAAATGTCTGCTAGTGTTGTGCATTTATGGGTCTCTCACACTAGAATGGAAGAGATTTTGTTTTTTATTTTGCTTTTATTATTGCAGTCATTATTTTTTCAAAACTTTTTAAGGCAAGTTTACAGTATATGCATTGCTGGGTGCCCTCAGAACAAAAGACTGAATTGGAGAGAGTTGACCCAATCCAAAACAGCTCCCAGATCCTGAGGAGGGAGCCTCTTTATCAGGGACCTCAGTTGCTTCATAATAAAAGAAACATAAAATTGGACTAAGCAGTAGAGACCAATGTGAATGAAATATTTGCCATCCTTTCAGTTTGCTATTTGGTTTACACAGTCTCTAAGATAAAATATGTTGCTTTTAAGGCGATGATTCGGTGCTTTTGCTGTTGTCAATATTTTCTCCAAGAGTTTCTGCGACAGCCTAATATGTTGAGTGAGAACAAACGATGGAGGAACACGAAATGTTGAGACACTTGTCTGGCACATAAACACAGCGAAGGGCCCTAAAACACTTTCCGTACTCTACAGATACAGGATGTATAACACTGTGGGCACTTCACTTCTGAGAAACTGGATATAGAGATGTCTCTGCGTCCCATTTCACTGAGTTCAAGCAGTAAAATAAATGGGCACTAATGTGTTTTTCTGTGCTGTTGTTGACCATGCTCTTTGTAAGTTGACCCCGTAGGCTCCTGTGTGATGACAGCTCACTGACAGACACACAGAGAGCCATTCATTCACTCTTTGAGCAGGATGTCACTTTTGTGGTTTTCAAGGTTTTCAAAATCTATGGATTTGTCAAAGGAGGGCAATCATTGTTATAGCCTCCTCTTGTAAGTTCATGTGTAATTATCCAAAGCTGGTTGTGTAAAATGGTTCGCTTGGCTTAGCACTGGGTTTTTAGTAGTGAACTCCAGATGAGGGCTTAAATTTAATCTGACTGTGTGTGTTTTTGTTTTTTTGTTTGCTTTGTTTAGGTTTTTTATGAGTGATTTATTTTTATTAACCATCTATTGGATTTCTAGATTTTTTGCTTCTTTTTTGTCTGGTTTTATTTTCCCTTTTTTTTATAAAATATATTTTGTCATTTTGTTCAGATAAATGTTCAGAAATCAATTAAAATATACTGCACACATCAGAGAAAACTTTGATTTTTTATGTTTTAGAGCTCAATTCCAGTCCTCAGGACCCACTGTCCTGCATGTCTTCTAGGCAACCCTTTCACACACCTGAATCAAATGAATGGCTCATTACAGGCTTTCAAAGAGCTTAAAAGTTGAATATAGAACATTTTGATTTTTCTCTTCTGCGTTACTTGTTCGACATGCTGCAGGCTGTTGGTCACTTTCGTATCGGCAGCGAGCCTGGCAACCCAGCAGCTGGAATTGTTTTTCTGCTGTTGTTACTATAGACACACGTGATGTCGCTGTTTTGTCCGTATTTCATATTCAACCTTTAATGAGGAAGTTCATTCATGTAAATCATGGTCCAACTTTTGGATCCACCCCTTCTCCAACACACCTGAATCAAATGAATGAGGTAATTCAGGTGTGTTGGAGAAGGGGTGGATCCAAAAGTTGCAGGATTGTGGCTCTCGAGGACCGAACTTGGCCACCCCAATCAAGTGTGTTGGAGTAGGAACACATTGAAGACATGCAGGGCAGTGGGTCCTGAGGACTGGAATTGAGAAACACTGTTTTAGAGGACCATTTTTACATTGTGTCCTGCAAATAAAAATAGCAAATAAAAATAATGATATTTCTAAAAGTTAAAAAGTTAAAAACGTCTTCTTTGTACTCAAAGAGAGACCTAGCAGGAAAAAAACAGAATGCGATAAATACGAGTTTACTTTCACAGTGTTTGCAGATGGTGGAAGGTTTGGCTTCTGCGCAGCTTCATGGTTGCTGACAAGCACTTTTTGTCTTATTTTCCTTTTTTAAATATATATATCTTTTATATATTATATATCTTTTTTAATGTAAACTAAAATGAGGACAGACATGACTACTTGCCAAACACTAATTTGTGAATTAGCATCTTGTCATGGAAACTTGGAGTGATACTATCATTGTAGGACACAAGGAGTGGTATCTACATTAGTGTTTAAGTAAAAGACTTTGTCAGTACACCAATAATTATTTTAATCTCACAAATACATCAAAAGCAAGAACCAGGAAAGTCATTCATTTATTCTGCTTTTAGACCTTTGGAGTTGAACAAAATTGTATTTTAGGGTTTAGGTTTGTGTTTTCTGGAGCACGAAGTACAGAGTCCATCGTAACTCAGACAAGGTCTTTCTCCATGACCGTAATTCCCTATAATTAACATGTGACCTCTCCACGCTGCCAGAGAAAATGAGCACTTGTCAATTGACATAAACTTTAGTTTTGTTGATGGTCTTTGCCAGAGGGAACAACGGTACATGTGCCACAAGAGATTAAAGCTCCTTATTACAGCTATTTTTGAAGACTAGTAGTAACCACACATAAATTAATTCTAAAACAAACTAAATATGGGTTCATCATGTGCCTATTTGACTGCATCCTCTCTGGCAGCTCCCTTTCATGTAGTTCATCACTTTTAAATTTCATTCACATGGACTATGGGATTTCTAGTTTAGTGCAACAAAAACTGCAAAGTACAGCAAAAGAGCATCTTGGTGATCAGAATGGTCTGTGTCACTGAGTGGCAAGGACGATGTTCTCTTTGTCAAACTCCCTCTTAAATCACATGCCACATCAGAGCAAGGTTGATTAACACCTGCTCTCAATTAAGTGACTTTCTCATCAGGGTTTGGAAAAAAAAGGTCTCATGGCTCGTCACATCGAAGATGTTACTGAATTAGAAAGCTATTAAATCAGAGGAGCAGACGCATGGCGACGTGAGGGGCATCGTTTGTCTTCATTTGAGCAGGCCCTCCATGATCATCTCCACAGGGGCGTCTAATTGAAAAAGGGCTTCAGAAATGCGATTGTTAGTAGCGATAATAATTTATTACTTTCAGCTTGTGGAGTCCTGGGAGTCATTTGTATTCATTAGTGTAAATTCAAATTATGTTTGCGATTAAAATGTGACTTTGACAGGCAGAGGGAGCCTCAGACAGGGACAGGCAGTGATGGGACCTTTGCTCCGGGTCACTGCTTCCCACATTTGCCTCTTGCTAAATACGAGGCGGAGGAGCCTTTTTGGCCTCACCGCCATCAATCTGTGTCTGATTCAAGTTGAGACGTTAGCTCTGATGGCCTCTACTTAAGTGTGTGTTTATGCTCTGACCACATTCGGCAGGCAAATTAAACTACCTTCTCAAAGACATCACTAATCACACAGAGACACTAACTAAAGCCATTCTTATCCTTTTTCTTTTATTTAGCTGGTAGTCATCATGAGGGGGAGCGTGGGTTATTGTTTGTCATTCCTGACTAACATTGGCCAAGCCTTTCTGCAAATGTCAGACAGTGATTTCTTTGACATCCAGGAGGAGATGGCAGTTAAGTAGGTCAGTGTCATTGTGATGAACATCAACCATGGCGGGTCACTGACTGGGCTGCTCCTCCACTTGCCCGCCTGTCACAAACTACTGAGCTAGAGGACGGAAAGGAGCTGAGTGCTCCTTTATTGAAATCCAGTAAATTACTCCAGCACAGGCTGTCACCATATAAAGTGAGGAACTTTATCAGATGTACAATGACAAAGGTCATGATTTATTGACCTGACAGGTCTCTGGTGAGGACTTTCTGGAAAGGGTGACAAAGCTGGAGCAAAGGCTAATGGTTAAAGGCTGTTTGTGTTGGACATGAAAATGTCAAACAGAGGAGTCTGCATGAAGAAAGCTGTGATATTTAATGAACTTAACATTTGCCCGTTTTTGAAAATATAGTCTGCATCTTCAAAAGTAGAAATGAAAGAGCTAAGCTTCATATTATATATGGTTAACAACAATTTCCTCTTCATGTATACTGCATATTTATGGTCCTATCACTTTGTATCCTTAAAAAAATGCAAATTAATGATGATCTCTGCATGTACTGCACTTTCTACTAAAACATGTTACATAATATAACATGTCACTGATAATTAAAATGCTGTCAAAGCCCATAATGTACACTGCAACACATTCTGCTAAGTGGGATTTTGAGTACAGCCCATGTTTAAATTTGTTTAACCTTTTTATTCATAACATTCATTCATGAGAGGTCTGACTTCCATTAAATTTGCTATCTTTTTTTCTGACCCAGATTAAACATTAAACTACACTCACAGTATGTAGAATACCAGGTTTCCAGAGAAGCATTTCCCCCTCTCAAAGTTTTATAGAATGAAAACAGATTTCCCCTCTCAGTAATGCACGAAACACATACTTTGAAACGTCATACTTTTCTCTGCAAACATGGAAAACATGCAAATGCATACAATGATGTACCTGTGGAAAACCCCAGAGTTTCCTTCTGACTCAGAGCTGCACTTGACACGGGAACAGGAGCACGTCTTACATCAATGGAGCTTTTCTCTTCGGTGAAGGGAAACCTCATACACACACTCACACAAATACACACAAAGTGTGGATGCATACACATTCCTAGGGCAACCCTGTCACATCCTCCCACGCTCCAGGACTCTGTAAATGTCAGACCGTGGGAGAGAGGGTTTATCTTGGAGCAGTATGATATTTTTAAACCTTTCGTTACTGCCTCTCTCTTACACACACGTACATACAAACATTAGGGTTTCCAACCTTCCCAGCGAAGGGCAAAGTTTGGCCTTCTTTACTCTGTACATTACAAACTATTAAAACATATGTCTTTGATTAGATATTTCAGTAATAGAAAAATAATCATAGCTGTCAACTCTTTAATGTAAAAGGGTAATGCAAAGCCTTTGCTTTGGTTTGCTGGTTTCATTCATGTTCTGACAGCAAAAGACAATAGGTTTTTAAATTATCTTTAAAGATTCATGTGGCAAGGTACACAATGGAGGGCCCAGGCAGGATTTAAATCCCAGACTCCTGGGTGAGAGTCCTGCATGCTAACCATTCAGCCAAAGGGACAGCCCTGTGGCCAAGTAGCCGGGGCGCATGATCAGTTGGAGGCATAGCGACAGGACCGTCAACTGCCACATTCATAACAAGTAGAAATCACACAGCGGTGGAGTGTAATGATAAACTGATTCAGTGGGTGTCTCAAAAAGGTCTTTGGTGTTTACAAATTCTTATTGTGTATGTTGCAAATGATAATGAAAAAGACAAGGTAAAATAAATCCCCTGCTAAAGTTGAACATGTTTCTGACCAGCCCCCTTGTTTTAAATCACTTCCTAATATTTAGAATATAGAAAAATCTGAGTTAAGTGTTTAACATCATATTGAACAACAGAATTGTTGCACATTAAGTGAAAAAAATAATAAAACTTGAAATCCAAATCATCAGAAGCAGAGCCAAACTCTGAAACTCCAAAATTAAAAGTGTCAGGTTTGGATTAATATTCTGCAATAGCAGGATTTTGTTTGACTGCAAAGAGAAATAAATTAATGTTTAGATTGGGTGCTTAAATCAACAAGCAAAGGCCTATTTCAAACCATAGAAGCCGATGACCCACATTGACAACTTACTTACTCTTCGTAGATAGAGCCTGCAGCTCATTCAGGAATGATATGTTTGTTCTTGTGATATCACAACCTCGTAGAAGATCTTGCAAACAAATATAATGAAGTCATACTTCCACACTACTTCATTGTTCTCACAGTAGATCTACTTTAGTATCAATAATAAAAAAAGATTTGAGGGAAAAATGGCAATTATATTAATGACAATACTTTTACATTGCATGCGAATAAACATATAGGATTTCCTGGCTTTAAGTAAATAATGCTAGCATAATCATTGTGTGGCCAAAAAGATATTTGAAAGATTCATTTATTTCCACCACTAACAATCAACTTAAGTAATTTTATAAATCCTCACCCACACCGTTTATCCAGGGAACATTTATATTGTTATCTGCATAATTTGCTTTGTTCTAACAGAATTCACTGCTTTCCTTTCATCTTAATCTAAAAAAATGATGCATTTATTGTAGAGCTGATGTAAAGGCAGTCGCATTAATGTCCTGTGTGGCAGATGCTGTTACTCTATAAAAGGGAATATGTACAGATTGTGTCATTAAACAGATAATCAACACTGTCCAGACACTCTGTTCCCTGTTTTTCCTCACCAATATGTGGTGTAGCACCTTATGAAGTGTTTGAGACTAATGAAGAGGGGTTACAACTGCTGAATGCTGTTTTCTACATTTGAGGACACGCTGCAGCTACAGTATACATTCAATGGACAGCAGCAATAGAGAGAGTGAGACAATATGAAAAAACTTTTTCTATAATTGGAAAAGAAGTAATTGGAAAATTCTCTGCAGTTTTCTTAAACAGCCAGTTGAACAAATTAAGCACCCTGACAAGATGCATGATGACATGCAAGACCTGCCATAGTTCTTCACTAAACTGGACCAGTAATATTTGCAAATTGCCTCCTCTATTGTTTGACTTGAGGGAAAAGTATTATGAGGAAATAAGTATTTACCACTGAAATGGTCCAGATTCAGAAATTGCTACCCGCCCAAACACTTGTGTGTTTTAAAGGAACCATCCAAAGCTGGAACCCCTTGTGGAGATAGGGCTCTAGTCTTCATTTCTTACTTAATTTGTTTATGATGCTGGGACAACTTCTTTCTTACCATGCCTGTTTTTGGGACAGAAACCTTTATTTAGCACAGATGATCATCATGTTTGTGATTTATAAATGTACTTTTCAAAACTTGTGTTTTGCTGAAATATAAATGCAAGACCGTGACTAATGTCATTTAATGAAGCGTATTATGTCTTCATTGGCCAAATAGCAAATAAACTGTAGCTTTTTCTTTTTTTGTTGTACTTCTGTTGTCATATTGCAAAGTGTTAAGATGTCATTAGTAAGATCATATCAGATTAACTGAAAAATCTGTAACTGTTGATGTTTGTGTGCACAAACACACTTACCAAGGAAAGTTGTTCTATTGATGATATCTAAGAGTCTAATTTGAATAAAACTGGAAAGGTGTAACTTTTCTTCTTCCTTTGTAATGTTTTGGGGAAAAGTGAATTTGACCTGAATAGAAGCTGATGTATGGTAATCTTTGTAGTAGCATGAGAAACTGTACAACTCATCCTGAAATGTGGCAAAACCTCTGCCAGGTAATCTGTATGCAATGAAGCATGTTTGTGTTGTTTGTTTTTCTAATGTCCCAAAAATAGCCGTGCGTGCAGCAGGAATAGTTTGTGATAGGGTGACGAGGGCCACAACAATGCCTGTCTAACTCCCTGCTGTTACACTCAGGAGCCTAAACCACTAATGGCCCCCTAATGTATAAATACCATTCTGTGGGCATTAGTCACACTTTTTTTCCTTCACTGATACACACAGAAACACGTATGCACGTACATGCACAGAGATACACAGAAAGGCAGATCTATAAGGCATTAGTCACAGTGGCAGACCTGCCTATGGCTGCATTGCAGATGAGGGCCAAGGCCAGGGGATGGGGGTCTAAATTCTCTTGCACAAACAATACATGTCAAAGAGGCCCTTCAGAGGCATTCTTTGAAGATGGGAAGATGCTGTTAAGAGCACAAAGGGAGGGCGGCAGGACCGTGCCAAAGAGTGGCTAAAATAAAGATGTGTGCATCTAGAAGTTGCCATCATAACATTCATGCACCGTTGCAGAAATGCTCAGTAGCTATAAAGACATGATAACAGATTTGAATGTTGTAAAAGATGCAGAACTTGTTTATTTAAAGTCACATCTTATAGTTTATTGTTAAGAATGTAAGGAAAGACAAGCAGGGACAAGACAAAAGCTTTTCCAAGATATACAATTGACAGTTAAATATCTTCATTTTTTTTTTTTTTTTTTTTTTTTTTTTTTTTTTTTTTTTTTTTTTTTTTTTTTTTTTTTTTTTTTTTTTTTTTTTTTTTTTTTTTTTTTTTTTTTTTTTTTTTTTTTTTTTTTTTTTTTTTTTTTTTTTTTTTTTTTTTTTTTTTTTTTTTTTTTTTTTTTTTTTCTTTTTATTACAGGATGCATTAAGGATGCAAATTGCCATTTAGGTGCATAAAATGGAAAAAAGGTGGTAGTCATTAATTCCTGTTTAAAGCATCATTTATCAGAGTTAAACAGAGACAGTGTGGATACTCTTTAACAGTGTTAATATCATGTTGAATTAAAAGATCATAAGCATTTTTGCTTTATTTATGTCCTTTTGTGTTTGTGAGGGGTGTGGGGGAATGCAAGAATGAGACCTAACCCAAACTTCTTGACATTTTCCCACACATGTCAGGAAGTTATGAGCTGGTTGTCAAAACACTTTGATAAATTCGTCATCCTCCTCTTACCACCCACATATGTGATCAATCACAAGCCAAGACACAGCATTCAGAGGCAACAGAGACCCTTGAAGAGGGTAAAGAAGAACAGGAACATGAAATTACACACAAATTCTTACTTTTTCACCTATTTACTTCTGTGATACTGGCAAACACACAAAATAATAAATGCTTGGAGATACCAACAGTACACAACAGATGGCCCTGGGTCAAAAGGCTGTCACAGGCCTGCTAAAGTACAACCTTGTATTTCACTCACATCGCAGCATGAGACATGAGGAAGCATTATTGCAGAGCATCAATCAGACCCCTGGAATTAACTGCTGCCAAGTATTACCAAGCTGTGACCTTATAAGAGGGACTGTAAAACACATAATTCATTTCACAGCATTCTCCTATCACACTCTTTTACTTTAGAGGGCGAACAATTTAACAGTCTGGTCTGTGCAGACATTTCTGATCTATAGGGCCAAAATCTGACTACAAGCCAAGGCAGAATTAATAATATTAATACTTGTTTTCATCTGAAAAGGTCATGTATGGTTTGGCATGTTTGTAGCTGTGAATGTGTGCATGTGTACGTGTTAGAATAACAGTGTTTCTCAAGTGGCTGGAAACTCTAACAACCCTGCACCATCTGGAGGGAGATTCCATGTGAAAACACCTCACTAGGGCTTTCCTCGACATCATCTTTCTCCACCTACGCTGACACCAATACGCTAATAGAAAATGACATGAAAACATGCAGAGAGTGTGAGACATGCTAATTTCTGCTTCTCTTGGACAAAGATAAAACCTATGCAGGAAGACGAAAATTTGTTTATTCATAAACGTTATTAAGACATCAAGCTGGAGTGAAAGGGTGCCACTGCTCTGTGCTTCATTGTCACATGTCAGGGCTATAACAGACAGCTAAAGGGATTTTTTTTTTTCAGCTCAAGAGCCTGTTGGAGTTAAAGGTGAGCCTGCTGAATGTTGCGGAAAGAAAGGGTGCCACTATTGTATCCATCTTACTTGTCATTTGGGTTTGTTGTTCAGTCTTTGGTCTCCAGATGGTTGTAATGTTTTATATCTTTGTAAAACTGGTGGGCAAGTTAAGGTTTCCCCCTCCATGAGGCACATTTTCCACCAATTTAGATGTTTCTGCTGTTTACCAGGTAGAGACCCCAGAGAGAACACAGGCTGGAAACTAAAACAGGGAAATCTGTTTAATGAGTAAAGGAGAGAGAAGGGAAAAAGCTGCAATTTGATTACACATTGTGGTTTTTAAAATGTATAAAGAGCTCAGGGAAACACAAGAACTGCTGAGTGTGAAGGACAGAAGACAGTGATTATGAGAAAAATAAAAGATGATATACACTGAGTATTTCTTTCTTTCGTAAATGGACCATATATTCATACTGTGTATGTATATATGTGTTTACTGAGAGAGAGGCACAGCATTAGCAGCTGAACTTTAAACATGGAACAAAACAGAACCAAGCTCTATAGAAATAACAAAAGATATGTAGCTCAATAGTATAACTTATTAAATAAAAATCACTTATAAATAATTAAATTGATACATTAACAATTCATCCAAGGGGAATTAGCTTTTCTAGAAATGACAAAAATAAGTTTTTTTTTTTTTTTTTTTTTTTTTTTTTCCTTTCTGTTTTTTTTTATCTTACAGTATATTTTGGGTCAAGTTTTAATGTTTCAGCTGTTAAGAAATTGTATGTAAATAATAAAGAAAGAAAGAAAAGATACACGGAAGAGGATTAGGGCCACAAAAAAAAAAAATTCTGAGAAAAAGCAATTCTGACTTAATCTCAAATCTCCCTCACCCATTTTTTTTTTCTATGGCCACCTCCCGACCCCCAAACAATTCACCCATTACTAAATATTCCAAGCAATTACTGTTTGCAAAACACAATGCTTTACTTTGGCTACTCCCTCCCTGGTTGTTTTGAGAAAGGGAAAGACAGATTGTTGCCAATTTCTTTTCTTTTTTTTTTTTTTTTTTATAAATTAGATTTTAAAAAAATTCAGCACAAAGAGATGAAACATAAATAAAACATCATTTGTGCAGTTAAGTCCCACCACGCTGTACAGACATTCAATTTTCTTTATGTTTGGGTGCTATGTTTGATTTAATTTGAAGGTCCTGGGTCATTGAAAGATCCTAAACATGTCATCAAGGTTTTTTATTAATAAAACAAGGAAAGGAGAGGATGGATGAGGAGATTTTACTGAACACCATACTTTTAAAGTCTTTATATAAGCTTTCATCGGCTGATTATTCACCCTTTGTCCAACTAACACTGCCTGAAAACGTGCTGAACACAGAAAAATGAGAAGGAGGAACGAGAGAGTGGGTGTCCCTGTAGAGAAATACCAACATACTCTCACACCAGAGTGTGAAATAACAATGTTGGTCTACAGTCTAAAACACTTCAGTTTCAATACAAAGGTTTCACAATTGTATAAAAACAACTTTAATAATAAAAAAGAGCAACTTTTATGGCTTTTTCAAAGTTGAAAAAGCCTTCATTTTGCATTTCATGAAACCGTCAAGAATTCTCAAAAGTTGGAAGGTTGCTTATACTCCAGCATCCAACAATAACGCTGGCCTACATATGCATTTTGCACCGAAGCTGACAAATACAGAGCAATAATTATTAATTATAGAGAGTAATATTAATTTTAGAGAGTCACTTTGAGTACCCTGCGGGAACAAATTACACTCCTCTGTAATACAAAGAATGTGGTGCAAGATTTCCATAAAGAAGCTCACATTTTTCAGCTTTGCTCCAGTCCATTTGTGGCATATTTTAAAGTGAAAAAAGAACCTGAAATCATAACTGAGCAGACAGAAAGAACTGAACTAGATAACAAATCTGAGAAGTCTTTATCAATCAAGTAAAGAAAAGCTAAAGTTTGAACAAACAAGAAAATGTAACTGGATGGAGGCAAATGGCATGACAGACCAACAAGGTAGGGAAGCAACCCAGAGTAGATGAGGAGCTGACAATGACCAAAAACCCTCCTGTCAGGATCTAAAATCCTGGCATGAAAAAAAAAAAATAAACAAAGCAAATTTATACAGAATAAACAAAGATATGTGAATTACTGGATAAAACAGGAGGTATAACAAGAATACAAAATACAAAATAAAAAATGCTTCCTCTCCCCGCCTCCCCTTCAGGGCGGGGGGGGCGGGGGCGCCTCCCCCCCCTTCACAGCGAGGGGGGGGGACACCCGCACAGGGCGCCCGCCCGCGGGGCGCACACACAGAGAGAGACACCCACCCACCCCCCCTCCCCCCCCTCCGACAATTATAGTGATAATTATCACCTCACCCTCCTTTTTTTGCTGTGGGAGGAGGGAGGAGACCCGGAGAAAAACCCCCCCCACCCCGGGGGGAAAACAAAACCCCCCCCCCGAAGGCCCCCGCTGGAGTTGTTCTCACCCCCCCCCCCCCCCCCGGATCCCACCCGCGACCTTCTTACTGTGAGGCTGCGGTGCTAACCACCACACCACCGTGCAGCCAAAAAATACAAAATATCAATGCAAATATGTCTGGCCAAAATGCACAAACCATGGCAATCCCACATGAGCTCAAGCCCAGTGATGGCAACAGTGTTTCTCAATCTTGCAGGTTATGTTCCTGTTCTTGTTTTATTTTTGCTTTTTGCTTGTTTTGTTTTTTGTTTTTTTTTACTTTGCATGGTAATTTTAACTCACATTTACAAATACTGTGATAAACTATGCTTACTGACAATCATCATGTGATGTTTCCCACTAATGAAAATGTTTGATTTTTAAATGTATTGCTCCCCCAGAGCCCAAAAAGCTTCAAGCTGATCGTTTCTGGTTTTCATCCTTGTCCCCGTTTTCAGAGATTTCTGCTAATTCTATGAACATATTTATGTAATACAGTTGATGAAACCCCCCAAATCATCATACCTTTATACTAAATTATTCACTTTTTTTTATTCTTGATGGATCCTTCCCTTGCTTGTAAACATCTCCCTGTTGCTACTGCTGAAACACTACTTTCTTCAATGATCTTCTTGGCCTCCAGCTAACTTTTTTAGTTGAGATGCTTCTTCCCCAGCTACAGTTTAAACATTAAATGTCTTTTATTTCCCCTAGTCTTTTGTTAACCATCCTCCAACTTTTTATCAATATTTTCCAGACAACCAAGTCAAAATGAACAGCCGCTTATCAAACACTGGCTTCACAATTTTGATATCTTGCCTTGTTTTCAATAAATAAAGGCCTTGAATGACTTGGAAATCATTAAATTTTAAATGGAATATTTACAGCCTCTTATTGGAAAAGCTTATAAATTAAGCAAAGATAACAGTCAAGTTGTACCTGTTGGATGAGGCCACGTTCACATCTGACTGCCATTACATTCCAGTTCAAATGTCCACCTCATTATACTATTACGTTCTTGCAGTGATAACACAATACCACCAAAGACGACAGCATCATCAATCTTGTGCTGTCATTGAATAAGCATACACACATTCATAGCATTTGACAGGTCTTTCTCTGAACAGCCTAGGCCTCCTCCTGCAGGGAGTTTATTATTCTTTCTCTTCTGACATGGTACATGCTCTTTTATCTTTAAATAATGCACAAAGTCTTGTTGAAATTTGGTTGTATGTTTGGTAAAGACATTTGGTTTATTTAGCTTTCTTTTTAGATGTTAGGGTGTCCCAAACTTTATAGGAGCTTGTCAAACTTAAAGCTTGCCTGCTTTCTTTCATTTCCCCCACTTCTCAACAGCCAGTCCCCCCCCCCCCCCCCCCCCCCCCCCCCCCCCGCTTTAGTAGCTGTAACTTTGTTTTTTACAGTAGCCTAGGTTCTACTTAAGAAGTATCCAGTTAATGGGATCTTATCTTCCCTTGCTAATGCAATCATGTTGGGGCAATAACATAAAGTGTTAGCAGCAGGTTGGGTCATTGGCTGTTGTCTCATAACCTCTGTGTTCTCTCAGGCCTCTCCTTTCCCAGCTCCTCTCCCTTGAAGCACTGTGGGTGTGTTTTAGAGCATGCTCAGCAGGCGCCCTCAATCACAAAGCCCTCTTCTTCCACAGTCTGAGGCTGCCAGCTGGTGAGAGTGGGCAACGTGTGTATAAGTGTTTTCAGAGAGGTAGAAAATGTCATTGATGGAAAAAAAAAATTAACGGCTTTATCCTCTCCTCCCTGCACTACTGATCTAACCAGAGAGGAAAAGAATGAAACACACCAACACATGGAAAAACATGAAGGACTTGCATTTCAAAGTAGAATAAATCAACAAGCTGGACTCATTAGACCTTGCGCTGCAGGGATTTTTTTTTTTTTTTTTTTTTTTTTTAAGAAATCTCCCCCAGCAGGCTAGTAAGACCGATAAAGCTCCTCTAGTCAGGAGCCCCTTCTCAGAAGAAAAAAGAACATAAAACACAAAGAGGAATAAAGCGTTGGCTTTGGGGATTCAGGAATCCAAATTAACTGTGGGTCATGTCATGTGAGGCTTGCTGATGTAAAGCAAGAAAACAAAACAGCTGAACCACATCACCTTTCTGGAGCAGTGGGCAAATCAACCATTCTCATGGGAACTCACATGGTCCCGATGACCCACCCACCACAAAGGCTTTTACAGAAAGTTCTCAAGCAGAAGAACAGAATTATGATGTGAGTTGTGGGAGTGTGATAATGAAGGACACAGTTTCTCCTTTTCTCAAGGCCAAATGAATGGATGCTGCACACCCGGAGGACCTGGCTCAGCTGTAATCTCTAAAGGAGGCAATGACAAGTGCCTGATGAGCATCAACCTCCAGTCCAGTCCAAGTCCTCAAACAGCACCAGTAGCCACCAAGAGAGATGCATCTGTCAGCTGTCATCTTTTTTAAAGTCCCACTTCCTTCCTCCCAGTGATCGCACTGCAGCCAGGTTTGAGAAGAAAGACATTGTGGTGCTCATCACACACTCACTGATTATTTACAATGGTGCTGGAAAGCTGCAGAAGCTGAGAGCGGCTTGAGATGTGGCTTCAGCCAGACAGACAACAAGAGATGCATTTTTGAGGCCACACTCTAAAAAAGCGTTAAACAACTTTGCTCAGAAGGGTAAAAACAGGCAGTCCCTTCTCTTTTTTCATTTAATCATACTTTATTTTTCAGCTATTTTTGTGCAGATGTACATTTTGATAATGTATATGTCTAAATTCTCATACAGTAATTTGGGGGGTGGCCTAGAATTAGGAGAGAAATCCATATTTTTGCATCTTTATATTATATCAAGCAAACAGTTGAAGTAGTTTTGGTTTCTTGTATATTAGCCCCTATGGTTGTTGTGGTTGGCCAAATTGCAGAGCAAAACACTGCATTTATTTTCAAAGACTCTCCAGATGAGCTATACTATTTAAGCAGTGTCTATTTTTGGAGCAGGTGGGGGCCAAATAACTGCTTTGTTGTCATTGGTGGAGGCTGAAATTGTATAAGGCCTTTTTGAGCTTCACTGAAACAAGGCTGACTTAATGAGATGGGTTTGGACTGATAATAATAGGAATGGTATGAATTCAGAAGACATGCTCAACTGACAGAAGAACGAAAAAGGCCTTTTGACTCAGGAGGCATACGGAAGCACTTCAGAGAGGATCCTGCTTGGCTACGGTTTCAGTTTTCATCCCCCCAAACCATGATTATTCTTTTGAATTTCACCCCATCAAAACTGCACTCAGACCTCAAGGCACCACAGTGATCCTCCGGGTCTATGATTTGCATTTCAGGATTTATGGGAACATGTTTGAAGATATGCGGATCAAATGTAATATTAAAACATTACGCCATTACTCTGGCTCCATACAAAAAGGAAATAATTACATAAACATAAACAATTCTCATGATATAGTGAGATATGATGACAGATGCAAAGCAGAAATGTTTTCTTTTTCACATTTAGAGCATAAAGCCAGTGAGTATGAGGGGCAGAAGGTCAACAGCAGCCACAACTGCACTCATGCAAGTCCATGAAA